>CM035093.1:21645175-22845175 GCA_020205505.1 Panax japonicus
AAGTAGTTTTCTGTGTTTGGCCCACAGCTCGGCATCATGGTTTGCGAGCCCATCTGCAAACAACTTTATTATGGGTTCCTCTTGGGCTTGTTGAATTTGGAACTCTTAACCAAGATTTCTTTTATAAGTTCTGGGTCCATGATGTGCACCCTTGGCGTCGGTCCAATCCATATAAAGGATTTCTTACCTGCAGTTTGGTATTATAACAGTTACTACTAAAGAAAGAAAGAAATATATTTTAAAGGGTTCTTTACACTAATATACAACATTTAGAAAGTAATTACAAAATAAAATACACAAAATAATTACAAAAATAAAACATAAGCAATATAACGCGCTTAAAATCACGTATATATGTCAGTTACACACTTTTTCTATTTACAATTAACCGCTCCTAAATTCAAGCAACTGAGATCCAAATTCAAGCAACAGAGATTCAAGCGACTGAAATCCAAATCTTCTGTCACGACACACCTCTGAGATCGGAGAAGACGAAACTTTTGTCGCGACGGCACGCTAAGATCGCAAAATAGCATACAAAATCAACAACTTCAAGTTCATAACGAAACACAATCGAACGACAGTGAATGTTGAATACAAAATCACAGCAACTTCAACAAATCTGAATACTGAGGTATGTGAGATTAAAATTCATATACATATAGTTACATATGCTTACTAACGAATTCCTATATTGATTACCTTTCTTAAGTTTTTCACACTTAAAATGGTTACTACAAATTCTTATAACGATTGGATGATTCATTGATATATTTTTTTATTATGGTTACTAAATATATATAAATTGGTTACTGATAATTGTGCATTTGTTTGCTAATATATTTATTTGATGGCTTTATAATTTTTAAATGATTTGGTTACCTTCATGAAACTGTTGGTTACTCTCTAATGTTGTCTTGGTTACTGAATAACAATAATCTCTAATGTTGTCTTGGTTACTGTCTAATGCTGTCTTGGTTACTATGTAACAATATATTGGTTACTGATTAATGCTGATTCGGTTACTGTGTAACATTATAATGGTTACTGATTAATGCTAATTCGTTACTATATAACATTATAATGGTTTACTGAATATTTTGTTACTGTCTAATGCTGTCTTGGTTACTGTGTAACATTGTCTGTCTAATGTTGTTATGTATTATACATTTTATAAAAGATTTGATCCAGTTGCAATTTGGCAATAACTGTCAAGATTAGAGTGTCGGATTTTGGCATTTTTAGAGCCTAATTTCATTGGAAACGGGTCAACGATCAAAAGTCACTAGCTTTGCTGGTGAACTGCATGGTTTTTTGGTCAAATTCTATCATTTAGGCCTTCAAAATTGCATGTAAAAAATTAGTTTATTTTCTGGTTACTAACATTATGTAATTTGGTTACTATCTAATATTGATTTGGTTACTTTACAATGTTTATTAAGTTGCCAGAAAATGGAGACTGACAGTAACTAATACAACAAATTTAATTGTTTACAAGAATATATAATTGTTTACTATTAGTAACCATTAACCACATGGTTGGTAACATTTTTTATGGTGTACACTAACTAAAATTGATGTTGATTAAAAATGTGGTTTATTATTGATTTGGTACTGTATACTGTTTATTTGGTTGTTGTATACTTTAAATATTTATTTGGTTACCCAGGTGGTTACTAAATACTCGTATATTGGTTACCTTTCTTAAGTTTTTCGCTCTTTGATTTGTCACAAAGTCAGTATACTGACTGTTTTGATTGTAAAAAGCATTTAAAAATGTGTTTTATATTATAGTTATTAAATATATATAATTTGATTGTGTTTATTATAAATTTGGTTTCTGAATAATGTTTATTTGATTGCTTTATAATTTTTAAATGATTTATATTGATTTTATTATATGATGGTTACTCATTAAATACATTATTTAACTTCTGAAACTGCTAGTTACTGTCTGATGTTGTCTTGTTTACTGTGTAACATTGTACTGTCTAATGTTGTCTTGGTTACTGAATTGCTGCTGATTCGTTACTCATTAAATGCATTGTTTAACTTCCTAAAACTGCTAGTTACTGTCTGATGTTGTCTTGTTACTGTGTAACATTGTACTGTTTAATGTTGTCTTGGTTACTGTGTAATATTATAATGGTTTACTGAATATTGCTGAGTTGGTTACTGTGTAAAATTATAATGGTTAGTGCATATATTACTGAACAATGCTGACTTGGTTACTGAAAAATGATGACTTGGTTACTGACTAATGTTGGTTTGATTACTGTTTAACATTATATTTGGTTACTGACTAATGCTGGTTTGATTGTTGTTTAATATTATATTTGTTCAGCTTCCATCGTGCCGTTAGATGACAAAGAAAACTGGGATATGCCAGAGGAAGTAAGAAACATAAGTGTAAAACCACCGAACACAAGAAGAACAATGGGAAGATCAAGAATAGGGAGGTACAAACATGGGTCTGAAATTAAAATTCAAAACAAATGCTGCAGGTGCCAAGAAAAATGACACAACAGGAAAACATGCAATAATCCACCTATTTTAAGACAAAAAAAGGCCTGATAAATTGTTGTACATTAAGAGTGTAAATACATTAATATATAATTTTTTACTATGAGTAACCATTATCCATGTGGTTGGTAACATTTTTTATTGTGTACAGTAAACAAAATTGATATTGATTAATATTTTGATTTCTGATTATACAAAATAGCTGCTATATACTGATTTTAAAAATAATAACTAAAATCCCTCACTGATTGTACAATAATAGTAGTCAAACACCATTAAATAACAGTAAAATAAATATAATAAATAAGTAACCCAATAGTTACATAACAGTAATCATAATATGTTTTAATGGTAACCAAAACATAAAACAACCGGTGTATCCAGCATCCTGTAATGAAGGTGATATTGTTTGTTTAGGCAACCCAATTATACTATGACATGTACATTTCACAATTGATATATATCCTGAAACAAGATTGTAACTCTCTGGTTACTATCAAAATAATAGTTGGTTACCTTTATATACATATTTGGTTACCAACTGTACATCTCAAATAATGTAGCAAACACAACTTAAAAGAAACAATAATAATAACTAAAATACATCATTGATCGTACAATAATAGTAGTCAAAAACCATTAAATAACAGTAAAACAAATATAATAAATAAGTAACCAAATAGTTACATAACAGTAATCATAATATGTTTTATGGTAACCAAAACATAAAACAACTTGTGTATCCAGCATCTTGTAATGAAGGTGATATTGTTTGTTTAGGCAATCCAACTATACTAAGACATGTACATTTCACAATTGATATATGTCCTGAAACAAGCTTGTAACTCTGTGGTTACTATCAAAACAATAGTTGGTTACCTTTACATACATATTTGGTTACCAACTGTACATCTCAAACAATGTAACAAACACAACTTAAAAGAAACAATAAATAATAACTAAAATACCTCATTGATTGTACAATAATAGCAGTCAAAAATAATTAAATAACAATAAAACAAATATAATAAATAAGTAACCAAATAGTTACATAACAGTAACCATAATATGTTTAATGGTACCAAAATATAAAATAACATGTGTATCCAGCATCCTGTAATGAAGGTGATATTATTTGTTTAGGCAACCCAATTATACTATGATATGTACACTTCACATTGATATATGTCCTGAAATAAGCTTATAACTCTGTGGTTACTATCAAAACAATAGTTGGTTACCTTTATATACATATTTGGTTACCAACTGTACATCTCAAACAATGTAGCAAATACAACTTAAAAGAAACAATAAATAATAACTAAAATACATATGATAATAATACATCCACAAACTAATGATGCCTTAAACTTCTCCAACTGACTTGAGTTCAATTTTTTGGTAATAATGTTGGGGACTTCCACGTAACCAATATATAACTTTTCCAATGAATAGGACTTCAATTTTTACTAACAAGCTTGTAGATAAATAGGACACTCACATATGTACATTTAATAATTGATGTTTGTCCTGATACAAGCTTGTAACTATCTGGTTACTAATAACAATAACCATAATGTAACATAATAAAACAGTAACCACATAATTATATAATTGTAATCAGAACAGGTTTTAATGGTAACCAAAATAGAAACATCATGTAATGAAACCCAGTTTAGACAATCCATGTATACTAAATAATTACATATTAACCAGAATAAAAAATAAAAGTATCTGAAATCCCACATTGAAGACACAATAATAGTAGCCAAACCATAAGTAACAGTAACCAAAACATAATTAAGAAGTAACCAATAGTTATATGAAAGTAACCAGAACATGTTTTAATGGTAACCAAAACAGAAACAACTTGTATGTCCAACCAAGTTTACAAAAATAATACATCAATGTATACTAAGCAAATACATGGTTTATTATGACTTGGGTTTATTATTTACAAAAATAAAACATCCACAAACTAATGATGCCTTAAACTTCTCCAACTGACTTGGGTTCAATTTCTTGGTAATAATGCTGGAGACTTCCATGTCACACCAATATATAATTTTTCCAGTGAATTTTCTGTTGCATTCCTCATAGTAAAGATCCCATAACTGCAAATAAATAAAATCAGATTTACACAGTCATTAGTAATCAGATATAAACAACATGTAGTGCATACCATTTTATGCAGTAAACAAATAGTTATATATAATATTAACCAAAATATAATTTAAAGGTCACCAAAACAAAAACATGTATACCAAAAAATATACTAAAGAAGTAACCAAACAGTTATATGATAGTAACCAACCCATGTTTTAATGGTAACCAACACATAAACATGTATACCAAACCTAGCTTACTCAACCAATGTATATTAAGCAAATACATTGGAGCCAAAACAACATATAAAAGTAACCAAAATTCCAATTGAGGAAAAAAAATGGTATCCAAATCATAAGCCAGCAAAAAAAAATATACTAATGAAGTAACCAAACAGTTATATGTTAGTAACCAAAACATATATTAATGGTAACTAATACATAAACAACATATAGACCAAACACAGTTTAGTCAACTCATATATACTAAGCAAATACATGGTAACCAGAACAACAAAAAACCAAAATTTCAACTCAAGGAAACAAAAATAGAATCCAAATCAGAAATTAACAATAACCAAAAACATAATAAAGAAGTAACCAAATATTTATATGATAGTAACCAAAATATGTTTTAATGGTAACCAATACATAAACAACATGTACACCAAAACTAGTTTAGTCAAGTACTATGTATACTAAGCAAATACATGGTAACCATAACAACATAAAAAAGTAACCAAAATACCAAATCAACGTAATAAAAATGGTATCCGAATCACAAGCTAACAATAACCAAAACATAATGCAGAAGTAACCAAACAGTTATATGATAGTAACAATAACAAAATTTAAATTAGCAAACATTTAAAAAAATTTGGGTTGGAAATATCTTCTGGCTATGAACTTGAGCTTCTGTCTTAACTACAGGAACATCAAAATCAGAATCCAACTGCACAAACGCAAACAAATTTCTTCAAGTCCTTAATAGAATCACCCTTTGTGATTCTTTTCTTCTTTTCATCCTTCTTCATTGTATCAACCATTCTATACAAAACATAAAAATAACAAAAATCCAAACAATCAATACCCCATTCTGTTAGAAACATAGTGTATATGTATGATCATATTGACAATTAATTAGTAGAATGAAAATTTACAGAAATTAGAAGCATACCTTAGAGAGAAATCAGAATCCTTTCAGTTGTGAGAGAGTTGGAGAGAGAAAAACACGTATTAGCCTGAAAACAAAGCCTGAAAGTCACGTATTCAATTTTCTGTCGGAGTTGAGAGACTATGGTGTTGCGGCGGCGGCGGCGAAAGAGGACGACGACGAGTGGCTTAGAGAGGAGAGAGAGAAGTAGTAAGGGAGAAGAGAGAGAAATAGTAAGGGCGTAGAGAGAGACCGGATGAAGATGAAAACTAATTTGTTATGTCAGCCCATTAATATTAATCCCTTAATTTAAGGACTCAATATTAATTCCTTAATTTAAGGACTCTTTAATTATATTAGTATTGTAAATATATATGATGAAGTGTCATATTTTTGTAATTATTTTATGAATGTATGATTTTTGTAATTACTTTTAAAATGTACTATAATATGTAATTGTTCCTATTTTAAATTCGTAAAGTTTAATTAATACGGATCAGTGTTTTTGAATACCGTATTTGTGGAGGGTTTGATGGATAAAGGGCCTGAGCCGCAGCACAGCATCATCAGAGAGATTGATGGGCTTTAACGTAGCTTTCCTCGTCATTTCCGAGTGTTCTTTCTGGTCACCATGAAACAGACGGTATGAATTTCCACGGAATCCTTGTTTTCTGAGTGACTTCTCTAGCTTTCGTGGACTCACCCACACCCAATCCAACACCTTCCATGCCCATCCTACAAAAACAACAGCAGCCACTGCCGCCGCCGCCGCCGCTGCCATTGTTGTGTATGGTACTACTGCATCCATTCTTTTATATATATATATATAGCAATTAGCTCTAATGAGTAATGAATATGAATAAAAGATACGAAGAGAATAATGAATGGGAGAATTAAAGTCCCCTACAGTCTACAACCTTATAGAGAGAGACGAGAGGGGAAGGAAGGAGTAACTTGGCATTAATTGTTACTCTCTGGGGCCATAAAAGGAATTTTATCTATTAAAATTTATGTACATATATTTCATTCTATATTTACTCCTGAATTTATTAAGAGTAATATTATATGTACAAATTATTCATAAATTCATAAAATATTGTGCACAAATCATATAAAAAAAGAAAGGCGAGTAATGTAGAATCTTAATTACTATTGGTTTATTAATATACAATACATTGTTCTTAATTAACATAATTATATATCAATATAAATTTATCGTCATATGTAACAACACTTTAATGAAACTGTAATAGTAAATTTTAAAAGAAGAAAGCACCGTTATATCACATATATTTTTAATATTTATACTAAATCTCCTCTCACATGAAGGTAAAATTTTATTTATTTTTATGTGAAAGAGAATTATATAAAAATATCAATGTGAAATTATTAATTTATTTAATGTATTATATATCATTTTATGAAATTATTGAAAAGACGAGAATCGTTTGTCTCGCATAATCCGGCCTTTGCCTTTCCTTATACGACGAGGCTGGTCCCACCATATTACATACTAGCTGGGTCCCGTGCCTCCGGCACTATATGGACAATATAATTTATCTCAAATTTTAAACGATCAAAATAATTTATTGAGTGAATGGGAAATTTAAAGTCATTTGTATTTTATTAAATTATTATTAGATTATTAGATAGATAGATGTATTTTATTAGATAGATGTATGAACGGTGGGATTTATCCCAAACTTTGGACGGCCCAGATAATTTATTAAGTGAACGGGAAATTCAAAATCATTTGTATTTTATTAAATTATTATTAGATTATTAGATAGATAGATGTATTTTATTAGATAGATGTATGAACGGTGGGATTTATCCCAAACTTTGGACAGCCCAAATGATTTATTAAGTGAGCGGAAAATTCAAAATCATTTGTATTTTATTAGATAAATTGTCACTGGTGACGCATCTGATTTAAATTTTAGAATTCTGACATCACAAGTTGTCCACATGTATACATATTTTTATACTTGGGGGCTACGCATAATTTTATTTTTATTATATGAAGTTTAAATTATTATTGTTAAAATAAAAATGTTAAAAATTTTATTCGAATATAGAAAAAAAATGAATTGGTTAACAATTTTTCACTAATTTAAAATAAAAAAAACTCGAACCCCAATAAAATAGGGTTTCACACTTATTAAGAATGTCATTTATTAGTCCAATTCTGTCATTAAGATTGATATGTTTTACCATAATTATCCTTGCATTAATTAAGAAAAAATGTACTCTGTATAGTTGCCTAGATAAATGAGATAGAAAGATACTTAAGGGCAATAGAGGAAAAATTATAATTAATGCTTCCTAGAAATTTGGTAACGTCAAATATATTAGAAAATTTTAAACACTTCAAAATGTCACTTATTTAGGAATGAAGGGAGTAGAACATTAGAACACTCCTCTTTTTCTTTTTGTCTATTTTACGAAGGACATCTTTTATGGTTTTATGTTTATTAAAGATTTTAGCTAATTAATAAAATTAAATTTTTTTAAATATGTATTTATAAAACATTAAGATATTGTATTGATAAAAAATTAAAGTGAAGGATGATAATATATAAATTATAAGAAACAAAATAAATATCGAAAAAGATGCCAAAGAATATTTGGTAACGTACGATCGTACCGTAAAAACCAATCATTCGTAGACCTCTTAAATGAATAATTGTTGAATACATAAAATTACAAAATAATCGTTAATAAAAGTTATCGGCGAAATTGTTTTAACTGTTAAAATATTCGGTAATAATGGAACAATAACGCACAATGTCACTACGGTAGTCCACGGTATTAAACCACTAATTTTCACTGTAGTAAAGATAATAATGAAAAGTTACGTATTTAAAAGTCGCAGGTACTGAAAAGTTAGATAGATTAGTTAATAAGTTAGATAAATAAAACTATATACATAAATATCAGTGATATTAATACATTAAGTAAATAATGTGAAATTGAGAAATATAATTGTGACGCCCCAAAAATAGGTATACATCACCCATCATGAGGCGCCAAATACATGGTACAGAATACAAATACAAACTTAATTATACAACCGTCGTGTAATATACGACAAAACATAACTGAGAGTTTAAACAAGAATGTTGCCTTCTAGACAATATCCACTCTCAAATATAGTCCTCATTACATTTATTGATACACTATTTTATAAATAGTGAGGACTACTAATACACCATCTCGGACCATCACTCCGTTCCCCGACTAGTCTCGGCTACGTTCTCATTTCCTGAAGAGAACAATGAAAGCAAAATGGTGAGCTCAACTAGCCCAGTAAGAAATATTATGACTAAGATAATGCATAATAAATTATCATTAATCTTCAACAATGTTAAACTGATAAAATACAATAGACATCAAGTTTAACTTCAGCGGAATAAGCAATCCATTAGAAAAGTCAAGTAGAGCATGATATCTACTATCTTCTATGATTTAAAATATTTTCATCAATTTTTATCGCTGAAACTCAACTTAATAAATAAACCACATCATCGAGTCATCCATCTACTACGGGCCAAGGATATTCATTAAATCATCAATGGTCATGACTATACCGAATAATTCATGGTCATAATCATACCAAAAACTGTCCATCAATGCACTACAGGCCACTGAGGACATTTACCACATCATTTATAACATTACATGTCATGATTATACCGAATAATCCCTGGTCATAATCATACCAAGTCCATTTATGCACGTAAGTCAAAGATGACTTTCATCACAATATAAGCATGAGGATGATGACAATGACATAATAATTCAATAAAATAAGTTCAAGGATAAATTTTAAAGATTTAAAATTTTAGTTTATTCAGAAATCAATAACGTCCAAATTGTCAACATGATACTTCTTTGTGGAGTAAAATTCAAGAATGCTCAGAAGAATATTCTCATGAAAAGATACTGGATGAAACGCAAATATCTTTTTATTTTTACAAATGCTATCAATATTTTGGCAATTTTACAAGATACGATTGAATTAATGTATACCATAAAACTTATATTATTAAGATAAATACTAATTAAATCATAAATAAACATTTAGGTTGATCTTCTATATAGGAAGCATAATCTAGTCATCACTGCTAACGTAAGTGATATTATTTTTTTCATATTCCTAAATTTAAATTTACTATAATAAAAAAATATTATTCATTTCTAAAACCCTTAACATTAAACGGTCAAAACTTCTGAAATAACAATTTGTTAAAAAAAGTTAATAGTTTGAGATTCATCTAATATCTTTTGACATGTACTTTCATGTTCAATTCTAACTGTTATATTTTAACTGTGAACTTCTTGGCTTTGGACTTTACATTTGTACTATGAACTTTTGACTTGATCATTCTATTTAAACTGTGAATATTTTAAACAGTTAAATATTCTTTGTATCATGAACCTTACCGTTGAACTTCCTATCTATAAATCTTAATTAGACAATACCCTTGGACTTGAACTTCTGCTGATATTTGGATATCGTGTTGACAATTTAGACATTATTGGACTATATATGAATAAATTAAATTAATTATTCCTTAAACATAAATAAATTACATATCTCTAATATTCATTCATTGTTTTATTATTCCCATTATTTTTGTTTATTATTTGATTTTTGTATATACTAACCATTAGGACTTAAGTTGTGAATGTCTTTGACCTGTGTGTAAAGACAATATTGTTGAGCGTTTTTAGTGTGTATGACAAAGACATGGAGAAAGTTTATTTGGCCTAGTGTAAAGTAAAAATTTTATTTGACATGATCATGACTATTGGTGTTACAATTGATAAAATCTTGATGATGAATTTTTAAATTGGAGAAGATAAATATTAATTATTGTTTATTTGACTCTTCTAATGGATTGTCCATTCGGCTACAGTTATTTGTTAAAAACTTATGTTGTTTAATATTTTCTAAATATCTAATATATCACTATTAAAGACTAAATATAACTTCATCCATTTGTTATCCTAGTCATTATATTTTTTATTTGGATATTTGAGCTCACACTTCTGTTTTTCTTAATTACTTTCAAGAAATGAGAATGAAGCTAAGGTAGGCCTGACAATTTAGGTTGAGAATCATATAGTTAATCATAATCACTTGGATCTATTGAGTTGGTTAACTAGTTTGTATGTTATGGATTGATTTGGTACTTTTGGACCCATATTATTATTACAAATATGGGTTGAATATAGTTTAACTAGTTTTGACTCATATTAGTCTATAATAATTTTCTGCACTTTGTAAGAGGCCAGAAATATGAATTTATATATTAGGTCCATAAATTAAATGAATTTATAAACATTTAATTTAATTATGGACCCAAGTCAACATTTTCTATTACATATTTTAGAATCGCTTTCATAAGTGCTTGAAGTTTCCGTATTTTAGTAAGGGTTTTATTTATTTGTCCGGCGTGTCTTATTGAAACTGGATCGACAAGCATACTTATAAATGGAAATTCATATTTGTGTCCTCTTATAAATTGTTTCCTCCTTCTCTCCATCGATCCATAAATTGTTTGAAAATTATTTTCAAACAATTTATTTATATATTCAATCATTTGTTCAAATATGAATTTAATTTGAAAACTATATAAGTTGACCTGGATTCGACCCATAACCATTTAAATTCAAACCACATAACTCATATTAAATATAGAAAATATGGTTTTAGTTTCTCAACTGACTCATAACTATTTTATGTAACATAAAACCAATTCAAACCTATTTTTTGCCACCTCTAAGCTGAGGCTAACAGATAGAGCATGAAAATGAAGTGATGATCCAATTAAATAATTGTAGTAGTTCTCACTAAGTTGTAAAATAGTGTGCAAATAATTTTAGTAATGACTTGGTGTGTGGGCGGTCGTATGGTACTATACACGGCATTGCAATAGTTATAATTAGGAAAATTTATGTATGTTGTTTTGTATTTTGACGACTCAAATTGGGTTGTATATTTCCGAATTTAAAGACGTCACATTATAAAAGCATTCACATTTTTCATTAATTAACATCCAAATTAAACAAGGGACGAATATATACTAGCACTTGAGCTAAACCCTTGAGTTTGAAGTCTTTGTAAGGTAAATCTTAATAGTACATATTAAATTTATAACGTTAAAAACTCAACTAAAATTAATCTAAATAGAATTTCAAACCCGCTTTCCATTTCAATTTCAAGACTGGTTATAAGCTATATGTGTGTATGTCGTCAAACACAATGATATAAAATGTGAGTTTCAAATTCCCTAGCTAGCTATTGATAACAATATCCATCCATTCATGCATATATACTAGAGCTTGTGTAAAATCAAGTTCATGCCGAACTGTGGTTGGACAGTTATGGCAGTGGCCGGGGCATGAGTATAAGATGGCGAAAGCTCGAAGGAGAAGTGTTGTAAGATGGTAGCAACTGCTAATTTTGCTTCCAACATTGCAAAGTTTTGTCCAATGCAGATCCTAGGTCCCCAACCAAATGGGAAAAACACCACCTGATTTTTTGTAGCCTTGGATACCCCTTGAGAAAATCTTTCTGGATTGAACTCTTTTGCGTCATCCCCCCAAATATTTTTGTCATGATGAATTAGCACAACTGGAAATAAGATTTGAACTCCCGCTGGTAAGGTTATATCTCCAAATGTAGTCTCCTCGTCAACCTTTCGCATGATCGTAACTGCCGGTGGATATAACCTTAAAACCTCGTACAAAATCATAGTAACCTGTACGTACGTACACATGCAATGCAAGAGATTTACTTTTTTAATTACACGTGCATTTTTCACAGCTAGCTAGCGTACGTAAATTAATTAATGTATATAACTAGAACGCTTACAATTTTGAGGCGATTTAGATTATTAATATCCGGTATTGTTCCATTTCCAAATTCTTGAAGAACCTCTTCCCTAGCGCGTGCTTGCCAATTCGGATGAATGCTCAGTAAAAACATTGTCCAGGCAAGCAAAGATTTGGTGGTATCTTGCCCAGCAAAATAGAATAGCTTGCACTCTCCCATAACCTCTTGAATACTCAATCCAACATTTTTGTCCCCGTGTCGAATTTCATTGGAATTGGATTCCAATAATATCCCCAGCAAGTCATCATTGCTAGCTTCTCCTGCCTTCATGGCCTTCATTTTCTTATCAATAATTGTCTTTAATATAGATTGTATTCTCCTGTCAATTTCCTTTATCCTCTTGTTCTTCTTAGTTGGCAGGAATCTGTATATTTTTGTAATGTGTAGATAAATTAAATCGATCGTTAAGGAAAGTACTCCATCTTACATGGGGGCTTAATTCTTTCGGTGATTTTCACTAAATGTACTACTTTTATAAATACATGCATATATATATATATATATATATATATATATATATATATATATATATATGGGTCTCCATCCACAGCAACCGGTTGTTGGGAAGCAACCCCTTTTATCCAGCCGGTACAAGCTGTACTGGCTTATAAAAAAAAAAATTCTAAGGCCGGTACAGCTTGTACCGGCTGAATAAAAGGGGTTGATTCCCAACAACCGGTTGTTGTGGATGGAGACCCATATATATATATATATATATATATATAGGGGTTAATGGACTCTCAAATGTACACAGTTTACGATCGTATACGATCTAAGGATTCACTCTACGTTTCTACGGTAGTAGAATGACTACTAGTTGTTGACAGTAACACAAAACATGAAGCTCACACTTTTTCATTAAACAAGAGAGTTGTACATATAGGGTAAGGTAAAACTAATTTACATCTAGATACAAGGAAAATATCCTAGTCTTAAGGAAGACTTAACAAATTGCTGAATACAAGAAATGTTTGAATTTAAAATATAGATGATAATAACTGAATTAATCTATTCTGATATGCCCCCTCAAGATAGGCCACGTGTAGAGAGGCCAATATTGTCTCGTAATTTCTGAAATTGGGAACGAGGCAGAGGTTTGGTGAGAATATCAGCAAGCTGGTCTGTGGAGGAAACATGAGCTACGCGAAGATCACCAGATTGAACTTGATCACGAATAAAGATATAATCAACTGCCACATGCTTCATTCGAGAATGAAAGACTGGATTTGAACTTAATTGTGTGGCTCCTACATTATCACAGTAGACAACGGATGAGCTGATCATATTAATACAAAGTTCAGATTGCAAGGAGCGAATTCAACATAGTTCAGCTGCAGTAGCAGCAACTGAGCGATATTCAGCCTCAGTAGAAGAACGAGCCACAGTTTTCTGTTTCTTAGAGCTCCAAGATATGAGATTGCGGCCAAGGTAAATAAGGTAACCACCAGTTGAAGAGTAGTCATCTTTGTTACCTGCCCAGTCAGCATCGAAAAAAGCATGAAGGGATTCGGAGAAAGCATGAAGAGATGGCGGTGAATTACGGTGAAGAAGAAGGCCATCATTTAAGGTACCACCGAGGTAACGCAAAATTCTTTTAAAAGAGTCCAATGTTCATCTGTTGGTTGATGCATAAATTGAGACATCTTGTTAACAGCAAAAGAAATTTCTGGACGAGTGAGAGACAAGTATTGAAGGCTTCCCACGATTGTTCTATATTCTGTGGGATCCGAGAGAGGTGATCTAGATGATAACTTGAGGGAGGACGAGCTGCTTGGTAACGGAGTAAGTACTGGGTTAGCCTCTTGCATATGTGTGCGAGTAAGGAGATCCTGTATATATCTTCGTTGGGAAAGGAGGAAACCATGCTGATGAGGAACAACTTCAACACCAAGGAAATAGGAGAGAGTACCCAAATCCTTGAGAGAAAACCGATGAGCTAAACAAGCAACAAATTGAGACACCAAGTCATTATTGTTTCCAATTAGTATAATATCATCAACATAGACCAAGAGGTAGATCAATTTGGTGTCAATATTGAGAACAAACAATGAAGTGTCAGAATGAGAGTTTTTAAATCCAGAATCAACAAGGAATTGACGCAACTCATGATACCACGCTCGAGGAGCTTGTTTGAGATCGTAAATGGCTTTGTGAAGTTTACATACATGAGTGGGATTATCAGAGTCAATGAAGCCAGGAGACTGAGTCATATACACAGTTTCTGATAAATGGCCTTGAAGAAAGGCATTGTTGACATCTAATTGGTGAAGGGACCAACCATTGCTGACAGCAAGACTAAGCACCAATCGGACAGTAATTGGCTTGAATACTGGACTGAATGTTTCAAGATAATCCACACCTGGGCGTTGATGAAAGCCTTTGGCCACAAGACGAGCTTTAAACCTGTCAATAGAACCATTAGAATTCCTTTTGATACGAAAGATCCACTTACAACCTACAAGATTGGTGATACTAGCGGGAGAAATAAGTTCCCATGTGCCATTGCGAACAAGAGCATCATACTCTTCTCACATTGCTTTTCGCCAATTTGGGTCTTTTAAAGCTTGGGTAATGGATGATGGTTCTGTGCTAGGTGAAGGGGCTAAGTGAGTGTGAAGGTTTAGTTTTTGAATTGGTTTGGTGATATGGTTTTTGGATCGGGTAGTCATTGAATGACGAGGGGGTGGTGTAGTGTTGGAGGGTGAGGCAAGGGAGTGATGTGGGGGGAGAATCTACTTGAGATGATGTGGATGGCGTTGTTGTAGAGGGATCTACAGCAGGGGGTAAGTCAGGAACTTGTACTTCGGAAGTGTGAGAAGGCGGTTGTGCTTGAAGAGGTATGGAAACTGTACGAACCGATGGAAGCCATGTTGAAGCGGTAGTGGAGTTTGGACGAGGTAGCTGATTTTGGAGAGTGGTGTAAGGAAAGACGGATTCTACAAACTGAACATGGCGAGAGACATAGGTTTTAGAAGTTGATGGTTCAAAACAGAGATAGGCACTCTGAGATAATGAGTAACCTACAAAGACACATGGTTTAGATTTGGGTTCTAGTTTATGGGATGAATAAGGACGAAGCCATGGATAACATAAGCACCCGAAAATTTTGAATTTAGAATAGTTTGGTGTGGTTTTGAAAATTAATTCAAAGGGACTCGCGAGGTTGAGTTTTGGGGTGGGCATTCTATTAATTAGATAAACAGCAGTAGTGAATGCATGAGACCAAAAGGTTAATGGAAGGGAGGCATGGGAGAGTAGGGTGAGTCCAGTTTCGACAATATGACGATGTCTACGTTCAGAGTAGCCATTGTGTTCAGGTGTATGAGGTGGCGTGGTTAGATGATTGATATCAACTTTAGAAATGAACTCTTTGGGGCCTAGATATTCTCCCCCATTGTCGGAGTAGAGAGTGATGATTTTGTGGTGAAAATAATTTTCAACAATGGTTTTATATCTCAGAAATACTTCGTGAACATCAGATTTTCGTTGGAGAGGATAAAACCAAATGTATTTGGTAAAATGATCGACAAAGATGACATAATATTTGAAGCCATTAAAAGACATAACAGAAGAAGTCCATACATCAGAAAAAAAAACAATTTGAAGAGGATGTGTAGACACAAGAGATGAAACAGAAAATGGTAATTTATGACTTCTATTACATAGGCATGCATTACATGAGAAATCTTTTGTCAAGGATGAAGATGATTCTAAGTGATATCTAGATAGAACATGTTGTAAAATAAGAGAAGTTGGATGTCCTAAACGATGATGCCAGTTGGTGGATGTTATTTTCGTAGTAGAGAATGCTAGAATCGGGGAAAACACAGGTGTGGTATCCGGCCATTCATACACTCCATCCTTAGTACTGCCCTGAAATAGAATTGCCCCCGAGCGAAGATCCTTTACAAAAAACGAAGAGGGTAAGAATTCAACAGATGCATTATTAGTGACGCAAAACTGAGAAATGGAAATCAAATTTTTTTTCATAGATGGTACACAAAGTACATCAGACAATTTAAAAGTTGAGTTGGGAGAAGAAAGATGTGTAGAACCGATGTGTGTGATGGAGAGACCTGTACCATCTCCAATCATAACATCATCTGATCCATTGTAAGGAGAGTGAAGAGACAGATTGTTTAAATCTACTGTGACGTGATGAGATGCGCCACTGTCAAGTAACCATGTCGAGTTGATGGCTGTGGTGTTGGCTGCAAAGTGGACTCTGGGCTGCCAAGGGGCTGTAGGATTGTTGGATGATGTAGGCAAAATGGTAGAGGACTGAATTGGTATCACCTGGAAGGATGGACATCTCTTGGCTGTGTGTCCTTGAACGCCACAGATTTGGCAAAAACCTTGATAGGGACGGGATGGAGGGCGGTTGTTGTGATATTGGGAGCGTGTGTCTGAGAGTAGAGGAGTACGACCAGTTGGGTTAGCTGAAGACCGCCAATTTGAGTAACTAGCAGGTGAGGAATGGGAGGGACGCCAATTGTTGTTGATTTTAGGTGGACGCCATGTGAGATTGGTCTTTTGTGTGGGATTGGCTGTAATGGGCAGATGTGTTGCTAAACTGTTAGAAGCTGGTGTGGAGGCCTCGAAGGAGAGAAGCTTTTCATGGAGGTCATCAAAGGAAATGGATGTGTCATGAGCTTGGACTGCACGGATAAGTTCTATGTAATCGTCTCCTAGGCCATCCAGTATTTTGTCTGTGAGATCTTCGGGATCGAGTGGGGCACCAAGTATGGACAGTTCATTAGCACAGGCTTTCATAGAGTGTAGGTATTCAGTGATGGTCAGAGTGCCTTTGGTTGGGTTTTTGAGTTGGTTTTTGACCTGTTTAATACGGCCACGGGAGGGTTTGGCATACGTGTTTGCAAGTATGGTCCTGGCTTCCTTAGCAGTTTTTGCATGGGCAATAAATGGAATGATGGTAGAGGAGACAGAGTCAATCAAGGCATTGAGTAGTAGCTGATCCTGGCGAATCCAGAATATATGAGACGGATTGTCTGTTGTGATGTTGTTGGCGGTGATGGTGTCTGGAGGACATGGTGTAGATCCATTGATATACCCAATGAGATCATATCCAATGAATAGAGTTTCAAATTGAAGTTTCCAGGAGATGTAGTTTGTGGATGTGAGTTTAAGAGGTGCTTGAGCGGAGATATTTATTGTGATGAGGGGAGCTTCAATAGCTGAAGGGTTGGTTTGGGTGGTCATGATAAGGTTGGATGAAAACAGAATAACAAATGGAGGAGAAAAGAAAATTAATGGAGGAGAGTATTGTACTGCTCTTATACCATGTTGATTGTAACACAGAACATGAAGCTCACACTTTTTCATTAAACAAGAGAGCTATACATATAGGGTAAGGTAAAACTAATTTACATCTAGATACAAGGAAAATATCCTAGTCTTAAGGAAGACTTAACAAATTGTTGAATACAAGAAATGTTTGAATTTAAAATATAGATGATAATAACTGAATTAATCTATTCTAATACTAGTGACTACTGTACGATACAATCGTAGAGTTACTTAACGAACTTTTTTTCTTTAAAAAAATAAGTGCATAATGTTACATGAAATATAAAAATAAATGTTGTATTTTGTAATGAAAGGAGAATTAAGTAGAGTTGGAAAAAATCTTACGTACCTCCATCCGGGAATGTAAATTGATTGTATGGAGTTGAGTACAAGGTGAAGTTGTTGTTTTTGAAGTTGAAATACTAAGCTTCCCTCTTGGTAGCTGCTTCCAAATGCTGTACGTGAAATTACGTCGCTGGTTAATGTATCAAGAAATGGCACTACGTCTAACTCGCACGGCCCGTCCTCCCATACCATCTTCTCCCATTTGCTCATCATCTCTCTACAACTAAAATACATGGCTGGCAGCATACACTGCAAGCACAACAAATAAATCAAAATTAAATTAAATTGAAACACAACTTTTAAGTGGTATGATTAGGGAGTTCTTTAAAGTTGTGTTTGTGAGTCCCCCTCCCCTGGATCAGGATTCTTCATTTCAATTTGAAATGGAGAGTCTCCATTTAAATGTTCAGATTTAAAGTTATTATTATTATTAGTGTTATAATAGTAATAATAATAATAATAATATATTAGTGTTATATTAAATTAATGGCTAGAGTTAATTTAGTGACTTTTAAATGAAGTGACTGGAGTTAGGTTAGTGAATTTTAAATGAGGTAGTTAGAATTAAGTTAGTAACTTTTAAATGAGGTGGCAACTTCACAATCTTAGATTTAATAACTTTAAATCTGAACTTTTAAATGGAGAGGATCCTGATCCCCCGCCCCACTCCCCCCTCCCCCCTCCCCCCTCCCCCCTACCCCCTACCCCCTATTACCTTCAATTTCTCTAGATGGAAAGCTGGGTTGAGGAGTTTTCTGTGTTTGGCCCATTGCTCGCCTTCATGGCTTGCTAGCCCATTTACAAATAACTTGACCAATGGGTTGGATCCCAACTTCTCGAATTTATAATGCTTAGTCAATACATCTTTTATAATTACCGGATCCACGATCTGCACCCTTGGTGTCGGTCCAAACCACATGAATGAACTCTTTCCTACATAAATAAATATATGACGTTAATTTAGAAGGGGGAAACTATGGGCAAACGGATAATGTCAAAGTAATTATAATAATTTCTCCTCCATCTTTTAAAAATTTTGCTTAGATTTATTTTTTTAGTCAAATTGATTGATTTTAAAATAAAAATTATTTATTAATTATTTTAAACTCGGAAAATTGAAAGTAATAGTAAATTCGATGTAATTTCTTATGATTGGACCTTTATTTTAAAGGGTCTCCATCCACATCAACCGGTTGTTGGGGAGCAACTCATTTTGGCCAGTCGGTAGAGCTTGTACCGGCTTATAAAAAAAAATTCTCTAAGGCCGGTACAAGCTCTACCGGCTGGCCAAAATGGGTTGCTCCCCAACAACCGGTTGCTGTGGATGAAGACCCTATTTTAAAATATATATATATATATATATATATATAAATTTTGATTACAAAAATAATTAATTTAACTTAAAAAAGCAAATTAAACCAATTTTTTAAAGACAGATGGAGAAGGAGAACTCCATAAACCATCTGGTTGACCCATTTTTTAAGGTTGTTATATATAAGGTGAAATATACATAATATTGACTGTCACCACCGAGCTTGGATTGCAAAGAATGTAGGTTCAGTCCCCCCTCCCAAGTTATAATGAAATTTAATGGTACCAAGAAAATACATACTATAAAATATCGACTGCTCACCTCATTTCTAACCTACCCACACCAAAAATTAAAGGCTTTGTATGAAGCATAATTTATTTATATAGTGGAATTTAACGATTCATCTCACATCTATTCAACGCACACTCAATAAGCATGTTCGATCATATTCTTACATAAAAAATTAACTTATTAACCATCTACACTCTTAAATTTATCCGATATAAGATTCATGTGAAATATCCCAACAATCATTCGAGACAGTCATATAATTAACAATACTATGATGGATGACAGAATGATGAATATAAAAGATGGAAATAAAAATAAATTCCTGGTATGATACACCACATATAATAACAAAAGGATGAATGTGTGTGTGTGTGTGTATATATATATATATATATAAATGTATAAAAGATGGCAATAAAATTAATGTGTTTAAAGACATGCATGTAGCTAATTGTAATTATTAGATTCACATATATATAGTTACAATTAATCCAATTAGCCAAGTTTTATCTAGTTTATTTACAGAACATTTGTATATATAAATAAAATTATTAAAACATAGACGAAGCTGCAACATAGCCATTGTTAGTCATGTATACAAGTCGGTCTGCGTTATAAATATACAACATTTCTTTATAACCTCCAGTTTTGAACATCATATATAGATACATAGAAAAATATAGCATGTACAGATGAAAATATGAGAATTAAATTAAAAATCTATATATATATATATATAGACGTTGAATGGATGGATGTTACCATAGTTCTTGATGGTTTCATAGACAAAGGGGATGACACGCGGCACAATATCAGCAGAGAGATGGATGGGGTTTGACCTAGCTTTCTTCGTCATTTCGGAGTTTTCTTTAAGGTCTCCAGAGAACAGACGGTAGGAGTTTCCATGGAATCCTTGTTTCCTGAGGGTCTTCTCTAGCTTCCTTGGACTCACCCACACCCAATACACCAACCTCCATACCCATCCTGCAAAGACAGCAACAACTAATGCCGCTACATACACTGCTAAATCCATTCTAATTAGTAGTACAAAATTAAAACCCAAGCTCTCAGAATATATATATATATATATATATATATATATATATAATATGTGAATCCTTTTTTTAATTCTCGTCATGTTATTTATTATCGATATAAATTTATTATCATATACAACAAGATTAATAAATTTTATGTAGTCATTTGTAAGGCAATTCTAGAATATTATACTATAAATTAAATATTTCTTATCACACATTTATTAATTTAATATCGTTCTTATTTCTTTTTTTATATATAAAATAAAATCTATAAGTCTAATCAATTGCTGCTATAAGATATCTCATTTATAACAAGGTAATAATTACTATAATTTTTCTTTTACATTAATTACAAAGAATTTCTTTTGTTTACTCTTTAATAAAAAAATACTATTTAATTATTAATAGGAAAATAAAAAGAACTTTGGTGGGACAGAGGTGGGGGCAGTGTAAACATATAGCAATACAAAATTTGGGATAATGTTTTTTTTTAAAATTAGATGGATGTAACCATGTACCTTCTAGTTTCTTAATTAGTTCAATTGCATGTGCGCGCTATAGACCTTTGTTTCCAGGAATACCATGCAATTAATGTTGAAATAAAGTGACGTCTACCAAATAAAGGAACTTGACACTGCTGACCTGCGACCCACTAACAGTTTTTCAAAAACTAAATACTTCATCCTCAATTCTCTTTGCTATTTTTGTTGAAAGGATTTATATTTATGATTATTAATTTTAAATATTTTATTTATTTTTAAATTTAAATTTAAATTTATTAATTTAGGAATTATAAAATGGTTTAATATATAAAATTATTTGATATTATATTCAACTAGGTATTATAATCCTTACCATTGGGACTAAAAATTTCTAAATAAAATTATTCTCAACCTTTTTTTAAAATGACCCTAATATTCTTTTATATCCAATAAGTTTATTATTTATAATCAGCTTATAGATTAACAGTTTATTATTGATAAAAAAATTTATTATTTAAACAGCTTATTATTTAATTAGTTTATTGGTAAATAACTTATTATTGGTATTATTGATAAACAACTTATTAGTCATAGTCATTTTTAAATATTAGCTTTTTGTTTGTCAAAGCTTATTTAAATAACTTATTATTTATCATTTTTTGATGTTATAATTTTTGTAAGGGTATAATAGTCTAAACAATATTTTTTTATTCAATACTTTAATTAATCTTGAATTTTTTTTAAGTTATCTCATGAATAATATTATAAAAAACAAACATATAACTATGATTATTTAATTTTAAGATTAATAATTTTAAAATTATAATCCATGAAATTTTAATTCTCGTAAACAAACATGTCCCAAGTGTTATAAATGCCAATTTATCATTTATAGTATCATAGTAAATACGGTATTAATTAATGACACTTTTATTATTTTTTTATTTCATTAGACACATTTTTATTTTGATAATATAAATAATATTTTGATATTTTAATAAGAAGACTTTCTCATATTGACCTGCTTTTTTGGCTGGAAGATGGCATCCTAATTCCTAGGCTATATATGTTTGTTTATAAGAATTATAATTTATGAAATTATAATTTTAATACTATTAATCATAAAATTATAATCTCAGAATTATAATTATAATTTCAAGACTATTAAGCCATTTTATATTTCTTAAACTAATAGTCTCAAGTAGGATTGAGCAAGGAACCAAATTGGAACCGAAACCGCACCAAAAACCGCATAAACTGTACCAATTAAAACCGCACCAGCGGTTTCGGCGTATGTGGCAGTTTTAGGTAGATTGAAAAACCAAATTTATGGTTTCGGTTTGGTTACTAGTCAAAACCGCACGCATAAAATCTAAATCGTACCAAATAATCATCATGCTTTCTCAATTTTGTTACAAATATATATAATTTCTCTACTATAAAATATTCTCCTCGTTTTATTTTAGAAGACAGATATTACAGGATTGAGTGAAGAATAAATAGTATCAATTATGTTTGCAAATCAAGAGTGGCTTGGTATTTCCTAAATCAAATATGATAATATAGTATTAATTAACATATAATTGTTGATGCCTAGAACTATTTTGCTAAATTAGCTCAATGATTGTGTTCACTGCGTAATACGTTTGCGTGAATGATTTTGTTAACTATTTTACGGGTTTGTTATTTTAATTGATTTTGGAACCGAAACCGCACCAAATGAAACCAAATCGCACGGTTTAAAACCGCACCACACCAATCACAAATGGTTTCATGTGCGCTTTTGTATTTTCCAAACCGCACCTAAGTGATTTCGTGTGCGGTTTGAACTTCAAACCGCACCATGTTCACCCCTAGTCTCAAGTCTAAATTTGAAAACAAACAAGATACTTGTGATTAATAGTCATATCTCAATTCTCAAATATAATCCTTACAAAAATAAACATAGTCCTATTATTATTATTTTTTTGAAAGCAATACAGAATTCATTGATGTTTGTTTTGTATTGCATTTCACTCTTATGCGACAGAATTCATCGACGCTTGTTTGAATGAATTATTCCATACTTTCCCTCTTCTAAAGAATAAAATTCATAAATTTGGGAGAAATAAGAATGGTTCAATCCATTCCAATCGTAACCAAACATGATTTATTTCATTCCATAGAAATGATCGTCATTCTATTCTAACCTTCATTATTCCAATCCAAACGTAACATATATAGTGGGTGATATAGCCCTAGTATTTTTCTCTTGATTGTTTTGGATAATTTGAGTTATGTTTGTTTGCAAGAATTATAATCCCGATATTATAATCTTATTTCGGAATTATAATTATAATTTTACGACTATTAAGCCATTTATAATCCCTAAACTAATAGTCTCAAGTCTAAATTTAAAAATAAATAAAACACTTGAGATTAATAATCTTATTCTAAGTATAATTCTTACAAACAAAAATTGCCCAAAATGCAATAATGTAGTACATCTCAGTATGTAGAGTATTAAAAACACTTGAGTTTCATAGTTTTAATTGGAGAATTTCAAGCACATGTTGTCAATATAAACACTAATATTATAGAATTCTATTATAAACTTAAATAAAAATAAAGTAATTATTTTATCATAATCATAATTAAATAAATTTACATTCTATTCAGATATAGTTTAGTTTATAATTGAATGGAGAAACCTATGATATATGTGACGCCCCCAAAATAGGTATACATCACCCATTTTGAGTCGTCAATACATGGTACAAAATTCAAATACAATTTAATTATACAACAGTCGTGTAAAGTACGACAAAATACATGCTGTGAGTTTTAATACAAATATTGCCTTCTAGACAATATCCACTCTTAGAATAAGTCCTTAATACATTTATTATCATACTATTTAACAGAATAGTGAGGACTACTAGCTAACACTATCATCCAGAACATCACTCCGTTCCCCGACTCGTCCCAGCTACGTTCTCATTTCCTGAAGAGAACAGTGAAAGAACGGGTGAACTCAACTAGCCCAGCAAGAAATATTATGACTAAGATAATGCAGAATAAATTATCATTAGTCCTCAACAATGTTAAACTGATAAAATACAATATACGTCAAGTTTAACTGCAGCGGAACAAGCAATCCATTAAAAGAGTCAAGTAGAGAATAAAATCTACTATTTTTTATGTTTTAAAAGGTTTTTCATCGCTTTTATCGCTTTTATCACTGGGACTCAGCTTAATAAATAATTCACATCATCCCTGCACTACGGACAAGGATATTCATTAGGGTCACGACCACAAATTTTATGCACTACGGGCCAAGGATATTTGTGTATTTATCAATGGTCATGATCATGTCAACAACTGTCCATTAATGCACTACGGGACAATGAGGACTTTTACCACATCACTTGTTACATTACGGTCATGATTACACCGAATAATCTCTGGTCATAATCATACCAAGTCCATCCATGCTCAACAGGCCATAGATGACTTTTAAAAAAATTTAAACATGAGGATGATGACAATGATATAAGAATTCAATAAAACAAGTTCAATAATTAAGTTATTCAGGAACTAATAACGTCCAAATTGTCAACATGATACTGCTTTGTAGAGTAAAATTCAAGAATGCTCAGAAGGATATTTCCATAAAAAATACTGGATGAAGCGCAAATATCAAGGATATTCCACTAATTTCATGGAGTATAGAAGTAAAATTTTTAACCAACTAAGTATAATAACGAATGGAATAACAAAAGAAATCACCATACATGCGGTACTTCGCACAGACAGGTTATTCCAACAGAATAATAATAACGGAACCAGGTCAGGTAAAAATCACACCGACAGGATATTCCAATAGAATAATAAAGAATGGAATAACAACAAAAATCACCATGCATGCGGTACTTCGCATAGACAGGTTATTCCAACAGAATAATAAATACAGAATAATAAAGACGGAACCAGGTCCGGTGTAAAACACATAAACAGGATATTCTAACAGAATAATAAAGACAGAATAATAAAGACGAAACCAGGTCCGGTGTAAAACACATAAACAGGATATTCTAACAGAATAATAAAGACAGAATAATAAAGACGAAATCAGGTCCGGCGTAAAGCACAGACATGATGTTCCAACGGAATAATAAAGACAGAATAATAGAAGAATGTCACCAAGTATAGGGTATTCCGCGTATACAGGTTATTCCAACAGAATAATAAGAAATGGAATAACAACAGTTCTCTTCATGAATATAAAAGAATAATATCCCTTATCGTAAAAGAATTGAATATAAGAGTAGTTTAAGTAGCAGAATACTTTTCTTCTTTCTCTTTTACAGTTTATCTCTCTAGAGTTTCAATGAATTTGTAAGAAAATAATGAAGGAATGAGCTTCTATTTATAGAAAAATAGAATGCATAGTAACTAACTCATGAACGGTCCAGATTGATTTACTTTAATCTGACGGTTCATATTTAAAGCAAAATCTTTTAAATAAACTATAATATATATATTATATATATTACATGCGAAGAAAAATATCACGGGTGAAAATCCCCGTGAACCCACATCATTTGTTTTTGCTAAAATTTCAAACCTTATACAATAATAATACATATAATACTCCATTATATGTTTTCCTCCCCCACCAACTTCAATCATCATATAATATATAATATAATATATATATATATATATATATATATATATATATATATATATATATATATATACTACTCCACCAATCCCACATTTCACCCAATATACGGGTGAAATTCCTCCCACCTAAAACAATCATTTCATTCCCCCATCTTTATCAAATCATGTCACATATATATATATATATATAATACATTCCACCATCCACCAAATTCTCTTACCACACATACAAGGCTCATAGTTTATATATTATATATATAACTTATATAATACGCACATGTATATATATATACATGAATATAATAATACAGAACTGAGACAACTTTCTACCGACGATTTTGGAAAATGGGTAAACGAGAATCCAATTAATACGCCTATATTTTCAACAAATACTTCATAAAAATCATCTTAATAATTTTAACAACATTTATCATCTTTATTACAATTTACAATATTAATCGACCAGGTCGTTCCTAGGAAAGATGGGGCTTTCCAATAAGGATTTTTCCCTATTGACGCGCAATTAGGTGACCAAACCTCTCCTTGACAGAACTTTTAGACATCGTTAATATTATAAATAATAATATTAATAACTTTGTCGTCTCAATTATTGATTTTAACAATATATAAAATATCGACAATAATTGAATCAAATAACGTGAGATACTATGCAACAATTACTATAGCAATAATTGAACAGGACTGAATGACTTCTCACGTATGTATCAATAATCAATATCGTGTGCTACTATGCAACCACGCGTATTACTGTACTTTTACTACCGACTAGTTCAACAGTATCAACGGTAAAACTTCCGCCGTTATTTTTATAAAAATACTTTTGTCGTTTTTCTCAACCCGACAACAATTCTGTTGTGGGGTTCACCAATGATTGCGCCGTTGTACGAATATTCCCTGCTAAAACGAATATTCCCTGACCAATCGAATATAATATAACAACTTGCATACTTTGCAGAGTTTATAAATAATACCCACAACTATAACTTTATATCAAATTTATTCCATAATATTCAAAAATGATAATTATAGAAAATTCATCTTTATTTATAAAAATTGGGGTCTTACAATATATAATTCAACAATTTATTATTTAAATAAATATGTAATAACTACAATTACCCTCTAAAAATCCTGATTAAATATATATCATACATTTAATTGATTATCTTAATAATTAACATAATAAATCATTGTGCATGTCATCTGTACTTGGCACGAGATTGGTGAGCTTGTTCGTTTTAATTTTAAATTCTATTGCTCATAAATTGACTTGAAAAGTCAAATTTATCTCTAGATTTGGAATAGAATGTTATTATCAAAATATAAACAACATAATTGTATAATTGTAGTGTGTGTACATTTAAATTCCAATGATACAAAAAAATTAGCTAATATTGATGTAAATCTATTAATTAAATTATACTCCCTCCATCCCTTTTTATTTGTTTTTTCAGAGAAAGATTTTTATTTTATTTTTATTTGTCTTTTGTAAATTTTAAAAAAGCATTAAATGTTTCCTATATTATTCATTATATTTAAAAGCTAATTTGTTTCCCTCTCATCTTTTCAATAAATTTTAAAAAGTTAATATTCAATTTAATCGATCAGACAAAACATTAACTATATTTCTTAATTCATGTACATAATCTCGAAACCTCAATTAAAAATAGAAGAGGGAGTATTTTGATCAATTAAATTTTTTTTATTACATTTAATGTAAGATTCAAAAACCAATTCAAAATCAAAACTTATACCAAATCATATATGTAATACATGATTATTCTCACCGTCCGAATTAGATTCAGTACGCGCATAGCGGATTGAAACTGAAGTTTTAGTACGTATGATATTCCTGAGCAATATACAAACTCAAAGCACCATAGAGGAATAAAAACTGATGAAGACGACGGAGTTTTGTAGACGTGAATAATTCTGAATGAGACAACTCTAGTAGCCAAGGCAATCCTTAATTTGAAAAAAAAAATGAAAGAACAAAAACAAGAGGTTTCACCCTTGCCCTTTAGAGGACCTCAAAGCAGCAGAAAAATGAAGTTTCCTTGTCAACCTTTGCAGGCAGTGCCAAACTTGTCAACCTTTGCAGCCTAGTAGTGCCTTTCACAGTAAATTTTTGATACCCTGGCTAAAAATTTTTCCCAACAACTTTTGCATACTCCAGCTCAGATCTTCCACAACAACTCGCTATGGATTTCATCGTATCAAATGTACCTGAATCACAGAATATAATGGTATTACATTCTATGAATTCCATTAGCATGGTTAAAATGAAACCAGTTTTCTTCTTATTTTCTTGTTAACAATATATGGTAAACAAAAAGGCATTACAGTGAAGATAAGGTACACAAGCTAAAAAATAAAAGGCGATGCCAGCGAAATTACATTTTCTCTGTACCTCTTGAATAATATTTTTAGCCTTTTCTACCTGTGGGGAAGAATAAAGACACTCGCACACGGGCAAGGGAGATAGAGCATGATATACACACACAATTTTATCGTATCACAAATAGAGAGAGATTGATAGCAATAGCTTACTCACTCGTTGGAAAACTAATATGTTGCAAAGGTGATGCGAGGTTAAAGAGCACCTGTGAAGTTGGGTAAGTTTTAAAAGGAAAGCAATGCAAATTAGTAAATAGAAAGTAAATCTTCCACCTTTTATAGTCCTGTTTGTAGTTCAAAATTTGTTTGTAGTGACAGAAAAGCGTTTTTATCTTTACTATGTTTGTTTTAAATGACTACTTTCAAAGGATTATAGTTCCATAGATTATATAAGGATAAAACAAGGGTATTTTTCAGAATTTTTTATATATTTTAAGGTCAGTTAACAAGTGATATATAATAATAGGGAATATGTATTATTAAATGGGGAAAGGGGATATGTTGTTTGCCATAACCAAGCTTGGCTACAAATACACTCATTTATTAATGGCATATTTATCTTTTCATCATTTTCATTAATAACATTAAAGACATTTCACTATTTCGTTATCAAATACTATGTCGTTTTAGGCCTAATCTATAGCGGTTGTGGTAAGCCACATATTCCTTTTTCCCTTATTAAACAATATCATTTGGGGGTATTATATTATTGAGGACTAAATATTCTGGACCACAATTCCACAAATTTGGTACATAACATAAGATTAAATTCATTTACAAGCAAACATGGTCTACAACATTAAAATTTTAGTACTCTATAAGTAGCCACATTTAAAAAAATAAAATTATAATTTCATTATAAACCACAATTTCAAAGCAAAACTTCATAATTTATAGCATAAAATCTAACAATTCCTGATATACATAGTAAAGAAAACAGTTATTACCTCGTTTCCTGATGATTAATGTTGGCATTAACCACTTTGCACTCAATTAAGAAACTAATGCATTTTGGTGTCTTCTTCCAAAAATTCATTCCCCAAGAGCGTAAATGTCCCAGCCCTGACCAGAAGCTTTCAAGCTTCTGCTTTCATTCCAACCATTCAAGTTTAGTGAACCTTTCGGTCTAAAATTTTAAAATGCATTCTCATACATAAACTACAACCTATGGCCACTCTTTTCATACTATTTATTAGTAAAATGTATACTCATCAAATATGCAACACTCTAACAACCATGCAGGCTATTAATCAATGAAATAAATCCAAACACATCCCACAAAAGTCCATTTCAACAAAAACAAGTTGGATTTTTTTTCCTTTTTTCCTTTTTTCCTTTTTTTCTTTTTTTCTTTTTTTCTTTTGTTTTTTTATGTAAATATCTATTTATAGACAAAGGGATGCCAAAAGGGGTGCCATCCCAGTACATGCACAGTATAAAACAGTCTTTGGCATAATCCACACTATTCCATATAACAAGAATATCATCACGGCATCACCTAAATTCCTTGAAGAACTAACAATTAATGCAACAAAAAAAGTCTGAAAATTTTGAAGTAGCAATTTTTAGTTACAGCTAGATCTACTTTAGTGCCCAAGTAAATCAAAAATACAAACATGTTCTATGAAAGAGTTTCTGCCCTTTCCACTTTTTACCAAACTAAGAAGATGATTGACCTTGATGCCCCTAAAATAATTTATAGAGAAAGTTAAGACCTAACTGAATGTATGAAACCCCAAATTAAATAAAATGGATGTCATTCTTATCTCCAGGCTACCGTCTGCTGGCTTTTATGCTGTTTAAAAGATGAGTTTGATCTGGTGACTGATTAAACTTAGTTCTGGAAGAAAGCAGATAGGTTTTTTGTAAGTTTCTTCAATTTAAAAAAAAAAAACTGCACAGATTTTGAAGAGTTCACTTATGGAAAAATATGTTGTAGTGATCTATAAAGCATGCTCTTGAATTAAATTAATCCTACTGCAAAGAAGTTAGCTTTGAAAAGGAAAGATATGGAAATGCAAGTTTAGTGATAAAGGTTCTTGTATATTTATGAATGTATCCTAGAAAAACGTAAATGCAGATCAAATGAGTACAAGTGTAAAAGCACATGTAGTTATGGATTGACAGCTCTTGCCTGCTCTCTGCTCTTGGCCATTGAGGAACATCTTCATGCTCATCTCCTCCATCGCAGATGATAGCATCAGCTCCTAAGACTGCACTTTCTCCATCCAGTAAGACCAAGCTCTCCATGTAAGCCCACATAAAAAGAGTCTGGAGCACCTTGAATTCCAAAACCCTTTGCCTGTATCGTATTTTGGTTGAAAGAAACCAACTTGCCACGCGCTGTTACAAACAGAACCTCTTCATTATTCTTAAAGCCTATCGGTCTACATACACCTTCGTATATATCAAGTGAGTACAGTTTCATCCAGGACTCGGTAAAACCATACTCCCTCATCACCCATACATTAAAATAAAGTTCTTTGCCCCGACGCTTCATTTCAAATATCGAGAGTAATTCCCCATACTTGGCAACATACAAGTCCTCACATTCAACTAAACAGTTTGGCAACATAAGCTCTCCAAATACTTCATTGCCAATATCAAATGACACGATCAGCTTATTCAAACAATCACCTTTACAGGGATCATATCCAATCCAATGAATGGCCCCACTAGCAAATGCCTGGGACCTTGTAAATAAGGTATCCAATATACCATTTGGAGGCGCACCAGCATTAAAGCTCCTCCAAGCACCAGAATTAAGCCCATACACCTCAACCTCAGGTGGAATCAAATCACGCCCATTTCGCCCTTTTACATAGGCAAGTCTCACAACTTTATAGTCATTTTTGTGCTGATCAAAACCAAACCCAATAACACAAGTATATTTACCATGAGTTAGATGCGTAACACGAGGTCTAGGCAGTTTCTTGAATTTTCTAATCGATGGGTTCCACAGAATTATACCATAGGGATGATCCCCGTTATCATCTGATAAACAAATTAAGCTACTGCAAGAACCCACAATTCTAAATGGATAATTGGACTTACACTTGAATGGAAACGGTAGCTTTTCAGTTTGCACGCCACCTGTTTGGTTTTGGTCCAGTAAGAAATAGTGTTCTTTCCCACTGAACCTTTCTTTTTCAGAGAAATGCCTGAGGAGGAGTCTTTGGCCGTGCTTAGTATGATTCATGTGGGATGCCATGAAAGTGGGTTTGGAGATGGTGGAGTGCCATAGTTTACAGACGGATCTGATCTGAAGGAGGGTTTGGAGCGGGAGCCTTGTGAATATATCGAACAATACTTCTTGGGGAAGATAATCAGACATTTTTGTACTTTACTCTGCTTTCGAGCTTCACATGGAATGAGTACTGAGCAAGGGTTTAGAGAGAAGAAACGAAAAAATGGGTTTTAGAGAAATTGAGAGGGACTCGAATCCAGGGAGATATGGTGGAAGAAGAATAATAATGCTGTGCAGCTGGAATAATTATACGATTGGTCAACACATCATATTTTGACTCAAATCAAAAATTCAATTGTTGAAGGATTTTGATGTCAAATGAGTATAATTTTTGTTGATTATAATTATTGGACTCATGGATCATCTTTAAATTAAATTTTGACATATTATTTTATAAATTAATTTTTGTACGAGTTATTTGCAAACGTAGCAATACTCAAACAAATTTGTGAAACCTTTTTCATTTTTCTTTTCCTTTTTATCTTCTCCATCCCTATTAATTCTCTCAAACATGTATTCCCTCCATTCCATAGTTATAGGTTGATTTCTTTTGACACATAATTTAAGAAAATCAGTTTAACTTAATTTTTAACAGAAATTTTCCACATATACCCCTTAATATAAAATTAATGAATAAATTAATTACTCCTTACTTATCATATTGAAACTCTTAACATCATTGATTGCTGGTACAATTGTCTTTTATACACAAAATATGTTAAACTAGTAAAGCCTAAAAAGTTGAATTCTTTTATTGAGAATACAATAACATTAAATGTGGTGATAAAAATAATAACATTGAAGGTTGTTTTTTCAAAAAAAGAGTAATGGTTGAATATTTATTATAAAGGCATAAAAGTAAAATAATGAACCAACTAAATTTTATAAATAGTAAGTAGCCTATATATTGGGATTTCTCAAAATGAAAAATCAGCCTATAACTATGGGACGGAGAGAGTATTAGTTATTTAGTTTTTTATTCATATTTAATGACTAGTTGCTTAAAAAAAATAAGAACACAATAATTTTGTTAATTCTTGGTGATATTCTGTTCACTTATAAAAAATTTAGTACCACCGATTTTTCAGTTTTTGATATGCAAAAGCTGATGACTTGATAAGAAAGTTAAGTTGATATGGAAAAGGTCTCGGCCAACATTATCTTTCTCCTCTATTCTCCTGCCTGCCAATTAAACGGATCTCTCTGTTATTGTGCTTCTCTCTTCAATTCCGCCAACAAATCCTGCCTTATCACTTCACTAGTAACCAAAACTCGTCCAGTTGGATGTGGGTTTTACAGTAGGAAAAATAAGTAAGAAAGAAAGAAAGAAGGAAAAAAATGTCAGATTATATCCCTTCCGAAGTGTGTTTTAGCATCCTCACAAGGCTACCGGTTACGACACTCTTGCGATGCCGTTTGGTCTGCAAATCATGGTATTCTCTCATCACTAGCCCCACTTTCATTTCTGAACACCTCAAATTTCATCAATCAATTGCAAAACATAACCCCCAATTACTGGTTAGGCGTCTCCTTGATTATACCAAACAAGAGCAATACATAGTACACTTTGATAATAAAATTTTTGATGAGTATGCTAAGCTTCATTTTCCCTTTAGGAGTGTCGGTATCTTTTTTACCGTAGTGGGTATCTGCAATGGCCTGGTTTGCCTATCGGATGAACACGAAACGCCTTTTAATGAAAAGAAAATGATTCTATGGAATCCAATGATTAGGAAGAGTATTACACTTCCAAGGCAAAATTTCTTTAGTTCCCTTTTGGATGCTACGGGATTTGGATTCGATCCCTTGACTAATGATTACAAGGTTATCCGGATTGTGCATCATTCGCTTCCTAAAGTCCCATCCCGGGTTGAACTTTATAGTTTAAACACAGGCGAATGGCGAAACATTAGTGGTTTAGCTCTTCCTTATGAGGTCTGTGGGCGATCGCTCCACGCTAATATGAATGGGGCTATCCATTGGGTGGCGCGTGGGGGATTAAATGCTTTAGTCAACTTAGTTATATTGTTCGATTTGCATGAGGAGATGTTTCGAGAGATAATGCTGCCAGATAGTGTGGTGGTTCATTCTAGAAAGGTTATGTTGCATCTTGCTGTGGCTCAGGAGTCGCTTTCTCTTATATGTCACACTTGCTCGAGTATGGAAAACCATTGTCACATATGGATAATGAAAGAGTATGGTCGAGTGGATTCTTGGACTAAACAATACAGGGTTGAAGTTCCTCAGTACTTTGGGATGCCACTTCGTTTTAATAATAATGGGGAAATTGTGTTGTCTAGTAATAAGGGAGTTTTGTTTTGCTATGACAGTGAGGATGCAGAAGTTAAGAGTCTCGGCAGTTATCAAGAGACATACTGGAGATCTCAATCACTTTATGTTGAATCTTTCATGGAGAGCCTTGTTTTTCTAGATCACAAGGAAAATGATCGTAACATGGTTACTAAGTATCGTTCAAGGGATTTACATGGAAAGGGAATTAGTGATGTGAAAGGGAAATTAAAAAGGAAAACACGTGGTACTCTTCTTGGAGCTTTAATGGGTTGCTTTATTTGCAGAGAAGAAGAACATGAAAGGAAAATCAAATAAAAAAGAGACTAATCAAGGCATGATCTTGCTTAATCTTTTTATTTATTTATTCATTATTATAATCTAGTAGCTGCTCTTTTTTATTTTCTTCGTTCTTTTTCTTTTTGGTTTTGTTGACAGTTCTGTTCCTCAAATGTATAGTTCCTATAATGAGGCGCTTATGATTGTCTCTTTGTAATGTCTTTCTGATGCAAACCCATCCAACTTTGCTCTTAGTGGCTACTTGCTAACATCATTAATTCTAAGGTCCAGTAAGGTGATTAACATAAACATTGTAATACCTAATGATACTAATGGTTAGCATTAAGTTGTCAACCTCAAAATCATCTAGTGTATGATGTGAAGGCGGATGCTGTTTCTTGGTTGTTGGGTCATCATATTTCACCTATTGGGCCGAATGGATTGGGCCTTTTTATTTAGTTAGTCCATTAGGTCATTATTAATGTCATTATATTATCTTTATTAAATCCTTATAGTATTGGGTCGGACCAGTGGATTGACCCATTAGATATTAAATATCTTCATCTTTGACCGGTAATGAAGAAAAAGTATGATAATTGACTGTTATTTCTGTCATGCATTAATGTGGATGGGATCTGGGGACGGCCGGCGGTAGAAAACAGTGACCACAGGTAGTGGGTGTGTTGTGTGCAGTTGGCAGAAACCATCAGGATCAGGGGTTGTGTCAGACAGGAGTGGGTGGCACGGTAAACCGGGCTTGAGAGTATATCATAGCAAGGAGGTCGTCCAAGGAAAGGTAACTGATAACTTTCTCTCTCTCAATACACTAGATATTTTATCTTCCATTGTTAACCCTTGTAATCGCCTGTACTGACTCTCACGCCTGAGCTATCCCCCGACGGTCGAAGCCGTTAAGCTTGTGGTGTTGACTGTGTTTAGTGTGCAGGATCAGGACGTCTTACGTGATTGGGACGTGGCAGAAAATCTTGGCGTTAACATTGGCGCTAGAAGGAGGGCTGTGTTCTAGTGTCTTGTAATTTTCAATCACAACTTTCATTTGTTCTACGTCGGAAAAGATGGTGAGAAGTAGAGCAGATACACCAGAAGGACAGCCGAAGGCTGTGAGCTCATCTGTCCAACATATTTCTGTCAAGGATCGTCTGGGTCCTTCGAAGAGTGTTCATGAGAGTGAGAGCACTGCTTTCAAACATGTTTCCAAGGGTTCTCATTCAAGAGCTCATGGTAGACCCAGACGGAGGTTGGTGTTTGCTAATGATAAAGGTCGGGACCAAGACCGAAGGCAGGTGAAGGGTTCACCACCTAGAACTCATCACCAAAGTGGTCGAGATGACAAAGTTGTCGAGTTGGCGAGGATGGCTGAAGAAGCAGATAAAGCTTTGGAGGTTCTTCTAAAGCATAGGGAGGATATAGCTGTGCAGATGTTTCGGATGGCCGATCTGAAGGACGAGGCGTCCACTTATGTTCAGTCCGGAAGGCGTAGTAGGCATAAGGATGTACAACATCGGGAGGGGAAGGAGCCGGAACATTCCGTACATGTATCTCGGGGTCAACCTCAGGATAGAAGGAGATCAAGGAGTAGAACTCCTGAGATATCAAAGAAATCACTTATTGTCATTGGTTCTCAAGGTCGAGATGGTGGCAGACAAAGGAGTCGACCGAAGGAGTCGGTCGAGAGAGTATGCACCTGAGAGTAGAAGGAGAGAGCATCAACGTGAATATTCTCATCATGAGGATAGAGTTACACGCCGGAGTAGATCCAGAAGTCCAACAAAGGCAGTGGGGTCAGATAGAGGAGGTCGATCTGCCAAGAAACAGATGTTTATTCAGGAGAAAGAAGTCTTCTCGCAACCAGAAGGTGTGGATTTCTTGATAAAGGAGTTGAAGGAGCTTCGGAAGCAACTGGCTGAAGTTCAGCAGGTGAAAGACACTCCGAAAAAGAAGGCGTCCCCTTTTTCTTCGGATATCCTCAAGGAGAAGGCAGATACCACAAAGAATTTGCCCCTATGGAGAGTTACGATGGGTCTGAGGACCCTTATGACCATAGTCAGGCGTTCGACCGGCTGATGAATTATTATGATTTCACTGATGCTGCCAAGTGCTATACATTTGTTACAACATTGAGGAAGGATGCAAGGCAGTAGATGGAGACTCTGCCCGTTGATTCAGTCTCATCGTGGTCTGAGCTGTGTGACAAATTTCATGCTCGTTTTAGAAGCAACCGAAGAAGAGGAAAGCCTATGGGTTCTTTGGCACAGGTCCGACAGTTTACTAATGAGTCCTTGGGTCAGTATGTGAAGCGATTCAGGGAAGCAATTGGCCAAGTGGCAGACCTCAATGATCTTCAGGCTGTCGGGTTATTTCAGAATGGGCTGGATCTAGTGAAGTCCGAAAAGTTGGTGAAGAAGCTGATGTTTCACCATTTGAAGAGCTTGGCCGAAGCTTTCGATAAAGCAGAGGGCTACATTGTGGTGGAAGAGGTTATGAGTAGCCTGAAACGTCCTTCTTCGAACAGGATGAAGGAGGCAGACACTTCTAAGACTGAAGGCGATCAGAAGAAGGTGGGAGGGTATAATGATCGGCTAGAGGGCAGCTCAAAGAAGTACAACAACACATGGCGACAGGGAAATAATCACCCACCTACTCCTGCCCAGAAGGTGAATAAAGTTTATACCAAACTGAACACGGATAGGTCGGTGATTTTGGATCAGATCAGGAACCAGCCGTTCTTTGAACCACCTCGTGATAATTTTAAGCCAGGACAGGGCAACACTCGAAAATTTTGTGGTTATCATCAAGCTACAGGTCACGACACTAATGAATGTTGCAATCTGAAGGACTTCGTAGAAAGAAAGGTTCAAAGTGGTTTGTTGGTTCAGTATGTGGCCGGGAGGGACCATCAGCAAGAGCAACAGAATGTTGACCGTACTGTTCAAACGGTTCAAACGGTTCAACCCGTGCAGCCTGCTCTAAATCAACCACCAAGGCACGTCGTTGATGTAATAACCGGTGGGGCGGTAAGGAAATTGGTAGGGAAGAAGATGAGGGGATATCTGGATTCAGTCATGTCCGTGGCGGGTGTTCTCCTGAAGACCGACACACCGTTTTCAGGGACAGTTATAGCTTTTACTGATGCAGATTATCCTTCAGAGCCCATCGAACCCCATGAAGGAGCACTGATGATCACAACACAAGTTGGTTCGGCGGATATGAAGCGGATGATGATTGTCAACGGGTCTTCTGTTGACATTCTATATGCTCATGCTTATCAGAGGATGCATCTTGATGGACGAAAGATGGAGGTAGGGCAGGAGGCTCCTTTATATGGCTTCAGTAACGATCCGGTCAAAGTGGTAGTCACTATTGAACTACCAGTAATCTTCGGCACAGCTCCTCAGCAGGTAGAAATAACATGTAAATTTTATGTTGTACATGTAGATTCGGCCTACAACGCCATACTGGGTAGACCTACTCTGACAGCTCTCCAAACTGTGACTTCCATCCCTCACTTCAAGATCAAGTTCTCAACAGCCCATGGAGTTGGAGAGGTAGCAGGGAACTTGGATCTAACCAGACGATGCTACAGGAACGTTGTGATTGCCTCGGGAGTAGGGGTCAGCAAGCAGAAGAAAACCATGGCGATTGAGATCGAGCCCTTCACTGAAAGCAGTTTGGAGCCATTGGTTATTCCTGCAGGAGAGACGGAAGAGATTGAGCTGGTTCTTGGGAAGAAGGACAAGACAATGAAGATAGGTTTGGGTTTGTCAGAACCTTTCCGGACAAACCTTATGGAACTTCTTCGCTGTTTTGCGGACATATTTGCATGGGAGCCACAAGACATGCCTGGAATCAGCCGAAAAATTGTCGAGCACCGACTAGATGTAGATCCCTCAAAGAAGCCCGTTCGGTAGAAAAGGCGGATCTTTGCACGTGAGCGACAGAGGATTATTGATGAAGAGATTGTGAAGCTAATAACTGCTGACTTCATCTTTGAAATCGATTGTCCGGAGTAGATGACGAATGTAGTGCTGGTGCAGAAGCAGAATAGAAAGTGGCGAGTTTGCATCGACTACACGGACATGAACAAAGCTTGCCTGAAAGACTTCTATCCTCTACCCCATATTGATCAACTCATCGATGCCACTTCGGGGTATGCATTACTAAGCTTTGTGGATGCTTTTTCAGGTTATCATCAAATATCTATGTGCAAAGAGGACATTCCGAAGACAGTATTCATCACACACCGTTCGGTGTATGCTTATAAGAAGATGACCTTTGGCTTGATTAATGTTGGAGCCATTTATCAGAGAATGATAAACTTCGTCTTCCAAAAGCAGCTAGGAAGGAACATGGAGGTATATGTGGATGACATGATAGTGAAGAGCATGATTGTTCAGAAACACCTGGATGATCTAGAGGAATGCTTTCAGACTGTCCGTCATCACAAATTGAGACTTAATCCTACAAAGTCCACTTCGGGTTCGGTGCAGGGAAGTTCCTAGGATATCTGATCAGTCAAAGGGGTATCGAAGCCAATCCAGAGAAGATCCGGGGCATACTAAATATGAAGACTCCTCAGTCATTCAAAGACGTCCAACGTCTAACCGGGAGGATTGCAGCCTTGAGGAGATTTATGTCCAAGTCGGCAGAGAGATGTTTGTCGTTCTTTGATACGTTGAAGGGACCGAAGAATGCGAAAACGTTCCAATGGACTTCGGAGTGTGAAGACGTCTTTCAAGGCATAAAGACTTATTTGTCTTCGGCTCCTTTATTAGTGAAACGTGCTCCTGCTGAGACTTTGTATTTATATCTGGCAGCTAGTTCGTTGGCAGTTGGAGCAGTGTTGGTTCGGGAGGTCGGTGGGAAGCAGCATCCGGTTTATTATGTCAGTCATGTCCTAAGAGATGCTGAAATCAGGTACCAAAATATTGAGAAATTTGTCTTTGCTTTGATAATTGCTAGTCGCAAGCTTCGGTAATATTTTCAAGGTCGGCTCCTGGTCGTTTACACGGATCAACCGTTGAAGAAGGTGATGAGCAAGCCGGAAGTTTCGGGGAGATTGGCAACATGGACAATGGAATTATCTCAATTTTTATTGAGTATCATCCCCGAACTGCTATCAAAGGTCAAGCTTTGGCCGATTTCATGGTGGAATGCTCGTTCTCTGAAGCAGATGCCGAGCCGCCAGAAGCCGAAGTAACCGACAGAGAAGTTGTAGTTCTTCAGCACAACCAGAGTTCATGGACGCTGTATGCAGATGGATCTTCTACTTTGGACGTCAGTGGAGCGGGGATTATTTTGACAAGTCCGGAGGGATTCAAAGTGCAGCAGGCCATCAGATTTGGGTTCAGAGCAACGAACAACGAGGCCGAGTACGAAGCAGTGCTAGCAGGGGTCCGATTAGCGAAGAGTCTGGAGGTTCAGAAGTTAATCATTTATAGTGACTCTCAGCTGGTCGTCAAGCAAGTGTCCGGGGATTATGAAGCTCGTGGAGCGAGAATGATCAAGTATTTGGCAGAGATGAAAGACCGGCTTCAGTATTTCGTCTCCTATGAGTTTCAGGTTATAGAGCGTAACGACAATTCTATTGCTGATGCATTGTCGAAGCTGGCCACTACGGATGCTAACGTTTTCGATGGATCAGTCTATTTGGAGGTTCTGCAGCAGCCGAGTATCCAGCATGAAGCGGTGATGTGCATTGAACGTTCTAACTGTTGGATGACTCCTTACATTGAATATCTGGCAGATGGCGTCCTTCCTTCGGATCAGATGCTGGCGAAGAAGATCAAATACAAGAGTGCCAACTTTGTTCTTATCGATGGGGATCTTTATCGAAGGGCATTTTCATCACCATTGTTAAAGTGTTTGGTCCTGTTCGAAGCTGAATATGCTCTTCGGGAGGTTCACGAGGGTATTTGTGGCGACCATATGGCTGCTAAGTCATTAGCTTACAAAGTGCTTCGACATGGGTTCTACTGGCCTACAATCTTCAAGGAAGCTACGGAGTATGTGAAGAAGTGTGAGAAATGTCAGCTCAATAGTCCGATCCCATATCAGCCACCAGAAGAGCTATACTCGATCTTATCTCCTATACCCTTTGTTGTCTGGGGGTAGATATACTGGGTCCATTGCCGAAAGCTAAAGGTCAGGTCAGTTTTGTTATAGTTGCCATCGATTATATGACCAAATGGGTAGAAACGAAGTCACTTAGGTTGATAACGGAAAAAGAATGCTTGAAATTCATGAAGGAGTCAATAGTGTTTCGTTTCGGAATTCCTAAGGTGGTGATATTGGACAACAGACGCCAGTTTGTGGGATCGAAGTTTGAAGGATTTCTGAAGGAGCTGGGGGTTCAACATAAGAAGACTTCAGTGGCTCATCCACAGTCAAATGGGCAGGTCGAAGTGACCAACATAACGCTGCTGAATGGGATTAAACGCAGACTGGATGAAGCTAAGGGGAGATGGCCTGAAGAGCTTCTTAGCGTGTTATAGGCTTATCGGACTACTCCGAGGACTACTACGGGGGACTCACCTTTCAGATTGGCTTATGGCACTGATGCCTTAGTCCCTGTTGAGATTGGATCCACTAGTCTTCGGGTTAGTCAGTTCAAGGAGATCTACAATGAAGAAGGGCTGAAGGTCAACTTGGATCTGTTGGAAGAAGCCAGAGAGGTGGCTTTGATCAAATTGGCAGCTTATCAACGGAGAGTAGCCAAGCATTACAATAAAGGGGTAAAGCTTCGCAGATTTGAAGTGAGAGATTTCGTCCTTAGGGAAGTTGAAGCATTTACGCCTCAGAATTCAGGAAAATTAATGCCGAACTAGGAAGGACCGTATGAAGTAATTGAAGTACCAAAGTCAGGAACTTATCGATTAAAGGCATTAGACGGATCAGAGATCAAGAATATTTGGCATGCTGGCAGGCTTCGGAAATACTTTCAGTGGAGATCGAGTCAGTTTACTGGAAGTCTGTAAATATTTGGATCATCATCAATAAAAGATTCACTTTTTTCACAATTGATCTTCTTTCTATTGGTCCTAAGTTCACAATGGTGTCGGGAGGACGGGGGGGGGGGGGGGGGACTCGCTGACCATTCGATGGTAGCCTTTTTGGTAGGTGGTCCTTATGAATTTTTCAGGACCTTCGGGGTAGGCAAACTTCATCGGTGTAAGGAGGACGGGGTGGACTCGCTGACCATTCGATGGTAACCTTATCGGCAGGAGTGTCCTCATGGGTTTGTTATATCCTGCGTGGTAGACAAATTTCATAATCCTTTTAATATTGTTTTACCGCGAGTGGTAAAACAATATGCACCGAAGTATGGAGGTACGGTCGGACTAGCTGGCCATTCGAAGGTAGCCTTATTGTTAGGTGTGTCCTTATGAACTTGTTCTACCCCGTGTGGTAAACAAATACCATGGCCCTTATGAAATTGTTCTACCCCGAGTGGTAAACAAATGTCCTTATATACTTGTTTTATCCCGAGTGGTAAACAAGATCTTGATGGTGCAAGGAGGGTCAGTCGACGAATTCACCTTATGCCTAATCTATCTCACACTTCGGAAACGATAAGTATGCATTACTTTATTTTGTTCAAGTGTTGAGTTCGGTTCATTCAGTTCAGTTCAGTTCATTATGTTCAGTATTATTCTTCAACTTAACTGTTATATGACTTGCCTAATTCACAATTTAAGTTAAGTCCATTCATATTGATTGATACTGAATTATTGACAAGAAACGAATTAAATAGAAGTCATGAAAAAAAAAGTTAATACTTCATTCATAATTAAACGGTTACATAAAAAGAGAACATTTTTACACAAAAATCCTAAAACTAGAAGAAAGCAATAATATCTTTAGGCATTGACTTCGCCTTCGGAAGAATCAATCAGAGTTGGGTCTAGCGGGGCTGCAACTAGCTTCTCCTTGTCTCGACCTCTGCAGACCTCGTAGCCTTCGGAGTAGACCTTTAGGATTTCTGCATTCAATTCATCAGAGGCCCGGTACTCAGTCTGGATCTGCTTGCGCAGTTCTTCGGTCAAAGGAGGACCCATCTCCTTCAAGGCCTTCAACTTATCTTGAAGCTTCCGGCGTCTGACCAAGTGCCTCTCCTTATCTTCACAGGCCTTCGCCTGAAGATTATCAACTTGTATTGCCAAACTGTGATTGGCTATAGCAAACTCTTCGTTATTGGCCTTTAGAACTTCATTCTTGGCAACGACGTCGGCGTTCATATTGGTCATATCTTGTTGGATGGCCTTGGTCGCCTTTAACTCTTCTTTGAGGGCCTTCAGTTCCTCTCTGGTCTTATCCAAATCCCGCCGAAGATGACCATTGTTGAATTATGTGATATCCCGTTCATGCCTTTCCTTCGTTATGACAGACTGCAGAATGGCATTCTCCTTTCTCGCAGCCTCTTCTGCAGCCTCAACTTCAAGGTGTTTAGGGCGTAATCGCCCAAAAACAGCATTTGCCTACACATGTTCAACATTATTTGATCAGTTTCAAATATCTAAGTATAAAGATAAGTACAGAAATTAAAGAGAGAATCATTTACCTGAGCTATATAACTCATGCCTTCATCAAGTAGATCCCCGATTGAGCTGTTGCCAAAGCGGTGATTGTCGGTTTCCCGAATGAACGAATTGAACAATTGAAAGGGGAAGTTGGCATTGAATCGAGGCCATAGGGTTGGCGATGCCATAGCTTCATCCTGGAATTCGTGGGATGTGCGTCCCGGAGGAGAGGGCATGGGTTGATCATGAGTTGGAGACGGACCCATATGTATATTCTCGGGAGATGGATATCGAATTGGGATAGGCTCGCCTGGTGGTGATGGAGCAGAAGTTGAACTCGGCTGGCTTTCAGATGGTCGTTTTATTTTTCGAGATAATGATGGGATGAGCTCAGCTGGTTCTTCTTCTTCAGATACTTGAATTTCAATAGGAATTGTTGGAGGGAGATCAGTTGAAGGAGGAGGCACTCGAAGCTCCTCGGTTGTCAAGGGTGTGACTTTGGTTCTTAACTTTTTGACTCGAAGGAGTTGTTTTCGATCGTCTACAGGTAGATCGAGTAAACTCCCTCGGCCAGAAGTGGGATTGAAGGTCGGTGCAGGTTCTAGTATAGTTTCAGGCTCTGGGATGGTCTCAATTTCTGGGTTGGGTTCAGGAGAGGTCGGAGTGGGGATTAGTCGGGGTTTTTGGAAAGCTCTCTTTTTTCGACGTGGCTGAAGTGTTTCTTCCGGTTGAATGAGATCTTCAGTTTCTACCTCACCTATCTGGGGTTCAGCAGTGTGCGTTTCATTGGTTGGGTTGTTTTCGGGTGGGGTTTCCAGTTGTGGAGGGTCGGCAGTGGCTTCTGCAGACTTTCCATCCAAGAAGTCTTCCAAATCTCTTACATCCGAAGATGTGGGCTTAATCAAAGATACTTCAAAAAGTAGAAGAACATATATCAATATTTATATCACTAAAAGTTTCAAGTAAGTATGTGTCAGAGTGATTCGGAACTTACATTTATGATCATATAACCATGCATGTTTGGTAAGAAGACCGTAATCCCACTCCTTCGATGGAAAATTCTCGAAGAGCTCAATCATTTCGCTTATCCGCTCCTCGGGAATATCACCAAAATCAGCAGAGACCTTATCTTGCGTAGTCCAGTCCGGCAAAGAAGAGATCTCTGGCCCCTTGACGAAAAACCACCCCTTATGCCATCCTTTGTTACTGGAAGGGGTGGAAACCAGTGATCTTCTTTCAAAATTTTTGCCTGCCTTCGGCAACTGTTTACCCAAGACCTTAAATCCCTTTTCTCGGGATTGGGCAACCTTGTAGACAGTGAAGAAAAAATCAAGCGTGGTATCTACTCCGACTTCGTGACAGAATGCAACGAAGGCGAGAATATGAATGTAAGAATTCGGCACCAATTGGGCGAACCCAACGTCGATAAATCCCAGGAGAGTAACTAAAAAGATGTGGAGAGGAAATCGGACCCCTTTTTCCATGATAGTCACTGGAACGGCCGTCCATCCTTCAGGTCGTTGATACATTCTCTCCTCAGATCTAGGAACTCTCACTAAGTGGGTAGCCGGGATCTGGTAGCGAGTCTGAATCCTTTGTAACTCCGTTTCTGTGACAGTAGAGGGAGTATTGGCATGAGGATATTGTTCTTTATTCCTAAAGAACGCAGAAGGGGTAGGAAGGGGTTTCGGAGGTGGGTTCTTACTCGGAGTGGTAGCCTTGGGGTTAGAGCTTGAGACTTCTTTAGGGGGGCTAGGGCTCGGTGGAACAGATGTGATTGGAGGTACTCGGAGAGGAGAACTCTGATTGGAATTCAGGACCATCATGGTTGAGATTTTGCAGAGAAGGGAAGAAACGTTTAAGTGAGAAGAAGAGAGCTCAAACGTCTGAATTTCAAATTGGCGGGTAAAACTATCAAATTTAGTGAAGTTTACTTTTTATACTGACGGTTACACGGTTCACGAGGGCGGCACATTTAATTGACAGCAATAATCAAGAATTCAAATGGGCAGCGTCCGGTTCAAATCTCAGATATTTATCAAATTGGGCTTTTTAGTTGGACTTCCGGTTTTAATTCCTCTTCTTATTTTAACTCTCTATCATTTGGGCCTTAGTGAATTCTGTTTGTTTTGGACCTTTAATAGTTATGTCCTATCTCTTCATATCACGGACCATTTATATTTTTCTATTAAATGTCCTATTTAATAAAAAACACATTTAATAAAAAACTAGGGGGCAATGTTGGGTCATGATATTTCACCTATTGGGCCGAACGGATTGGGCCTATTTATTTGGTTAGTCTATTAGGTCATTATTAATGGATCTTAAAGTTATTGGGCTTAGTCATTATATTATCTTTATTAAATCCTTATAGTATTGGGTTGGACCAGTGGATTGACCTATTAGATATTAAATATCTCCATCTTTGACCGGTAATAATGAAAAAGTATGATAGTTGACTGTTATTTCTGTTATGCATTAATGTGGATGGGATCCGGGGACGGCCGGCGGTAGAAAACAGTGACCACAGGTAGTGGGTGGGCTGTGTGCAGTCGGCAGAAACCATCAGGATCAGGGGGCTGTGTCAGACAGGAGTGGGTGGCACGGTAAACCGGGCTCGAGAGTATATCATAGCAAGGAGGTCGTCCAAGGAAAGGTAACTGATAACTTTCTCTCTCTCAATACACTAGATATTTTATCCTCCATTGTTAACACTTGTGATCGCCTGTACTGACTCTCACGTCTGAGCTATCTCCCGACGGTCGAAGCCATCAAGCTTGTGGTGTTGACTGTGTTTAGTGTCCAGGATCAGGACGTCTTACGTAATTGGGACGTGATAGAAGATCTTGGCATTAACATTGGTGTTACTGTTGTCCCTCTTATTTCTTTTGATACATAATTAAAATTGTGGTCTAGGAATGAAATGTATGATAAAATTATCCTTTATGACCTTACAGGAAAAAATTGATAATATCAAAGTTTCACCTGTTAAGAGTTTCCCTTCTCTCCATTTCTTCCCATTTGTGTTGAGAAAATTTTAGACATAAAGTTGGGTGTTAATTTCTTTTCATTTTTATTCTTTTCTACATTTAAAGTAACCAAATGAGTAAAATAGAGTTATTTACTCCCATCCTTTCCTCTTTTCCTTTTTCTTAATGTATAGAGAGAGCAAGGGAATAACGGCCAAAAACTTTCTCAAGTTAACCATTTAAATTGAGTATCAATCAAATCAAATCATAGATGAGCATCATGGAGTTGAGTACACTCAAACCATCAATTTACAAAGTTGTGTACCCTTCCAATTAAGGGACACTATTGAGTATTTGAGTCGTATACCCATTATAATGGGTTTGGCTTCGATCCCTTGGCTAATGATTACAAGGTGATCTATCTGAATTGTCTCATGTGTATCATAATTCGTAACTATGACTTTTCCACTGCTTGAAAAACAATTGAACGTTCTTAGTGGTAAAAATAAAATAAAAATTTGAGCTTTACAGTCTCAGCACGTGTACATGCCAAAACATTATGAATACTGACTGATTTGGCTCCTCTTCCTTTTGTTCTCTCGTGTGTGGACACCGTAGACCGGGGGTGTCCACTTGGTTGTTGATTTTAGTCCTGCTATCTGGTAGAACATTGGATTAAATAATTTCATTTTATAACAAACAAGACACATCCTATCATATCCTATCCAAGTATAAATCTTGAGTGTTCAACAAATGTTTAGTTGTCACAGTTGGGAGTAATATCCAACTTGTAAGCAAGCATCATGGAAATGGAGGTTTGTTATTATGTTTCCTATAGTCAAAATTACAAACTTGTACTTAAGTAAGAGTCTATCGGTAGGCTCGGAATCGGGATACTTATTTTGACTGAATGGAATTTTGATGGAATCGTAATCAGACAAACACTAAATATGAAATATGACCACCAGAAAATGCTAAGAACAAGGAGTCAATATTATGGCCCCAACATCATCTTCAACCAAGCAAAATATACAGCCTTCGTAGCATTCATATTGCCTTCAACACTTGAGCTTTTGCTTGCTACTTTAGTTGGATGGAAAAGATTTTTTTTTACCATAAACTAGACTATGCAAATATCCATTTTATCGAACACAATCATACTCGACACAATCTAAAAGAAACAAACAGACCATCATTGAAGAAATAATGTCTGCAAGAGAAAACATCATTGTACAAAGTACAGTTGAACTATTCATTTCCATGGATAAGATTTACAGCTGCAATTTTACCACCTCAAAAGTATATGTCAGACTCTTGTGTGTAGCCACTACTAGCTAAAACTAGAATGTTTAATCCCCTTCTGTGTATTGACATTTCTGCGGACAGAAATGCCAAGTAATATAAGAAAAGAACTTTAAGGGCTAACCTGTTAAAGAATTCACCACCTATGCTCCCCACTGTGAACTACATTCAACAAACTAATTAGCAGAAAAATCACGGATGTAATCATTATATATCTCAGCTGCAATGGAGTCCCGCAATTTTGAAGCACTTTCTAGTTGTTCTTTATCAAAAGGAACATCTAAAACTTGTGTGTTACCAGGAATTAGACGCTGTTCAACCTCTAAGGGCAGCATCGTATCTTCCGATGGCAGTGAATCATCTTGTTCATACATTTTGAATATCCAATCATCTGGTTTCTCCCTACAGATGTAATTGTGTATGGCACATGCTGCCACAACTAACTTAACCTGTGTCGGTAACGGGTAAGGAGGGGCTGATGTCAGAATGGGGAAACGTGCCATTAGAGCACCTAAAATGAGGGCAGTAGTGCCTCGCAACAGTGAGTGTCGATGATTAAATAGCTCCTTGGCATCTTGTGGGTGGTAAGCACCACCAATTTCAAGCAAGCGATTAGGAACATCAGGATACGGAGCAATGAAGCCTGGAATATTCACATACTTGGAATCCACAAGGTAGTATTTACCTGCACCCAAGTTAAATTTTATTCATATATGAATCAAAGTAACAAGGAATGTAGCAGCATGTTAACTTTGATTTCTACTCTTAACCACTACTCCTAAGAAAAATCATAACCAGACACTGTCACCAAAAAAACACACCTCCCCACCCCCCCCAAAAAAATATTTAAAAAAAATGAAATTACTAACAAAAATGAAGAAAATATGGTGAACTATAACCATCTTGTAATAGCCAGACAGTACCTTCAGGAACTTGCAGTTTCTTGCGCCTAGTAAGAGCAGAAGTTAGAACTTGTAAATCAGTTGCCGACCCTTCCCAACCAGCTAGAACATAATGGAACTTCATATCAAATGAGCAGGCAACAAGAACACTTTGTGAAAGAACACCGTGCTTATTACGGAATGGTCCTTGCTCATCTATACCTACCATCACTGGGAAATGAATGCCTTCAACAGCTCCCACACAATCCTAGTCGAAAATTAGCAAATGTAAGAGCTTCAATTTAAACTGGAAACAAATTATCAGTATTCATAGTAATGGATTACCATAAAATATGGATAAAATCGAGGATCTTCCCGGATTTCTGGCGGAACATCAGACCCTGGTGGCTGAAAGAATTCTACTGATATGGCCACAATTGCATTCAAAACATTGTTGAAATGGCGACTGATGGTTTCCCCGGAGTACTTGAATAGCTCTTGAACTGCTCGAGTTCGAAGATTGTGGCCTATTATGAACATAAATATTGCAAATTGCTCCTCAATCTTGATTCGATTGGTGTGGCGCAATAAGCCTCTTGATTGTAAGTGGTCACATAATTTGTAAAATACATGCTTGTCCATGCGAAAGTTGTCTAAACAACGTTCACTTTGACCATTGAGAACTTCATCAACAAACTTCATGCCATGTGAAGATAAAGGTTGACTCAATTCTTTGGGTATATAATTCTCAGAGACCTCATCCTTTTCATCATCAGAACTTTCCATGCCACAACAATCCCCTGCACCAGATTACAATTAAAAAGGAATAGTAGTACATAGCTTAACAATATCTCAACTATAAAGGATAGCTATTAGATAAGAGAAAAGTGAATACAAGAATGAGTTGCCCAAAAGGCATTTGCTCATACAGTAGAATACATGTGCAAATGAAATCACAACAAATAGAAGGAAGGGAAAAAACAGGTTATAAAGAAGAAATAGAATTTACTAACAAAACCATTGTACTGCTCTTAAATTATTACTTTCATTTTCTGGACGAAAAGATGGCAATTGCGTGAATAATGCATTGACCATTGGGCATATCTGGAGGACCTCTCAAGAAAATCAAAAGCCAGTTTCAACATTTGGCCAATTGCAATTGCAATCAACCCAACACTGATGACCATTTATCCTCTTTTTTTTTTAAGTTTTTGACAAGTTAGTTAGACCTTGGCATTTTCAAGAAGCGATTCTGAATCTTTCAATGAAAAAGATGTGTGCTTTTCGGGCCCATTTAATCAACGACAAAAAAAAAAGAAGCACTTTTACTCTCAAAATCTCTATTTTAATCAAATTATGTTCAAACCAAAATTATCAAAAGTTTTTTTGGATAAGTATCAAAATTAACAACTTTAAGTACATAATCCCAATCTTCAACTTCTACCAGTATCCAACCAAGATTAGCCTTCAGGCCATGTGATTTCCTAGAACCCCTAAGATTATTAACAGTATCCATGCAAGATTAGCCTTCAAGCCATGAGATTTACTAGAACCCATAACATAGACTATCAGGCGCCGTTGCCTACTTGAGTTCACATAGAGCATGCACCATGATCTTCCATCCGATCCACTTTCATAATCTGACAACAAATTTATTAGATATCAAATAAATCCTACTATACTCAGAAAACTATAAATCTCTCAATAACTCCCAAGCTAACTCGTTAATGGCAAAGAGGAGGACCAAGGATACAAACACAACTACACAAGGGTTACCTTCCCAAGGATTTTCTCAACGTTCCAGATTTCCTCTCTATGAGACATTGTAAATCCTTTCTCCTGTAAGAACATGGGCTCCAGATTAATCAGATTGGATCTCCGAGGCTGACCGAGTCTCTTTTACCTCAAAAGTCAACATGAGAGCACGATCCCAAATTGCCTAAATCCGTGATGGGGAAAAATGAAAAAGCATTTCCTGAACTACTGAAGGACATAATTTGGCGTTTTGCTACTCTTAAAGCTGAACGTTATGTTTTAGAAGGAAGCTTTATGAAAGAATACACCTACACGACTCCATGGACTACATTCGACATCTCAAATGATAGAGAAAACAACTTCATTGATTAACTTGAGATTACCTTAAGCAGATAAACAGATAGAAGTAAAGTTGACGAAAAGATAATGTATTAGTCAAATTTCTCAAGATTTCTAGGGCTGTCTTGCATCATGCTATGATGTTTTCTTGACTTTAATTTTCACAAGTTTGCTCTTAATGTATTCTATAAATGGATTGTTGATAAAGGACCAAATAACTGACAAGTAAACACAAGCATTGCTGAAATGACGATCATAAAAATTAAGATAGACTATCTTCAGAAGATATTCACTTGACCAAAGAATCTACATTTTGTGACTATGACCGATAAGATGGGAGAGTAAATATACGACAAATTTCGTTATGGCATGTGTAAAAATTTCAGTTGAAATCACCAAATATCACATGCATCCTAATCTACCTATTGTGATCACTATCATGTTATCCTGCACTGCGAAATGTATAAACTATTTCAATTTTACCAACAAACTAGACATGGACTTTGCACACTGAAATAGATTCAGGCAAACAAATTAGTAGTGCAAGTAAACTTAAACATGATATATACACCACTGTCCACAAAAGATGGTCACTTTTTTTGGACGTATTCAGTGGCATGGACTTATCATTAGCCAAAAACACATTTATACATCTTTAATATTACCAACATGTGTATGTTACGGTTTCAAGTATATCAAATGTAATCATTTCTATGCATAAAGCTTGTTTAAAGCTTGTAATAATCCACACATATAAATACCCAAATAGAGAGCTACCATCTTTGGCTGTCGGAGTTAGTATATTATATATGTACAGTCTACAGAGCTTGGTCAAGAGAACTACATTTTGTCATAGCATCACTAAAAACGAACAGGGAATATAAAAGGCCAACACCCATATACTCAATTTACATTTTGTCATGGCATAATTTCAAATGAACATTAAAATGAGAGAATTCAAAGATGCACAATGAGCTTTGATTTTAAAATTCACCACAAACCAACACTGATTCTCTAATGAAGGTTACAAATTCGTAAAAACACTAAATGGGGGAGAGAATTAGAACTTCAACAAAGTAAGGAAAATGATTATACACATACCCAATTAGTGGTTAAGGTGGTGAACGGGTGTATAATTAGCAATTAACTCTGTTTTTAGGAGAGAGTGCGAAAAAGAGTAGGGCTTTTGTTGTTGATTCTTCAAGTATCAAGTTGTGCAAATAGCTTGAAAAAAAGAGAACACCAAACTTTTCCCCAAAAATTGACTTGCACCCTAAATTATTTTTTTCTATTAAATGCATCATAAACTTATGGAAACTTTTTCACATATATTTTTAATATTTACACATGGTCCTCTCTCACATACAATGAGTCTCACCTTAATGTGAAAAAAAATCATATGAAAATATTAAAAACACATGAAAATAGTGTTCCCCTAAACTTCATCCCAGACAATTAAATGCACTCTCAGCTCGTTTTTTGGGCAAAAGCTTCACCGGAAGTTTGATGACATCATAAAGTCAGGGGTATTATAGTCATATCACATCAATTTTTGAACGATTATTTTATTTCCACACATTTGAGATTAAAAGTGTCCTAGTAAACCCTAATTCCTAAATTAGTCACGCTAAACTTCATTGGGATGAAATTTGAGAGCTAAGTCGCGATTGTTCTTTATTCCTTCTTCATCATCTCCATAAATTGGTCGATTTCCATAAGTAAGATGAGTCGATAGTGTGACGCCCCAAAATAAGTTCACACAACCCATTTTGAGTCGCCAAAAAAAATAACTACAATTTCATTATTACAATTGTCGTGCAAAATACGACAACACATATATTGTGAGTTTAAATACAAATATTATCTTCTAGACAATATTTAAACTCAAATAAGTTCTCATTACAATTATTGATACACTATTGTATAAAATAGTGAGGACTACTAAAACAACCGTCTTGAACCATCACTCCACACCCCGGCTAGTTCCCGCTATAGTCTCTCCTTCTGAGAAGAAAAATAGAACAAAAAGAAAAGGACGAGCTCAACTAGCCCAGTAAAGAATATTATGACTAAGATAATGTAGAACAAATTTTCCTTAGTCTTCAATAAGGAAAAATCTGATAGAATATAATAGACAACAAGTTTTAGATCAACAACTGCAGCGGAAACAACAATTTATTAGAAGAGTTAAGTAGAGAATGAAGTATATTATCTTCTATGATTTAAAAGTTCATCATCAATATTTTATCCTGTAACATCAATCAATATAAATCTTAAATCAAATATTCATCTTTGCACTACGGGTCAAAGATATTCATTTATATTATCAGTTAGTCAAGTTCTTCATCTCAACACATGTCCATCTTTGCACTACGGGACAAAGATATTCATCAGGTAATCATTCATCTTTGCACTATAGGCCAAAGATATTCAATTATATCATCATTTAGAACTGAGAATGATGAAAATATTTTAAAGAAAACGAATCCAGTGAGATAAAAGATTAAAGATTAGAGATTCGTACTTTAATTTATCCAAGTTTAAAAATACTCCATAATAATCAATTGTGGAGCAAAATTCAAGAATAAAGATCAAAACATGGATACAATCAAAGATAGTAACCATAATAGACAACTTAGACAAATAAAACAAAATTTAATTTTTCTGTGAATAGTATCGTATATGTAAAATCCCAAATTTTACGAATAAAGATTTAAATTTCTCAATTTTTTTTAATATTATGGTGTGGATTTAATATAATGTTATAGTTGTAGGTAATATTTATAAATTTTACAAAGTATGCAAGTTGTTTTATTATATTCGATTGGTCGGAGAATATTCTTTGTGTCGGGAAATATTCATATGACGACACAATCATTGGTGGACCCCACAAATGAATTATTGTCGGATTGAGAAAACGACAAAAATATTTTTATGAAAATAACGACGGAAGTTTTATCGTTAATAATGTTGAACTACTCGATAGTAAAAATATAGTAATACGCGTGGTTGCATAGTAGCACACGGTATTGATTATTGATACTTATGTAAGAAGTCACTAAGTTTTGTTCAATTATTGTTACAGTAGTTGCTGCATAGTATCTCACGTTATTTGATTCAATTATTGTTGATTGTTACATATATATTATATATATATATATATAAGTTTTGTTTTATTAGTATTATTAATGTAATAAAACAAAAAAACTTTTTATATAAAACAAAATACTTTTATAAAGTTATTCGTTTTATTAGGCTAATAGTAAAATCTTTTTATATAAAACAGAATACTTTTATAAAGTTATTCATTTTATTAGACAATAATTAGAATATATTATATTTTATTATGCATAGTGTTTGCATAGTGCCTGCATAGTAAAATCTTTTTAAAAGTTATTCGTTTTATTAGATTATAAATAGAATATATTATATTTTATTGTAAACCAATCTGGACTGTCCGTTTAAAGTAAATTGATCTGAACCGTTCATGGATTGGTTACTATTCAGTCCATTCTTCTATAAATAGAAGTCCATTCCTTCATTATTTCTTACGAATTCACTGAAACTCTAAAGAGAGAAACTGTAAAGAGAATTTCTTGTCCGTGCGTTTTACGCCGGACCTGGTTCCGTCTTTATTATTCTGTTGGAATATCCTGTCTGTGCGTTTTACGCCGGACCTAGTTCCGTTATTTATTATTCTGTTGGAATAACCTGTTTATGCGAAGTACCGCATGCATGGTGATTTCTGTTGTTATTTCATTCTTTATTATTCTGTTGGAATATCCTGTCGGTGCGTGTTATGCCTGACTAGGTTCCATTATTTATTATTCTATTGGAATAACCTGTCTATGCAAAGTACTGCATGCATGGTGATTTCTTTTGTTATTCCATTCTTTATTATACTCAGTTGGTTAAAGTTTTGACTTCTATACTCCATGAAATTAGTGAAATATCCTTGATATTTGCGCTTCATCCAGTATCTTTTCGTGAAAATATTCTTCTGAGCATTCTTGAATTTTACTCTACAAAGAAGTATCATGTTGACAATTTGGACGTTATTAGTTTCTGAATAATTTAATTCTTGAACTTGTTTTATTGAATTATTATATCATTGCCATCATCCTCATGTTTTTATTTTGTTGAAAGTCATCTGTGGTCTGTAGTTCATAGATGGACTTAGTATGATTATGACCAGGGATTATTCGGTATAATCATGACCGTAATTTTACAAATGATGTGGAAAAAGTCCTCATTGGCCCGTAGTACATTGATGGACAGTTTTTGGTATGATTATGGCTATGGATTCTCTTCGGCCAAGGGAGCAAAGATGAATTGTTTTATGGCATGATCAGGACCTTTGATGAAAACATGATTTTCTTTGGCCCGTAGTGCATGGATAATTCGTGGTCGTGATACTAAATAATATCCTTGGCCTGTTGTGCAGGGATGATGTGGATTATTTATTAAGCTGAGTCTCAGCGATAAAAGTGATGAAAAACTTTTTAAATCATAAAATATAGCAGCTTTTATTCTCTACTTGACTCTTTTAATGGATTGCTTGTTCCGCTTTAGTTAAACTTGATGTCTATTGTATTTTATCAATTTAACTGTTGAAGACTAATAATAATTTATTCTGCATTATCTTAGTCATAATATTTCTTACTGGGCTAGTTGAGCTCACCCTTTCCTTCACTGTTCTCTTCAGGAAATGAGAATATAGCTCGGACGAGTCGGGAAACGGATTGACAGTCCAGATGATAGCATTAGTAGTCCTCACTATTCTTTTAAATATTGTGACAATAAATGTAACGAGGACTTATTCTGAGAGTGGATATTATCTAGAAGACAATATTTGTATTAAAACTCACAGCTCTCTTATTGTATATTAAAGATTATATTTGTATTCTGTACCATGTATCTGGAGACTCAAGATGGGTGATATATACCTATTTTTGGGGGCGTCACAGTTGGTATCAAAGCTTAGGGATATGATCCCTGACTGAGATGTGAGATAAGAACTAGGAGGGGAGAGACGGGGAATTCAATCGCTAGTATGACCTATCTATGTTTATTTGGTATTTAATTGGTCGGTCAGAATATAGGGATAATATGTGATATATTAATTAACCATTATTTTGTGGCAGTATTTGAAAATGACATCCGAGAATGTTGAGAATAGCAATGGAGCACAGGAGACCGTTGAGTCTCCACATCAATAATCAGGATAATGTGCATCAGGAAAGTGACAATCCTCCTGTAAACAACAACACTGATCAAATGACGAACGACGGTACGTTTAGGAGCTTTTTAGAATTCATGCAACACCAAACGAGAGAGACTCATGTTCATAATGCAGGTGGAAACAATGGCAACCCACGGTTGGTCACCGCTAAGCAGTTCAAGGAGCTGGGACCACCAGAGTTTTTGGGAAAGCCAGAACCACTTAAGGCGGAGACGTGGTTAAAGCAGATCACCAAGATATTTGATGTCTTGGGATGCTTAGAGGAGCAAAAGGTTCTATTTGCCACCTTTATGTTGCGTGAAGAGGCATATTACTGGTGGGAATCTGTAAAACATTCCTAGACTGATGCACTCAAGATGTCTTGGGAGAAGTTTCAAGTGTTGTTCAATGACAAGTACTTTTCCAAAATTATTCGTCACATGAAGGAAGTGGAGTTCATCAAGCTGGAGCAAAACAATATGACTGTGTAGCAATACGAGGCTAAGTTTGTCGAGTTATCTCGGTTTGCATCCCATTTGGTCGATAATGAGGAGCGAATGACGCGAATGTTTCTAAGAGGTTTGAAACCCAATATACGTTAATACCTCATTTCTCACAAACATTGTTTATATTCAGATGTTGTGAATAGGGCTCAGTTATTGGAGCGCGATAATGAGTCAGCACAACCAAAAGGCAACGACCAACAACACGATAATAATCGTACCGGTGGCAACGGTCATCGGAACAATGATAACCATCGTGGGGGAAATAATCATGCCATGAATGGTGACCACTTCGGTGGTAATCAGGGCCAAGATAATAGAAGTGGAAATTTCAAAAAGAGAAGGTTCAATAATGATGGAAAGACAGCAGCATCAGCACCCGTTTCAAAGGAAGAAGAACGACCACCGGTCGTATGTTTCAAATGCGGACAGGAGGGACACATCCGTCCAAACTATACGCAGCAATCCAAAGCGTGTTTTAATTGCGGAAGAGAAGGTCACCTAGCTCGATTTTGCCATATTGTGAAGTCAAGTCTAGCTGGGATGGTGATGCCAAAGGATGTCCCAGACAAGCCAAAGTCGGTAGTTTAAGAGAGAGTGTTTTTTTTTTCGTGACGAGGAACCTGAATAAAATTATCACGGGTAAGTTAATCATAAACTCTTGCGAAGTCTATACTGTGTTAGAGAGCAATTGGGGTTTTCATGGGAGAGACTGATTCCATGCCATACTTTTTGAGTAAGTATTTAATGTACTTGGCTTGGTTTATGAAAATTCCTTCATCAATCTCCTTTACTTGTAGTCCAAGAAAGAAGTTCAGCTCACCCATCATGCTCATTTCGAATTTGCTCTGCATAAGCTTGGAGAATCTCTTGCATAACTTTTCATCATTAGAACCAAAGATAATATCATCAACATAGATTTGAACTAATAGGACCTTATCTTTATGCTTTTTAAGAAATAGTGTGGTATCTAATCTACCTCTAGTGAATCCATTTTCAATAAGAAAGTTAGTGAGTGTTTCATACCATGCTTTAGGTGCTTGTTTAAAACCATATAAGGCTTTGTATAATCTAAAGACATAATTAGAAAGAGATGGATTGATGAAACTTGGAGGCTGTTCTACATAGACTTCTTCTTGAAGTTCACTATTTAAGAATGCACTTTTGACATCCATCTGGAAGACTTTGAACTTCATGTGAGCAGCAAAGGCAAGGAATATTCTGATGGCTTCTAATCTGGCAACAGGTGTAAATGTCTCATCATAGTCAATGCCTTCTTCCTGAGAGTAGCCCTTGTCCACTAGTCTAGCCTTATTCCTGGTTATCACCCCATCTTCATCCATCTTGTTTCTGAAGACCCACTTGGTTCCAATTACAGGATGATTCTTTGGTCTTGGAACCAATCTCCAAACTTTACTTCTCTCGAACTGATTAAGTTCTTCCTGCACGGCCTCTATCTAGCTGAAGTCTTCCATAGAATCCTTTATCTTCTTCGGTTCTATTTGAGATAGGAAGCTTAGATAGAAGCATTCATTTTGAGTAGCAGCTCTTGTTTTGACTCTTGGATTCGGATCTCCAATGATTAGATCTTGAATGTGATCTCTTTCCCATCTTCTTCCTGTTGGAACATCCGTTCTTATGCCTTCTTGTCTTAGATCTTCAAGATCTATTTCTTCTTCTTGATGTAGAGGCTCATTATCTGGCATAGGTCTCTCTACGATCTCATTCCCTTGCTCAACGATTTCGCTGTCTGGAACTAAGATCGTAGTATTGAGCTCGACGACCTCGTTCGTAGTGTCTAAACTATTAGTCGTAATGTCTTGAGGCGTTGTTTTGTCTAAGTCTGTTTAATCAAAGATGATGTGATTCGAGACTTCAACACTCAATGTCTTTCTGTTGAACACTCTGTAGGCCTTACTGTCTGTTGTATATCCAAGAAAGATTCATTCGTCTGATTTTGGTTGAAACTTTGTTAAGTATTGCTTTCCATTGTTAAGAATGTAGCATGCACGCCCGAAGACATGAAATTAGCTGACACTAGGTTTTCTTCCTTTCCATAGTTAATAGGGAGTTTTCTTAATCATAGAGTGTATGAGTGATCTGAGTATAACATGCAGTGTTGACTGCTTCTGCCCAGAAGTACTCAGGCAGATGAGCTGCTGCTAGTAGAGTCCTTCCAGCCTCTATTAATGTCCTGTTTTTTTTTTCAGCAACTCCATTTTGTTAAGGAGTTCGTGGAGTTGAGAAGTTGTGATTGATGCCATTGTCAAAGCAGAATTGGTCCATTTCTGAGAAGTCAAATTCTCTACCATGATCACTCCTTGTAGCCTTGATTTTCTCTCCTTTTTCGTTCATCACAAGCTTGAACATTTTGATCAGCTGGGAGCTTGTCTCATCTTTTGAGGTTAGAAAGAACACCTATGTAAATCTGGTGAAGTAATCGACTACGACCAGAGAGTATCTCTTTCCTCCAAGGCTTGTTGTTGGAATTGGCCTAAAAAGATCCATGTGTAGCAGCTGCAAAGGCTTGTCAATTGAATTGACAGTTTTGTTCTTGAATGTGCTTCTGGTCTGCTTCCCAAGTTGACAGGCATTGCAAGGCCTTTCTTTAACGAAGTTGAACTTTGGTAGTCCTGTAACTAGATCTTTTGAAGCCAATTTGGACATACTTTTGAAGTTGAGATGAGATAATCTACGACGTCATAGCCAGCTCATTTCTTCAGATACTTTAGCCAGAAAGTATATTGTCTCTTCTGAGCTCAGTTTTCCAAGATTTACTGTGTAGAAATTTCTTTCTCTTGTTCCGGTTAGCTTTACAGTGGATGTCTTCAGGTCTTAGACATGACATTGATTGTTGAGAAATGTTACTTGATGACCCTTGTCGCAGAGTTGGCTAATGCTTAGAAGATTGTGTCGTATTCCTTCCACATAGGCCACTTTGCTGAAGGATACTGCACCATTTACAGCTAAGCCATAGCCTCTTGTCTTGCCAGAGCCATTTTCTCTAAAGATGACCGAGGGACCCTCCTTCTCTATGTAGTTAGACATAAGGGATTTGTTCCCAGTCATGTGTCTTGAACATCCACTATCTAGATACCAGGTTGTGTTCGTGGAGCTCTCTTCTTGAGGTAATATTAAACCTTCATTTTGGTACCCATACTTGCATGGGTCCTATTATGTTAGTACCCTTGGGGACCCAAATTTGCTTGATTTTGGGTCTCACATGCATAGAATTATAATGACAATTTGCAGCCTTGTGGCCAACTTTGTGGCATACAAAGCATTTGATATGATGCATGTTAGTATGTGTGTGAAAGTTCTTCCTCCATTTGGACTTTTGTGGGTTATTGGTTATCCTCTTGCTAGGCTGATATTCCCTTTTCCATGTGTTCTCTTATTTCATTAATTGAGAGGAGTATATCTTACTTCTAATGTATCTTCCTGGTTGGTTCGTAGAGTTGATTTTATTGGACTATACGATCCTTCGAGGTTGATGAGTAGTAGTTAGATTACTTTTTTTTTTCTGAAACCTAGACCAGCATGGGATCCCTTACTCTTGGGAATATAAATTGAATCAGTCGGGCAGGGTTCGACAGGCTCATCCTTTTGTGAGGATTTCACAAATATAATGCCTCTACTGAAACCTGAGGCATTATCAGTGCTAATTTTCTTTACTTTTTCCACACTTAACTTTGAGGCATATTCCCCAAAACCTAACCTTGTTCTATCAGAGGCACTTCTCTGGTTAGAGATTAAGGAGTCCATGGATGAAGAGGATTTATTCCAAGTAGAGACTGTCTTTTCTAGATCCTCAATCTTGGAGGTTAGACTAGACTCTTTTGTGCAATGAGCTCATTTGCCTGTCTCAAGAGCTTATTCTCAGCTTCAAACTTGGAGAGAGAATCGGTACTTAGAAGGGCTGTTTCCAGTTCCTCTTGAACTTTTTCTTTCTCCTTTTGAAGAAGTGAATAGTCTTTAGACAGAACTCTAAACCACTTCATGTATTGGTGTAGATCAGATGTTATACCGTGTAATGCAGTTCTAAGGTCATCAATATCTACATCAGGAGAGTTGAAGTCAAATACCTCATCGATACTTACTTCATGTATATTGGAGTTCTGCTTACCCCTTGCATTTTTGGCCATCAGGCAGAGATTAGCCATTTGAGGATCTTCATCATCTCCAGATTCTAGAGTTGAGTCATTATCAGAGTCACTCCACGATCCTCCAGCTACAAGGCCTTTGTCTTTCTTTACTGGCCTTTTGTTGCCTTTGTATTCCTTCTTTGCATATGATTTCTTTTTGAGTTCTTCTCTGAGAGGTTTGTTGCAGTTGGCAATAAAGTGACCAGGTTTCTTGCAGTTGTAGCATAGGTCATTCATTTGCTCCTGGCTGTTGTAGTTGCTAACTTTCTATGGCTTGCTGGTTCTGCCTTGTCTCATGAATCTTCTTAGTCTTTTAACCAGCATTACAAAGTCATCATCATCTTCATCGTATTCTGAATTAACTTCAGTGTTGACTTTGGAGGTGTTCTCAGTTACTTTGAGAGCAATACCTTTATCCTTCTTTCTTCCTTCAAACAACGTTTCTGCTCATTGTGTCAGCTCTAGTTCGTATGTGAGGAGGTTTCCATATAACTGTTGAACAATCATTTCATGTAGATTCTTTGATTCTCTAATAGCAGTGGTTTTGGCATCCCACTTGCTTGGTAGGGCTCTCATGAACTTTATGATCAGATCTTTGTTTGGATAGATCTTTCCATAGGCTCGTAGAGAGTTGAACAGAATATTGAATCTCCCGTATGTGGCAGTGACGTTCTCTCCTTGAACGTGAGGAAACATCTCGTATTGCTGAGTCAAGAGAGATTGTTTGTTTTCTCTAACTTCTTCTGTACCTTCATGCATAATGGGGAGTGCTTCCCAAACCTCCTTTGTTATTTTGCAGTTGACCACGTTTTCAAATAGATCATCTTCCAGTGATTGGAATAAGATGTTTTTTGCCTTTTTGTCAAGCTGGACAGCTCTCTTCTCATTCTCTGTCCATTTTCCTTTGACCTTGATCTGAACTCTGTTTGGGTCATCTGTAGTTGGTGCAATCTTTGTAGGAACATAGGGCCCATTTTGAATAGTGTCAAATAGATCTTCATCTATTGAATCCATATAAGCTTGCATCCTAACCTTCTAGTTAGCGAATTTATCTTTGTTGCACATGGGCGGCTTGCTGCCTCCTCCAGTCTCTGATTCGCTTGGTAAGTATGCTATTGGATTTACTCAAGCTTTGTCGGTTATGTAATAGAACCTGCTCTGATACCAATTGTTAGTTCCCGGAGGCACAATAGTTATCTAGAAGGGGGTTGAATAGATATTAAAATCTTTTCTTTGTTAAAAGACTATTTTGATAAAGCTTTTAAGCACAACGGAATTATTGTTTCTTTGAAATCCCTTTTAAATAGCAAATTAAAGAGAGAAAGGCAGTTATAGCAGTTATAGTAGTTATAAATAGACACAGTTGTTTTTAAGTGGTTCAGAGCACTCAAAGCACCTAGTCCACTCTTCTACTCCTTGAGTAGGAAATCCACTAAGGATGTTTTTTACACTTTCTGAATCTCACAGATTCCTTCTAGACCAGCAGTCTAAGCACTTTTAAGTTCAATCTTGAACTCTTCAAGTCCAGCAGACTTGGCTCTTCACAGTTCACTTAGAACTCTTCAAGTCCTTCTGACTTGGAACTTCTTACTTCAATAGATTGATAGTTGTTGAGTTGTGATCGAGGTTACTCAGTTGCAGTTAAGCACTTGTTCGAAAGAACTGAGTAGCTGAGCAAGCTTCCTCTTTTTATCAGATCGTAGAGTTCAGCGTTGAGTATTCTTGTGAGTTTTGTTCAGTACTTGCTTACATCTCTCCTGTGTCTGTATTCTGTATATATGAGATCTTTGAAATCTATCTGTTGAAGTCATTTGATAAAGCATTAAATACATTTGACATTTCTAAGCTTTGATGGAGACATTTCTGCACATCTTCTGAATTGCATTCTGGCCCACTGACACGGCAAACTGCTTTCTCGCCTAACACCTGAAAAGGTGTTTTCCTCTGCCCAATGGTCCTTTTCTTATCTTTTTGAACATGTTCCTTTTGATGAATACTAAGGATATCTTTTGTACCGTTGGGACTGGTGAATGCTTCAACGTTTAAATCTCATTCCTCATTTGTTGAAATTTATCTCCAAACAGAAGATATAGCTCGATGCTTCTAATACAAGACAGACAACACTCTACGATCCATATCATGGTGTCTTGTCATGCTTGGTCTGAATAGAACACTATGAATCCTTTCAAGAGTTTTCAAACTACGATCTTTGCTTGCTCGTCTTGCAGACTCTACGTTTCCGAGAGCACACTAAGATCTCTGAGTTAGCTTCGGCAAACGTCTGGACCACTCTACGATTTCTGAAGAGGTCCTTCAAGGCAGATACACTACGATCTGTTAAGCTCTACGATCCTGCCTTAGCATCTGCAATTTGTTGATCAGTTTGATAGACTACGTTTCTTGATGAAGCCTATCTTTACTCTTCAAGTCATAGATCAACCTAACATCTTTGATCTCTTTATCTGTACATTCATTTATGGAATGATGAACATTCAAAGCAAAGATCAACCTAACAAATTTGATTTATCACTAAGCCCTTGTACATATTTTCCTTAAAGGGCTTTAAATATAATCATGAGTATTTACTTTAAACATCAAATCAAAATATGCATTCTTCCAACATATTTTATAGTAAACCAATCTTGACCGTTCGTTTAAAAGTAAATCAATCTGGACCGTTTAGGAATTAGTTACTATTCAGTCCATTCTCCTATAAATAGAAGCTTATTCTTTCATTATTTCTTACGAATTCATTAAAACTCTAGAGAGAGAAACTATAGAGAGAAAGAAGAAAAGTATTCTGCTACTTCACTACTCCTATATCCAGTTTATTCTAAGGTAAGGGATATTATTTCTTTCGTATTCATAAAGAGAACTTCTGTTATTCTATTTTTTTATTCTGTTGGAATAACCTGTATACGCGGTCTACCCTATACTTGGTGAAATTCTTCTGTTATTCCATTCTTTATCATTATGTTGGAATAACCTGTCTATGCGAAGTACCGCATACATAGTGAAATTCTTCTGTTATTCCATTCTTTATCATTATGTTGGAATAACCTGTCTATGCGAAGTACCGCATACATGGTGAAATTCTTCTATTATTCCACTCTTTATTATTCTATTAGAACATCCTGTCTGTGCGTTTACACATGACTTGGTTCTGTTATTTATTATTCTGTTGGAACATCTTGTCGGTGCGAATTTCGCCTGACCTGGTTCCGTTATTTATTATTCTGTTGGAATATCCTGTCTGTGCATTTACACATGACCTGGTTCCGTTATTTATTATTATGTTGGAATAACCTGTCTGTGCGGTCTATCGCATGCCTGGTGATTTCTTTTGTTGTTCCATTCTTTATTATACTCAGTTGGTTAAAGTTTTGACTTCTATACTCCATGACATTAGTGGAATATCCTTGATATTTGCGCTTCATCCAATATCTTTCCATGGAAATATTCTTCTGAGCATTCTTGAATTTTATTCTAGAAAGAAGTATCATGTTGACAATTTGGACGTTATTAGTTCCTGGATAAATTAATTCTTGAACTTGTTTTATTGAATTCTTATATCATTGTCATCATCCTCATGTTTACATTATGTTGAAAGTCATATGTGGCCTGTAGTGCATAGATGAACTTAGTATGATTATGGCCAGGGATTAATCGGTATAATCATGACCGTAATATTACAAATAATGTGGTAAAAGTCCTCATTGGCCCATAGTGCATTGATGGACAGTTGTTGGCATGATCATGACCATTGATGAATACACGAATATCATTGGCCGTAGTGCATGGATAATTTATGGTTGTGATACTAATGAATATCATTGGCCGTAGTGCAGGGATGATGTGGATTATTTATTAAGCTGAGTTCCAATGATAAAAGTGATGAAAAACCTTTTAAATCATAAAAGATAATAGATTTTATTCTCTACTTGACTCTTTTAATGGATTGTTTGTTCCACTGCAGTTAAACTTGATGTTTGTTATATTATATCAGGTTAACACTGTTGAAGGCTAACGATAAATTTCATGTTTAACTCCAGAAATTCTCAAATCTTGGCAGGATCTTACACATGTTAATGTGAGCTTCCAGTTTAAATTTCATGGTCATCGAAGTTATAAAACTCCGGTTATGGTATTTTTCGTCAGAAAAACCTAAATATTGAAATGGTCATAACATGCTCATTTTATATCGGAATGAGCTCATTTTTGGACAGGAGGTACTTTATACCATATACTTTTATGTCCCAAAAGGCCGAAATTTTTCTCATAAATTAAGTGGCCGAAACAGCCCCTTTAAGTTTCTGGGCGGTAGCATTTTCCTCTTTTGCAGCTTTGGACTCCTTTGCTAAAAACAGTCCACACGAAAATCTACAACACTTTATTATTATGTTGAAATTCTTCTGTTATTCAATTCTTTATCATTATGTTGGAATAACCTGTCTATGCGAAGTACCGCATACATGGTGAAATTCTTCTGTTATTCCATTCTTTATCATTCTGTTAGAACATCCTGTATGTGCGTTTACGCATGACCTGGTTCCGTTATTTATTATTCTGTTAGAACATTTTGTCGGTGCGAATTTTGCCTGGCCTGGTTCCGTTATTTATTATTGTGTTAGAATATTCTGTCTATGCGTTTACACATGACCTGGTTCAGTTATTTATTTTTCTGTTGGAATAACCTGTCTGTGCAGTCTATCGCATGCCTGGTGATTTCTTTTGTTGTTTCATTCTTTATTATACTCAGTTGGTTAAAATTTTGACTTCTATACTCCATGAAATTAGTGGAATATCCTTGATATTTGCGCTTCATCTAATACCTTTTTATGGAAATATTCTTATGAGCATTCTTGAATTTTACTCTATAAAAAAGTATCATATTGACAATTTGGACGTTATTAGTTTCTGGACAAATTAATTTTTGAACTTGTTTTATTGAATTTTTATATCATTGTCATAATCCTCATGTTTATATTATGTTGAAAGTCATCTGTGGCATGTAGTGCATAGATGGACTTAGTATGATTATGACCAGGGATTAATCGATATAATCATGACCGTAATGTTACAAATGATGTGGTAAAAGTCCTCATTGGTCCGTAGTGTATGGATGGACAGTTGTTGGCATGATCATGACCATTGATGAATACACGAATATCTTTGGGCGTAGTGCATGGATAATTTGTGGTTGTGATATTAATGAATATCCTTGGCCGTAGTGCAGGGATAATGTGGATTATTTATTAAGCTGAGTCCCAGCGATAAAAGTGATGAAAAACCTTTTAAATCATAAAAGATTGTAGATTTTATTCTCTACTTGACTCTTTTAATGGATTGCTTGTTCCGCTGCAGTTAAACTTGATGTTTGTTATATTGTATCAGTTAAACACTGTTGAAGGCTTACAATAATTTATTCTATATTATCTTAGTCATAATATTTCTTATTGGGCTAGTTGAGCTCACCCTTTTACTTTCATTGTTCTCTTCAGGAAATGAGAACGTAGCACAGACTAGTCGGGGAACGGAGTGAAGGTCCAGATAATAGCATTAGTAGTCATCACTATTCTGTTAAATAGTGTGATAATAAATGTAATGGGGACTCAATTGAGTATGGATATTGTCTATATGACAATATTTGTATTAAAACTCACAACATATGTTTTGTCGTATTTTACACGTCTGCTGTATAATTAAGTTGTATTTGAATTTTGTACCATATATTTGACGACTCAAGATGAATGATGTATACGTATTTTGGGGGCGTCACATAATAAACTTTAAATTGAATAAGATTATAATTTTGTAACAAAGAGATTATATATTTAAAATTTTAAGTGTTGCAATTCGGAGACTTTATTGGGAAAAAAATATTTTACAATGTATATAAGATGATATAGAAGTCAAGAAATTAGAATGCAAATATTATTATCATTATATATAAAAAAATTAATGTAAATATAGGAAATTGCCAACTTCCTTGATCGACATAAGAATTATTGTTTAAATAGTTTCTTCCCCCAACGGCTATTTTCTATGTTTTGCTGGGATTCTTCACGAAAATCCTAATTTCCTAATCCAAAACCCTCGATTTCACCTCTCCTTTCCCTGCTGAAAACCCTATTCTCCATACACAAAGCCATCGATTCCACTTCTTCATCTTCTTGCTGAAAACCCTAATTACCACATACAAGGCCCCCCTCTATTCAACCTCTTCTTTTTTTTTTTTGCTGGAAATCCTTTTATACAAAACCCTAATCAGTATCATCGGTTCTATTGGAGACGGCACGCTTGATATCACGAATATCGTTGACGTTCTTCTCTTCGGTGTTGGACGCGGCTCTCTGATTTGGTCCCAATTTGCTGGTAAACGTTTCTATTTCTGTGGCAATTCTGATGGATGATTATGGTGACGACGGCCCTAAGAAGTTTTCCGTGGCGATTCCCGGTGATACTTTGGTGCTCCTTTCCCTAAACAAGTGGAGTAGGCGGTGATCGGGTGTTCTTATTGTAAGTGTCCTTAGTATTAAAGGAAATTGTTACAACCTTTTCTGTATCTATGACGTCAATACATATAACTTCTCATGCCCATGAATGTTGTGATCTTCTGCCCATGGCCATCAAATTTTTCAATAATTTTTATTGACAGAGATCGAACTATTATATAATTAAGAAGTGAATATACATTTATTTATGGTCAACCCTAAAGCTCATTTAAATCTATTTAATTTCACATGTATGTTGCAATGGGAATCATTCTGTACATGAATTACTAGAATTTGCAACGGCTGTTACTCACCCACTACCGTTAATCTAATGTGGGGTTAAAACACAGGTAAACCTCTCTCTATATGTATATTCTGCATTATAGGTAAAATTTGTAGTTTCGTTTGTTTGTTTCAAAGATTTTTATTTGGGTGTTTGCTAGTTAGAATTGTTTGGTGTTTGTATCTGATGTGATTTTTTAGGAATATATATTTTTTGTTGTGGTATTCAGTTGAGTATGTGAAAATTTTGACAACGGTGGGGAAAGGGGTCACGTTCTAGTCAGTCATACAGTGATGTTAGCTTGCATGCACTATGAGCTTTGATCTGCTATAATTTCTTAGTAGTTTGAGAGTCTGTTTCTTATAAGTTTCACAAATTTAACTTTTCTGGTAAGGGTTTGTTATCAGTAGGTACCAGGGTTGTCGGAATGTTTAAGAATTGTTCACTACCTGGATTCCTTGTACTGTTAATATTTGTATATTTGGGTTGATTCAATATTTTTCGTTTTTGGGATGTATATGCTACATGTGCTGCATGAATTAAATCATAGATGACCTATAAACAGATAAAAATTGTGCTCTATTAGTTGGTACTAGTATATATGGATTTTGAATAGGATATAGTTTCATATACCTCTTCACTTTAGCCTTGATGCCTTTTTTCAGATATTTAATACAGCCAGAAGTGGCTACTTTCTCTTTCATTGGCAAGTATTGAACTATTACGATCCTCTTCCTATTTTTTGACAATTTATTGAAGTTGCATACTTTGTTAATTCAGGTTTGGACGTAGGTGGTGAGATGAACTTGGCAGCAGGGATCCAAGTAGCATGGTTAGCTTTCAAGCATCGCCGAAGCAAGAAGCAGCAACAAAGAATTATTGTATTTGCTGGAGAGTGAAAGATAGGTACCCTTTATGTTTTTTCCCTGGGGTGTGTGTTTTGGGGTGTGGGGGAGTTCCTATATTGTAGTTTACTGGCTTATCCTTATAATTATTGATTTAGGGCTAGGGTTGGGTTTCTTATAGCTACGTGCTTGATTTTTGCGGTTAATGTATATATGTTTCTTCTCTGGGCTAGGATTGCTTTTATGTATATACATTTATGATCTTATTTTTTGTGCTTGATTAGGGCTAGGCCTAGGGTTAGGGCTAGAGTTCTTATACATGTTTTTGGATATGCAACAACCATTGGTGTTGAATTTCATTCACTTGACTAATTTAACAAACTGTGGAAGAGAAGATTTTGCTGTTGAACTGATGAAAAAATTAACTGAGTCTTGTTTTTAAAGATTTCTTGGAGATGTAGTATGTGTAGGTGGTGAATATAATCATATAAGTGGTTATATGCCAAGACTATCAGATTCATGGCCTTTACTCACTTGGCCTATATAGAAAATTGAAAAGATGCAGTTTTAGTAAATTCAAATCTTGTCTGAAGGGTTTTCAGTATATGGACAATGCTTCCACTCACTAATGGCTTGAATTTGGGTCATGAGGCTACTTTGAAAAGTTTAGAAAACTAAATTGATTTTGAGTCAACAAGTTATATGAACTTTTTGTTTTTGTATTAGATAGACTGTCAACTAGAGTCAATTCTCTACTTAAACACTTCTGAGAACCATTCTTGTAGCTATGATTGACCTTTATTGGGGGTTCTCACATCCTAAACAATTTCAAAATGTATCGTGTACATAAGACTGTATGAAAGTCACAATCAATCAGGGGAAAATTTCATTGTTTTTTGTTGCAATAAGTCTACAATAATCATATTGTTTATTTCAATTTAGTGACAATGACCTTAGCTCATATTATGAACTTGAAGCAGATAACTAATATAAATACTTGTCCTTTTATTGTTTCTTTTGAACTTTGTTGAGGACCATGAGTCATGTTAATTAGGATTTGGGATATAAGATTACAACAATTCTTTTCCAGGCCTTACGATTTGTACTTTTTTGTATAGGTATTGCAATATGTGATACTTTGCACCGATCAATACAACATGCATGGGTCAAGCTTGCATCAATGGGTTCTCTCTTCTTAGCTGTTAATGCAACAATTATCGTTCATCAGCCGTCGGGTGGGTGTAGTGGACAGTCTAAAGATATGACTATTCCAAGCATATTATTCGTGTTTGGGATAATTTTATGACCCTAGAAGAGGCTCAGGAATTTGGGTTAATTAGTGAAGCAAGTAATAGATCAGAGGTCGATGGCTCTAGTCACTGATGGTGTTGGGAATGAAGGCAAAGATAAAAGTTCAAATTAGGACATGGAGGTAAGAAATATTTTTCTCTCTCAGTCTCACAATTTTGCATGCCATATACTCTCCCTCCATTCCAAAATCTAAGATCACTAACCTTTTATAAATTCCTTGTAATTTACGAAAGTCAACTGATCTTATATTTTGGAATAGAAGTACATTCTCTCTGCCTTATTTTTTGCTTGTACTGAAATCTGAATTTTTCAATTTTTTTCCGATCATGTATTGAAGATATTATTAGAATAATTGTGGGTGTGTTGCATTTGAGATTAGTTTGGTTTATGACTGCCCCAAATTGGCCCAATCTTTTGTCACAATCTAAATTTGTGATCTGTTTTATAAAACTGAATTTAATTGAGAATGAAAAGAACAAGTAGAGAAAATACAAAGAAGATTTAGAGAAAGACAGAGAAAGAAAAATAGAATTGAGAGGAAATTGGACAGAGAACTGCAGAATATTCATTGAGACAACAATTTGAAAATGCAAATTATCCATACATCCTATCCTACAATCTGCTTTATAAGTATTTAAAACAAAACTACTAATAACTGTTAATAACTTCTAATAACTGCCACTAAAAATTATAATTACTACTTCTGCCAGAAAATAACTTCTACAGTAATTATAATTATGACACACTCCTCTACTCTAATAAACAATCCATGCCCCCATGGATTTAAATCAAAACATGAAAGTGTAAACTTTTCTATGATTTTCTTTCCAAGTAACGACTCCACCTGGGTCAAAACAGAATGTTAAAAAACGTGTTCATCCCAAGACTCAAATGAAAATTTTCTACAAAAACATGTACAACAATAAGCCATATTGCCTGGTGCTTCTTGTAATAGCCTGTTAACAGGGGAACTATCACAGGATTTGTAAATGCTACATATATTCCTCCTTAAATAATATTAGTTTGTTTATTGGAGACATAATTATAACAACCCTTTTAATATTATTAGCCACCAAGGCACCAACATAAATCTCCATTTCTTCTTTGTCGTCCCAATGAATTTTATTGTCCACTGGTTGCTCATCATAGATGGAAGTACTACCATAATTGCTTGTGTCTAACTCTTCTTTTTTTTCCTCCAAATAATTTCCACAATTCACCTTTTCTTCTGACAACACATCTGTAAAAAAACTGTTTTATACTCCTTCAAGTCTTCATCTAGCCCAACTGGATCCTCATCATATATAAGTGGACTTTCATATATAATTACTGAATCCTCTTGTAATAACACTTGAGGTCTGGGACTTTCTTCCATAACTTGACAATTGAATTTAAATTTACAGAAGATTAAAGTGTATAGGAAGTAGATTGGCTTGAAAATTTTTGGAAGCATGATGAATCAGGTCGCAGAAAAGTACCACTCTGATACCAACTTGTCACAATCTAGATTTGTCATCTGTTTTATAAAACTGAATTTAGTTGAGAAAGAAAAGCAGAATAGAGGAAATTAGAGAGAGAACTGCAGAATATTCATTGAGACAACAATCTGAAAATGCAAATTATCCATACATCCTATCCTATAATCTGCTTTATAAGTATTTAAAGCAAAACTACTAATAACTGTTAATAACTTCTAATAACTGCCACTAAAAATTATAATTAATACTTCTGCAAGAAAATAACTTCTACAATAATTATAATTATGACACACCCCTCCACTCCAAACAATCCATGCCCCCATGGATTTAAATCAAAATATGAAATAGCGTGTAAACTTTTTTATGATCATCTTTCCAAGTAACGCCTCCACCTGGGTCATAGCAGAATGTTAAAAACGTATTCTTCCCAGGACTCAAATGAAAATCTTGTACAAAAACATGTACAACAATAAGCCTGATTGCCTGGTTCTTATAATAGCCTGTTAACAAGGGAACTATCATAGGTTTTGTAAATGCTACATATATTTGTCCTTCAATAATATTTGTCCACTGGTTGCTCATCATAGATGGAAGTACTACCATAATAGCTTTTGTCCAACTCTTCTTTGTTTTCCTCCAAATAATTTCCACAATTCACCTTTCCTTCTGACAACACATCTCTAAAAAAAAACTGTCAGACTTTTATACTCCTGCTAGTCTTCATCTAGCCCAACTGGATCCTCATCATATATTGGTGGACTTTAATATATAACTACTGAATCCTCTTGTAATAACACTTGAGATCTGGGACTTCTCTTCCATAACTTTACAATAGAATTTAAATTTACAGAAGATTAAATTGTATAGGAAGTAGATTGGCTTGAAAATTTATGGAAGCATGATGAATCAGGTCACAGAAAAGTACCGCTCTGATACCAACTTGTCACAATCTAAATATGTGATCTGTTTTATAAAACTGAATTTAGTTGAGAAAGAAAAGAATAAGAAGTAGAGAAAATAAGGAGAAGATTTAGAGATAGAAATTTAGAGAAAGAAAAGTAGAATAGAAAGGAAATTAGAGAGAGAACTGCAGAATATTCATTGAGACAACAATCTGAAAATGCAAATTATCCATACATCCTATCCTACAATATGCTGTATAAGTATTTAAAACAAAACTACTAATAACTGCCACTAAAAATTATAATTACTACTTCTGCCAGAAAATAACTTCTACAATAATTATAATTATGACACACCCCTCCACTCCAAACAATCCATGCCCCCACGGATTTAAATCAAAATATGGAATAGTGTAAACTTTTCTATAATCATCTTTTCAAGTAACGACTCCCCCTGGGTCAAAACAGAATGTTAAAAACGTGTTCATCCCATGACTCAAATGAAAATCTTCTACAAAAACTTGTACAACAATAAGCCTGATTGTATGGTGCTTCTTGTAATAGCCTGTTAACAAGGGAACTATCATAGGGTTTTGTAAATGCTACATGTTCCTCCTTAAATAGTATTACTTTGTTTATTGGTGCAACATTTATAACAACTCTTTTAATATTTTAATTTTTCCTTCTAAAAGCTTTTAGCATTCTCTCCCTCAAAATATTTTAATTTTTCCTTCTAAAATAGTTTTTACTTGGCTGTCCAAAATTTTAAAGTTCAGTTTCTAAATTATTCGCCATCTCTCCATCAAAAGTTTTTACTTCTTATCTCTCCAAAATTTTAAATTTCAATCTCTAAATTATTCACTCTCTCTAGCTCAAAAGTTTTTAAATTTCTATCCCATTAAAGATTTTAACTTTGACTTCATTTTTTTTTACTTTTTAAATATCAAAATTTGACTCTCGTGCTCGAATGTCTCTTTCTAAATGTTTCTCTTTCTCTCCACCAAGTGTATATTTCTTATCTTTCAAAATTTCCAACACTCTCAAGTGCTTGTACTTCCACAGCTCTCCAAAATTTTAAATTTCACTCTTAATTATTCACTTTCTCTCAAAAGTTTTTGAACTTTATTTCAATCTAAAGTTTTTGAACATTCACTCTTAAAAAATTTTACTCGTCTCTTCAAAATTTTGAATTCTTGTTTCTAAATTATTCACTTTCTCGCTCAAAAGGTTTTGATTTTCTCTCCGTCGAAAGATTTTAACTTTTCCTTCTAATTCACTCCGTCAAAAGTTGTACTCATCTATCCAAATTTTAAAATTCCAGTCTCTAAATTATTCACCGCCTCTTAGCTTGAAAGGCCCCCCCCCCCAAAAAAAAAGTTCACTTTCTTCCCCTTAAAAGTTACGTATTTCCTATCTTTCAATTTTTTTTCATTCTCTCCGTAAAAATTTTTACTCATCTCCAAACTACTTGGTTTCTCTTGCTCAAAAGTTTTTAACTCACTCCCTTAAATGTGTTTAATCTTCTCTCTGAAAAGTTTTTACTTATCTCTACAAAATTTTAAATTTCGCTCTCTAATTTGTTCACTTTCTCTCCCTCAGTTTTTAACTTTGTCTCTATCAAAAGATTTTAATTTTGTCTCCCTCAAAAGCTTTTAACATCCTCTTTCTTAAAAGTTTTTACTTCTCATCTTCCCAATTTTGGAATTTCAGTGTAAATTACTAACTCTCTTACTCAAATGTTTTCAACGTTCTCTCCCTTAAAATTCTAAAATTTCAGCCTCTAAAATTTACTCTCGCTCAAAAGTTTCAAACTTACTGTTTCAAAAGATTTTTACTTTCTCCCTCAAATTTTTTAAACAATTTCTCTCTCAAAAGTTTTTACTTCTCTTCAAAATTTTAAATTTCACTCTTTCTCAAAAGGGTTTAACTTCTTTTCCCTCAAAAGATTTACGTTTTCTCGCCCAAAAATTTGGACACTTGAAAAGATTTTAACATTCGCTCTATAAAAAAAGTTTTTAATTCTCATCTCTCCAAAATTTTAAATTTCACTCATTAAATTATTCACTCTCTCACTCAAATGTTTTTAAATTTCTCTGCCTCAAAATAATTTAACTTGGTCTTCCTAATTTTTCATTTTTAACATTATCTCCCTCAAGTGTTTTACTTTTCATCTCTCCAAAATTTTAAATATCTTTCTCTAAATTAATCACTTTCTTTTGCTCAAATGTTTTTAGGTTTCTCTCCGTGAAAAGATTTAAACTTTGTCTCCCTCAAAAGTTTTTAACACACTCAACTTTTAGTGTTATCCATAGTATTAAATTCCAGTCTCTAATTTATTCCCTTACCCTCGTTCGAAAGATTTTTACTTCCTCTCTCTCAAAATTTGAGATTTTAACGTCATCCTAAAAAACTTTTTACTTCTTAACTTTAAATTTAAAAAATTCAGTCTTTTAATTATTCACTCTCTTGCTCTATAGATTTTTACTTTCCCTCGCTCAAAAGATTTTCACTCTATCCCTTAAAAGTTTTTAACTTTCTTTCTCTCAAAAGTTCTTATTACTAATCTTGTCAATTTTTTAGATTTCAGCATCTAAATTATGCACTTCCTCTCCCCTCAAAAGTTTTTAAGTTTCGCTCCTTCAAAAGATTTTAATTTTTCCTACTAAAAAAGTTCTACTACTTGGCTCTCTAAAATTATTCTATAAATTATAGACTAAGATTTTAAATCTTAGTCTATAAATTATTCACCATCTGATTCTCAAAAAATTTCTACTTCATATCTCTCTAAATTTTTAAATTTTAGTCTTCGCTTTCTCTCGCTCAAATGTTTTTAACTTTCTCTCCCCTCAAACGATTTTTACTCTTATTTCTTAAATATCAAAATTTCACTCTTTCTCGAAAGTCTTTCTCAAATACTTTTCACTTTCTCTTCCTCTCTTTCTAAATTATACTCTCTCAAGAGTTTTTACTTGTTATCTCTACAAAAATTTTAAATTTCAGATTCTTAATTATCCATTCTTAAAACTATTTGAACATTTGCTCCCTCAAAACTTATTGAACATTCTCTCTCAAAAGTTTGTACTTGTCTCCAAAATTTCAAATTTCAGTCTAAATTATTCACTTTCTCGCTCAAAAGTTTGTAAAAGATTTTAACTTTTCCTCATAGAAAATCAAGTTTTTACTTCTCAAGTATCCAAAATTTTTAATTTCAATTTCTAAATTATTCACTTTTTCTCTCAAAAGTTATTACTTCTCTGCAAAATTTTAAATTATACAGTCTCCGAATTACTCACTTGCTCTTGCTTAAATCTTTTGAATTTTCACTCCCTTGAAAGATTTTCTTTCTCTTCCTCAAAAGTGTTTGATGTTCTCTCTCTCAAAAGTTTCTAGTTCTTTCTCCCAAATTTCTCTCATTCAAAAGTTTTTAACTTTCTCTCCGTCAAAAGATTGATTTTAATTTTTCCTTGTAGAAACGTTTTTATTTCTTAGCACCCCAAAATTTTAAAGTTCTATCTTTAAATTTTTCACCATCTTTCTCTCGAAAGGTTTTTACTTCTTATCACACCAAAATTTTAAATTTCAGTATCTAAATTATCCAATATCTGTCGCTCAAAACTTTTTAACTTAATCTCCGTCAAACGATTTGAACTTTTACTTCTGAAAGAGTGTTACTTAAATATCAAGATTTCACTGTTACTCAAAAGTTTTTCACCCTCTATCAAAAGTTTATACTTCCTACCTTTCAAAATGTTAAATTTTATCTCAATTAAGAGTTTTTACTTGTTATACCTCCAAAATTTTAAATTTAAGACTTTAATTATTAACTGTCTCAAAAGTTTTTGATCATTTGGCCCTCAATTTTTTTAAACGTTCTTTCTCTCAATTTTTTTGCTCATCTCTCCAAATATTTAAACGTTCATCTCTAAATCAATCACTTTTTCGCTAAAATGTTTATAGTTATTATCTGTCCATCCTTTTAAATTCTAGTCTCTAAATTACTCACTTTCCCTTGCTCGAGAGTTTTTAACTCTCAAAAGTTTTTAACATTCTGTCTCAATTTTTTTAATTCTTATCTGTCCGAACTTTTAAATTTCAGTCTCCAAATTTCTCAATTTCTCTCGCTTAAAAGTTTTTAACTTTCAATCCCTCAAAAGGTTTTAATTTTTCCTTTTAATTTTTTTTTTCATCTTAGGTCTCCAAAATTTTAGTCTAAAATATTAACCATCTCTCCCTTAAAAAGTTTGTACTTATGAAACTAGAATTTTAAATTATGGTTTCTGAATTATTCACTCTCTCCTTCAAAAATTTTGAACTCTGTTAACAAAAGTTTTGATTCCCCAACTTTACCCCATTTTGCACATTGTATCCTATTCTTCAAAATGTAACACTTTGCATCCTGTACTTTTAGCGAATCCGCACACAACACCCTCCGACCATAAATTCGTCACTAAAAGTGCAAAATGCGCCACTTTTAAACACTAATCCTGTCACTTTTAGCGATTGATTTTGGGCCGGAGACTTTTTTATATCGGATTGCTAAAGTGTGGGATGTAATTTGTAAAATGCGGTAAACTTGGGAGATGCAGTTGTATTTAACTCTTTGTTTTTTCTCATAAGATTTTCTTTCTCTCCATCAAAAGACTTCCTATTTTTCAATATTATAAACATTTCTCTTTCTCTCTCGTTTTTACTTGTCTATCTAAAAATTTAAATTTTCGACCCGTAATTATTCACCGTCTCAAAAGATTTTTGAATTTCACTATTCTTTCTCAATGTTTTTATTCGTCTCTCCAAGTATTTTAATGTTGGTCTCTAAAATTATTCACTTTCTCGTTGAAAAGTTTGTTAAATTTCTCTCCCTCGAATGCTTTTAAAATTATCTCCTAAACAAGTTTTTACTTCTTAAACTCTTCAAAATTTCAGATTTTAGTCCCTAAATTATTCTCTCAAAAGTTTTTGTACTTTTTCTCCCTCAAAAGATTTTAACATTCTCATTCTCAAAAGTTTTTTAACTTTCTCTCAAGTTTTTACTTCTCATCTCTCCAATATTTTAAATTTCAGCCTCTAATTTACTCTCTCTCTCAAAAGATTTTAATTTTTCCTTTTTGAGAAGAATTTTATTCTTATAGCTCTCCCTCAACGGCTTTACTTCTTTTCTCTTCAAATTTTTAAATTTTTTGGCTCTGAAGTATTCACTCTCTCAATTTTTTTTATAACTATTACTCCTAAAAATGTTTTTACTTTAAAAATATCACAATTTCATCACCCTCTCTTGCTTGAAAGATTCTTTTTCTCAAACGGTTTTCATTCTCCATCAGAAGTGTATACTTTCTATTTCTCAAAATTATAAACATTCTCTCTCTATTTTTTACTTATCTATCCAAAATTTTAAATTTCCGACCTTTAATTATTTTGTCTCAAAAGTTTTTGAACATTATATAGCTCAAAACTTTTTGACCATTCTCTCTATCAAAGCCTTGTTCACTTTATCGCTCAATTTTTTTTTAAATTTCTCTCCCTCAAAAGTTTACTTCTCAACTCTCCAAATTTTTAGATTTCAGTTCCTAAGTTATTTACCTTCCCTCCCTCAAAAGTATTTTCACTTTCTCTCGCTTATAAGATTTTAACTTTCTCAAAAGTTTTTAACATTCTCTCTCTTCAAAAGCTTTTTCTTCTCATCTCTCCAAAATTTTAAAAATTTTAAATACTAGTCTCTAATTTACCAACTTTCTCTTCTCCAAATTTTTTTTAACTTTCTTTTATGCAAAAGATTTTAACTTATTTACTCTCTCAAAAGGTTTTTTACTCTCTCTCAAAAGATTTTACCTTTCTCTTTTTCAAAAGTTTGTTACATTCTATGTCTCAAAAGTTTTTGATCATTTTGCCCTAAAATTTTTTTGAACATTCTCTCTCAAGTTTTTTTGCTTCTCTCTCCAAATATTTAAACATTAATGTCTAAATTATTCACTTTTTAGCTCAAATGTTTTTAGTTCTTACCTATCCAACCTTTTAAATTCTAGTCTCTAAATTACTCACTTTCCTTTGCTCGAGAGTTTTTAATTTTCTCTCTCAAAAAATTTAATCATTCTGTCTCAATTTTTTTTAATTCTTATCTGCCCAAACTTTTAAATTTCAGTCTCCAAATTACTCAATTTCTCTCGCTCAAAAGTTTTTAACTTTCTATCCCACAAAAGATTTTAATTTTTCCTTTTATTTTTTTTCATCTTAGGTCTCCAAAATTTCAGTCTCTAAATTATTAACCACCTCTCCTTTAAAAAGTTTCTACTTCTTATCAAACCACAATTTTAAATTATGGTTTCTGAATTATTCACTCTCCAAAAAATTTTAATTCTCTTAAAAAAGTTTTGATTCCCCAACTTTACCCCATGTTGTACATTGTATAAGGTTCTTCAAAATGTAACACTTTGCATCCCCGTACTTTTAGCGAATCTGCACACAACACCCTCCGACCAAAAATTCGTCATTAAAAGTGCAAAATGCGTCACTTTTAAACACTTACCCCGTCACGGCTTATTTTTGGGCCGGAGACTTTTCTATGCCGGATTCCTAAATGTGTGGGATGCAAATTGTCTTGTAATGCGGTAAACTTGGGAGATGCACTTGTATTTAACTCTTTGTTTTTCTCCTAAGGTTTTCTTTCTCTCCATCAAGTCTTCCTATTTTTCAAAATTATTAACGTTTTTCTTTTTCTCTCCTTTTACTTGTCTATCCAAAAATTTAAATTTCCGACCCGTAATTATTCATCGTCTCAAAAGCTTTTGAACATTCTGTCCATCAAAACTTTTCAATTTTCTGTTTTATTCGTCTCTCCAAGTATTTAAAGGTTGGTCTCTTAAATTATTATCTCTCGCTGAAAAGTTTGTTAAATCTCTCTCCTCGAATGGTTTTAAAAATTTTCTCCTTAACAAGTTTTTACTTCTTAAACTCTTCAAATTTTTAGATTTTCAGTCCCCAAATTATTCTCTCAAAAGTTTTTAACATTCTCATTCTCAAAAGTTTTTAACATTCTCTCTCTCAAGTTTTTACTTCTCATCTCTCCAAGATTTTAAATTTCGGTCTCTAATTTACTCTCTCTCAAAAGATTTTAATTTTTCCTTTTTGAGAAGATTTTTATTCTTATATAGCTCTCCCTCAAATGGTTTACTTTCTTCTCTTCAAATTTTTAAATTTTTGGCTCTGAAATACTCACTTTCTCTTAATTTTTTTTTAACTTTCTCCTAAATTTTTTTTACTTCTTAAATATCACAATTTCTCACCCTCTCTTGCTTGAAAGTTTCTTTTTCTCAAACGGTTTTCACTCTCTCTATCAGAAGTGTATACTTTCTATTTCTCAAAATTATAAACATTCTCTCTGTTTTTTACTTGTCTATCCAAACTTTTAAATTTCTGACCTTTAATTATTCTGTCTCAAAAGTTTTTGAACATTATATAGCTCAAATTTTTTCGATCATTCGCTCTATCAAAGCCTTTACTCATCATCTCTCCAAATATTTATATCTCAGCCTCTAAAATTATTCACTTTATTGCTCAATTGTTTTTAAAATTTTTCTCCCTCAAAAGTTTATTTCTCAACTCTCCAAGTTTTTAGATTTCAGTTCCCAAGTTATTTACCTTCTCTCCCTCAAAAGTATTTTAACTTTCTCTCGCTATAAGATTTAACTTTCTCAAAAGCTTTTAACATTCTCTCTTTTCAAAAGCTTTTACTTCTCATCTCTCCAAAATTTTAAATACTACTCTCTTCTAATTTACTAACTTTCTCTTCTCCAAAATTGTTTAACTTTCTTTTATGCAAAAGATTTTAACTTTGTTTCCCTTAAAAGTTTTTAACATTCTTTCTCAAAAGCTTTAATTTCTTAGCTCTCCAAAATTTTAAATTCCTTTCTATAAATTACTTGCTCTCTCTCACTCAAATGTTTTTAACTTTCTTTCGCTCTTTCAAGATTTTAACCATCTGTTTCAAAAGTTTTCAATTCTTATATCTCGAAACTTTTAAATACCAGTTTCTACATTACTCACTCTCTCCCTCCAAAGTTTTTAATTTTAGTCTCTAAATTATTCACCATCTACCACTTTAAGGTTTTTACTTGTCTCCGAATATTTAAATTTCTGGCTCTAAATTATTCACTCTCCTGTAAAAGATTTTAACTTTTACTCCCAAAAATGTTTTTTCTTGTCAAATATAAAATTTCACTCACTTGCATGAAAGTTTGTTTTTCTCAAAAGGTTTTCATTCTCAATCAAAAGTGTATAAAATTTCACTCTCTTTCTCTCTGTCTCTCTCTCTCAAAGTTTTTACTTATCTCTCCAAATGTTTAAATGTAGGCCTCTAAAATTATTTCACTCCCTGGAATGATTTTAAAATTTCTCCTAAGAAAGTTTTTTACTTTCTCTCTTAAAAGATTTTACCTTTCTCTTTTTCAAAAGTTTGTTGCATTCTATTTGTCAAATGTTTAACCCTCCCAAAAGTGTTTACTACTCTTCAAAATTTTAAATTTTGGTCTCAAATTTACCAACTTTTCAAAAGATTTTTAACTTGCTCTTCCTTAAAAGTTTTTAACATTCTTTCTCTCAAAAGCTTTTACTTATCATCTCTCAAAAATTTTAAATTCCAGTCTCTAAATTATTCACTTTCTCTCGCCTCCCTCAAAAGTTTTTAAATTTCGGACTCTAAATTTCAGTCTCTAAATTATTCGCTGAAAAGTTTGTTAAATCTCTCCCTCCAATGATTTTGAAATTTTCTCTTAAAAAAGTTTAACTTTTTAAACTCCCAAATTCTTAGATTACAATCCCTAAATTATTTACTCTCAAAAGGGTTTTTAGTCTCTCCCTCAAAAGATTTCAACATTCTCTTTCTCAAAAGTTTTTAACAGTTTCTCTCAAAAGTTTTTACTTCTCATCTCTCCAAATTTTTAAATTTCGGTCTTTAATTTACTTTCTCTTCAAAAGATTCTCTCTCTCCCTTGAAAGTTTTTAACATTCTTTCTCTCAAAAGCTTTTTCTAAACTCAAAAATTTTAAATTTCAGTCTCTAAATTATTCACTTTCTCGTTCAAAAGTTTGTAAATATCTCACCCTTAAAAGATTTTAACTTTTCCTCCTAGAAAAGCAAGTTTTTACTTCTTAACTATCCATAATTTTTAATTTCAATTTCTAAATTATTCACTTTTTCTTCTTTCAAAAGTTTTTACTCATCTCTGCAAAATTTTAAATTACAGTCTCCCAAAAGTGTTGAAATGTTCTCTCAAAAGTTTCTAGTTTTGTCTCCCAAATTCTTCCATTCTCTAAATTATTCACTTTCTCTTATTCAAAAGTTTTTAACTTTCTCATATGATTTTAATTTTTATTTCTTAGCACCTCAAAATTTTAAATGTCAGTCTTTAAAATTTTCACCATCTTTCTCTAAGGTTTTTACTTCTTTGTCACACCAATTTTTTAAATTTCAGTATCTAAATTATTCACTCTCTGTTACTCAAAACACTTTTTAACTTTCTCTCCCTCAAACGATTTGAACTTTTACTTTTGAAAAAGTTTTACTTAAATATCAAGATTTCACTCTTGCATTTAAGTTTTTCACTCTATCAAAAGTTTATACTTCTTACTTTTCAAAATGTTAAATTTTCTCTCAATTAAGAGTTTTTACTTGTCATATATCCAAAATTTTAAATTTAAGACTTTTAATTATTCACTTGGTCTCAAAAGTTATTGATCATTTTGCCCTCAAAAAATTTTGAAATTCTCTTTCAATTTTTTTTTTGCTTCTCTCTTTAAATATTTAAATGTTCATCTCTAAATTATTCACTGTTTTGCTGAAATGTTTTTAGTTCATCTGTCCAACCTTTTAAATTATAGTCTCTAAATTACTAACTTTCCCTTGCTCGAGAGTTTTTAACTTTCTCTTTCTCAAAAGTTTTTAACATTCTTTCTCAATTTTTTTTAATTCTTATATGTCCAAACTTTTAAATTTAAGTCTCCAAATTACTCTATTTCTCTCGCTCAAAAGTTTTTAACTTTCTACCCCTGACAAAAAAACTTTTAATTTTTACTTTTAAAAAAGTTTTTCATCCTATCTCTCCAAAATTTTTAATTTCAGTCTCTAAATTATTCACCATCTCTCCCTAATTTTTTTTTGCTAATCTCTCCAAAATTTTAATTTTCTGGCTCTAATTTATTCACTTTTTCTCCTTCAAAAGATTTTAACCTTTTACTTGTAAAAAAGTTTAACTTCTTAAATATCAAAATTTCACTTTCTTTTGCACGAAAGTTTCTTTTTCTCGAAAGGTTTTCACTTTCTCTCCATCAAAAGTGTATACTTTCTATCTTTCTAAATTATAAACATTCTCACTCTCAAGTGTTATTACTTCTCTCTTCAAAATTTTAAATTTCAGACCTTGAATTTTTCACTTTGTTTCAAAACTTTTTGAACATTCTCTCACTCGAAGTTTTTACTTTATGTTTCCAAATATTTAACTGTCAGTTTCTAAATTATTCACTCTCTCTAAAAGGTAGTTAACTTTCTCACTTAAAATATTTTAACTTTTACTTTGTAATTTTTTTTACTTCTTTAACTCTCCAAATTTTTAGATTTCAGTCCGTAAATTATTTGCTTTCTCTGTCAAATGTATTTATTTAACTCTCTCCCTTAAAAGTTTTCAACTTTCTCTAATTGTAAAATATTTTAACATTCTCTCAAATTTTTTTATTTCTGATCTCTCCAATTTTTAAAATTTCGGCCTCTAATTTACTAACTTTCTTTTCTCCAAAAGATTTTAACTTTCTCTCCCTTAAAAGTTTTTGACATTCTTTCTCTCAAAAGCTTTTACATTCTTATCTCCCCAAATATTTAAATGTCAGTCTCTAAATTATTAACTTTTTCCCTCAAAAGTTTGTTAAATTTCTCACACGAAATATTTCTACTTTTTTTTCGTAAAAATGTTTTTAATTCTTAACTCCAAATTTTTAGATTTCAGTCCTTAAATTATTTATTTGCTCTGTCAAATGTTTTTTTTTAACTTTCTCTCCACTCGAAAGATTTTAATTTTCTCTTCTTTAAAAGTACATTCTCTCTAAATTTTTTACTGATCATCTCTCTAAATTTTTAAATTAAAAATTTCGGACTCTAAATTAATTTCTTTTGCTCAAAAGATTTTAATTTTCTCTCCGTCAATATTTTTTTAATTCTTATATGTTCAAACTTTTAAATTTTAGTCTCTAAATTAATCACTTTCTCTCGCTCAAAGTTTTCAGTTCTCTCCTTAAAATTTTTTAACTTTTCCTTCTAATAAAGTTTTACTTCTTGTCTATCCAAATTTTTAAGTTTTCCTAAATTATTCACAATCTCTCCCTCAAAGGCGATTACTTATCTATCTAAAATTTTAAATTTGTGGCTCTAAACTATTCACTTTCTCTCCTTCAAAAGATTTTAACTTTTACTCAATTTTTTTTATACTTCTTAAATATCAAAATTTCACTCACTCTTGCCTGAATGTTTCCTTTTCTGAAAAGGTTTTCAGTTTCTCTCCATCAAAAGTGTATACTTCCTATCTTTGAAAATTATAAGCATTCTCTCTCAAAAGTTTTAAAACTTACCTCTCCAACATTTATATTTCAGATCCTTAATACTTTGTCTTAAATGTTTTCGAACATTATTTCCCTCAAAACTTTTTGAACATTATCCCTCTCAAGGTTTCTACTTATTTCTCCGAATATTTAAGTGTCATCTCTAAATTAATCACTTTCGCGCTTAAAAGTTTGTTAAATTTCTATCCCTCGAAAGATTTTAACCTTTTCTCCTACAAAAGTATTTTTAAATTTTGGTCACTAATTTAGTAACTTTCTCTTCTCAAAAAGATTTTAACTCTCTCAAAAGCTTTTGCTTCTCATCTCTCAAAAATATTAAATTTTGGTCTCTAAATTACTCACTTTCTTTCGCTCAAAAGTTCTTAACATTCCATCTAAGAAGTTTGTTATTCTTATGTACAAACTTTTACATTCCAGTCTTCTAAATTGCTCACTTTCTCTTGCTCAAAAGTTTTTAACTTTCTATCCCTCAAAAGATTTTAATTTTTCCTTTGAAAAAAGTTTTTTCATCTTAGCTCCAAAATTTTTAATTTCAGTCAATAAATTATTCACCATCTCTCCATCAAAGGTTTATAATTCATATCTTTCAAAATTATAAATGTTCTCTCAAAGTTTTGACTTAGCTTTCCAAATATTTAAGCGCAAGTCTCGATAATATTCACTCTCTCCCTCGAAAGATTTGACTTTTTCTTTTCTTTTTTTACTTCACTCTACAATTTTTTAGATTTCAGTCCCTAAATTATTTACTTACTCTCTCAAAAGTTTTTTAACTTTCTCTCCCTCAAAATGTTTGAACTTTATCTTATTAAAAAGTTTTTACTTCTCATCTTGTCAAATTTTTTAATTTCGGCCTCTAGTTTTTCAACTTTCTCTTCGAAATATTTTAAAGTTCTCTTAAAAGTTTTTAACATTCTTTCTCTCAAAAGCTTTTACTTCTCATCTCTCAAAAGTTTTAAATTTCAGTTTCAAAATTACTCGCTTTCTCTCGCTCAAATGTTTTAAACTTTCTATCCCTCAAAAGTTTTAACGTTCAATCTCAATAGTTTTAAACATTCTCTCTCCCTTTCCCTCTCTCGAGAGTTTACTTATCTATCCGAAATTTTAACTTTTCGACACTTAATTATATACTGACTCAACTTTCTAAACATTCTATCCCTCCAAATATATTAATCGCAATCTCTAAAATTATTCACTCTCTCAAAAAAGTTTAAATGTCTCTCGTGAGAAAGATTTTTACTTTTTTCTCATAAAAAGTTTTTACTCAACTCTTCAAATTTTTAGATTTCAGCGACCAAGTTATTTACTTTCTCTCCCTCAAAAGTATTTTAACTCTCTCATAAGATTTTAACTCTCTTTCTCAAAACTATTTAACATTCTCTCTCTCAAAAGGTTTTACTTATCATCTCTCCAATTTTTTAAATTTTGCTCTCTAATTTACTTTCTCTTCTCCAAAAGATTTCAACTTTCTCTCCCTTAATTTTTTTTACATTCTTACTCAAAAGCATTAACTTCTCATCTCTCCCAAAATTAAATTTCAGTCTTTAAAAATAACTCACTTTCTCGTGCTCAAATGTTTTAAATTTTCTCTCCCTCGAAAGATTTGAACATTCTGTCTCAAAAGATGCACTTGTATTTAACTCTTTGTTTTTCTCATAAGGTTTTCTTTCTCTCCATCAAAAGTCTTCCTATATTTCAAAATTATAAGCATTCTCTTTCTCTCTCGTTTTTACTTATCTATCCAATAATTTAAAATTCCGACCGTAATTATTCACCCTCTCAAAAGATTTTGAACATTCTGTCCATTGGAACTTTTTCAATTTTCTTTGTCTCAACGTTTTTATTCGTCTCTCCAAGTATTTAAATGTCGGTCTCTAAAATTATTCACTTTCTTGTTGAAAAGTTTGTTAAATTTCTCTCCCTCGAATGATTTTAAAATTTTCTGCAAAAAAAGTTTTTACTTCTTACTCTCCAAATTTTTAGATTTTAGTCCCTAAATTATTCTCTCAAAAGGTTTACTTTCTCTCCCTCAAAAGATTTTAACATTCTCTTTCTCATAAGTTTTTAACATTCTCATCCTCAAAATTTACTTTCTCTTCTCAAAAAGATTTTAACTTTCTCTGCTGTCAAAAACTTTAAATTCTCATCTCTCCAAAATTTTAAATTCTAGTCTCTAAATTACTCACTTTCTCTACCTCAAAAGTTTAAAACTTTTTCTCCCTCAAAAGTTTTTAACATTCTTTGTCAAAAGTTTTTAATTCTTATACGTCGAAACTTTTAAATATGAGTCTCTAAATTACTCACTTTCTCTAGCTCAAATGTTTTTAACTTTATCTCCATCAATAGATTTTAATTTTTCATTTTAATTTTTTTAATTCTTTAGCTCCCAAATTTTTAAATTTTAGTCCCTAAATTATTCTCACATCTCTCCCTCAAAGGATTTTACTTCTTATCTCTGCAAATTATTAATTTTTTGGTTCTAAATTATTCACTTTTTGTCCTTCAAAAGATTTTAACTTTTACTCCTACAAAAGTTACCTGAAAGTTTCTTTTTCTCATTCTCAAAATGTTTTCACACACTCTCCATTAGAAACGTATACTTCCTATTTTTCGAAAGAGTAAATTGCACTTTGCATCCATCCTATAATTCAAAACGTTGCATGCCAACCTTTAGAAAAGTCAGCACATAACACCCCTGACCCAAAACGTTGCACTTTGTCTAAAAAAAATTGAACCTTTTGTCCCTCAAAACTTTTTTAACATTCACTCTCTCAAAATTATTACGTCTCTCTCCATATATTTAAATGTCAGTCTCTAAAATTTTAAATTTTAGTCTTTAAATTATTTGCTTTCTCTATCTCAAATGTTTCACTTTTTCTCCCTCAAAATGTGTTTTAGGTATTCCTGCATAATTTCAAATTCCAGTATCTAAAATTTTCTCTCTCTGAAAAGTTTTTAACTTTCTGTCTATCTCTACCTAAAGGGATTTCAACTTTGGCTTCCTAAAAAATGTGAAAATTCTCTCTCAAAAATTTTGCTCATCTCTCCAAGTTTTTAAATTTCAGTCTCTAATTCTATGCTTTCTCTCGCTTCCAATCTCCAAATTATTCGATTCGTCTCCCTCAAAAGTTTTTACATCTCTTTCAATAGTTTTTACTTCTTATCTGTCAAATTTTTGAATTTCAGTCTCTAAATTACTTACTTTGTCTCACTCAAATGGTCTTTTAGTTTTCTTTCTCCTCAATTTTTAACTTTTCCTTCTAAAAATCTTTTTTCTTAAATCTTCAATTTTTAAACTTTCAGTCTCTAAATTATCCACCTTCTCTCGCTCAAAAAAAAGATTTTAAGTTTCTCTTCCTCAAAAGTTTTTAGGTTTCTCTCTCAAAAGATTTTTACTTTTGTCTCCCTCAAAAGTTTTTAGTTAGCGTTGTGTCTTCAAAAAGTTTTTTCTTTTCTCTTTAGAATTTTCAATTCCTCTCTAAATTATTCTCTCTCTCTCAATTGGTTTCGACTTTCTCTACCTCAAAAGATTTTAACATTTCCTCCGAAAAAGCCTTTTACTTCTCAACTCCAAATTTTAAAATTTCAACTCTAAATTATATTTCCTATCTTTCAATTTTTTTAACATGCTCTCTCTCAAAAAAATTACAGTTAACGTGCTCTCCCTCAAAACTTTTACTTCTTATATCTTCGAATTTTTAAATTTCAGTCTATAAATTTTTTTATTTCTCTCCCTGAAAAGTTTATACTTCTTATATTTGCCAATTTTTTAACATTCTCTCTAGAAGGTGTTTACTTTGTATCTCTCCAAAATTTTAAATTTCGGTCTCTAAATTATATACTCTCTTTTAAAAGTTTTTAACTTTCTCTCTCAAAAGTTTTTATGTATCTCTCCAAATTCTTAAAATCTAGTCTTTATCTATTCACTTTCTCTCGCTCAAATGTTTTTTTAACTTTCTCTCCCCCTAAAGATTTTAACTTTTCCTCCTAAAAAAGTTTTTACTTCTTAACTCTTCAAATTTTAAAATTTCAATCTTTAAATTATTCACTTTCTCTCGCTCAAATGATTTTAACTCTCCTTGTTAAAAGTTTTTAGTTTTGAAATTTCAGTCTTTAAATTACTAACTTTCTCTCGCTCAAAAGTTATTAACTTCTGTTGTTTCCCAAAGGCACAATAGAGAACTAGAACTAGAAGGGGGGTTGAATAGATCTTTAAAAACTTTTCAATTATTTAAAGATTAGTTACTAGATAATTAATTAGTTTAATTAATCTTAGCATAACAGAATATTAGTTTAAAATTCCCTTAAAGATTAAATGAAATCTCAGTTCAGTTCTAAAGTTGGCACTTGTAGATATTATTCACTTCACAGATAACAGATATATGACAGAATATAAGAACAAAGAGTAAATGACATAAAATATTTAAGTGGTTCGGAGTACAAATAACTCCTAGTCCATACATTTACTTTAACGAGTAGGAAATCCACTAAGGATACGATCACTTAGACCAGGTCACTAAGATCTATTACAACTGAATCACTTAGATTCATTTGAGTCACTTAGTCTCGGAAATATCACTTGGACCATGTCACTTAGACAAACGAATCACACTGAATTAATGGTAGTGTTGGGTACTGCTAAGCTTTGCAAAACGCTTGACTTCTTTCTAGTACTTAGCAGCTTGACTTCTTTTTGGTACTTGGTCGTTGGAGAGTTCTCGTTGGTGTATTTAATGCTCTGCTTCAAGGTGTTCTCTGATGTTGACTTTTGGGGTAGGTAGGCAGGTTGCTTTCGGTCCTAGCCAGTCACATCAGACTGCATTTCTGATTTCACCTACCACATGTGAGTGGTGTCACATTTTTAATCTAGCAGTTTAGACAAACCACTATCTGATCTTCTATTTGAATTTGAAGATGGTGAGAAACATTCTTGAAATCCTTGCTTTCCAATGCTTCGTATTTGTCAGTTCTTATGACAGTCCTGAAATGCTCTGCGAACTTAGAGGAACGTAGTCTGAGCTCTATGACATGGTCTCTACGAAAATTTGCTTTACGATTTTAGCATACTCTACGAGCTTCTTCCTTACTTTGCGAACAGTTCGGCTGCTCTACGATTCCGGAGTTGGTTTTATGAACAGTTCGGCTGGTCAGTATATAGGGATATTATGTGATATATTGATTTCCTTAATTAACCCTTGTTTTATGACAGTATTTGAAAATGTCGACTGAGAATATTAACAATGGAAATGAGACAGTGGAGACGCCTGTACTCACCAACGAGGAGAACGGTCAACAGGCTGGCAATGTTCCTCCTGTAAACAACACCACTGATCAGACGATGAACGACGCAATGTTTAGAAGCTTTTTACAGTTCATGCAAAATCAGACGAGGGAGACTCGTGTTCAAAATACAGGAGGAAATGATAACAATTCACGGGTTGTCACAGCCAAGCAGTTCAAAGAGTTGGGACCACCAGAATTTAAGGGAAAGCCAGATCCGATCATGGCGGAGACATGGGTCAAACAAATTACCAAGATATTCGATGTCTTGGAATGCACGGAGGAACAGAAGGTTCCATTCGCCACCTTTATGTTCCGTGGCGAGGCAGACTACTGGTGGGAGTCTGTGAAGCGTACCCATCCAGCCGCACTCATTATGTCTTGGGAGACGTTTCAGAAACTATTTAATGACAAATACTTTCCTGAAAGTGTTCGTCATATGAAGGAAGTGGAGTTCATCAGATTAGAACAAAATAACATGACGGTGTCTCAGTACGAGGCAAAGTTTGCAGAGTTATCCAGGTTTGCACCTCATTTGGTGGAGAATGAGGAACGTATGACGCGGATGTTTCTGAGAGGTTTGAAACCCGGCATACGACAATATCTCATCTCTCATAAATTTTCTCTCTATTCAGATGTTGTTAACAGGGCTCAATTGTTGGAGTGAGATAACGAGTACGGTCAACCGAGGTACCACAATCAGGATCATACCGGAGATAGCAGTCAACAAAATAACGATAACCAGTGGAGAAAGAAAAAGACGGACAAAAATGGTAACCACTTTGGTGGTAATCATGGCCATGAAAATAGAAGAAGCGAGTCAGGAGGAGATTTTAAAAAGAGGAGATTTAACAACGACCATGTGAAGACGACAGTGCCGGCAGCAACTGGTTCTAAGGGAGGAGAAAGACCACCGGTTATATGCTATAAGTGCGGAAAAGAGGGACATATCAGTCCAAACTGCCCACAACAGTTCAAAGTATGCTATAATTGTGGAAAGGAAGGACATATCGCTCGAGATTGTACGGTAGCGAAACCTAGTTCAGCGGGGACGGTGACTCAAAAGACTGTCCCAGAAAAGCCAAAGTCAATGGTTCCTGGAAGAGCGTTTGTTGTGACTGGTCAACATGCGAGGAACCCAAACGAGGTGATCACGGGTAAGCTATTTATAAATTCTTGTGAAGTTTATACCTTACTTGATACCGGTGCTACCCATTCATTTATCTCTCCTGCTTGCGCTCAACGTTTAAACTTGACTCCGGAGAAATTAGACTTTGACCTATCTGTGGAAACTCCGTTAGGAGAAACTTTCATCACATCCACTGTTTATAAATCTTGTTTCATTCAAGTTGGCACCATCACCTTACCTGTTGACCTGATCTCTTTAAAGATACTTGCTATTGATGTAATTTTATGAATTGATTGGTTAACTACTCATCATGCCAAAATTGATTGTTTTCGTAAGGTTGTTAGTTTTCATATTCCTAATCAACCTGTTGTTCGAATTCAGACAACTAAACCATTAAAATCAATCACTGTCATATCTAATCATAAAGCTATTCGTTTATTGAAAAACGGATGTCAAGCTTTCTTAGCCCATGTTATGGATTTGAATAAAGACACGTCAAAATTGAATAATATTCCTGTTGTTATTGACTTTCCTGACGTATTTCCTGAAGAACTTCCCGGTCTACCCCCAGAACGTGAAGTTGAATTCTTTATTGATCTTGAACCTGGTACAAAGCCCATTTCTAAAACCCCATATCGAATGGCTCCTATTGAACTTCAGGAGTTAAAAAGTCCAACTACAGGAGTTATTGGACATCGGTTTCATTCGTCCTAGTACATCTCCTTGGGGTGCTCCTGTTTTATTCGTAAAGAAGAAAGACGGGAGTATGCGACTTTGTATTGACTATCGGGAATTGAACCATGTCACCATCAAGAATAGGTATCCTCTACCTCGTATTGATGACTTGTTTGACCAGTTGCAAGGAGCACAATTCTTTTCAAAAATCGATTTTCGTTCTGGATATCATCAGCTGAAAATTAGAACTGAGGATATTCCAAAGACTGCCTTCAGAACTCGGTATGGGCATTATGAATTCTTAGTCATGTCTTTTGGATTGACTAATGCTCCTGCTGCTTTCATGGATATGATGAACAGAGTATTCAAGGATTATTTGGATCAATTCGTTGTTGTCTTTATTGATGACATCCTCATATATTCCAAAAGCCGTGAAGATCATGAGCACCATTTGAAGCTGGTACTCCAAAGGCTTCGTGAAAACAAGTTATATGCTAAGCTGAAGAAATGCGAGTTCTGGCTTGAGGAAGTAGCATTCCTTGGGCACGTGGTGTCAAAAAATGGAGTATCTGTTGACCCGACGAAGATTGAAGCAATACAAAGTTGGGAGCAACCGAAGTCGGTCACTGAAGTACGTAGCTTTTTGGGCTTAGCTGGTTATTATCGGAGATTCGTGGAAGGGTTTTCTCGAATTGCTACTCCATTAACTCAGCTAACTCGGAAGGATACAAAATTCGTATGGAGTGAGGAATGCGAGAAGAGTTTCCAAGAGCTTAAGAGGAGACTTATTTCGGCACCTGTTCTAACAATACCATCTGGTTCGGATGGATTTGTTATCTACAGCGATGCTTCAGGCAAAGGGTTAGGATGTGTTCTCATGCAACGTGGGAAAGTCATAGCCTATGCCTCGCGACAACTTAAAGAGTATGAGAGGAATTATCCTACTCATGATCTAGAGTTGGCAGCAGTCGTTTTCGCACTAAAGATCTGGAGGCACTATCTATACGGGGAGAAAGTGGAGATATATTCAGATCATAAAAGCCTCAAATATTTCTTCACTCAAAAAGAACTCAACATGCGGCAACGACGCTGGCTCGAGTTGTTGAAAGATTACGACCACACTATTCAATACCATCATGGAAAAGCGAACGTGGTAGCTGACGCATTGAGTAGAAGATCATATGCAGGAATGAGTGCAATGATGTCAAGTATACGCATAGAGCCAACTTTAATAGAAAAAGTTAAGGTTGCTCAAGCCACCGATCCGGAGCTGATGCATATGAAGACGAAAGTACAAGAAGGTGCCATTCCAGAAGCGAGAATTGATGAAGAAGGAATACTTCGAGTCCACTCCAGACTTTGTGTTCCTAACGATTCTGATTTGAAGTACAAGATCATGATGGAGGCACACAATACACCGTTTGCAATTCATCCTGGAAGTACCAAAATGTATCGTGACCTTCGACATACATTTTGGTGGAACAATATGAAGAGAGAGATTGCAAAGTTTATTTCAACGTGTTTAACTTGTCAACGTGTAAAGGCGGAGCATCAAGTGCCAAAGGGTCCATTGCAACCACTTGAGATTCCGAAATGGAAGTGGGAACACATTACTATGGATTTCGTTACGGGTCTTCCTACGGTTTCTCAAGGCATCAATGCTATTTGGGTTATTGTTGATAGATTAACCAAGTCTGCTCATTTCTTGCCGATACGGGAGACTTATTCCCTTGAACGTCTTGCTCAAATGTACGTAAATGAGATTGTAAGATTGCATGGCATGCCAGTATCCATAGTTTCGGATCGTGACCCAAGATTTACTTCAAGATTTTGGGTTAGCTTGCAAAAAGCTATGGGTACGGAGTTACGATTCAGTTCGGCATACCATCCTCAAACGGACGGACAATCAGAGAGGACTATTCAAACTCTTGAAGATTTATTAAGACTCTGTGTCCTAGACTTCAAGGGCAGTTGGGATAAATATTTACCATTGGTGGAATTCTCCTACAACAACAGTTATCAGGCAAGCATTGGTGTGGCCCCATTTGAAGCATTGTATGGACGAAAGTGTCGCTCTCCAGTATGTTGGGACGAGGTGGGTGAAGCAACATTGTTGGGACCCGAGTTAGTACGTATGACTACGGAGAAGATCCAAACGATTCGACAACGTATACAAACGGCACAAGATCGACAAAAGAGTTATGCGGATCTTCATCGAAAGGACGTAGAATTTAGTGTTGGGGATCATGTATTGTTGCGTGTTGCCCCATGGAAGGGAGTTACAAGATTCGGGAAGAGAGGAAAGCTTAATCCACGATTTATTGGTCCGTTTCAAATTCTTGATCGAGTAGGTAATGTAGCCTATAGACTCGCGTTACCTCCAAGTATGTCTCGTGTTCATAATGTTTTTCATATATTTGTGCTTCGTAAATATGTGAAAGACCCGAACCACGTCATTGAGTTAGAACCGGACGAGATAGCCGAAGATTTAACGTATGAGGAGGTACCTGTCAAGATTTTGGATAGAAAGGAGCATGTCCTACGCACGAAGGTAATACCACAAGTTAAAGTTTTGTGGAGGAATCATGCTATAGAGGAAATGACCTGGGAGTTGGAAACGGAAATGAAAGCGAGGTATCCTCACCTTTTCGAAACACCAGGTACGTATGTCAATTTCGAGGACGAAATTTCATAAGGAGGGGAGGTTGTAAGACCCCAAATAATTAATAAATGAAATTTAATTTTCTTTAATTATTATTTTGAATAGTAAGGGTTGATTTGATTAATGTGGATAGTTATGGGTAAAATACGCAAATATTTCAAAATAAGCAAGTGGTTATAAAATATTCATTGTTGTCGGGGAATATTCGTTTGGTCGTGGATTATTCGTACTGTCGGGGAATATTCGTACGACGGCGCAGCCATGTGTGGGCCCCATAACGGAAAGCGATTGGAGGAAGAAAACGACAAATATAAGTTGTTTAAAAATAACGGCGTAGTTGTTACCGTTTACACTGTTGGAATACCCGGTGGTTAAAATACAGTAATACGCGTTGTTGCACAGTAGCACACGGTATTGCACAGTATTTTGAATTATTGATCCTTACGTAAGAAAGCACTACTCAATAATTTCTACATGAGTTACTGTTCATTACTTTATTGATTCAATAATTGCTGCGTTGATATTTATATTATTATTGTTTCAATAATTGACATTGCACAGTATTTTCCATTATCAGATCAATAATTCATATTATTTGAATAATATTATTAGATAACATTATTGGCAATGTCTAGAAAGTTTTGTCAAGGAGAGGTTTGGTCATCTAATTGCGCGCCAGTAAGGAGAAATCCTTATTGGAAAGCCCCATCTATCCTGGGAACGGCCTGGTTGTCAGTACTGTGATTCTGTAATATTATTTTTAATAATTAATTATTGATTATTATGATAAAGAAAATATTTATTTTATGTGGATATAGATGGAGAAAATTTTTAATGTGACAATTGTTGAAAATTAATATTTTATCTTTTTCTGGTAAAATAATTTATTTAAATATATTATTTTAATAATATATTAACGATGATATTTTTACAATGAATGTGGGATATATGAATATATGAGGAGGTAGAGTATTTTTGTGGCATTAAATGTTTAACACATGTTTTGTGTGTCGGTAGACATAATTTTTGACCGAAAATTGAGTATAGACTGTAAAATCACCCGTTTGTGGATTTCGGTCAATTTCTGTTTGGAATTTGGAAAAATTTTCTTCTGCAAAGTTGTAGAGAATGGAATTTCCCATGGAAAGTCGCGAGATTCGAATTTTCTGACAAAGGAGCTATTTATTGTGAATTATTGAAGTTTCGGGGTTCCGAAATAATTGATTTTTGGAAGTTTTAATTATTATTTTCAACAAAAACGTTTTTCAAAGGTTGGTGGGCATCTTTAACATGTGTTTGATGGCTAAAATCAGATTCCTTGGTGGTTGGCTTGAATGTTTTGTAAATATTAATATTATATTAATTTAGTCTCCTTTGGCGTTCTAACATTTTCCTATAAATAGAGGGCTAAGTTAGAATTGAAAATCACACCAGAAACAAAGTTTTCTCTCTTTCTCTCTCTATATTATCGAGCGTATTCTTGTGAGTATACTTTGAGTGTTGTTATACGGTGCGAGTTTCTGTCAACACTATACCGAAATTCAGTCAGAAGTACGGCTATTTTGAGGTAAGGGATGTTATTTTCTTTTCAAATGATATTTTTTCTTCAATATCATTATGCCGGAATATTGGTGAACTTTTTTTATCAAATTTGGAACTTTTTGTGTCGGAGTTACTATTCACGTATACGGTACTATTCACGTATACGGCACTATTCACGAATACGGCACTATTCACAGAAAAATTATTTTTTTTTCTTTTCGTCCAAAATATCTATTGTGGATACTAGCTTTGATTGTATCCATGTTTTGATCATTCTTGAATTTTACACCACTATGATTATTTTTGAGGTATTTTTGGACATGGATAAAACAAAGTACGAATCCTTAATCCTTAATCCTTGTCATTTTGTTTCACTGGATTCGTTTCTTTAAAAATATCTTTTATCATCTTCAGTCTTAAAGGATGTTATTATTGAATATCTTTGGCCTGTAGTGCAAAGATAATGATTTCTGATGAATATCTTTGGCCTGTAGTGCAAAGATGAACAGGTGTTTAGATGAACATGACCAACAGATGAATATCCTTGGCCTGTAGTGCAAGGATGAATATATGATTCAAGATGTGCATTGATTGATGTTACAGGGATAAAAATATTGTTGATGGACTGTTAAATTCATAGACATTAGTAGATTTCATCCTCTACGTAACTCTTCTATGAATTAATATTTTCCGCTGCGAATATTGATTTAAAACTTGTTGTCTATTGTATTCTATCAGATTTTTCCCTGTTGAAGACTAACGATAATTTGTTGTATATTATCTTAGTCATAATATTCTTTACTGAGCTAGTTGAGCTCACCCTTTTTTTTTTGTTCCATTTTTCTTCTCAGGAGACGAGAATATAGCGAGTACGAGTCGGGGTATGAATTGATGGTCCTTGAGAGAGTTGTTTAGTAGTCCTCACCATTTTTGTAAAATAATATATCAATAATTGTATTGAGGACATAGTTGGGTATGTATATTGTCTAGATGACAATGTTTGTATTCAAACTCACAGTTTATGGGTTGTAAAAGTTGTAGTTGTTTCTGTACCATGTATTTGGCGACTCAAAATGGGTTGGATGGAATGGACCTATTTTGGGGGCGTCACAATCTTACTCCAAACTCTTCTTTCTTTCAAACTGGTTCAGCTCCTCTTGTATAGTTTCAATCCAACTTGAATGTTCCATATCTTCTTCAATCATCTTCCAGGTGGAACATCTGTACTTGTGACTTGTTGTCTGAGTTCTTGAAGATCAGGTTCTGGATCAGCAGGTTCATTGACTTGTAAATTGTTCATTTATGGAACTAGCTGCTCTACGTTCTCTTGGTCTGGCACTACGATCGTTGAGCTCTACAATTTTATCAAAAGATACAACTTTCTTTAGATCTCCCAAGTCATATTCATAGAAGGTTATATGAATGGAAACTTAAACGCTCAATGATTTCTTATTGAACACTATAAGCTTTGCTTTTCGTAAAGTATCCAAGAAATATTCTCTCGTCCGACTTGGGTTGGAACTTCGTTAAGTACTTCTTGCCATTGTTGAGGATGTAACATACAACCCAATGCATGAAAATAACTGATGTTTGGCTTTCTTTCTTTCCACAATTCGTAGAGTGTTTTCTTGACCGTAGAGTGAATTAGAGATCGATTCTGAGTGTAGCAAGCAGTGCTGACAGTTTCTACCCAGTAGTACTCGGGCAAATGAATTGCTGCTAGAAGAGTTCTTCCTGCTTCTATCAATGTTATGTTTTTCCACTTAAATACAGTAATAATTTAATACTGTTGGGACTGGGAAATTTATTAATTTAGAGAGTTATTATTTAATTGATAAATTAATAATTTATTACTTTAAAAAGTTTTTTTCTATTCGGTGAACATAAATTTAATTACATTAAAATTATTGCATTTTATTGATGTTTATATCATACTTTTTTTTGATGCAATGTATCGTACTTATTAAATTAATGTAATAATAGAATTCATTGCAAGTAGTGATATTAATTATTTTTAATAATTAAATAATGTTCATTGAATCCACTTTTCAAATTACATTCACGTTTTATTTCAAAAAAAAAAATATTCAATTTGATTTGAATTTCAAGACAAAATATTATTTTGATGGGACCATATATTAAGGATGAAATTCAATTAGATTTGAATTTTAAGAATAATTAATGATGAAATTCAGATAGATTTGAATTTCAAGACAAAACAAACGAGAATAGAATCATATTTTATAAGATTACCCTATATATATTTGTAATTTAAAAGAATTATTAATTTATGATTTTGATGGGACCATATATTTATATAAGGGTCTTTTTAAAAATTATTATTTTATTATTTTATCCCATTAGCCCAAGTCGGGACTGGGAAAAAAATATTATTTTAGAGATTATTAATTTATAGAGGTTCTACTGTACTTCATTTTGTTGTGGAGTTCTTAGAGCTGAAAAGTTATGATGAATTCCATTATTTTCACAGAACTGATCCATTTCAGAAAAGTCGAATTCTTTGATCACTCCTTATTGCCTTGATCTTCTCACCTTTTCATTCATAATCAGTTTAAAGAATTTGACTAATTTAGTTATGGTCTCGTCCTAAGAGCTTAGAAAGAGTACTCATGTGTACCAGGTTGACTAATTTAGTGATGGTCTCGTCCTAAGAGCTTAGAAAGAGTACTCATGTGTACCAGGTTGACTAATTTACTGAAAGATATTGCACCATTTCCAATAGAACCATAACCTCTTGTTTTACCAGTCTCCAAAGACAAATGATGGACAATCTTTCTCTTTAAAGCTTGACAAAAGAGCATTGTTGCCAGTCATGTGCCTCGAGCATTCCTTATCAAGATACCAGATGGATTTTGTGGAGCTCGATACCTGCATGAAAAGTCATCTTTTATTTTGGTACCCAAACTAGCTTGTTAGTGCTATTAGATAATAAATACATAAATTTGAATCTATAGCGTAATGATGCTATTAGATAATAAATACATAAATTTGAATCTATAGCGTAACGATGCTACTGTCACTTTGAACCATGCCTGACACATACCAGAGACCTTGTGGAAGTGTTCGCACTTCCTCGCTAAAGATTATGTGTGATATTTTTTATTTGAGAATAAGCAAACATAGGGGGTCAATGTATATTTTTTTTAATATCTAGTTCTTATGTAGTAAATTCCTTTAGCAATCTAGCATATATTTAGGATGATATTCGACCTCCTATGATAATCTTTAGAACTAGACAATGAATATATCAGCTTTTCCAAAGATACCTGCAGCATTTTGTTCTGCTGTGCTCCTTTGGTTATGGATTATTAGCTACCTGGACTTCATCATTTCAACAGGCTTTCTATGGTTTCTTTGCGTTTTAGCTAGTGTTCGTTTCACATGAATTGAAACCGTGAATTGTGCAATATTGAGTTTAGGAAGTTTGGTTGCTAGGGTTGAATAAATTTTGGTGGATTATAATTGTCAAAGACGAATATCTTTTTTCTTCTTTCTAACGGTAGAAACTGTAAATTTTTGATATTATAACTTTCTTATTGTCATTGCTCATGCACTCGAGATCCATTGCATGAATAACGAACTCAACATCTTTTTTTTTGCGAAAGAGTTGGTTGGTCAGTGCAAGTGTATCTCGTTCATTTTTCTGAAAGTGAAATAAAAATTCAAGGCTTTGAGAATTCACTTGTTGAGATCTGCCTTTCTAGTGCTTTGCACCACTTTCTAGCTGGCACTGTTGGATTGTAAAAATGAAGCATTTCTTGGGCCTATTTTGAAATATTTCTTTTTAATTTAACAAATTATGTGTAGATGAGATTTTAACCTGTTTTTTTTCTTCTTTTTCTTTTTATTTATATTGGCCACTTTAGAGAATTAAGCTATTGTCGACTTGTTGGAATCTATTATGGATTTCTCACCACATTCTCCAAGTGTGTTCTTTATACCCTTCCCCTGTGCCAGGTTATGGAAGGAGAAGTAAACAGTGGCATTATTACAGGCCAGTTCGAGAATTGAGACTAAAAATTGAAAAGGCTCTTTGTTTCCTTTGTTTGATTTCCAATTTTCTACTCCCTCCGTCCCAAATTAACTGCTCAGTTTTGACTTTTTAAAGTCAAATTGACCATTTTTAAAACTAATTTTTTTACTATTTTTGCTAAAATATAGGTGAAGAGATTATAACCAAAAGAAAGTATATACAATTTATTACTAATCCTAATTTTTATAATTTTAGAAATATATTTATATATGCTTAATTATTAATTCTAAAAATAGTCAATTTGACTTAAAAAAGTCAAAATTGAGCAGTTAATTTGGGACGGAGGGAGTAGTATTTAAACAAAAAACATTTCACAATTTTAAGTAGGGAAAAATGTGATTTGCCACTATTTTAGGCTAAAGTACAGAAACATTTTTTATGTTTACAATGACATATACTCCCTTCGTCCCATGATAAAAGTGTTTATTACTATTTTGGGTAGTTCTATGTTAAATGTCCATTTTCTTTTAATAATCAAATTTTTACACATGTTTTCTTATTATACCCGTAGCATTAAATATCTCATATTTTTCTTATTCTAATTCTCTCTCGACAATTTTGTCATTTATTTATCTTCTTAATATGCGTAAAAGTCCATCAGGATTTTATCCTGGGACTGAGGGAATATTAGAAAAGGAGATAATGACTTGCATATGTTTATTACATGCACTGCATTTTGGGCATGACGGTACACCCTCCATTTCCTTTTTTTTTTTTTTTGTCTTGTTAGAGAGTGAAATTTGTTTTGTTCAAGGAAGCAATTTGTCTCTTTTTCATATATTCCAATGAATTTTAGAAGGGTAACATTGAGATTTTATAACCATTTTAATCAATAAGACAAAACATTAATTACTAGTGTCACTTTGGAAACGGGTTAGATGCTTTTGAAGTCACTCTACTATAGATCAACTTATAAATGAATTATTGAACTTTTTTTTCTTACAAATGGGTAATTCAACTCTTATTTACTTACAAACTGTAAAAAAATTCGTTCACTTTAATCGGTTTGCCACGTAAGCAGCTGACTTGTGAAAAAAAGAGGTTTATGTGGCAAGAATTATCCCATATGACCTTGATGTAGATTTAGAAAAATTTATGAAGTAAATAAAAAAATTATTTTAAAGTAAAATATAAATTAAAAATAAATAAAAAATATATTTAATTATTTTAAAATTAATCTATTAATTTTTTATTATTAAAAAAAACTGCATTTTTTTTATTTTTATTAAAAAAAGTGCATTTTTTTTATTAAAAACATTTATTTTTATTAAAAAAAATTGCATTTTAAATTTTTTTTTAATAAAAAAATGCAATTTTTTGATTTTTTAAAAAAGTGCAGTTTTTTTTAATTAAAAAAAGTGCATTTTTATTAAAAAAAAGTGCATTTTTTTAATAAAAAAAGCGTTTGCATATTTAAAATAAAAAAAATGCAGTTATAAAAATAAAAAAAAACGTAATTATTATTTTTTAATAAAAACGAAGTTTTTTTTTATTATTAAAAATATTTATTTTCATTAAAAGAAAATTGTGTTTTAATTTTTTTTAATAAAAATAAAAAAACAATTATTTTTAGTAAAAAAATTGCATTTTAATTTTTTTTAATAAAAACAAAAACAAAATTTATTAAAAAAAATGGTTTTTTTTATTTTTATTAAAAATATTTATTTTTATTAAAAAAATTGTGTTTTATTTATTTTTTTAATAAAAAAGATTATTTAAAAAAACTACTTTTTTTATTAAAAAAAAACTGCACCTTTCTTTTAATAAAAAAAAACTGCACTTTTTTTAAAAAATAAAAAAACTTTGTTTATTTTTTATTAAAAAAAATTGCACTTTTTTTTTAATAAAAATAAATAAAAAATACACTTTTTTTAATAAAATAAATTAACAGATTAATTTTAAATAATTAAATATATTTTTATCTATTTTAATTTATATTTTACTTTAAAATAATTCTTTTATTTACTCCATAAATTTTTCTAAATCTACATCAAGGCCACATGGGATAATTCTTGCCAAATAAGCTTTTTTTTTCACAAGTCAGCTGCTTATGTGGCAAACCGGTTAAAGTTAACGGATTTTTTAACGATTTGTAAGTAAATAAGAGTTCAATGACCCATTAGTTTAATGACTCATTTGTAAGTTGATCTATAGTAGAATGACTTCAAAAGCATTTAATCCCTTTAGAAACTGTTGTATTGTAATAACCCTTATTATTTTATTAATAATTAAATATTAATTGATTTTATCTTATACAGTTGTGTTTAAATTGGAAAAGGTAAATGATTTTGTTTCCCTCTTTTCTTCCTTGTTTTGTTTGAAAAAATTAAATTCTTTTAGTAGATAATTAAATAATTTATTAAATTAAATTTGAGGAAGATAATTCATTTTGTTAAAGTCTTGTGGTAAATTATTCAGAGTGGAAAGCTACTTGGGAGATAGAGGAGTCTATTCGAACGGAGTATCCACATCTTTTGATAATTAAGTACGTTCATTCTTTTGATTCCGGGGACGGAATCCTTTTTAAGGGGTAGGTGATGTAATACCCGGTAAAAATAAATAAATAAATAATATTTAAATCCATATTTTAATTGGGCTTTTCTTATGTTTAGGTCAAATTGTATTTAATTTGTGTGACTTATAATAAGTAGGTGATTACATTAATTTGGGCTTTTGTACTAATTGGGTCTAATTTGTATTTGAGTAATATTAAAATCCTATTAAAATTAGGAGAGTTAATAAGATAGGTTAATAAATAAATAACAAGTGAAACCTAAATTTTTTTTATTACTTATACGCATTGGACAAAAAAGAAGAAGAAGAAGCGGCGCCGCACATTGTATCTGGTTTGTTTGTTATTTTTTTCCTTCTTTTACTGCTTTCGAGTATATAATTTTTGTGGCGAATTGATTTATAGATATGAATAGTGATGGTAGTCATGGCAGTCAAAGTTTCTGACGTTTTATATGTTGTTTTACTATTTCTGGCGTTTTATTTATATAAGCTTGGGTTGCATGTGTTGTTATCATGTTGCTACAGGCAATAATTGTGTTATTATATATATATAGAGATATTAGGATTATTTATATCAATTTATGTACCAACCTACAGGAGCATGAATATATATATATATATATATATATATATATATATATATATATATATAATATTTTAATATGTTTTGGCTATGAAATTTATAAGCAAAATTAATAAATCAATTGAAGTTTTATATTAATTTGAATTAATTAATTTTGTGGACATAGTTATAAAAGTTTTTGATAAAAAATTTAATAGTATTATGTTATTAACGATGGGATTGTAATAAAATCTTATTAAATTATTTAAATTGAACGGAAAGAATTTAAAGAGTTATGCTTAGTATATAAATTTTGGAGTATTAATAATTGATTTAAGGCAATAATTAAATGTACCTTGATTGAATTGTGAATTATTTTGAGTTTATGAGTTGGATTATATTTTAAATTGAGGTGAATATGTTTAGGTTGTGAATGACGTTTCGTATTTGATATCGTTGGCATTTGAGGGTAAGATTTGGCGGAGTGTGCTATAAATAGTTTGGAAGTATCAGGTACGGATTCCGTACTCTTTCAGCGATACTCTTGTTAAATTTGATTTGTTCGTTTGTTTCTTTATTTCGAATTATGTTATGAGTTCACATAATTGTTTCATGTGAAATAAATATATTAGTTTCATTTTGGAGTTGATACACATGACTCGTATTTGTACTCTTTGAATTAGGATATCATGTTTAGTATTTATTTTTGATAATTGTAGAGCGGTACATGTTGCTACCTTCTTTTTGAGACCTTGTGACTATAATTTGATTTGGTTCAACATGTACGTATAGAACTTTTTTGTTGGTATTATGTCGCATGTGTTGTGACATGGTATTTTGTTAGAATATACCGTAGGGTATACCTGAGCTATAACCACCTGTGGGGGTACCACAGGCATGTCGTCTTGGCACGAGAGGCATGACACTTTCCGTGGCGGTGTGATTAGTTCACGGCGTCTCCGTTTGGGCTCCGGAGGAAGTGGGCCATTTGGTGTTTTGTTGTGGGAGGCGTATGGGTTAACCCTAGTTTTCTGTTATTCGGATTGGTGATGTTGTGCCAAACACACCTATCCGATTTGCATACATTTGGATTCGCGGTCCAATGTGTGATTGTCTGTGTGGCATTGTTTTGATGTGTCTGTGTGGCATTATTTTGGTTGCCTGTGTGACATCATTTGACTTGCCTGTGTGGCATTATTTTGACTTGCCTGTGTGGCAAGGTATATTTCTGAGCTCATTCGGTATGAAATAACTCCAGCCGTTTGTTTCAGCCTAGTATTTTATTGGATTAGTTTTGTTGGTTTTTGTTCAGTTCAAGTCATGGAGTTAGTTACTTCAGTTCGCTATTTCTTTATTCTTTTATTGGTTTCGTCAATTATGTTGATTCATATATATTCCATTCAGATCCTTGGATATTATATTTTCGTTCGTACTTGCACTTGAGGCTTGTTTAGTAATTTGTCTCAACTGTTTTCGTATATCTGTTGTATATCTTTTGTATATCTGTATCCGTACTGGGCAATTGGCTCATGCTGTGTTTTTCTTCCGGCAGGTTTGCAGGGGTGATTCAGGGCTAGTGTGATGAGAGTTTTGCCTTTGACCAGTTAGGTTGATTCAAATTTTAAGTTTTGATTATTTTGACTCAGTTTAGAGAATTGTACTTATTACTTTATTGATGGATCACCACTATTAATATTTTAAGGTTGTTAGTGCTCTGTTTATTTATTTTGAGGTTTGTTGTGCTTTGCACGTGACCTCCCTTTCCTTTTCGGGAAGGGGGTGTTACATGTATGCTCTGTGCACAGCAGGTCTTTTCTTGCTCCATCATCGCTTTGTATAATTGTATTGGAGAGATGCATAATGTTTGTCTCTCATGTTCACTTGAGCTCCTGAATCCGTTAAAGCCATGCCATGCCATGCCGCTGAAATATGTTTCTGAACCATCTCTCCCCGCATTTGATTTGCCAAGGCTTCTTTTACTTTTTAATGCAGGCTTGAATGGATAAGAAACTTACACAAGCACAGCTCAGTCAAGTATACTTCTCTGTGACTTGTTCTTTTGTTCGTGTGGACGCATGTACGTACACGTGGACTTGCATACTGATCTTGGCTTTTTGACTCTAGTTGATCTATGAGAAGCCATAGCATGGTCCTGCGTTTGCCTCTTCTCATGGACTACTTTTTTAATATATTATTATTCAGTAATTCCATCCCCATATAAATATAAAATTAAATTTGTTTTACAATTTTCTAGAAAATATAATTATAAATTATTTAAAAAGTACTATTAACTATAAAATAAGTTTAAATTTAAAAATAAACAAGATACTTACTATTAATAGTCTTATCTCAAGCGTAATACTTGTAAATAAACATATAAATCTAGAAAAGCTATACCAAACGCCCTAGTCTATAGATTTTTACATTTGAAAATTTCTTCAGGTTTTCATCGACTCTCTGAGATTATAAAGTGAAGACAATATCAAGAGATTAAAGATTTTGTTCTCCAAATAGATAGAAAGAACAATATTATATTACCTTTTATAAACCAAATAAACGAACAATAATAATTTTAAAGTGCAAAATCATCCCCTCAAAAGTCAAAACTCATACTGCCCGGAGTAGTATTTTGTCTTTTTACTGCCAGCTAATCAATCTTTATATTATTAAACTATTTTTCTTCCTTCTTTCAGTTCACGCTTACCTGTACCTGAGTTACTTTCATCTCCCGATATCGATTGCCGGAGCTCCGGCGACTCGATCTCTCTTCTTTTCTACGGCAACCTTCCGGTCGGATCTTTTCTTATTTCGGTAAGCCTCATGCCAAATTATACCCCTATTCGCTTGCACTCGCTCATCATAACGTATCTCTTCCGTACAAATTTACGCATTTATACATCTTTATGTATTTCGGATTCCCTAATTGAATTAAACTCAACAGTGCCTGTGCTTCCTTTGGTTGTGCCTTTGCTTAATACAATAACCATATACACAAGTAAACATGCAGTTTGAGCAATTTTGTCTAAAACCGATTTGATCATTTTGATTTCGAGATAACATCTCATTTACAGGGAACAGTAGGGTATTTACGTTCACACTATATGATGTGCAATTTTTTTTTTTATGTACATCTAACTCTGGCAATTTTTTCTTTGTTGCCCTTTATGGTCAAGTGGGGCAATTGGACCCTAAGAAACCAAGGGTGTGCTTGTTTTCACTTAAGTTGCATGGAATTGGACTACTTTAACTTGTTAGTTTAATACCTTTAAGCATTTTTTTCCTTGAATTAATACGAAGTGGCAAGCTCGTGAACTATTTTTTTTTGTTTTTAAGGTCATTTACGAGGGACTATATATAGTCCCAAGGAGGAAGGTGCAATTAATTAGTACCTCCTTTTGAGGTGTGAATGACTTTAGGAGTAAAAAAATAGTCTATGATTACAGATTAATTGAAGGATTAAAAAATGCTTATAGATATTAAACTAGTATATATATGTATAAATAGTCCAATCAAGCACAAGTAGTTTCACATTGCTTGTGAACAAAGACAGTGAAAGTAAGCTAGATTGAATGCATAGCCCTATCTATGAATGCATAGCCCTATCTATGGCATTTATATGACTTTATGCACTTATTTGATGCATAAAGTTGTTCATGTGCACTGAAGTTTGTCATTACATATGATGGTAGCAAACATTTGTGTCAATTGTTAAACTCAACAAGATAAGTTTTTTCCCTTTTGTTGTTGTTCCAACTTTCTAGATCTTTTCTTTCTAAGACGTGGTTAGTTCTTGTACATACTTTTGATTTGTGCTTCTTCTAAATACTAGCGGCTGACTGGCACCTAAGTACATGGCTTTGGTCAATGTAATCAATTGTTGCCTCGATTCTATCAGAAAAGTAAGTTATCTTCTCCATGCAGCTTATCCGATTTGGCTTTGTTATTTTCTTCCTCTTTCAACTGCGCATTTTAAATTTTCTGCAAAGAGTCAATGTGAGATTGTGATGCAGTATGATATTAATTTCTAACTCTGGTTATAGTAGGTGTCTGGATTTAAAATGTTGTCTATAGCATAGGTTAAGACAGTTAAGTTCTGGCTTCAGTTTTTGATTTGCAGTTACTTTATGCATTTCTCATTCTTCCTTATGTTTCTCAGATATCTGAAGACATTGAAGGTGCCATTATCTATTTAGATGCTGGCTGTACAGAGAGTTTCCAATTTCTTGGGGCACTCCCTCTGTTACTGGAAGTCGGAGTGCGCTCCATTTGCAGCTTGGAAAACATGTCTCCTCTTGATGTGGTGAGAGCAGTTTCTTTTCATCATAATCTGTCGTGCCAGACTGCAACTTAAGGATTATGTTGCATTATCTGTGTTTACCATTTTCCTGCTCCCCTTAACCTGTTAGAGGTTCTTTACTAGATTGTATACTTGTATACATACACACACATGATTTCTCAGTCGGTTTAACTTTTAAAAAGTTCACCTTCTCTTTTCATATAATGTGCATATGATGTTTACACAATGATTACAAGGCGACTGTGCTGTATGACATGCTATAACCTGCTCCTTTAAGATTTCATTTTGGTGTTATTTTGAATCCATAAACTTGAATTAATTTTCTCATGACTTTCTTTGTCAACTTATTTCTCTAGGTGGTTGATTGGAATTCAAAATTTGACCCTGCGAGGAAAATTGTGGTCATCACCACTCGTCTTTTAAGTGATGCACATCGATATGTTTTACGTTGTCTTAGCACGCATCAAAGCGTTCACCATTGCACTATATACACGTCTATTTCAGAGGTAATTCTTTGACTTTATTTTTCTTTACCAGTACCAATTTAATTTGACATACCTATTCAATTTTCTTTTATGTTCTTAACGTTTAGGGTTGGCAAGCTTTCATGGAAGGGTTGAGTTATTTATCCATACACTGTTCAGCTATGTGCTCTAATCATCTCTGTTTCGGGAAAAAGCACCTTTACCCTACTGTGGTTGTAGTGTTTTAAGCAATTAGTCACCGTGCTTTTAAAATATTCAATTAGCCCACTGTACATTTTAAAAATGTTCAATCAAGCAATTCCGTCCAATTTTGCTCACGGACGTTAAAAAATTAGGGGGAAAAAAGCACCTTTACCCCAATGTGCTTTTAAAATATTCAATTAGCCTACTGTACTTTTTAAAAATGTTCAATCAAGCAATTCCGTCCAATTCAGCAATTCTTTCCTCTCCAAAATTCCTCTCTCTCTCTCTCCTCTACTACTACAATAAGAAAGAAAAGAGTAGACTTGACTACAACAACTCCTCTTCCCGCTCCTTCTCGCGTTTCTTTTCCTCTCCAAAATTCCTCTCTCTCTCTCTCTCTCTCTCTCCTCTACTCCCTTTATTGATTCTTCACCCTAACCATTCCATTTCATATTCCACCACTAATTTTCTCCTCCATTCAATTAGCCAACCACCTGAAAATAAAACAAAAGGGAATTAAATTATCAAGATGAACGATCTATTTATCTCTGACTCATTCTCTCGATACAACAACGATGATCAAAATTCTTCTCACGTCATTGAGATGTCCAGTAATGGAGGAGCTGGAGATGGTGTAAATCTAGACAAATTCTTTCAAGATGTTGAAGTCATTAAAGACGAGCTGAAACACCTCGAAACCCTCTACAACCAGCTCCAATCGTCCCACGACCAATCCAAAACCCTCCACAACGCCAAATCCGTCAAAGACCTCCGCTCCAAAATGGACGCCCACGTCTCCTCCTCCCTCAAAAAGGCCAAGCTCATCAAACTGTGCCTCGAATCCCTAGACCGCTCTAACGCCGCCAACCGCACCCTCCCCGGCTGAGGCCCCGGTAGCTCCTCCGACCGAACATGCACCTCCATCGTCAACGGTCTCCGCAAGAAGCTCCACGACTCCATGACCTCCTTCCACGACCTCCACTAGCGCATGGTCGCTGAGTACCAGGACACCGTCCAGCGCCGGTACTTCACCGTGACCGGAGAGAAGGCCGACGATTCGACCCTAGACTCTCTAATCTCCACCGGACAGAGCGAGACTTTCCTACAAAAGGGGATTTAGGAGCAGGGGAGGGGTCAAGTGATGGAGACGATCCTGGAGATTCAAGAGAGGCACGATGCGGTGAAGGGGTAATAAGATGTAATGGTACCCCCATTGAAAATGAGACACATCATTTGTATTTTATTTTTTAAAGCCACGTAGGAAAGTTGGCCCAATTTTTTAACGTCCGTGAGAAAAATTGGACGGAATTGCTTGATTGAACATTTTTAAAAAGTACAGTGGGCTAATTGAATATTTTAAAAGCACAGTGGGGGTAAATGTGCTTCCCCCCCCCCCCCCCCAATTTTTTGACGTCCATGAGCAAAATTGGTCGGAATTGCTTGATTGAAGATTTTTAAAAAGTACAGTGGACTAATTGAATATTTTAAAAGCACAGTGGCTAATTGTTTAAAACACTACAACCACAGTGGGGTAAAGATGTTTTTTCCCTCTCTGTTTCATAAGTCTCAATTATGTCTTCTTTTTTCTGATTTATTATGTAATCATCTCTGTTTCGGTACCACCAACAACCAATCTAAGTGTTTGCTAGTTCCAATCACCTTACAGTCTTAATGACTTAATTTAATCGTCATCCAAATTTTGTGGAAATGAATCCTTAAATATTTTCTACTAGCATACCTTACACTTTGACCTGCAAGTTTGATTCATAATTATAATATAGCTCTTCCTTTTTATATTAGCTGATGCAAGTTGTGCATCAAATCTATTCATTCATTTTATTTGTTGTCAATTTAATGCTTTTGGCCCTACTAATAATCACCATGTTTTGTACAATTCCTTTTGGATCTTCATAGAAATCAGCAACTCAAACGAAATTAGTAGGGTTGTAATTGGTAATCGAAAAATTCGTTTTCGTCCGCATCCGTATTTGAAAAAAAACGGATTTTATTCGTATTCGAAAAAAAACGAATATATCTGTTAGTGAAATGAATGGATAAAATATATATTTGTCAAGGCCAATACTTGGTACTATGTTCTTAAGACAATTATGCTCTCCGTATGGTGCTCAGAGTTGATAGCACTTGTCTCCCAGGATACAATGACAATGTATACTATAGTAGCCCTCCAAAAAGTATACTCAACGAACCAAAAATAAAATGCTCAGAACTCTTTCTCAAAAATAAACTATAAACTGCTAATGAAATGAATAAGAATGTTTATGCTTGAATGAATTGAGTGAATAAAATGGCTACCCCCTCCTGTCTATTTATAGGAGGGATTAGTGACCCTTCAGAAGGGACATAACCCCTTGAATAGGTACTATTTAGCCAAAACGACATAGTTTAAGGCTTAACAGAAAGAGCGCGTCCATTCGGACTACTAAACGACGTAGTTTTAGTCTTTAGCAAAAAAGGTGCGTTTGTTCAGACAAAAACGACGTAGTTTTAGGGCGTCCATTCAGGCAAATAGTCTTTCCCAACACGACACAGTTTAGACGCGTCCGTTCGACAGGTAATGCTTCCCAAAATGACGTAGTATAATAATAAATATCGTTTATCAAAACGACACAATTTTGATAATAGAACTAAATAAAATAAATTTTGTTCAAAAAATTATATACAAGGACCCAGACCCACGAACCTCGAACCATGAGCCCGAGCCAAGCCGGGCCGGCCGGTCGGCGGTGGCACGCATGTGGGTTCGAACCAAGCTTTGGCTAGATCCTCTCTCTTCCACAAAAGTGGGGTTGGGGCCCAAATCCAAGAGCAACTTTAATATATATAAACCTATTAATTCTTTAGTTCTTAACCGATGCTGGACTTGGCTTCTCACATGTATTTATTATCATTTTTCATTTCTAAGCATGATCTTTGAGAATTAATATCTCATTCATTACTTCATGGATTTGAGCTTTCAAATACTTAATTTAATCTACTCATGGAGTAGAAAACATTGATATGTGGAATCATTACAAATAATTAATGACATCCATATTAATTTAAGCTCAAATTCTAACAATCTGTATTCGGTTGAAAGGTATCCGCAAATAAACGGAAACGAATACGAAAATTGGCGTTTTTGTATTCGTTTAACATCCGACCGTAAATATATCCGGCAAATAGCTGATATCTGAATTCGAATCCGTATCCGGAATTCGTATCAAATAACTTATATATATATATATATATTATAAGTAAAATAATTTTTTTAAAGTGACATTCCTTATATTATAATTAGTTTTCACTATAATACGAAAATTATTTTAAAAATATATCATTTCACTTCTAAAAAGTAGGAAATAACACTTTTATTCTAATATTAATAAACTGAAATAAATTGATTTACGTATAGTTAATAGATTTTTACTATTATAAAGAAAATATCTAAAATGTATCATTTACCAAAAAAAATATATACTAGAAGAACAATACTATAGTTATTAGCTTATTATAAGTTTTTTATTCTCAAAACTTACTTGCAATGTTAGGAGGCAGGAACAATGAACAATATAATTTTATTGTTAAAATGTGTTAAGTCCAAATTAATTTAAAATTAATCTAGAAGGGGGTTGAATAATTAATTAACGTTTATGAATTTTCGGGTGGAGGGAGTATTTATCACTTTCATTTGTTAAATTATAAGTCCAAATATTTACAGTAAGTCCAAAGTAAATTTTGGATCAAGTTGGATTAACTAGTTGTCAGTTGTCACATATACATTATAACTTGCACTCTCCATAAATAAAATGAAATAAAATAAACTTTTTATATCTATGTAAATTGTAATCTATGTATTGAGGATAAATTATAAATAAAAGTACTCATAAACATATTATTAAAGTTTTAATCAAATAATTGAGAAAAATAATTAAATATTCAATGTAAACTTTTGAATCTAATTATTAATTATAAATTATAAATATTCACACACTACAGTATTACTCTACACACATAAAATGGACATCTAAACATTAATAAGTAGAGCATTCATTTTGAAATTTAGGATTTCAAAAATGATGAAAACTTATTTGAATTGTAATTTAGAACATTGATTATTGTATTTTAATATTTATTAAAAATAAATAAATTAACATTCATTCATTAATAAACTATATTTTAAAACTCATTATTTTTTTATTCTAGTTATAGTTAATGCTGTAAATGGTAACCGGAAAATTCGTATTCGTCCGCAGCCGTATTCAAAAAGGCGGATATTATTCGTATTAGAAAAAAAACGGATATTATCCGTATTCGGTTTAAAGGTATCCACAAATAAACGGATACGGATACTACTGTATCCGAATCCGTATATATCAGTTTACACCCTTAGAAATTAGATAGATATTTCAATTTTTTTTTGCTTTGCATCTCTATTTCCATATATGTTTGAATGAGGCCAAAATTCCCTGTAATGTATTGTGTTTTAAACATAGAAAAAAAATTTATAAAGACAATTTTCTTTTCAGTAACCTAACAATCCTTAAAGCATGTGTTGGCTCGTATAATCTATATACTAACAAATTTCTTGGTGGTCTCATTGTCTTTTATCGAAGAGCAAGTTACTAACGTTATGGAAGACCCACGGGCATATTATCTCTGTGAGGTGGTCATGACCCTTTCCCCCACCTCTTGGTGCTTTCATTCCCTTGTATGTTGGTGTGTGCTTCTTAATCATGGCTTGAGATGGGTAGGGGTGTAAACGAGTCGAATCTAAGTGAACAACTTCATGCTCAGATTCGGCTCGACTCGAAAAAATTGAGCTCGAATTCGACTCGGATTCGATAAGGGATTTATATTTTTGCGCCAGATTCGACTCGGATCATTACTCGGACCTACTTGACTCGTAAGTACTCGACTCGTTTACAAAGCGAGTTACTCATGAGCCTTCAAATCGAGTTTCAAATATGAATCATTTCACTTAAAAGTGAACCACTACATACTAAATTGGTTACTTAACTAATATTTATATATAAAACTTTTTCACTTTTATTTATGTATTGAAATTATAAAGAATGTAATATAAATTGACTTTCAATTAATTGATTTATTCAAGTACAAGTTTACACAATTTCATACTACACTTTATAAATTATAAAGATTGATACAAATATCACATATTTAGCTTACTAACATGGATCAGACCAATATTCGAATATGATCCATCAAACAGGTATCGAGTATGGTTCGAGAAAAAAATGAAATACTCGAACCCTAATATGAGCGAACACTGGTATGCTCGAATTCGACTCGTGTATCATTAAACAGAAAACGAGTATGGATCAGATTCAACTCGGATTAATTTCGAATTCGAGTTTTGGATCATATTTTCGAACCGATCTCGAGTCGAGTACCGAACTATTTGGCTCGGCTTACACCCCTAGAGATGGGCACTCATGCATTTAACAAGTTGGTCTTTAAGTTTAGATTTACAAATAGAATACTACTCTCAGGGTTTTGATGAAGAGTGGCTCTTGTAAATGTTGGTCTTCAATTAGACAAAAATATTCCACAAATTTACTAGCTTTTAACTCTAGCTTCTAGCTAAGTGCATATTGATTCTATGGAGCAGCCTTATTGAGAAGCCTATGGATTTAGTAGAAAAGACTTCCTCCAAGTTGGTCTCAGATATTCCAGTAAAACCCATTGGTCTGATCACTAATGCTGCAAAGGTTTTTCGATAGCTAAATTGTTTAGTGATGTAGGACAAGGTGGAAAGAAGGAATAAAAGTATTTATCCCTGGCTACCGCAGAATCGATAGAGAAACACACCATAAAAGCAGAACAATTTTCTCAAATCAATTCATATTCAATAATTTGAAATATAATAAAGATTACAATTATTTATATAGGGAATCTACAAATTAGCGATCAAGTACAATCCCTAATATAAAAAGAATGCAAGTCCTAATTAAAATCTACTACTATAGTTACTTATTGGATAATCTTACATAATAAAATGTAATTATGTCTAAATATAATATTAAGTAACTACTTAATAGTCTTTCAAGTCCCTTGATTGCTTTGCATCATTTGTCTTCATATTTATTCAGGTTTTCTTTTTTAGTAGGAATCTGAGCTTAGAATAAAATAGCGCTGAAGCAGAGTATGAAATGTTACTGCATAATTATTAATGTTTTCTTTTTCTTTTTTCTTTTAGTAGGTATATATAATTAGGGTACATTAGTGTTTCAGCTGCTTTTTCAAAGGTTCTAACTATATTTTTTGTATTGTCTATTGAATATTAACAATTGCAGGTAGCCCACTCAGCATATCCTGATTCACCTCTAGGACCAGACGCTTTTCATGAATATGAAACTTTGCTCGTCCAAGATTACGAGGAGCTTATCAAGAGATGTGAAACGAATTCTATCGAGTTGAAGGAAAATTCCCCCCCAGAAGATGAAGGATGGGCACAACTCACACCCACTGAAGAGGTTATTTCAAACTTTGATGCCAGTACCAGAGATTCATTAGAAGATGTTAAAAAGGTCCATGAAGAATATGTAGGACAAAAATTGGTTGTTTCTGTGCTTCACTTCCCGTTGATTTTGTGTCCTTTTTCACCAAGAGTCTTTGTGTTACCTTCAGAGGGAACGGTCTCTGAAGCATACTTATCATCTCAACACGAGAATTCCATTAGCCCTGGATTGCCACCATTAAGTACCAGGACATATTCTGATGGTGAGGATGTCCCTCCTGGAGCAACTCTTACCGCAGAACTTCTTTATCATCTGGCCACAAAGGTAATAAACGTTTTCATGCTTGACCTCAATATACTCTCATTTCCCTGATGCTATGTCCCTGTTTTTTCATAGTTAATTTTCTTTTTGGTTTTATGTATTTATCCTCGATGATTAACTGACGGTGAAGGCTCTGTGTTATATTTACTCTTGTATTAGATTGCTAAGTAAAAGGCTACTATTGTGTAGTCTTAATAAATCAGAAACTGCCTGCATCATCACTCTGTTTGTTAACATAAATGCATCAAATTCTGAAATCATCCCATCACCTAATCCTCTATGAATAGAAATGGTATATTTCAAGAGAGAATGCTTTCGAACAAATCTCTATTATAGAATGTTCTAAAGCGGATAATCCTAGGAGGTATGTATCAAATAGGGTGTATAATAATCTAGAAATATTGCAATGAGAAGAATAAGTCCAGAGAAAGAGGGCATCTATTTAAGTATTTTTTATCCTATTTTCCCCTTCCCCTCTGGAATTTTTTTTTTTTTGGGGGGGGGGGGTAATATTTTTTCCCATTCATGCTGATTACTCTTGCTCATTTCAGTAGCTTGACATTAGCCTTTAATTTTTTTCTCTTAAACATGTAGTTGGATCTGAAATTGGAAATATTTTCTCTTGGTGATTTATCGAGAACCATTGGGAAACTTTTGACAGACATGTCTAGTCTTTATGACGTAGGTCGTCGCAAACGTTCAGCAGGGTTATTGCTCATTGATCGCACCCTTGATCTTCTTACCCCATGCTCCCATGGAGACTCACTTGTGGATCGTATTTTTTCATCCTTGACTCAAAGGGGGCAGACATTATCTTCTAGTCACATTAAAGGGTCACAAGCCCAACCCAAACATGGTCCTGCTAAGCTAAAACGTGTTCCTCTTGATGTTAAGATACCACTAGCAAACATTCTCAGTGAAGAGGATTCCAATTCATACAATTTTCAGCTGTTGGACAGTGTTGAAGCTTTTCTACGTGGATGGAATTCTTGTGAATCAGATTCTCAAATGACAAAGTTGATTGATCTCAGTAACAAACTTCAAGGTGAAAAATCACTTTGTTTTGATGATGAACTACTTAGTGGATCCTTCGTTTCCACTGAGAGTTTTAATGGTACTCCATATGTTGAAGCCATATTAGATAGAAAAACAAAAGATGGGACTATGCTGATAAAGAAGTGGCTTCAAGAAACTTTACGTAAGGAAAATATGTCTGTAATTGTGAAAGTTCGTCCTGGTTTTCCTTCAAAAGCAGAGTTGCAAACTATGATTAAAGCACTGGGTAAAAGCCAGTCATCTTTAATGAGAAACAAAGGAATTATTCAGCTAGCAGCAGCGACCTTATATACCATGGAGGAAAGACATTGTGCTAGATGGGATGCTTTTGCCAGTGCTGAGAAAATGTTGAATGTAAGTGCTGGAGACACAAGCCAGAGCCTTGCTGCCCAAATGAGTGACCTTATCAACAAGAGCTGTTTACTGAATTCCCAAGGACAGAAGACTGGGAATATAGAATCTTCGCAGGGACTACTTTCTTTTCAAGATGCTTTGCTCCTTACAATTACGGGATATATATTGGCAGGCGAGAATTTTCCAACATCTGGGTCTGGTGGCCCTTTCTCATGGCAAGAGGAACATTTCTTGAAAGAAGCTATTGTGGATGCAGTTCTTGAGAATCCAGTAGTAGCAAAACTGAAGTTTCTTCATGGCCTTACTGAAGAACTAGAAGCTAATGTAAAAAAGAAGAAAACAAAGGAAGAATCTTTGGATCAATTACAAAGTGATGATTTTGATGACGATCAATGGGGTATTTGGGGTGATGAAGATAGTAATAAACAGGAAGTGTATAGTGACATGCAGCTGAAGTTGGAATTGCGTGATAGGGTGGATAATCTTTTCAAATTCCTTCACAAGTTATCCAATTTGAAGAGAAACGTATCATTGGGCTCGGAAAGTAACTATAGCGGTGATCCTTATTCAAGTAAAGGACTACTTTATAAACTTCTAACAAGGGTGTTGAGCAAGTATGATGTACCTGGTTTGGAATATCATTCATCTACTGTTGGCCGGCTTTTCAAAAGCGGGTTTGGAAGGTTTGGGCTTGGGCAAGTAAGTTTCAGTGCAGTCCCTTTGAATGTCATATTCTATCCAAGGGCGTGGATATGCTAATATTTGCTTTAAAAATCTGCAGGCAAAGCCAAGTCTAGCTGATCAAAGTGTTATTTTGGTTTTCGTTATAGGGGGTATCAGTGCTGTTGAGGTTTGAATTGCTCAAACTATCACTTTATTCATATATTCTCTCTCTCTCTCTCACATGATTCTAAATTCCAGCTCGAAATGAAAAGAAAATGCATATTTCCTATTGATTTCTGAACCCTTTCAGTTTATAACTGGAATGCCTGGAGTACTGATGGTTCATCACGCTCCTTGAGTAATATCAAGAAATGAAACCCTCACTTTAAATTATGGATTTTTGGTTATCTGGAAATATATGACCGACTTCTTGTCATCTATTGTGTGATAGGTACGTGAAGCTCAGGAGGCATTATCTGAGAGCGGCAGACCTGATATAGAACTGATTGTTGGCGGAACAACTCTTCTAACTCCGAATGACATGTTTGATTTACTACTGGGAGAGTCCAGTTACATTTAAGCTTGCTATAACAAAGTAACAATTTCTTGCCAGTCTGCAGATTCATTGAGGGAAGAGTTATATACTTGGATAAAAATTTTTTTGCTAAATTTGTATGGCTAAGATGCAAGCTATGTAATGTAAATTGTAGACAATAGTCATGTCTTTGTTCTTTTTTAATGCTTGGTCACACTGGATATGTTTTCATAGAGGCATATTATAGCTGTTAAATGTAACCTGAAGATGTGCTGATTAAGTAATATCATTGTGTTCTTATAGAGGCATATATATATATATATATATATATATATATATATATATATATAGGGTCAGGATCATGTGAGGGCTCCCTTACTTTGTTAAAATGCGGATTTTTGTTTTTTTTTTGGTTTTTTTTTTTAAACAACTAAAAAAAATATTTAATATTTTATGGAACTGAAATTTTTTCATAATACAGTGTTTTGGATGTGATTTGGGTACGTATAACAAAATATGTATGTACAGTCTGGGCAGACTGTACCACCACTTTTTTGGTATAGGTATTCAAAACACGCCCAAAACATTATATTATGAAAAAATTTCAGTTCCATAAAATATTAAATATTTTTTTTAGTTGTTTAAAAAAAAAACCATAAAAAAAAATTAAAAAAAAAGTCCGCATTTTAACAAAGTAAGGGAGCCCTTACCTGATCCGTTCTGTATATATATATATATATATATATATATATATATATATATATATACATTCATAGGTTTTCAACTTTAAATCGATGCTCCAACACTAGGTTAATATTGACTTTTTAAAGTCAATTAAAGATATTTTTTTAAATAAAAATTAATACAATAATTTATTTTAAATAATATAATTATGAAAATTATAAACTACTTAAAAAGTATTCTTAATTATTACTCTCTTCGTACCCAAAAAGATTATTAAAAGTATAATTTTTTTTGCCACCAAAAAGATGTGGAAATTGATAAATTACATAAAGTAAAAAGTAAATATGTCATTTAGACTAAAGGTCTATTAGAATAAATAAATAAAAATATTTATTACTTTAGATAATCTTGTGAGAACACTAAGAAAAATTTTGAATTTTTTTTACTCTTACTTCTCTTAATACTTGTTAAATGCCCCGTGCGAAATACGGTTTGTTTTTTGAACTAAAATTATTTTTAATTTATTTTATATAGTAATTATAAAATATATATATTTTTTGAATTTCAAACTGACTTACTACTATTATTAGAATAACTATAAATTTTACTTAAAAACAAATGACTACAGATTACATATCTCAAGTGTAACTAGACCTGACAATATAGTTGGTTAACTGTCGGGTCAATCCATATTAACTGGAACAAAATGGGTTGGTTAACCATTTTTATTTATTCAGGTTGGTTAAAGTTTGGAACCATATTTATTCAGGTTGGTTATGGTTCCAACCCGGTTAACCATTTTTCGACCCATATCTTGTTTCAAATCAAAAGTTAGGCTCAAAGATGATAATTGAATTTTAAATCTTAAAGATCACATAAACTCATTCTTAATTTATAATTTTGCATCATCATAATTTAGAATGTTCCCAGGACACCCCCGCACACCCACCCCATACCCCACTCATCCACTCCCACCCCAACCACCCACTCACCCCACCCCTACACCACCCACCCCCACCCCTTACCCCCACCCCACCCACACCCACACCCACACCCACCCAACCCCTACCCCTAACCCCTACCCCACCCCTACGCCTAACCCCTACCCCACCCACTCCGTATCCCACCCCCTACCCCTAACCCACCCCCACCCACACCCACACCCACACCCACACCCCTACCCACAAAAAAATATATTATGTGATTATGTATACACCCCCTATCCCCATCCACCCACCCACCCACTCACTCACTCTCACCCCCACACACCCACCCCACCCCACCCCACCCCACCCACCCCACCCCACCCCACCCCTACCCTACCTCCATAAAATAATATATTATGTTATTATGTATACACTCCACCCCCTACCCCACCCATCCACTCCCACCCCCACCCACCCCACTCCACCCCCACCCATACCCCACCCACCCCCACCAAAAAAATATTATGTGATTATGTATACATCATTTACCCCCACCTCACCCCACCCCCTACTCCACCCCCCACCCCAACCCCCACCCCACCCCCACCCCACCCCAACCCCACCCCCAACCCCCCACCCCACTCCACTCCACCCCACCCCACCACACCTCCCCTCCATCAAAAAAATAATATTATGTAATTATGTATACACTCCACCCACCCCTACCCCCTACCCCCCACACACCCCCACCCCACCACTCCCCAAAAAATTAATATTAAGCGATTATGTATACACCTGTCACCCTCTATCCCTACCCCTACCCCTACCCCTACCCATCCCTTATATTCGTCTCTCTATCTATAGTATATATTAATTTTATTTTTTAAAAATTTTGTTTAAAAGTTAAAACATTTTAAAATAGTTAATATGGTTTTTAACCATAACCATATGTTTCCAACCCACATTATCTATATTAAAAATGGTTAATATGGTTTTAGTTCTTAAATGGTTGGTTAACCATATTTTGAAAACCAAAACTAACCCATAACCATATTTTGTCAAGTCTATTCAAATCTCTTCTTAGTTCTTGGGAGGAGCCTAGGAGGGTAATGTCAAGGGTACTTATGGCATAGGGTTGATTAGAGTTGATAACAACTATGGCTAATTAAGAGAACGAAGAAATTTACTCCTTCCGTAAAAGATTACCAATTTAGATGGTAAAATTTGTTTCAAAAAATTTATCGTTTATAACTTTCGAAGATAATAAATTATTTACTTTCCTATATTACTCTTACCTCTCTCATTGTCCCAAGAAATTCTCTCTTTTGTATTAATAATTTTTAACTTTTTATAAAGGGGTAGTGATAGAATTTTAAACAAATTTTACTTGGTAAATAATACTTTCTTAATGTGCAAAAATCTAAACGACAATTTTTTAAGAAGAGAGATAATATTTACTAGTATTCTGTGGTGGGTGCTGGTACAATATTTCTGTGCTAGTGAAGAGTTTTGTGAGTGACATGGGCTCAATAAATTTAGGAACAATTACATTTTATAGTACATTTAAAAACATAATTACAATAAAAGTGCACTCATTAAATATTTACATAACTAATACACTTTCATATTTATTTACATATTCTAGTGTAATTAGGATTCCTTAATTTAGGGAATTATAATTCAATTAAAATTTCTTAATTTAGGTTCTTCTCTCTCTCCTCATCTAGAATAACTGTATTAATTAGTCTCCCCCCTTTTTCTTCTTCTACATTCAACGTATTCATTCTTGTTAATGCCCTCCCCATCCGCCCTACTCCACAGCCCTTCTCCACCGCCCTTCTCCTCCGTCCTCCTCCACCGCCCTCCTCCACCGCCTTCTCCTCCGTCCTCCTCCACCGCCCTCCTCCACCGCTTTCTCCTCCGTCCTCCTCCACTGCCCTCCTCCGCCCTCCTCCACTGTATAAATTAGGCCTTTCTCCTCCGTCCTCCTCCGCCATTAACGCCATCCTCTACCATTAACCTAGACAGTTCCAATTTGTTAATGTCATCCTCCACATCCACACCATTAATACCATCCTACACATCCACACTTGCGATTTTTTTCATAGTACAGTTGCTGCGATTTTTTTATAGTACAGTTGGTAGCCAAACATTCATACCAAGGTAACCAATTCAGTGTTATTAGGTTTCTAATTTATTTTTAAAAAATCTATTATAGATTTTTTTTATTTAAGAGTGCAGTTGGTAGCTAACACTTTATACAAATATAACCAATTAAGTTTTATTGGGTTACCAATTAATTAAAAAAAATTTATTGTAGATTTTTTTTATAATGCAGTTGGTAGCCAAATGTTAATACAAAAGTAACCAATTCAGTTTTATTGGGTTACCAATTAATGAAAAAAAATCTATTATAGATTTTTTTTCATAGTGCAGTTCTATTGGTTACCCACAAAAACTAAAATGGTTACCTTTGTATAAATATTTGGATACCAACTGCAATAAAATTTATCTTTTTCTCCTTTTAATTTCTGGACTAAATCAACCTTTATAATAATGGCAGCTGTGACCGGCTTCCATGGTGTTGAAGCGGCGGCGGCCATGATGAAGCGGAGGAAGATGATCGGCGTCCATGGTGAAGCGGAGGAAGTTGGTCGACGTCCATGGTGTTGAAGTGGCGGCGAAGAGGAGGAGGAAGATGACCGGCGAAGTGGAGGAAGAAGATGACGTTTCCAAACTTTGAATATTTGAATTTTAATTATTATTTTTGAATTTATTTTGTTTGTTAAATCCTAGATATTTGAATTTGAATTATTAATTATAGTAGTTATTTCTCCTTGATTTTAGGTTTCCTTATTATTATGAATTGAATCCTATACTAATTCCCTAAATTAAGGAATCCTAATTGCACTAATATTGTAAATAAATATAGAAAGTGTATTAATTATATAAATATTTTATGAGTGCACTAATAGTGTAATTACTTTCTAAATGTTGTATACTTATGTAAAGGACCCATAAATTTAGGGATCATATGGATCCAATATAGATGGGCCTAGTTTGCCACCTGCCCAGCCCCTATAACATTCCAGGAACAACCCGACCATCTCAATTCAGCAAAATCCTTCTTCCTCTCCCTCGCTAAAACCTCCATTTTTCTCTGAATTGAACTAAATCCCTCTAATGGCGGCCTTCGAACTCCTTCTCTCTCAAGCTCGCCGGCACTTCTTAAGTAAAACCCCATCATCTCAGTTCTCTCTCATCCACCTCCTCCGCTCTCATTCCTCTTCAAACCCCTCTTTCTTAAACTTCCACAGATCACTCTGTTCATCGACATCAGAATCACCCCCAATCCCTGAAACTCAACCTAACCAACCCATACCCCTACAAGTAGTTGCATACCCTGTAAAATCTCAACAAAATCCTACCCAGCAATCTGATTCAATTCCCGATAACCCGAGAAGTACCGAAAGATTGATAACCACTGAGGTCCGCCAGCAATGGAATCGGGAAGATTTTCGGTACGTGAAAGACATTCCGGCGTTATCTCCGGTGTCATATCCCACGAGGGTTGCCCCGCTGCCGGAGGATAGAGTCGAAGCACCATTGGTTACTGGAGAGGAGAACTCAGAGTTGGAGAGAGAGAGGAAGAGGATAGAAGCTGATAAGAGGTTGAGGACTAGGGTTTTTAGGGTTGTTGAAGAGGAGAAGCTTCCATATCCGACATTGATTAAGGTGGATCAGGGAAAGAAGAAAGAGAAGGTTGTGTATGATCTTAAGGAGGCCATTCAGCTTTTGAAGGTCTGTCTATGCTTCTCACTCTTGGTGATTTGTTAGTATTTGATTTTCTTATAATGCAGTTGATTCAAGATCTTGATTGCACTTAGAGAGTTTAATGTAGACTACTAATTGTAGAAAATGTTTGCATGTATTTGCATACCACATTTTAGTATTAGAATTGGCAAGGGAAATTATGATTTATGCTATGTTTGGTGTTTTAGAGTGCCGTTGTTTTGAAGCTGTTAGGACATACATTTTTTACCATATGTTATAAGCAAAACTTTATTACTGAACTATCACTGATAAATGGAACATGCTTCATTATTTTGTTTTTACGTTTACTGTGTAAATTGAGTCAGTCTTCAAGTCTAGACAGAAAGTTTAAGTGCAAATTGGTGTGTATTTGTCTCTAAGGGAGTTTGTCAAATACTGCAACATTTGTAACATCAGTGGAGGCTTCTACAACTTTGGTAGAAGCTAATTACAATATGACCTGGAAACCAACTAAAGTATTCCCCATTTGCACTTTCCGTAGCATGTTAAAATATTGGCCGGTCTCGACTTGTCAAAAGGGAAGAATAGTGTAAGAAATGTCAATGTTGCCGTCTGTCTGTGCAGAAATGTGTTTAAGATACTTTAGGCTAAGGCCAAATTCTGAGATTCTATTAAAATTGCATTTTTTTCCAAATAGATTCTGAAGTTGTTGGTGGCTCTTCTTGAATATTTTGAAATTTTGAATTTTAATTTCAAGTTTAAAATGTAATATCTTAGCTTGTTTTAAGGGGTAAATGTGGTATAAATAATTGATGATGCTTATTATTAAGAAAGGGGATGAATCATGAGTTATATATGATTTTATCTGCTTGTTTGTTGGAAGGGTTGATCCTGCGTTTAGTAGCACTATTTCTGGATTGTTGGGTTAGGCTAGGTGAGTTGAGTATTCTGAATGCAAAGATTTGGATTAAGGAATTGGAATGTGATCATCAATTTGAAAGACAGTAATAATATATAAAGGGAAGCCAGGAAGGCGCATCCAGTGGTGTAGTGAGGTCACTAAAAAATGTTATTGTAATGGAAGTATAACTAGTTGCATAGCTATCCGGTACTAAGATGGGGTACAAATTACAATGGAGATAGAATGTCAAAAGTAAGTAAAATTTAAGAAGCATTAGACTAGAGACGTTTAAAAATAAGGGTAAGAAGTTTTTTCATTATCTCTGGCTTTTGCTGTTGTAGCTCACCACCCCCAATAAGCATTCAGCTTAATCTCTAGTTTCTCTCTTGGCATAAATGTATTTTAATACTTATTACTTGCAATAAATCCTTTAAACTTTTTCTTTTTTGAAGTTAGTAACTGCAAAATTTCCGTGTTCTTTCTAGTGATTGTACAGGCTGATTCCAAACGCAATTTTAATGAAACTCTTGAAGCACATGTAAAAATGACTCCTGATCTACGTCGAACTGATCTGGTATTTTCTTGTTTCTTTTAAAGGAAAACTTTCATGCATCCCAAGCATGTATGTAAACATAATGGTGTTTGTTGAATTATTTCTGCTGTTCATGCAATTACCAATATACTTTCTGAGAAATTATAGAAGTTGTTTGATCATAATTTCGCCTGAGCATAAGTTTTTATAGTTTTTACATTGTATATAATTTCACTATTGTGTTTGTCTTTTCAAACAGATACAAACATAATCATTGGATGCTTTCTCACCTATCTCTTATCTGACTTTTGTTGCTTTTATCTATGCCTTTCAAAATCATCTCCATGGTTAAATTCAAAACATGTACACATGGGTTGTCTATTATTTATGTATGTATGTTGTTGTGTATCAGGTTCTTGTAAAGGATTAAACTTCTGTACATTTGGAAAACCTTACAAGCACATTACAATGTCGTAGTTGAAACATTTAAGTTGTCAAGTTACAGTTTTTTTTGGAGCTATATTGTTGTTTGGAGGAGGCTTTTTTGGGAGGTATGCTTGTAGTGAAGTGTTTTTCTGATTGTATATGGGTTCAACCCCTCTGGTGGCTTTGCAAATATTCCTGATTTATCCTGAATAATAAAACTGTGACTGATGGTTAGATTTAGAGTGTCTATTTATGTGTGTGTGTGTGTGTTTATATATATAATATTCCCCTAGAATGACACATAAAATTCATCTATTAACAGGCATGTCTATTCATTTTAATGGGTTGGTTATTCCTGGTCATGTTTTATTCTCTCTCCTTGTGAATTGTGGTATTCCTGCCTTGTGAAGTTATATCTAGCATGTTTATTCATGAGTAAGAAGCTGCTGTTGTTAGTGTCTTGAATTGTAGTGTTTGGTGTTCCTCATGTTTTTCTTGTGTAATTGCAGAAACTTAATGGTACTGCATCTCTGCCTCATGGTACTGGAAAGGTACATCCTATGTTTTCTGAAGATAAAATATTGGCATATTATATTCATCTTTTATATTACTGATATACAAACATACATGTATGTCTCAGGCTGTGAAGATTGCTGTCTTTGCTGAAGGAGCTGCTGCAGATGAGGCCAGAACTGCAGGAGCTGATGTTGTTGGTGGTGATGAGCTTATTGAGGGAATAAAAAATGGTAATACACCAGTCTCCCGTGCTCACTATTATTAACGGCAATTAATTGTTGTAAATAGTGAATGGCTACTACTTTGAAGTATGTCTTGGATAATACTTATTGTAATACAACGAGTGTTTTGATTATGTGTAGGAAAGAACACAAAAATCGCTACTTTCAGTGTTCTAAAAATCCCTACCTAGGCGCTAGGCCTCCCCTAGGTGCCCCACCTAGGCGCTAGGCCTCCCCTTGGCGCCCCGCCTAGTCCCAAGACGGCAAAAAAATTCCTTCAGGAAATTAGGCGGGGCCTAGGTGAGGTCTAGGCAGAGTGATTTTTTTATTTTAATAACTATTCAAACTAGATTTTAATATATTTATTTTTCTAATGATTTACCATATTTATAATACATGTTGTAGCATATCAAATCCCAACAAAAAGTGAACAATATCAAGTCAAAATGGATAATTATAATTGTAATTTTTTGAACTTGTAACCAACTTCAAATTATATAAATGATGATACATTTGTAATATTTAGTTTAATTCAATATAATTCTTAAATTTATGTTTAAGTTCTTAAGTTTTAATATTGAATTAAATTTTTGAAATTTTAAATTTTATTATTTAATAGTAATCTTGTTTATGAATAAAACTAATACGTTAAAAATATGTTTGAACTTTGAACAATTGCATGTTTGTGTTTGAACTTTGACATTAGCAATATGGATATGTGTTTGAACTTTAAGCAAAGGCTTTTATTATCTTATTATAGATTGTTTTGCTTTATATTATTGTTTTGTTTGGATAAATGTAAGATAAAATATTAAAATTGGCTTAAAATAAAAAATCTCGTCCAAGCCCCGCCTAGGCCCTCTATGCACTCGGCCGCCCGTCTCATGCTTAGCGCCTTTTAGTGCATTGGCTACTTTGGAAACTTGAGTATCTTTTAAATGTCAGTCGTCATGCAACATTCTTTGTGACCTCACTTAGTACTAAAATTATTTTATATTTTAGCATGCCACATTATGCCTACCCCCACCCCTTGGGGAAAAAAATCCTGTCTTCACTGAAGTGGTTTTCAAGCCTTCAAGGTTTTCTTCTTTATACTATTTGGAATGAAAGTTGCATAAATTTCATTTCCTAAATTTGAATATTTTGGTGCTCAAAATGGCCCACTTTGAGGAATGAGATATCAAATTAAGAATTCTCATTCTTTAGTCTTCACTTTGTCTAAAGATCGTGCCATGAAATATATGCATATGAACCATTCATTGGGCATTAGTAATTTTAACCCGGTAGTGGTTGGAGTGTTGGATAGTGCACATATTAGAGACAAGTTGTTAGCATGATATACATTGTTGGGCCCTCTATCTAACAGCTTAAGAGCTTAAGATTTTAGATGAGTTGGTTACATAACATGAGCTCTGGGTTTTGGGTGTACAAGGTTTTGGGTTCAAATCTTCTCAGCTACACAATTATCTTTATATTAATTGAATAGTGCAAAGTAGCAAATGCACTTTAATTTCTCCCTTCTCTATAAAAAAAAAGTTACATTTAAGGGGGGTGTTAGAATGATATACATTGTTGGGATCTCCATCTAACAACTTAAGCTTTTAGATGAGTTGGTTACTTAACACAAGTCTTCTTCCCATCATGCAAGGGTCTATACAGCTTAAAATTGGAATGCGTCATTTATTTTTCTATTGAAGAACGTCCTTCTAACTCTGAATCATGCAATGTTTCTGTTTCATTCCATCTATGGTAAGGATATATTGAAGAAGGGAGCTGACAAATTTTTTTTATTCATTTAGTGGGAGAGAAAGGAGATGGCAATAAAAGAGAGGGAGGTGAGCCAGTCAAAATTCAACCAATTAGAAAGGGCTAAAGGCCAATTCTTTTCCCCCCCAGGAAGAATCATATACTTTTCTTGCCTCTCCTACTTCCTCTTCCTTCCCATATTCCATGTTTCACTTTCTTCCCTGTCATTAATCAGTATGTGACTATCTTCTGGCCTTTTGAGAGGAAGACAACACTAAATTTTCTTTTAAACAGCATATTGATTTTTTTCATTTTATGTTCCTCTAATCTGTATGGCAGCCTCCATGTATCCCCGCCTGTGTATGACCAATTTATGTGGGCCTCACAATAATTTCCAGATAATGTTTGTTTCTATTCATAGATTATCTCTCTTTTCTGGACTCCGATGAACTCATTGCTCGGTCTGTATACAGGCAATATTAAGGTTGATTTTGACAAATGTATATCAACTCCTCAGTTAATGTCTCGGGTTTCAAAAGAGGTTTGTAAGATGTGATTCTAATGAACTTTGCAATAATTAAATCATTAGCCGTTATTGAACACTTTATTATTTTTCCTTCTTGCAGATATCAAAAATTCTTAGACGTTCAACACCAAATGCAAAGGTGAGTTTTGACATTGTACTTTTCTTCATAAAGTCTTAAATATGACCTATAATTTTTTTTAGAGTCTGTTGTAATATACAATACAGGATGGTACAGTGACCAATGATCTTTCAAGGGTGGTGAGAGAGGCAAAGCAAAATGTTAACTTTAGAAAAGACAAATCTGCAATTGTGCATGTAGGGCTTGGAAAGGTATGGTTTTGCTGTTCTTTCTGAAATTGTTGTCTTGAAAATGAAAGTGGATGCCTGACACTTTTCCACTTAAAAACACAAATCCAACAGATGAGTTTCCCAGAAGATGCTTTACGTGAAAATGTTGGTGCTTTTGTGAATGCTCTTTTGCTTGCGAAGCCAGCAGGATTGAAAAAGAGTAAGTGGTGTACTTTTCTTCTTTGCTAATCTGCTATTCATGGGCTAACTTGAAGTGAGGTGAGCACTTAAAGCAACCCATTTGAAATATAATTGCACATTAGACTGAAATAGGTGCTCCTGAAGCCACTAAGGATTTGAGTCTCTAAGAATTATCAATTGCTAAGATCTAGCTATGCATAAGAATAAACTGATGGCCTAATACATTGTAATTTATTACTACGACTTTTGTTCTTCATGTAGCAGATCTCCTCATGCCACATTTTGTTTATGGCTTCACAAGATGAATAGCTAGGTAAAATGTTGTTCTGGAGATTCGTTTTCTAGCTCAATGACAAATAAACTTGTTGTTTGATTATTTTGACAATTCCACCTAATAAGCCAAAAGTATGAATTGGGCTTTTGTTATGTAGTTGAGGCACGAGATGACAGAAGCTAATAGTCAAATCTGAGTGTATTCTATTCAGTCAAGTAAAGCTAAGATCTGCATTGGGTTGGTGGTGGGTCTCAAGTGGCGGTGAAGTACTTAATCAGATCCAATGAGTTTTTTGTCTTGCAATGTCGGTCCAACTTGGCCTTCAAGTTGATCACTTCAATCTCTATATTCCACTATATTATGGGTTGCTTTATGTGAAAATTACTAAAGCAAGAGTCTGTTTGTACATTGCTGAGGTGTGAAATTTAGTAAAGCAAGAGTTTGTTTGTACATTGCTGAGGCCTTTTAATATGTTTGTTAAAATTGTTGTATGTTTGCAACTTGAGAATTTTTTTTTTTTTAAATAGTTCCATTTTTCCCCCTAAAATATGCATGGCAACATTATGTTCATCTGTTTGAACATGAAATAGGTCTTCCCACTTTGACAAAAGATTTTGTTCATCAATGCAGGTTCCAAATATGTTGGGTATGTGAGCACATTCCATTTATGCAGCACAGTAAGTAAACCTCTCAGTTTCTTGGATTAAATATGATTGGTGTTTACCAAGTTACACAACACTATTAAGCTTCTAATATTAAAATCCTGTGGGAATGTGCAGATGGGTCCATCTTATCCTATATCTATACAATCATTATCCATAGCTGCAGATCGCTACAACAAATTGCAAATGAGGTGATATGGTACTCCAATATCCGCTTTGGTTGGATCTAAATTGAATTTTTATTTTTTGATTACCCATTTATTTACATGTGATGACCTTAATTTCAATGAAGATTTGTAAACAAATTGAGCTGTATTCACAAGTTCATTTCGGTTCTGTAAGAGTTTGTTCATTTCGGTTCTAATATTCTTCTTATTTGAGTTGAGCTTGAAAAAAATTCCTAGACTATTTAAGTTCAGCTTGCTTCAGTTGGAGTTTTTTCATTGTCGATAGATTATAATTGTATATATGAGTCGTTTTTTGGACGCAAGAAATAACAAAATAATTAAGTAGCACATGTCTTTTGTTTGATATTATTGTTATGTGTAAGACCCTAATTTTGAAATGTTGTTATGTATGACAACAAATTTATGTGGGTATTAAATATGGACATATGAAGGAATAAAGAATGTACTTTTATATTAATATTTTATTTTATCGCTATATTTTCACATTAATCACAATTTAAACTGGTTATAAATTAATTGGCATATATATAAATCATTTTTCTTATTTATTTTAATTAATTTTTTTTTACTATATTTCATTTTTAAACAATAAATACATTTAACTCAACAAAATATTTTTCTATATCTATAGTAGACGAATAAATATGCTTTTAATAATAATTCAATATAGTATTAAAGAGTTCTTTTTTAAAACAGTTAAGCTTAATTAGTAATTTTCAAATTAGTATCATTCCAAATTGAGAAGTTTTCGTTTCTAACCTACAAGTTTGGGAATTAAACAATTAACTCCCCAAATTTTTTTAAAAACCAATATTGTTCCCTAAGACCGGACCCAATTAATTTTTTACCCAAAACTTGTCTGTACAAGGCACCTGCAAATCTATCTAATAAATCTATCTAATAAAATACAAATGATTTTGAATTTTTCGCTCACTCAATAAATCATCTGGGCCGTCCAAAGTTTGAGATAAATCCCACCGTCCATACATCTATCTAATAAAATACATCTATCTATCTAATCTATCTAATAATGATTTTGAATTTTTCGCTCACTTAATAAATCATCTGAGCCGTTCTAAGTTTGAGATAAATCTCACTGCCCATACAGTGCCGGAGGCACGGGACCCAGCTAGTATTTATATATTTTGACTATTCTTTTTCTAGTTTTATTTTTATAATACATATGTATATACTAGCAATAGTCCCGTGCTTCCGGCATTATGAACGGTTGGATTTATCTTAAATTTTGGACGACTCAAATGATTTATTAGAATGAGCGGAAAATTCAAAATCATTTGTATTTTATTAAATAGATATCTATACACCTTGATTATCCCTTTTTTAAAGTTTAATTTTTAAAATACATGTTCAAAATGTATATAAATCACTTTGTACTTGTTCTTCTCTTCAACAAAGACAGAATTAAAACCAAAAAGTAAGGAATTAAAAAAAATAATGTTTAATTTGTTAAACTACAATTAATAACCCTAAAATAAAAGAAAAAGAACACCCTAAAAACATATTGCACAATTTTTTTATAAATAAGATAGTACTATCTCTATTCCCAAGTATAAGATTATTATTGATATTTTAAAATTAATATAAAATATTTTTAAATTTAAAAATGACATGAATTTTTTTTGACTTTGATTACTATAATAATGAATGTTATAAAGTATCTAAAAAATAATACACATCATTATATTTATTATTTTTTATTTTTTATTTTTTATTTTTTATTTTTTATTTTTTATTTTTATATACTCATCTTAATTTTGAACTTGAGTTAAATTTTAAAAGTCAATAATAATTTTATATGAAAAAATATTTATTTTGTTAAATTATATCTAATAATTACAAAAGAAAATAAAAAGAAATTGAAAAATTACCCCAAAATAACACACATAATGCCTAGATTTTCCTAAATAGGAACCCATTCCCATAAGAACACCCACTTTTGGTTCTTGGTAGTTTTATCCCTCCTTCGTCTCCGTTCAGTGTATGAGATGGCAAATACGAGAGGGAGGGTTTCACAGCATCCCAACCAACTCAATAACAACCTCTATTTCTTGGGTCTTGAGATCTGGCATGTCGGAGAGGGTACAGTTGATAGTGGAGATTGGGGGAGGTAATGCTTGGGTTTTGAGATTGAGATTTCCGATCGTTTATGGGTGGTTAAGATGGAAGATAGGGGGAGATTGAGTAATGGAGTTAGGGCTTTTACAATTTCAAATTTGGAGCAACACTGGAGCGGAGGAAAGGGCGGTGGTGGAGGGGATTGAGTGGGGGTTGAAGGCGGCCGGAATTATGTAGATTGAGGGTGGCGATGGCTTTATGAGGGAGAAGATGAATAGATGACGAAGGTTAGTTTTAGTGTTTTAATTTCTCTTTGTTTTTACCAAATTTTGAAGTATTTATATTAATATATGTTTAAAAATTCAAATTGTATACAAAAAAAGTAGTCAAACTGTGTATAAATATATGCATGAACTTGCACATGACGAATTCTGGTCAAAAATTAATTGAATACGGTTAAAAGGAACAATATTGTCTTTTAATTTTTCTTTTTTTAAGCGGTTAGATTAAATATTCCCAAATTTATAGGTTAAAAAAGAAAATTTTGCCAACTTAAGGGGAAACTTTTGTCATTGTTACATTTTAATTTAATCTGTAAATACTTATCAAATACTCCCTACTTTTCCAAATTATAAGATTATTTTGAAAGTTAATTTGAGACATTTTTAAATTCAAAAATTGACATGGTTCATTAAAATTATAGAACATTCAATCTTACAAGGAGTACACTTTAGATAGTTTACAATATTTTTCTGTGTATTAACCAAAATTAAAAAATTCAGTTTGAAATGTGTTACCTTAATTACAAAAAGTCAATAATGATCTTCTATTTTGGTATAGTGAAATTATCAATTGATTTTTTTATCAATACTATTTACCCTAAGTTTAACTAATGATAGTACTTCGTCTTCCCCTCCTGTCCTTTCCCAGACTCTCTAGGCTCTAGGATGAAATGTATCCTAGAATTGAATTATACTAATATATAGCTTCTAAAAAAAGAACAAGAAGAAAAATACTACTTCGTCTCACAAATAAGTGAACCTTTCAACATATAATCGTTTTCCAAAATATCTTCCCAATGTTACTATGTCTTCTCTCTAATGATACATACCACGTTTGTTTTTCTCTATACTACTCTACTCTACTCTAATCTAAGCCATAAGTGATAAGTCTAGTCAGGGCTTGATATAGTTTACACTCAAGTTGAGCTACTTTTCATTATAAATTTGGAAGTGTTTTTTTGAATAATAATATAACATTTATTCAACAAATGTTTAAAGTAAACTATGAAGTATAAAGATTTGACCACCTTCATATTTAGGTATTGTCGATAAGTAGTTAACTTAATGGTAGGGATGGCAATGAGGATAAGTTTTGGCTCTATAGTTACCCGTACCCTATGCTATTGGTTTGAGTAATACGCATCAAATAGCACATACCCAACGAATAGCCACGGGGTAACACGTTTCTTTATTTTACATGCTTAAATATCAATATAATATAATGATGTAACTAAAATTTTATTTAATAAAAATGTATGTGTACAAATTATGTTGATATATATATATATATATATATATAATGTTTGTTAGTATTTAAATTATTTATGAACTTGTTGAATCATTTAAATATTAGTGTAGATATATATATTATACGTATTATATGTTATGTATATAATATCAAAATAATTTTCACTATATATAGTGCGGTTGCAGGGCGGGTGGTACATTACTCATATTCGACCCAAAATCTTTCGAATTCGGTTTATGCCTGTCTCATTGGGTTCGAGTTTGGGTAATACCCGCCAATGTTCGAAAAATTTAAAATCGGTACAAGGCGTTTTTTCTGGGCTATGCGAGGCGTAAGCCTCGAGGCGGAGCGAGGCAGAAGCCTTGATTTAAAGACCTAAAAGTTCCCAAAAAATTATGAAAAAATACTAATAAAATCATAAAATAATTCATCATTACAAATAAGGTCATAGAAGACAAATAATCAACGTCACAGTAATGTATCAGTACAAAACATCAAAATAACATAATATCATCAAGTACTTATATAGTGATTCATGTACACAAATAAAAGAAATTAGTATTACATAATATCATCAAGTACTTACCCATAATCTTAATTCACTGTAATAATAAAAGAAATTGTTATTACATATTTATATTAGCAAATAGCAATTCATGTACACAAAAATTGATATTGTTATTGACAGTCTAAAAAATCAAATGGAATTATCATATGCTATTGTACACAATAAAAACTGTTAAAACAATAAAAATTGTTAAACAATAACAATTAAAACAATTAAAACAATTAAAACAATAGCAATTAAAACAAAAACAATTAAAACTAAAACTGTAAAAAACAGAACTCAAAAAAGCTAATGGGTCACTACATTCAGACGACTGGAGTAGGAGGAGTAGAAGAGAAGAAGTAGTCGACTGGAGTAGGAGAAGAAGGAACGACAGCGATTGAATGAGAAGGGGAAGGAGAAGAAGTAGAAAAGGTAGTCGACTAGAGTCGCGAATTGCGATCGATGAGGAGGAGAAGTAGAAGAGGGAGAAGGGAATACCTAGAGTCGCGATCGAAGAGGAGAAGTAGTAGACGAGGAGAAGCAGTCGATCGAAGCAGTCTTCAGTCGCGAGCCAAATCTGATTTTCGGTAATGGTAAGTCGAAGCCCAATCTGATTTTAGGTCTTTTTTTAGACCAAATCAAGGCGTACGCCTTTGAGGCGCGACGCCACGAGGCGCAAGCTTCGACAGAAAAAGGCGGTTGTTCCTCTAAGTCCAGAGTAAGCGGTCGCCTCACAACCCATTTCCTCCGCCTCGCTACAAGGCGCGCCTCAAGGCGAGCGCTATTTCGAACATTGATACCCGCAGCTTCAGGAGTAAAAAAATCTCTACTGATGGGTAATACTGTGCTCTTAGAATTATTCCAAAATTATTAGGTTCTAGGACTTTCTTTTTGCCTTTATTGAGAGACTTTGTTTATTACTTATTGTGAGTTGTGTATTTTCGCCCTTAAGAGTAAAGAAAATATTCAATTCAATGGGTATAAAACGTCATCATGATAACATGGTATTAACTCATTTAAAACATGAGAGAAGTTGTGTAGACCGCTATCATGTTTTTCCCTTTCTTTCCATGATTGGTCAAGCAATAATTTCATATTTATATTTGTAATAAACTTATTACTAAATTTATATATTTAGCGCGAATTATTTTTTCGCTTAAAGTTTATGGTGCTTTTAATCGAAAATAAATTTTGGGATGCAAATTGATTTTGAGCCTAAACTATAGGGTTCAACTTGTAATTTAGTCAATTTTTTTAATTTTCATAAAGTGATATGATATTCATTCATTGGACTTGTACTCATTTCTCATGAATAGAATAGGGGTGTTCAAAATAAATAATATATAATAAGAAAGAAATAATCATGTAGTAATTTTTTTGTAGCTATATTTTTTCTTAAATAGTTTCTTTCATTATTAAAGAGTATTTGAATTAACGTTGTTAACGTAAAATAATTAAATCTATAAAATTATGCTTAAATGCTTCTAAGCAATATTTTAATCTAACATCATTGAAAATAAATTTTCTAGAAGTTGTTGCCTATATAAGGTTAATAAGTTTACCTTCTTCAATTAGATCCCCCCCACCCCCACCCCCACCCCCACCCCCACCAAGAGGTAAGAAAATCCAAGAGACAAAAATAGAAAAATAGGAAAAGAAGAAGAAAAGAATATCATTACATTGTGGCTATTCACATTGTTATCATTCCTCCTTATTTCTTTTTTTTTTAAAAGAAGAAAACATTAGTATTGCAACATGTCACGAAGTCAGCATCTCATCCCCCCCAACCCACCCACCCACCCACCCACGCACGCACGCACCCACCCACCTAGTACAGATAGAGAAACAACCATATGCACAAACTCCATTTCTCACGTATGCCTTTTGAAATCGAGTCTCTTTATTGTAGAGATTTTATCGTTAACTTAGTTAGGTATTTGTTTGGTCGATACAAGGAAATGAGGAATGGAAAATTTGCTGAATTTATTGTATCTGGACCCCAAAATTTATGTGGATCCCACGAAGTTAACACAAAATCTTCAACATTTAAAGCCCTTTAACACGTGTTCTTGCATCTCACCCCCGCCAGGGCACTATTTTATAGAGAAATACCCATATGTGCAAAATCCATTTCTTACTTTTGCCTTTTCAAATTGAGTCTCTTTGTTGAAGAGAGAGAGATTTTCATTTTTGTGTTAACTTAATTAGGGTTTTCTTTGGTCGATGCAAGGGATGGAGAATTTGCCGGATTCATTGTATTTGGACCCCACAATGGGCAGTGCTTTTTATAGTTCCTCTGTACCCATTATTGATTGGCCGTCGGCAACCGTCAAACAGTTAATTCTCTTGGTTCATCAACCTCAATTCCGAGAGCAGGCACTTTCATTTCTTAACAAGGTATGTATGTGTCTGTATATTTGTTTACACACATTTCTACCAATATACATATCTAGCTTGTTAAAATATTATTGGTTTGTGCATATACAAGTATTTATCTAAAGATCAATTCATAGCTAGGGTTATACACAAAATCTAGCTATAAATGTTTTGTTTCTTGATTTGGTTCTTTGACATTCATAAGTAATGATCGGAGTTCTTGATAAATTTGTTTGTTTGTTTTGAACTGATCTTTCTGTAGTTGATTGTATAATTAGATCTTAGATCAAGGTCAAGACAAGTATTATTTATATTTTTAGCCATTAAAAATAGATATAACTGTGGATATATGTACATTCATATCCCTATTAATTTCACTAAATATTACTCCCCGTCCCAGGTTAAAAGTCCTAGTTAACTTTTTGCGCATATTAAGAAAGAAGATAAAATGACAAAATTATTCATATTTAAATTCTTATTTAATTGTATTGTTTTCTACATATGGCTAGGGATGCTCCATAAATATGCATAGTGAATAGAAGTATAACAATTAATACTAGGGTACTATAGACAAATTATTGTAAAAAATAGATTATTTAAGGTAAGCAGACATTTAACTTGGGACTACCAAAAATAGTAATAAAAACATTTATCCTTGGACGGAGGGAGTAATATTAATATTATATTCTGTATGTAGCCTTTAGACCAAACCCAAACCCAAACCCAAATTCTAAAATTATTTATATTATTCTTCATTTTTTCCATCTGGTCTGCGTACGGATGTCAGCGTGGTGGATTTGGTGCAAGGAATAATTTCACCAAATCAGCTCTGCCCCACATTAATGAAATTTCACATTCGCCCCACCTCCATTTATTGTACCTTACATCCACCCATGTCTGCTGCACAACCATACGAAAAAGTAAAAAATAACCAAAATGATTTAATATAAATATTGAAAATATATAAATATTTATATTTGTAAGGTTATATAATGTGTGCGCGTATATATATAGGGCTAATTCGGGGTTTTTATGAGTACCTTTTAATCTGTCCCGTATGTGATGTAGATTTTTGAAATGTACCCTATTTCCTTTTCATACACCATTTTTTAACTTTCATATCGCTTTAGACAAAGTGGGACAATGTTGTGCCCCAGTACTTGAACTCGTTCCTTTGCCACCCCTAGGTCTTTCGACCTAGATCTTCCACCCACATCAACTAGGCATTACCTTCAACAACCCAACAGCCATTATTTTCTGCTACCAGGCTATCACAACCATATTAGATTTTCCATACCTCACCAGAAAACGTTGTCATAATTATTGGAAGTACAAAATCAAGCATCACCACCACCTTTTTATGCAACAATAACCTATCGTCGCCATTGAATGGGAGGATGAAGATCTTCGAACAAAGAATAGATAAAAGAAGGCAAAGAGATAAAATCATTATATTTTTTGTTGTCGTGGCTGAAAGAAGAAATGAGAAAAGGAGAAGAATGAGATTTCGGTAGAAAAGATAAGTGTGTATTTGATTCCAATATTCATTTCTTCTTCTTTTTCTTTCTCAACGAGCTTCGGGCTGGATTTCTGAAAGTGATGAACATCAACAACTATGGTGATGAGATACGAAGATAGCCTATTGTTGGTGATAGTTTTTTTAGTTAGTGGTGGCGACTGTTCTTTGATGATTGATATAGGGGATGATATAAGCTTATGGATATACTAGGTTCTGGATTTCATTATGCGATTGTGATATTGGTAGGTGGTCCCATGTTGAGTGGTGTGCAATTATAGTGGTAGAAATGGTGGAATGGAGATGGTAACAACAATTGTGGATCCAAGATGTGGCAATAATGGTGGATCCAAAATCGCATCAAAATCAGTAAAACCTCATTGAACTGGGAGATTTGTTTTCCCAAATCATTGACTTGGCGATTTATTTTGGAATTTAACATTGAATCGGTAGTGCACCCACTGAATCGAATCTTGAACCAGTGGTACACGACCCTTGAATTGCTATATTATATATATTGAAGATGAGAGATGAGTTAAAACTGAGGTCTATAAATTGAGATTTTTTATTGTTATTAATCTTGTTTTATTTAAATTAGTTAGTCATTTTTTTCAATTTATTTTTTATCTTTTTTGGTTGATAATATTTTTTTACTAGTTCTGTAAACTTATTTCAAGTGTTATATTTAGATTACATTTTTACAAATTTAGTTAAATTTAAGTTATTTTTATTTATTTTTAGTGCGGTGTGATTCAGCTCATTGACCGGTGCGATTTTGGTACCAATATTTCCTAAACTAAAGTCGGTGCAGTGCGATTCGTTGTATCGACCACTACAATTTTGGTACCAATATTTCTTGGACCAGAAACGGTGCAGTTCCTAGTGCAAACTTTATTTAGGGCGATACAATACCTAATCATCTAAAATCGAAACTGCATCGCACCATTATTATCCTTAAAATCAGTTGAATCCAACAAGAGAGAATCTAGGTCCTATTTGCTTAACCAAATAAAGAAAAAAAATTAGCTAAATAAATATTTTGTAATTAATCCTGGTATGCATGAGTAAGATACAAAAAAAAAGTGGTTGGTAAAAAATAAAAATTTGTTTGGATAAGTTCATACCTTTTTTTTTGGGTACGCAAGATGATCCTTTGAGGCCCATTAGTTACTTTTTCTTTGGTACCCGGTGGCTATAGGTAAATTTTTGGAGGTCTAATCACTAATGGTTAGTGGCAAAAAACAGGATGGATGTGCATGGACTTGCTTATGAAGGCAGGGGCGGACCTGCCCTTAGGGCAGGGGGGGCACCTGACCCCACTGAATTTTCAGGGGGTCAAGGGTCATATTAGGAGGAAAAAAAAATTAAGAGGGTCATATTAAAAAAAAAATATTAAGAGGGTCTAAAGTGAACATGTATACTAAGAAACATGACCCCACTGTATTATGTTATATATATACTAAGTGAGCAGACACTAGGCAACAATCCCTAATTCCCAAATCCCACTAAGTCATTAAGCCAATTTTTCAATTCTTCTATATTGTGGATATAGAGAAACGATTCCAATTTTTCGAGTATAGAAGGAATTGGGGAATTGACTCAAATGTTGGTTCAAAAAAGAAAGGATGATGTGTATCCCCAAGTCTATTTGTTGTTGAAATTAGCTCTACTTTTGCCCGTTGCTACTGCAACTGTTGAAAGGACATTTTCAGCCATAAATATCGTGAAGAATGAACTCCGTAACCAAATGGGAGATGAATTGATGAATGACTGTTTAGTAACATACATTGAACGTAATATTTTTGTAAGTATTAAAAATGAGGCTATATCATGCAACAATTTTAAGCAATGAAACCTCGAAAAATATTATTATAAATAATATTTGAGGATTGTTTAGTTTTGTAAATTATTTTATGAAATTTTTATTTGTAATTTTTTTTTTCCGAGTTTGACCCCACTAAACAATCCGTTATGAAGGGAAGAAAAATATTAAACAAGTTAAAAATAAAACAAAAAAGCAATGCATATCTGCCGTAAATAATTTCAGTATGTATTTCATTTTTGTTTGCCGGAGAAGTTTAACATTTGAATTCTTCTCTCTGATTTTTTGAAACAAAAATTATTTTCTTTTGAAAGCTTGTTTATTGCCCCCCTCTTAATTGCATATTCCAAGATTCTGCTGCTTTTAAATTGTGATATATTGATTATATTCTAACAATTCTTGCACGTGCCTATATGTTAATACAGAAAAGAGAAACAGACAAAGAATTGGCTCTCACATTATGGAATTCTTTCAAGACAGTATCTCTACTCTTAGGGGTATGCCCTTGGCAAACTAGATTTTGACAATTCAAGTTTAATTATCATACTTACTTATAATATATATATATATATATATAGCCAATTTGCCAACATTATATTTTTATTGATGATTTATTTAACTACCAATTGCATCGCTATTGAGCCATAAATTGAATTGAATGATTTGCTGGTAATATTTTCTCTATTTTCAGGAAGTAACATCACTATACAAGTCTTTATCGCCTGAAAAGCTGACACCCAGAGATTCTACTAGAGTTTGTAATGCTATTGCTTTACTCCAGGTAATCATTACTCTCTTTGTTTCAAAATTAGATATACACTTTGAATTCTTGAAGTAAGTTTACAAAATCTTAAAATCTTAAAATTGATAATAAGTTTTGAAAACAACAAATTTAGCAATTAATAGTACTTTTTAGTTACTTGGCAATAGTTATGGTTGGATTAACCCTGTTGCTTTTATATAGGTGCTTGTTTATCGTAAAGCCACCAATAATATCATGTTATTCTTTGCTCTTACAAAGTTACAATTGTTAATTTGCTACTAACTAATAGCTACATATAAAGAGATCACAATGTGCCACACTGAAATAGCATTCTTACTCAAATTTTCTGCATTCCTCTCAAACGTAGTGCCTGGCGTCTCACCCGGATACAAAGATGGCATTCCTTAATGGTATCCTCCTCAGCCCTTTTGACAATCATTTTGAGTTATCTTTATTATTTACTAGCAATTTTACACAACGTACTGCGTACATATCGTTCTTATAATTTATATCAGTTTCGCAATTCTTTCTTATGGATAATATCATAATATTTAGCTGGTGAATTTGCTTTAATTTATGACCACTTTCTGTGATTTGGCATTGATGCTAATTGTTTGTTAGGCATTAAACACAATTATTTTTCACTGTAAAGTAATGAAGTGATGTTCTTAAAGTAGTACATTAGTATCAAATACTTTTGATAAATTCTATGTATCAAAATTTATTAGAGGTTCATGACCCTTTTCTTTTTAACTCATTCCCAATATAATTATTGAATTTGAAATTGTCCTTGTGATTATCTGGCTTATTATACTTGAGCATTTTCTCAAGAAGCTCTTGAATGTTTCAGTAATTACATCTAAAAAATATTCTATTGCCATGCTTGAGCTTTTATTTCTATGACTTGTATCCCCATAATGTTGTCAGGTTTGGCTTATTCTTATATATCAATTTATTTATTTATTTATTTTATTATTTATTATTTTTTTAATCCTAGCCAAACATAAGTAGTTTAAAGTCTAGGAATCAGGGAAACAAGATATGGCCTTATAATTATATTTTTTAAGTTAACGCTTTATATATATATATATATATATATATATATATATATATAAAGAATACAAGGATTCTGATTGGTGTGAAATTAATTCGTATATGAGAATTCCTCATTATTGTTGTAAGATGCATTTTCTAGTTAACCTTCATAGTTATTATTGAAGGTAAAAAATTGCAGATGATGTTGATTGACTTCTAAATGGATTTCATCCCTTGCAGTTAGGGTACCAGATTACCTGTACCCTTTTATCCAGACCAAAGAGAATGGAAGACCTTTTCAGTTTTTAAGGCTTACCAGCTTGGGGGCTATTGCTGCCCTAGTGAAGGTGATATTTCCTTTCCAAATCTGTCTCTCATATATTATGTAGCCCCATATATTTTATATCATGCATTGAATTAGTGCTTCTACTCTTAAAATTAGTAGAGCCTTACTGAAGCATGAGTTAATCAATCAACTTTTGTTAAGGAATTTTTCGTGACATGAGAGTACATGCGTGAGCGAGAGTCTCTCAAGAGATGGACATTACACAAGAACGGCCCAAAGATTTATCAGCTTAAACTTTCTGGGTCTGGTTGACTTCGCACCTCTGCCCTAACAAGTGGTATCAGAGCTATGACAAATAGTTCTTGGGCCTCCAATCACATCAATAGCATAAGATTGTTGTGGACGCTCTTTGGAAGGCAAGGGCGTGGGAATATAGATGGACTTAATATACATTTTCTAGTGTTGATAATTTCCCTTCATATATAAATCCTGCCACTCCATCAATAAGTTTTGATCGATAATGTTATGTTCTGAACAATCTCTGTTATGCAGAATGATGATCCCATTGTGCCAAAGGCTGTTCACTATTTTCTTGAAACTGAGATGTTTCCTATGTGCCTGCGATGCATTGAACTGGGCGATGTGCTTTCACAATCAGTAAGTGTCCATAATAACGATCTTATGAAAGTGCTATCATCTTTTTCTTCTATCCTTTTTTTTTGTTGGAAACTTTTATTTAATATTGATCACACCGTGAGGTATTTAAATTTTATGCCTGAAATTTTTGCCTGTACAGGTTGCAACCTTGATAGTGTCAAAAATACTGATGCAAGAAGAGGGACTATACTACTGCTGCACTTCTATGGAGCGATTCTTTGCGGTGATGCGTGTGTTCACAGGTGTGGTTGAAAGGATGGGCAATGTACCTTCGCCGCGATTACTTAAAAATTTAATTCAATGTTATCTTAGGTTGTCTGAGGCGCCAAGGTTAGTTTGATAAATTTTGACACTGCTGTGAAGAAGTTGTGATGGTGGTTTTGTTATTTGAAAAACTGGTAAATTAAGCATGACTTGATGCGATTTGTGGTTGTGAAATGCAGGGCTTGTGACTCTTTAGGGCGCTGCCTTCCACCGGAATTAAGAAGTCCTACCTTCATCAATGCCCTTCGTGTAAGTTCACTATTTTCACTAACTTGTTCTCACAGCTCAAAATTGCAGAATTTTCTTAGTTGAGTACAAATTTTACTTACAACTTGGTCTTTTACACACACTACTTGCACAAATGTAGTGAATCATAATTTTTTCCGTGTTTCAAAATTTAAGATACATATTTCTTTTTTCTTTCTTTTTTTGGTTCCAAAAAAAAAATTTACTTTAGAACTATAAATTGACATGGTATTCTTAATTTGTTGTTACATGTTCACTATCAATTCTGGCATAGCACCATCACTACTAAAGTTATCCTTGAAAGAAAAAAAGTTGTGGTTTTTAATTTTAGGACGGTGTCAGCAACTGATCCAGGAATTTCTACCAAGACATTTTGTGACTTAGGGGGGGGGGGGCATGACATGTTTTCTAATTTAGTTTTGTTGTACCTGTTACTTGTTTTGCAGGATGACCCAGTAACCATGCAGAAGCTGCAACAACTATTGTACAATGTGGCAGCAGGACATTGGGGGATAAACCCAGAACCAGCTGGGAAGGTACTCCGAGCAGCTTTGGCTGTGCGCTTAGACAGGATTTCAAGTTAGCTTTATATAGCTCATTAGATGCAGTAGAGTATTATCTTGAAGAAACATGTTTTGGTTGATGATGAGTAACACTCTCTTTTCTTATGGATTTAAAAAGGGGGAATAGCCAAACTTCTAAGAAGTGCATGTTAGCAACTTGATGCCTTGTCTTTGGTGTTTTAGATATAATTGTCTTTGGGCTTTCTATTTCTAGCTTAGCTATTCTAATGTTAGTGATAGATGGCTCGAACTCTTTAATTTAACTAGAGGAATACTTACATTTCATCTTAGGGAAGTTGACATTACATCTTAGGGTGAACCTAAGAAAGAGGATATTATTGGCTAAATTTATTAATTTAGTTTTTATTTTAATAATCTTGTTAAATAAACATTGCCTAACATAATATTTTTTCATTCCTGGTTTTGGTTGAGAATAGAATAGATAAAGAGAATCGTTAAATTCATAACATTTTTTGTTATTTTTACAATAAAAATTTTGCTGTAAATATATAGTGACGGGAAAACTGTTGCTATAGAATTTATAGCGATACTTTTGTTGTGAAAATAATATTTTTTGTGGTGGATTTAACAATTTTTTAGATAAAGAGAGGTTTGTCGGGGAAGAAAAAAAAAAGAGGAGAGAGGACGGACGTACAACTTACTTTCGTTGCTGAAAACGAAACAAATTAAATACGTACCAACTTTAATTGCTAATTATTATTCCACAACTTGCATATGTTGTGATGTTAATTATATATTTTACTTTACTTAATTATATATATATATATATATATATTGCATCTAGTATTTATTGTATTATTATACAATCATCTTTTTCACTAACCACATCAGAATTGACTTCCTCAAACAATTTGTTTTTTTAATAATACCAATAAATTCGGACTTGTTATTCCTTCAGAACCTTGAATTAGTAAACATGACTACATGAGTTTGTTCTTTATTTACAAAAAATATTCTCTCTCTCACCAACTTTTTAAACTTTTCCGGCCGGCAAGCCAGTACGTACGTACGAACTCCCCATTAATAATTTTTTTTAAAATTATTAATCAAATTAATAAACATTTAATTTAAATAAATATTCGTAATTTCACCATATCTCTGCTCTGCTCTGCTCTTTAAGAAAGTACGTACGATCAAGAGATATATCGAAGATTAATGTAGTACAATTTAGTTTATGTTGTTCATATTTTTAACTAACTATATTTAAATGAATGTTAGATAATGCATGCTTAATTATACAGCTCTTTAAGCAAATGCTCTTATAAACAGAGGCGGAACCGGGGGGGTCGAGGGGGGGCATATGACCCCCCTGGAATCTCTGGCGGCGAGGGGAGAGAGTGAAAAAGAGTTTGCCTGAACTTGTTGAACTGAAGGGAGTTTAAGAAGAGGAGAGATTTGGTTTGCGAATTGGGCCTCCGATATGGATGTTTGATAGGGTGTGGGTTCCTCGAAAGGGATAGTTCCGCTTGTGGAGTTTGTTTTTCTGGTGGTTCTGCTTGCTCGGATGGTTCCTCTGCATCTGTGTTTTTCCAATTGGAATTTTTCCGGCTGGTTCATGCTGATGGTTGCAGGTGGGGCCCGCATGGGCAGGTATGACTTATGACGGAGATGACATGCGGAGCCCATTTGCTTTTATTTCAAATTTCAAATATTTGGGCTGGTTGCTCTAGGAATCTCCTGGGCTTTGCTCTTGTTTGCAGATAGGTTTTACTCAAAATGACATGCTTTGGGGCATTATCAAATGAACTGCTGGATTTTTCTAGTCGAATGCTGACTAGGCCGTGTAGTAATGGACCATGCCTGGACACTCTAATTTTATGGTGTTTTTGTTTGTCTAGCCTTGGTGTGTGCAGTATTATGTAATTAGGCTACACAATTATAATTATGCAAAATGAATTTAAAAGAAGCACTTCAAGCGTTAATAAATAATTTTTTTATTGATATATTTTGACCCCCCTATAAAAGTGTTCTGATTCCGCCACTGCTTATAAAAGATTAATAATATGAAGAACAAAGATGATCAAGGGAAGAGCATTCTCATTTCATATTTTGTAATTGTATATGTCCATATCTCCTTCACTTTACAAATGTTATTATATATAGACATAATAACATCAATACTAACATAACTACTAGAATGTTACAAAACTCAAGAGTCGTACATTTTAATACTCAATAGAAGTTACATGTATCTAGACATTTATATGAATCTAGACATTTTATAACACTCCCCCTTGGATTTCTATTGTATAGCAATACGTATTGAAAGCTACCTCATTAAAAACCTTACCAGAAAAAATCCAATGGGAAAAAATCTTGGTTAAAAAAAAAGAGTGCAGCGCGCATTAGCTCCCCCTCATGAATGCATACTTAAGTTCTTCAGCTGTCGCATTCCAATATTGCGACGCAATCTTTCAAACGTTGCTGTTGGTCTGTTAGATTATCTTTGATGTATCCTCCCTTTAATTGAGCTATACATGCAGCATTGTCTTCATACAGAATGGATGGAGTTCTTTTGTAGCAATTTTCTAAGAATATGCCTCGTTAAAAATCTTACCAAATAAAAATCCAGTGGGAAAAAATCTTACCGAAGGAAAAAGAGTACAATCAGCACATATCCTTTTTACTCCCCTTCATAAGAACATAGAATTTTTATTGTTCATGGTAAAAATATCATTAAGTCGAAGTATGCCAATATTGTGCACCATCTTCTTCAAAATCATAGTTAGTAATGACTTAATGAATATATCAACCAAATTATCACATGATCAATATTGCCATTCTTCTGGGGCTCATGTGTATAAAATAATTTTGGTTCAATATGCTTGGTTCTATCACCATTTGGATTAAATAATCCCAAATCAATAGTCTCACGAAGATAACGTAAAATATGTTTAATTTCATTACAATATCTTTGAGTTGATGCATAACTATACATTGCTAATAAGTTAACTGCAAATGTTATATCAAGTCTTGTCAAATTTGCAAGATACATCAAATTAAATAATTATATTAAGATATATCAAAGTACCAATTACATTAAGATATAGTACTTCAGGACCAAAACACCAATATCACAAAGATATGGTATTTCAAGACCAAAAATTTATTAATCATTTTCTTATGGTCAAAACGGATATTTCTTGATATCAAGTTACCAACCCATCATTGGAGTACTCAAAGAATTAACATTATCCATGTAAAGTTACTTCAGGACTTTTTCTGTGTATGTTGATTGATGAGCAAGAATTCCATATTTCAATTTGTAGGCCAAGACAAAATTTGGCTTACCAATATCTTTCATCTTAAATTAGTTGTTTTTGTCGACTATTCTTGAGCAAAATCTTTCATCAATAAATACAATAATAATAAAAAAAATCCAGATTATGATCTTTTGATAAAAATGCATGCACAAATTAGATTATTCTCAAATCCTTCTTTCAAAAGATATCCACTCAGGCGATTATACCACAATATGCATCTGGATTGCTTTAACCTATATAAAGATCTTTGTAGCTTAATAGAATACATATTTCGAGATGTAGAATTATATGCTTCAGGCATTTTATATCCTTCAGGAATTTTCATGTAGATATAATTATATAATGATCCATACATATATGATGTAACAACATCCATTAATTTCTCTTTCCACCAAGCTAATTAAAAATCTGAATGTAATTGTGTCCATTATAGGAGCATATGTTTCTTCATAATTAATACCATGTCTCTGCGAATAAACCGTGTGCTACAAGTTGCGATTTGTACCACATAATTTCATTTTTCTTATTTCGTACAAATACCCATTTGTATTCAACAGGCTTTACACCTTTAGTTGTTCGGACTACAGGTCCAAAAATTTCATATATGCAAAACATAAATTTAACTTTATTACTTGAAACATAAATAAAACATATAATAAAAATACTTATTATAATGTCATAATATAATGAAATAAAAATAATTAATTGGTATGAACATTTTTATCACATATCATCAAGGAAATCATAGATATCAAAATTAGTTATATTCACTTCATTTGAAAAGTTAAAATAATTCATGGGATATTCGTGATCATTCCATTTCCTTTTCTTTTATGGAGTCTTGGTACAAATCTACCAAATGTTTGGGAGTACGACGGGTACTGTAAGACCACAACTTTTATGAATAAAAATATATTTTTTATAAATATCATTTTTGAATATTATGGAATAAATTTGATATAATGTTATAGTTGTGAGTAATATTTATAAATTTTGTAAAGTACGCAAGTTGTTATATAATATTCGATTGGTCGAGAAATATTCGTTTTAAACAGGGAATATTCGTACAACGGCACAATCATTGGTGGACCCCACAACGGAATTATTATCGGATTGAGAAAACGACAAAAATATTTTTATGAACATAACGGCGGAAGTTTTACCGTTAACTGTTGAAACACCCGGTGTTAAAAGTACAGAAATATGCGTGGTTGCATAGTAGCACACGGTATTGATTATTGATACTTACGTAAGAAGTCACTCAGTTTTGTTCAATTATTGCTTCAGTAATTATTGCATAGTATCTCACGTTAATTGATTCAATTATTGCTAATATTTTATAATTGAGATGACGAAGTTATTAATATTATTATTTGTATTATTAACGGTGTCTAGAAGTTCTACCAAAGAGAGTTTTGGTCACCTAATTGCGCGCCAATAGGGAGAAATCCTTATTGGAAAGCCCCCTCTTTCCTGGGAATGACCTGGTCGATTAATAGTGTGAATAATAATAATGATGATGAAGTTTTATTTTATTAGTATTATTAATGTAATAAAACAGAAAAACTTTTTATATAAAACAGAATACTTTTATAAAGTTATTCATTTTATTAGACTAATAGTAAAATCTTTTTATATAAAACAGAATACTTTTATAAAATTATTCATTTTATTAGACAATAATTAGAATATATTATATTTTATTATGCATAGTGTTTGCATAGTGCTTGCATATTGTTTGCATAGTAAAATCTTTTTAAAAGTTATTCGTTTTATTAGATTATAAATAGAATATATTATATTTTATTGTAAACAATCTGGACCGTCCGTTTAAAATAAATCGATCTGGACCGTTCATGGATTGGTTACTATTCAGTCCATTCTTCTATAAATAGAAGCTTATTCCTTCATTATTTCTTACGAATTCACTGAAACTCTAGAGAGAGAAACTGTAGAGAAAATTATTCTTCTATCTTGAGCGTATTTCTTTAGCGTTTAAGAAAGCTTTGAGCGTAGTGCAAGTTTCTTCAAGTATATCCCCGCCCTACCGTCGGAGTACTTTTCTTTATAACGTAAGGGGTATTATTTTTTTCATATTCATGAAGAGAACTTCTGTTATTCCATTCTTTATTATTCTGTTAGAATAACTTGTATAAGCGGTCTACCTTATACTTGGTGAAATTCTTCTGTTATTTCATTATTTATTATTTTGCTAGAATAACCTGTCTATGCGAAGTACCGCATACATGGTGAAATTCTGTTATTATTCCATTCTTTATTATTCTGTTGGAATATTCTGTCTGCGCGTTTTACGCCGGACCTGGTTCCGTCTTTATTATTCTTTTGGAATATCCTGTCTGTGCGTTTTACGCCAGACCTAGTTCTGTTATTTATTATTCTGTTGGAATAACCTGTCTATGCGAAGTACCGCATGCATGGTGATTTATGTTGTTATTCCATTCTTTATTATTCTATTTGAATATCCTGTCGGTGCGTATTACGCCTGACCTGGTTCTGTTATTTTTTATTCTGTTGGAATAACATGATCATGCGAAGTACCGCATGCATGGTGATTTTTTTTGTTATTCCATTCTTTATTATACTCAGTTGGTTAAAGTTTTGACTTTTATACTCCATGAAATTAGTGAAATATCCTTAATATTTGTGCTTCATCCAGTATCTTTTCATGAAAATATTCTTCTGGGCATTCTTGAATTTTACTCTACAAAGAAGAATCATGTTGACAATTTGGACGTTATTAGTTCCTGAATAAATTAATTCTTGAACTTGTTTTATTGAATTCTTATATCATTGTCATCATCCTCATATTTATATTTTGTTGAAAGTCATCTGTGGCATGTAGTGCATAGATGGATTTGGTATGATTATGACCAGGGATTATTCGATATAATCATGACCGTAATGCTACAAATGATGTGGTAAAAGTCCTCATTGGCCCGTAGTGCATTGATAGACAGTTGTTGGCATGATCATGACCATTAATGAATACACAAATATCCTTGGCCCGTAGTGCATGGATAAATTGTGGTTGTGATACTAATGAATATCCTTGGCCGTAGTGCAGGGATGATGTGGATTATTTATTAAGCTGAGTCCCAGCGATAAAAGTGATGAAAACCTTATAAATCATAAAAGATAGTAGATTTTATTCTCCACTTGACTCTTTTAATGGATTGCATGTTCCGCTGCAGTTAAACTTGATGTCTATTGTATTTTATCAGTTTAACATTGTTGAAGACTAATGATAATTTATTCTGCATTATCTTAGTCATAATATTTCTTACTGGCCTAGTTGAGCTCACCCTTTCTTTCACTGTTCTCTTCAGGAAATGAGAATGTAGCCGGGACTAGTCGGGGAACGGAGTGACGGTCTGGATGATAGTATTAGTAGTCTTCATTATTCTGTTAAATAGTGTGTTAATAAATGTAATGAGGACTTATTCTGAGAGTGGATATTGTCTAGAAGATAATGTTTGTATTAAAACTCACAACTCTCTTATTTTATATTTAAGATTGTATTTGTATTCTGTACCATGTATTTGGCGACTCAGAATAGGTGATGTATACCTATTTTGGGGGCGTCACATGTACATTCCCTTCCATGCTTTCAAACATGTAAAATTCAGTGAGCATGACAGTAACAGTAAGGCAGACGACAAAAATAATTTAATCTACTTGCCTTCCAAATTGCAATTTAAGTTTTAACATAGACAAATTTATGAACCATAAGTCCAGAAGATAATATATGGAGTCTTGTTGGGAAATAAACAGTTACAGTAGAAACATGTTTATGAAGCATGCTCAGAGGGGTATGGAAAATGGTATTTCTCTTGATCAGTCCACTCGAACAAAAAACTGGATATACCATTAAATAGGACCCGGGCTACACCATCTCATATTGAAGATATGCATCATTATTACTATTATTAGAGAGCAGAACTTTATTAGACAACTATTTTGTGCAATCCTTTGCCAGTATATGTATACTGTTAAACGTGGTTGGCAAAATTTAGAAGATAGTGAATTTTCAAAACTTTGAACCCAATAAGTGCTGCTGCACTTATTGACGGAACAGAACATAACTATATATGTAAGACCCCAACTTATTTTAAATAAAATCAAATTTCCTCTATTTATTATTTTAAAATAGTAAGGGTTGATTTGATTAATGTGGTTAGTTATGGGTAAAATGCGCAAATATTTCAAATAAACAAGTGGTTATAAAATATTATCGGGGAATATTCATTTGGTCGTTGAATATTCTTGCTGTCGGGGAATATTCGTACGAAGGCGCAACCTTGTGTAGGCCCCATAACGGAAAGCGATTGAATGAAAAAAACGATAAGTATAAGTTGTTTATAAATAACAACGTAGTTGTTACCGTTAATACTGTTGAAATACTCGGTGGTTAAAAACACAGTAGCACACGGTATTGCACCAATTATAGATTCTTACGTAAGAAGGCACTACTCGATAATTGTTACAGTAATTACTGTTCAATATTTTATTTTATTGATTCAATAATTGCTACATTGATATTTTATATTATTGTTGTTTCAATAATTGTCACTACACAGTATTTTTATTATCAGATCAATAATTCATATTATTTGAATAATATTATTAAATAACATTATTGGCAATGTCTAGAAAGTTCTGTCTAAGGAGAGGTTTGGTCACCTAATTGTGCGCCAGTAAGGAGAAATCCTTATTGGAAAGCCCCCTATTTCCTGGGAACTGCCTGGTTGTCATTATTGTGATTCTGTAATATTATTTGTGAATAATTAATTATTGATTTATATGATAAAAAAAATATTCATTTTATGTGGATATAGATGGAGAAAATTTTAATGTGACAATTGTTGAAAAATTGTTATTTTATCATTTTTGATAAATAATTCATTTAAATATATTATTATATTTTAATAATATAATAATGATGATATTTTTACAATGAATGTGGGATATATGAGTATATGAGGAGAAAAAGTTTTTTTTTACTAAAAATATTAAAAACATGTTAAACATATCGATGGACCCCATTTCTTGACTGAAATTTGATTATATCCTGTAAAATCGTTCGTTTGTGGATTTCGGTCAATTTCTGTTTGGAATTTGGAAAAACTTTCTTCTGCAAAGTTGTAGAGAATAAAATTCCCTATGGAAAGGTCATAAGGTTTGAATTTTTCTGATAAAAGGGCTATTTATTATGAATTATTGAAGTTCTGAAGTTCTAGAATAATTGATTTTTGGAGTTTACAATATTTATTTTAAGAAAAACGTTTTTTATATTTTGCGGGCCTCATTTAACATGTGTTAAGTTGCTAAATTCAAATTCTTGGTGTGCGTAAGAAATATATATAAATATATTATTATTTTATTAAATTTTCTGCTTTGGTGTTCTAAGCATTTTCCTATAAATAGGGTGATTAAGTTAGAATTGAAAATCACACCAGAAACTGAAGTTTTCTCTCTCTTTCTCTCTCTATATTATCGAGCGTATTCTTGTGAGTATTTTGATACTTTGAGTGTTGCTATACGGTGCAAGTTCCCTTCAGCACTATATCCGGTATTCCAGCTAGAAGTACAGTCTTTCCAAGGTAAGGGATGTTATTTTTTTAAAAAATAATATTATTTCTTCCAATATCATTATGTCGGAATATTGATTGTATTTTTCTTGTGAAATTATTGTCTTTTAGTGTCGGAGTTACTATTCACGTATACGACACTATTCACGTATACGACATTATTCACGAATGCGATACTATTCATAGAAAAATTAAATTTTCATTTTTTGTCCAAAATATTTATTATGGATACTAGTTTTGATTGTATCCATGTTTTGATCATTCTTGAATTTTATTTCACTATGATTATTTATGAAGTATTTTTGAACCCGGATTGTTAAAAGTACGAATCTTTAATATTTGTTCTTTTGTTTCACTGGATTCGTTTTCTTTAAAATATTTTTCATCATCCTCAGTCCTAAATGATGATTTTACTGAATATCTTTGGTCTGTAGTGCAAAGATTAATGATTTTCTGATGAATATCTTTGGCCCGTAGTGCAAAGATGAACAGGTGTTGAGATGAACATGACCGACTGATGAATATCTTTGGCCTGTAGTGCAAAGATGAATATTGATTGATGTTACAGGGATAAAATAATGATGATGGACTTTTAAATTCATAGATAAAAGTAGATTTCATTCTCTACGTAACTCTTCTATGAATTATTATTTCCGCTGCGAATATTGATCTGAAACTTGTTATCTGTTGTATTTTATCAGATTTTCCCTGTTGAAGACTAACGATAATTTGTTCTATATTATCTTAGTCATAATATTTTTTACTGGGCTAGTTGAGCTCACCCTTTTCCTTTTTGTTTCATTTTTCTTCTCAGGAGACGAGAATGTAGCGAGTTCTAGTCGGGGTGTGAAATGATGATTCTAGAAAGTTATTTTAGTAGTCCTCACCATTTTTATAAAATAATATACCAATAATTATAATGAGGACTTATTTGGGTGTGAATATTGTCTAGATGACAATATTTGTATTTAAACTCACAGTTTATATGGTGTATTAATAAAGTTGTAGTTGTTTCTGTACCATGTTATTGGCGACTCAAAATGGGTGATGTTTACCTATTTTGGGGGCGTCACAATATATATATATATATATATATATATATATATATATATATATATAGAGAGAGAGAGAGAGAGAGAGAGAGAGAACAGAACATATATTATATATATAGAGAGAGTTATACCTTCTTCTACTTCAAACCAAATATGATTGTCTGCTTCAAGACGAAAATGAAGAGCAATTCGTGCTGATAACGTGTTATAAAAGATTAATAATATGAAGAACAAAGATGATGATCAAGGGAGGAGCATTCTCATTTCATATCTTGTAATTGTATATGTTCATATCTCCTTCATTTTACAAATGTTATTATATATAGATATAATAACATCAATACTAACATAACTACTAGGATGTTACAAAATTCAAGAGTCATACATTTTAATACTCAATGAAAGTTACATGTATCTAGACATTCATATAAATCTAGACATTTTATAAGAAATGCTACTTTCCATATATATTGCATATACATACTCCCTCCGTTACTTAACACTGTGTTTGTAGGGGATGGGAACAAAAATTTCCCCTCAGGAGTGGGGAGATTTGGAGGAATAAAAAATGATCGGAAAATAAAATATTTTACATTATCAAAAATAATTTTTCAAAATAAATAATGTGACAATCTTGCCCTTAATTATTATAATTTTCAATTTTTGAAAATACAATTTTTCTCTATTCTCCAACGCCCCCACCCACCCCACCCCACCCCACCCCACCCCACCACCCATCCCAGTCCACCCCCACCCCCCACCCGCCACCCGCCCTAAAAAATTATATATTTTCGTTAATAGTTATATATTATTTTCGTAATATAACTGGAAAATGCTTTTTAAGTTGCATGCAAATTTTCTAGAACAAGGAAATGTTTTTATGACATCAGCTTTTAAGTTAAAGTGAAGCTATTCTCAACAAATACTATATTCGTTTTGCTACTAGCTGTGATTCGTTTGAATTTTTTCAATAAATACTATATTCGTTTTGCTAGCTGTGATTCATTTGAATTTATTACCAGCAAAAGTCAAAAGTGCCAAAAATAAACAAAAAAATTATAAGCTAAAATAATTTAATCCACCCCCACTCCCACCCCAATTTTTGAAAATATAATTTTTTTATGTTAAACATAAAAAAAGATTGAACAAAATAATTCAATAGCTAGACATTATTAAATCATACATTTATTATATTTATATAGAAATGTAATATAGTAATAGTGTAATTTAAAAATAAAATTATTTTCCCTCTCCTCCCCTCCTAAACTCACAAACAAGAAAAATATAATAAAAATCACATTCCTTCCCTTCCTTTCTAAAACTCACAAACATGATAAGAAAAAATTATAATCATTTCTCCTCCCCTCCTATACTTTCCCTTCCTATCTCTTCCCTCCAAATTCACAAACGCAGTATAACTTTTATGTCTTTAGAGAGTAAAACGTATTCTCTTTCTTTTAATCATCTTTTTAATGGATATAGAAGAATAATATTAAAATTTTATATTTATTTTGAACAATTGACAAACTAATAAATATATTTGTTAATAAAAAAAGACCCCAAGGCGCATGGGAGTTTATCAAACTTACTACTCGTTGGATATATATGTGGAGAAGTTGTAGATATAACTAACATTTTCAAGTGTTAATTATTTTGTTAGTTCCCACCTCCTCTAAAGAAATTTTTGGCTCCCCCCATTAATTTATATACCAAATATTTAAAACTGAATGTTCTAAATTAATTGTTATATCATTGTGGTGAGTTTGAGGTTGGAGTCGTTCGTTAGCTAAACCTGTGTATTTGTATTTATTTTTTGATTAGTTAACTGGACATTTAAATAAATTGACTCACCCACAGCTTGGAGTTAATACCTTTGATGTTGAAATTCACATGTGATGTACTAAGTCTACTACTACTATTATTTTGTAAGTTGTACATATATATATATGCAATATATATATATATATATATATATAGGGCTGAGTCAGAACGTTTAATGATTGATAATCTGATAGACATAGTCTTCAATAAGCACTTGGTCAAATATATTTTGCTTTTGTATGGGTTGACTCTTAACGGCTGCTCAACAAATGTACTAACCAAACAATAAAATACCCCACCTCATCTCTCTCTTTCTTTCTCTTTCTTTCTCTTTCTTTCTTTCTCTCTTTCTATATACATATATATATAAATTTTGTCAAAATATAACTGTAAACTACGAGTTGACAAACCTTTTAAAAGTAAACAATTATGAAGACGTATAGAGTACTTTCAAAACTACCTCATACAATATCTATTTCATTTAAAAAGAGCCTCATGATTTTAATTTTACGAATTAAGTCTAACTACAAAAAATTAAATGTTCCACGAATTCAATTTAATTCCAATTGAATTTTTAATAAAATAATTTGTGTGGAATATCTTTTTTTCTTGTAGTTTTTCAACTAAAATGCTATATGAATTTATTTAATTTTAGTAAATACTAATTAATCACTAATGTTATAAGCAGCAATTTAAAAGCTATTAATATTTTTAAAGCTTACATGAGTCGATCATTAGTTTTAAATTTAACAATTATATATATGCAAATTAATTGTCTTTTAAATATCAAAATGGACTTTTCTTTCTTTTTGGAAGGGATGGGGAATATGTATGTATAGGCTAAAGTTTGTGATTCATGTGTTTTGAGAAGTTAAGAAATTGTAATGGAAGTAAAGATCGAATAATTAATTAAAATATATAATAAAATTCCAAAAATCCGGTGATATATAATTGGTTCCATGGTTGACTTTGAGATGTAATCGATGGAGTGAACTAACAATTAAACTCATTCTTTAATTTGGATATTCCCCGGTTGGTACGTGTGTGTGTATATATATATATACTGTAAACAATAAATATTAACAAACGCGTGCGTGCGTGCGTTTACACAAACTTGTCCCTATAAATAAACAAGTCATCCGGAAGCTAAAACTCCATGCATATATCCATTCAATTAGCTAGAGGTAGGAAATTAAATGGGCTTCCTAAGTCATAATTTGTTGGTTACTGCATTGTTGTCAATCATTTGTCTCCTCGTTTCTTCTGCTAATGCGCAGCTCTCGCCATACTTTTATGACAAAACTTGCCCTACACTCCAAACCATTGTGCGCAAGACAATGATCCCTAATATCAATACACAGCCCCGCCTTGCTGCCTCTATTCTTCGCTTGTTCTTCCACGACTGCTTTGTTAATGTACGTCAACCCTAAGCTTAGCTAAGCTACCTATGTATACGTACCAAACCATTCATGCATATTAATTTATTTATAACTTATTTCGGTGAATTATATATATATATACAAATGCAAGTACTCATATTTTTATCCAACCAACTAAAAAATGATCCTTTGGAGAACAACTTTACTAAAATAGGAATATCTGTAAATTTAATCAGGAGCTGCATGCATGACTATAATATAAGTACGTACATGTATTTTATATTGCATTCCTTATATAATTATATCTGTACGTACGTACATGTTGGTTAATTTCAGGGGTGTGATGCATCTTTACTATTGGACGACACATCGACTTTGACGGGTGAAAAGAATGCAGGGCCAAATCGAAACTCAGTAAGAGGATTCGAATTGATTGACGCCATTAAAACTCGGGTGGAAATTGCTTGTAATGCCACTGTATCTTGTGCAGACATTCTCGCACTTGCAGCAAGAGATGGAGTTTTTTTGGTGCGTTACTTAATTTACTAGTTAAATGGAATACCTACTTTCTTTACAAAAGTAATGATACATGCATACACCAAACAAAAAGTTCAAAATAAAACATCAACCCTTCCCGGCCCCTATATCTATTATATATACTCCCAAATTAATGTTATGTATTAATTATGGTGAGTTTTTTAATTTTTCTTTTTGTATATATATATATATATATAAATTAATTTTGTATATATAGCTGGGAGGACAATCATGGAAAGTGCCATTAGGCCGAAGAGATGCAAGAACAGCAAGCCTAAGTGCAGCTAACGCCCAAATCCCACCCCCAACCGCTAGTCTCTCAACTCTCATCACCATGTTTGCTGCCAAAGGTCTGAATGCCAAAGAGATGACCATACTTTCCGGTGGCCACACCATAGGCCAAGCCCAATGTAGAACATTCCGGGCCCACGTATATAATGAGTCAAACATTAATGCAGCTTTTGCAAGAATCCGACAGAGAAATTGCCCAGCTACCGCTCCAAATGGAGATGCCAACTTGGCTCCCCTGGATCTTCAGAGCCCAAACAGGTTTGGGAACGATTACTACAAGAACCTTGCGGGCCAACGTGGGCTTCTCCATTCGGATCAGGAGCTTTTCAATGGTGGATCACAAGATTCACTGGTGTGGACTTATGCTAGGAATAATGGAGCTTTTCTTAAAGATTTTGCTGATGCCATGGTCAAAATGGGGAATATAAGCCCATTAACTGGAAGAAAAGGAGAGATTCGTAAGAACTGCAGGGTACCCAATTAAGCTTTGGTCTTATATTAATTAATTAAATGGATGTTCTGAAGTGAAATAATCACCTTAAGTTACGTTGTACAAATAATGATTCAATGTGAAATGAAGTGCACAGATGTTTGTTGAATGATATATATAATAAGACCTGGCAAAATATGGTTATGAGTTGATTTTGGTTTTTAAAATATGGTTATGGTTCCATTTAAGAACTAAAACCATATTAACCACTTTAACCATCCTGAATAAATAAATGCATCATTGAATTGATTTTTTTTACGGTCAACTCATTGAACTATAACTTTTTTATAAAAATTGAAATTTCCGTTTAAAAGTATTAAAAGTTAACGAAATGTTTATGTAGCGCCACGTTAGATGCTTAGGTGGACACATAAGATAAATAGGTAGATATTCAACAATTAAAAAACACAATAATTGTCAATTCTATAACAAATAGTAAACCAAAATTTAAATCAAATTAATGTACATAACAAATAATTAAAATATGTGGGCCCAAGTGCAAAATTAGGGTTCACATGACCTAATTATATTAAATGCACAATTAGGGTTTCACGACCTCATGAAATGTGCAAATTAGGGTTCGCATAACCTAATGAAATAAAGATGGAAAAGTCAGAAATAAATGTGCTAGACCCGGGAGAAGCCTCCACGTGTCCCGAGGCAGAAGACTCGTGGAGGCGGCTCGTTTTGGGAATTGATTGAGGGATTGGATTGGTGGCTAGAAGGACAGGGCAACATGGACATTATTCTAAGGACTAAAGGGTATTTCTGGAATTTCCCTGAAGGCATGTGCCTTGCACATGATTACTTTCCAGAAAACTCTATAAATACCCCTTCCATTCCATTTGGAGGGGGACCGGACTTCAGACTCAAGACTCGGATTCTTGGAAGATCAAAGAGACCCTTTTTGGTGACTTAAAGGCTCGGAGATTCCACCTAAAAGCACTAAAGGGGTTTGGACATTTCTCAAAAACTCGAAGGACACTCAAGAAGGCTCTTGGAATCCCAATAACCCTAACACGGTTCCCGGATTCTAGGGGTTCTGCCACGCGTCATTGGAGTAATCGCCCACCTGTCGTTCTCCCCTCTTCAATCAATCAATCAATTCCGTATTCTTCGTGGATTTCTCTCCTCCTCAACCAACACGAAACCCTAACCCTAGCAAGGTACGATTTCCTTGCCCACAAAATAAATAAATAATAAATATATTAATGTATAATTTATACAAATATATTTATATAAAATTAATGAATTCATATTATTGTTTAATTTTGAAATATTTTAAGTTCACTTTAAAAGTATAAAATTATCTAATACTCCCTCCGTCCCATGATAAAAGTCCTTATTACTATTTTGGGGTAATCCCATATTAAATGTCCACTTTCCTTTAATAACCAAATTTTTACACATTTTTTCCTATTATGTCCGTAACATTAAATATCTCATATTTTTCTTATTCTAATTCTCTCTCCATATTTAATAAGTATAGAGAGAATATTTTGAATTGAATAGTTAGAAAGTCACTCTCTCACCTACATTAAAAATAATTAATGACATATTATTATGGGCAGTTTTGTCATTTCATTCCTATTCTTAATATGCGTGAAAAGTCCACCAAGACTTTTATCTTGGGACGGAGGGAGTATTTTGAAATAGAGAGATTATTATTATTATTATTATTATTATTATTATTATTGTTATTATTATTTACCATATTCCTTTTTCCAAAGAGCAATGCTACGCAGACAGGTTTATTGGACAGGAATATTGGACCGGTCCACTTTTTTTTTTTTTTTTTTTTTTAGTGACTCTTAAAAATTATAAAGTATTTATTCCAACAGAAATTTTTATAAAAAATAGTGTTTTAAGTGTAATTTGGATACATATACAAATACAGGATTATACAGTCTGTATAATCCTGTATTTGTATATGTATCCAAATTACACTTAAAACACTATTTTTTATAAAAATTTCTGTTGGAATAAATACTTTACATTTTTTAAGAGTCACTAAAAAAAAAAAAAAAAAAAAAAGTGAACCGGTCCAATATTCCTGTCCAATATTCCGGTCCATGTAGAGTTATTCTTTTCGAAATAAAAGAGAAAAAAAACTTCAACTTCCTCACAGATCTCTATCGGCCCTCACCATCATCCATAACCACCACCATCAACAACCCAAACATCTACACCACTAACCTCCAATCACAACCACCATCGCCGTAATATCCTGCATCGTGATACCCACCACGTTCCCCCGCCATTGTTCCACTTACCGCCGCCGCCGCCGTCGCGGCGCCTATACCCTTTTATACCTCCGACACCACCTCGATCATCCTCTGTCGCTAACGCCAAATCTGGTCTACTTAAATTGGATCTGATTAGATCTGATTCGATTAACGCCATTAGAGCACATGAAATCAGTAGAAACAAACCCCAAATCACTATGGAATCCGACAAAAAGAAGAAAATATCAACAAACCAAATCAAATTTGATGCAATCAGAATAGAACCTAGATAGTATGATTTCATCATCAGCATCTCTTTTGCCATTAACCTCCCCCCACGCAATTTTGGCACTGTTGTAACTTATGGATGTCTCGATATGATCCTCAGCTATTTGTTGTTCTTCATCATTTCTAAAACTATTCAAGTTATACTTTTCAGACATCTCTAAATCAATTAAATCAGTAAAAGTTTCTTTCATTAGTTTTAAAAAATGAAGATGCTAAATCCTAGTCAAACCTAGATAGAACATAACAAACCTCGTTCAACCAAAGAGGAATATCAGATCCAAGCCCAAATCAAATGCAATCAGAACCCAGGTCCAACCAAAATCAGAAACCTCCGAAGAGGAATATCAGATCCAAGCCCAAATCAAATGCAATCAGAACCCAGGTCCAACCAAAATCAGAAACCTTTTAAAGGAGGAAGGAACCACCACCAAATAAACAAAGGAACCACCACTGAAGAAGGAACTCATATTAATGTGCTAGCTAGATCTGATCGGATCTGATGAATAAATGATTTTTACTATGCAGATCATCAATGAAGGATTTGTTTTAATTTATTTTTTAACTTTTCTTTTAAATTATAATATACTAAAAAAATTAAAGCCTACTTTTTAGTATATTTTTTTAATATTTATTTTTTATATTTAAGCCTAGATCTAATGATTTCATAATATAAATAATAATTATATTAATTTTCAAAAATAAAAATAGTTATTAATTTTCAAAATTTTCGTTATATTTTTGAAGATTGAATTTATTTTTATGAATTTTAATTTTTAATTTGTGCTTATTATGAAAATACTTATGATTAATGTTAAAGACATTACCCAAATTCAAAATTTACTCAAAGTTCTCTTATTTTTAATAATATCTGTAATATATCTTAATACAATGAAAGACAAATTTGTCCAAAAAAATATTTATAATTTTTTATTATTAATGTTGAGGGTATTATGACAATTTGCAAAGAAAAATCAATAAAAAGCAGTTAAACCCATTTAATTTACTATGTGGCAACAACTAGGATGATTGCACATGAAGTAACTAACGTGGATATTCATTTAAAAGCTAACGTGGATGTTACGTTAAAAATCAACTCATTTAATAAATTTTATAACGATTTGATAAATATTTAAAGTTGAAACGTGTATTTAATCCTTTTGAAATCATATTGGGTAGGGCCCTTATCTTAGACAGTTGTGGAAGTACTGCAATATTGCGTCTAGTCAATGTTGATTGTAGAGTCGGAATAAATAGACTTATAAAATGGGCTTAAAATCTAAATGTATAAATATGAAGAATCACATAAGATAAGCAAATTAGATTACTTACAATTTCAATATAATAGGAAATTATATATATATATATATATATATATATATATATATATATATATCTGCAACAAATTATGTCTATCAATACCACAAGTGATACTCCGTCGGTTACAATAAGATTATTATTGACTTTATTAAAGTCAATAATAATATTTAATCAAATAATCCGTGTATAATAAAAATCATTCGAAACTAAGTCTTTATATCAATACTACTTGTTTGTATATACTGGTTTATTTGGAATCGTGATTTGTACAGAAGACAAAGGGCAAAGTGATATGTACCTCAAATGGGATACATTGTGAAATTAAATGTAATTAAAAAATTTTGATTACTCAAAATATTACTGTCCAAACAGATTTTTACGTAAAGTTAAGTATCTGTACGTGAATAATATTACTGTCAAATTAAATGCATCTTGTTAAGTGTAGAATGATTTAATATAGTATATAGAAAGAGGAGGGATGCATAATAATATTCATTACCTATTACCTAATCTGATCAAAACTTTTTAGTCAATAGTCACCGGTCATATATCTAACCTAACATTAATTTAACTTTTAATTGAAATTTCGAACCCAAGTTAGTTAGATCTAAGGTTAAAAAAATTTATTAAGGGGATATTATATATATGGAGCATCAAGCATTCATGCATGTCACACTCTAGTTTTTTTATTTATTATTATTATTATTAAATAAAGGGGAAGCTAGGAAAAAATAATACTTAAATGTTTCTGAATTAATCTAAAAAAAAGAAAAATGAGACTCTCAAGTTGAGACCATTGATTAGGTTGATAAACATTAATATACATATTCCGATCATTACTTAGGGTGAAGACTAAAAACTCAGCAAATAAAATTAGATTACTCAAATTAGGTGTAGGGTAGGGGAGAGAAAAATTATCATTAAAAGATCAATGGTATGAAATGAACTAAATTACCAAATACAATAATAAAATAGCTCAGGGACTGCTATATATATATATATATATATATATATATATATATATATATATATATATAGGGGACCGATCCATAGCATCTATATGCTATGGGACAAATATTGGCATATAGGCTCTATGCCACACGTTTTATTGATTAACGACTTCGATCTAGAGTGGATAATTACCGTCCGCTAGTAATACTAGCGGACGTGTTTAATCAAAATCCATGACGCTTATGCCTCTCGTGAGTTAAAAGAACAGAAACAACTATGTCCGCTAGTATTACTAGCGGACGAGAGAGAATAAATTACTTGCATACTTTCACGTACAGTTTCATGGAGATTGGAGATAGATTACTAATTTACTTTCGCAACTGGCCGGAAGGTAGAAAAAAATATTATCGCCTATATTTATAGGGAATTATTAATTATTTTTACAAGTAAAAAAATATATTTCTACAAGTTTCCTTTTATATAAATGTAGAATTTATTTATTAATTATTATTCATGTGAGATTGGGAAATCTTGTGAAACTATCGCTTTTACTTGTGAATGTATTAAGTTTTTTATTTATATACGCATTCTATAGAACCACGAATTAGAAGGAAAAAAACAAAATAGGAAGATCAATTAGAGCCAATGCATGGATGGCCATGTTTTTTTGGTCAATGCGAGTGGTCGTTTTCTTCTTGCAATCAAAGGAAAAAAAAAAGGATTTTTGCTGAGTTGTACGTATGTGAGAATTAAAGATATTATAATAAATTAAGAAGATATGTTAATTTGGAAAATTCGTACAAGAATGCTTTTGTTAAAGTCATTTTGGTGTAAAGAAAGTAATCTCAATTAGCTTCATGGAAGGACCTGCCGGTTGCGAAAGTATGCAAGTAATCCATCTCCAATCTCCATGAAACTGTACGTGAAAGTATGCAAGTAATTTATTCTCTCCCGTCCGCTAGTAATACTAGCGGACATAGTTGTTTATAAATTTTGATTAAACACGTCCGCTAGTATTACTAGCGGACGGTAATTATTCACTCTAGGTCGCAGCCGTTAATCAATAAAACGTATGACATAGAGCCTATATGCCAATATTTGTCCCATAACATATAGATGCTATGGATCGATCCCCTATATATATATATTGGAAGAATTAAGTTAGAATGAATCTGAACCGTTCTTGTGCTTTGTCAAATGAAAGATTCAAAATGGGTTCTGTTTTATTATATAGATATATATATATAATGGGCAATGGGGATAGCTAGAATAATCAACACAGTACTCAAGTCAGTCAACCCTCAGAAATTAAAGCTAGCTAGCTTCACCTTATTATTTGAATAGTATTAATCTGGTTATGATTCTAAATAAAATAAGAAATTGTCAACGCCGAGATATCGGTTAACTTGTTAACACGGGCGGAGCCCCGGGTGATTTTTTTCCCAAATATTTAGTACATATATATCTTCATAAGCCCTTGTCGCCGCCCGTCTTCTTCCTAAAGTTCTAGCCTAGAGCAGAGATTTTACAAGAAGAAAATCAAAGCATATCCTAAAGTTATCTTACATTTTCTGTCTCCACCTGCCCCTTCTCATCTCCCAAATAAATTTCAAAACTTCTTTCCGGTTAGAGCAAGAAAGAGGAAAGCTTCGTGATTTGTGTGCTGTGGCTGGAACTGGCATTTAAGGGATAACAAGAGCTTATAAACAAGCAAGCATAAGGTATTTTAACTTGTCTTGATTATATTTTATCATAGAATGTGAGTATTTGATCAAGGTTAGTTTACTTATGCATGGTGGCAATTTATTAGTTTAAGAGAATTTGGTAATATAAAATAGTGTTAGCAATGGATGAGAATTAAGCATAACAACATAAAATTTATATGTTATGTAGGTATGTAAATAGAGATTCTTAAGGTTAACTGCTATGAATGATTATTGATATGGTATTTGATTGCTATGGACTGAGATTAAGCACAAGGAGATAGGTTGGGCTGTTGAGTAATAAGGATGTTATTTTGGGTTTATGATGTAAATGGATGGCTGTGAAATTGGTAACACAAAACTATGCACACTACATGTTTGTTAAAAGTCCCAAGTGGACTGTTTTGGCTAAAACTTGATAAATAGATGGGATCAAGGCTTGGGATAAATAAGTACAATATATGTAAGGTTAGGAGAGCTGTTTTGACATGCTAAATGGAAGTGAAGAGCAAATTTATGCGAAAACCAATTGTTAAAAGAAAAATTAGCATGTCAAGCACTGTTTTGGGGCAGTCTATTAAGACAGTCATGATTGTGTTATAAGTTCTAAAAGTACTTTTATGTGCTATGTAATATATCTAAATTTGTGTATAACCAAGCTTTTGTTTTAAAGGTTTTATAATTTCTAGAACTACTCCCTTGTGTTATATTCTATGCACTTAAACAGGGAGAGAAACCATCATGTGGTTAGAAAAATGAGATTAGGAAATAATAGTCATGTTAGGCTAAAGGTTGCTGTTTATAGCAGTAGCAATTGCAGTGGGATAAGGCTGGGACTCTCTTTTGAGTTCTCAGTCAACTTGATTAAGACATTTGTACAACTTGGTTTGTACTTTGTTAAATTTAGAGGTGTGCAAATTGCTTTGTCTCCAAAAATTGTAGTATATTAAGATTAAATCAGTTATAACTTAGAAATAGGATGGGGGCAGGGCTGCTGCCTAATGGCAACAACAAGACCCATTTTGGGAGCAAGATCTAGGGATTTCCTTGGCTTAATGATCAACCTACTTATGTTTATCAGATTATTCTATTAATGTGTTTGAATGCTATATAAACAAATTAATGGTATATGCATGAAAGGTTGGTCAAAGCATAGGATAAGCAATAGGTTTATGATTGATTTTGGTGGGACAATTTCTGATGTATATGGTTGGTACTTAGTAGCCCAGGAGGAAAAAAAATCCTGACTCCGTCCTTGCGTTGTTAACCAAAGGTCTCAGTCAGGAATTTGTTGCATGAATAATTTAACAACTGGTTGTATTTTCCCCTTTTAATTGGTCTGTTTTTTCTTACCATAGAATTAAATCGTCAATTTGAAGAAGCTAGGGGTCTCTGTATATATTGAATTTTAAAAGTTGACGTAAGAAATATTCATTCATTTTAATTTTTTAATTAATGATGTATTACTATTCTTCTTTAATTAATTCAACAATATATTAGTAATTAATTTCCAAAAATTATCTAACCCAGCGACGACCGAGAAAAAAGAGAGAAAGAAGTTTCTTAGAGTAGTTGAGCTCATGAGTACGCATCACTAATCAGTTTTCCAGCTTCCTTAATTCAAGATTAGTGAAGTTAATTAAGATTAGATTTATTTAAATAAAAAATATATATATATATATATATATATATATGAGGAATTAATTAAGTAGCATCCATGATATCACCATGTTATATTAGGGGTCCTTTACATAAGTATACAACAAATAAAAAGTAATTACAAGAAAAGTGCATCAACTAAATAATTACAAAAAGAGTGTAATTAAGACTCATATTATAAAAATAGTACAATTCACATTAATAAAGAAACCTAAAATCAAGGATAACTAATAATTTAAATTCAAATTCAAATCTTGTCTCTAACAACAATTTCAAATTCATATTTCAAAATTCAAATCAAAATGAGAAAATTAAAAATAAAAAATTATGAAGGAGCTAATGTTCATCATCCTCCTCTCTCGCCGCCACCGCTGCCGCCGCCACATCGCCGCCGCCGCCACAAAAATTGACTAGTAACTGCATCACATTTAAAATAAAATTGGTAATCAAATACAACTGAATTGGTTACCTTGGTCTTAAAGTTTGACAACCAATTTCATGTTGGTAAATAAAAAATAGAACACTGCATATTTATACCATGGTAACCAAAACTTTATACCAAGGTAACCAAACTTTTATACCAAAGTAATCAAACTTTTATACCAAGATAATCAATCTACCTTCACACCTGCAGTATGAATTAGTTACCTTGATCTGAAAGTTTGGCAACCAACTGCACGAAGGTTTGGCTACCAATTGTATTACATGCAAAATAAATTGGAAACTTAATAAAACAGAATTAGTTACCTTGATATAAAGGTTTGGCTACCAACTACATTATAAAAAAACTGCAGAAATAGAGCGACGATGGCAGAGGGAGGGGGTGGGGCGTGGGCAGTGGGAGGAGGAGGAGGGGGTGGCGGAGGGAGGGGGAGGATGAGGGAGTGGCGGAGGGAGGGGGAGGCGGAGGGAGGGGGAGGAGGGAGGGGGGAAGAGGAGGGGGTGGCGGAGGGGGTGGCGGAGGAGGAGGAGAGGGGCGGAGGGCGGAGGGCGGAGGGCGGAGGGAGGGGGAGGAGGGGGTGGCGGAGTGAGGGGGTGGGGCGTGGGCGGTGGGTGGAGAAAGGAGGCGGAGGAAGAGGAAGGAGAGGGTGTGGGGCTGGGGCTGGGGCTGGGGCTGGGACTGGGGCGGGAGTAGTAGTGGTCGGGGGGCAGAGGCGGGAGGAGGGGAAGAGGGGAGGCGGGAGGCGGGAGGCGGGAGGAAGGGGAGGCGGAGGGTGGGGAGGGATTGGACAGGAGGAGGAGGCGGAGGGAGGGAGGTGAAGAAGAAGAGAAACATAAATGGAGTGAGAGAAAATCGTGGGAGAGATGGGGAGAAAATTGTGGGAGAGATAGTTGAGAATTAAAACACATCCCATAATTAAAGGAATCATAAATATGTACTAATAATGAAAATAAAATTTTAAAGATATTAATTATGTAAATATTTAATGAGGGCACTTTTCTTGTAATTATATTTTTAAATGTACTATAAAATGTAATTGTTCCTATATTTAATTGCCATTCATTTACCAACATGTAGTACGTACCTTTTTTTTTTAACTTCTTTTTCTTCTTCTTTTCTCATCATAAACGACGACGTTAACTACTGCGCGCTAAGCATGCATGCATGCATGAATATTGTCCCGTTACATATTTTAAACGCATATGAAATGTTAAATGCCAAAGGACAGCTAGCTAGAAATATATTCCATGGCCACATGCACTTACCAGTACTCCCTCTGTTATTAAAAAAATTATCGTTTTAAAAAAAAAATTATTTTAATTTATTTATTGTTTATAACTTTTAAAAAAAATAAATTATTTATTTTCTTATATCATTCTTATCTTTTCTCATTTTTATAATAATTTTTTTTTTATATTAATAATTTTCAACTTCCAATAAAAGAGTAGTGATATAATTTCAAATAAATTTTAATTGTTAATGATGTATATACTATATATGACAATAAATTTAGTCTTTATAATTATTTTTTTTGTATATAGGATTATAGGAGTTACTGTTTCATCAAGAAATTGACAACATCAATTGCACTTTGTGTACATATAATTATATTCTTATATACTACTATTATATATTCCTTCAATCCGAAATTAAGCATATTTGAAGAACGGAGTTAGTATTATTTTTCCGGCTAGCTACTAACTACTGCCTGCCTCTTACTAATATTCCCAATAGTAACTTATTCCCTAAGTTTCAGGTAAGTCTTCAAGAACTTACCTAGCAAGCCTGCAGATCATTCTCTATCGGGAATAAGAGTTGAAATTAATTAAGTTATATTATGAGAGTTTTAATTTATAGACATGCATTTGTCAACATTTAATTTATTAAAATTAAATAAGTCGTGTATCTTCAATAAAAATAAAACATGAAATTAAGTAAAAAAAATTAGAAAATCGAATTATACCCGTGGCAATCCAAGATATATAGATCTTAATAGTTCATGTCAGTGACATATATATACATATATATATATATATATATTTGTGTGTGTGTGTGTTCTAATTAAGTTCTATTTATAATTTTAAACATATTATATTTTTCGGAATTAAGCTGAGGACTAAAACAATAAATTAAACTGTAGAGCTAGCGAGCATTTCTCTGGACTTATTTTGAATTTGCATAGAGCAAAATAAGTATTGGAAATTAAAGGTAGTACTACACCAAAAATTAAATAACGAACAGCACTAATCAATTACATTCATTCATGCCTCCACAAAAGTTAAAAAAAAAAAAACAGGATCCAATTAAGTCAATGTTTTCTGTGTAAACATATGATATATTGGTACGTTGAAATAAATTGGACAAACGACAGATCCTGTGCTTGGTCTTTTTACAAAAGTCCAACTGTCTATTAACTACTACCACTATTCCTAAAAGATTGTCGTTTAAGATTTTGACATATGAATTAAGAAAGTATCATTTATCAAATAAAATTTGTTTAAAATTAATAAAAGGGAGAGAATTTCTTGGGACAATGAGAGAAGGTAGGAGTAATATAGGAAAATAAATAATTTATTCTCCTCAAAAGTTGTAAACGACAAATATTTTGAAACAAATTTTTTCTTCTAAAACGATAATCTTTTAGGAACGGAGGGAGTAATATAGATTAATTGCCCATGAGCCTTAACCTTTTCTTTTTCATGTGGTTGGTCTTGAGGCAGTACTATTATAAGAGTCAAAAAATAATATTATTATCACATAAAAAAATCACATAATATTCACATACATATTGTGGGTTCACATGTCAAGCAAGTGCCCACAGTATGCATATGTGTATGTGAGCATTATATGACCCTTTTTTATATGGTAGTAGCACTATTCTTTATCAAATGCACTTTAGGCGTATATATTGTCCCAATGTTCAAATTTATAACAATAAAATATTTTCTCTGTTTAAAAATTAAAATATATATATATATATATAAATATTTTCACATGCACTATAAATTAAGTTACATAAAAATCTTAATATAAAGTGTTATTAATATTATATTTCTAACCAATGTTAAAAATCTGTTTAGAAAATAATTTTTTTTCTTCTTAAAAGTCGTAGTTTTAAAAATTAAATCTCTAAAGAGTAAGAATTAAAAGGAAATACATTTTGACATGATTTTTTATTTTATTTTATCAGGTCTTCTGTTTGGCCGGGTACGTACCCATCTAACTCACTAATGTAAACTCTAAGAGCAGCAAAGTTTGAATCAGTAACATAACCTAGCTAATCTCCCTCTCTCATGTTACTACAAAACTTGTCTATAAATACAGACTTCATCCAAAGTTTTAGGACTTCCAATTAATTAAGCCCTTTTTGTGTGTGTGTGTGTGTGTGTGTGCTTATTATATATAAGCTGGTCAATATTTAGGAAAATGGCTTCCCCAAGTTCTAGTAATAATATTCTTGCTACCTTTTTCATCATTTCCCTCCTTTCTTGCTTTGCTAATGCACAGCTCTCGGCCAGCTTCTACTCTACAAGTTGCCCAAATGTCCAATCCCTTGTGGGTACCGCAATGAACCAAGCTGTTAATAATCAGCAACGCCAGGCTGCCTTTGTTCTCCGCTTGTTCTTCCATGACTGCTTCGTCAATGTGAGACCCTTCACTTAATTACTTCAACATATATTAATACGTACAACTAATTAGTGCTATTAACTAATTAAATAATTAATTAGCTATATAATCTGATATTGTGCGGGTGTGTTAATTTCAGGGTTGTGATGGATCCGTACTGCTAGATGACACATCAACTTTAACTGGAGAAAAGAATGCACTTCTAAATCAGAAATCAGCAAATGGTTTTAATTTGATTGACACCATCAAAACTAGCGTTGAAGCTGCTTGTAATGCCACCGTATCATGTGCTGATATCCTAGCACTTGCTGCGCGAGATGGAGTTGTCGCGGTAAGTTAGTTAGTCAACACGTGTTATAAATATATTTATAATTTATATATTGATAATTTTGAATTCACAAATTCAATTGAAAAATCAAAAATGTCTCTTAAATATTGAAATTGACGACTATCATAGTTTACATTTTTCTCAAATTATATATGCATGGTTAGTAAAGTATGAAAGTTATGAGTAATTGTTTTTTGTTTTTTTCGCATCTATACATAATAGTTGGGGGGCAGTGCAACTGGGCCGAAGAGATTCAAGAACAGCAAGCCAGACTGCAGCCAACTCCCAAAACCCTGCCCCGACCTCTAGCCTCTCAACTCTCATCTCCATTGTTGGGTCATGATATTTTTCCTATCTTGGGCCGAGTAAATTGAGCTTCTTTATTAAATTAGTCCATTGGGCCGTTATGATTAAGTCATGGGGGTGATGAGGCCCAATCATTATACCAACTTTACTTAATCTTATAAGACCGGGTCGGATCTATAAGCTGATCCATTAGACATTTTAATATTTATTATCTTTGACTTGTGATGATGAAAAAGCATTATAGTTGACCCGAGTTCCTGCCATGCATTAATGGGGATGGGATCATAGTCGGCCGGCGGGACAAAACAGTGACCAAAAGCAGTAGATAAACCCTATGCAGTCGTCAGAACCCATCAGGTCAGGGAGGTGTCAGACAGTAGTGGTTGGCACGGTAATTCAGGCAGGGACGGTATATCTTGGCAAAGAAACTTTCTCCAACAGGTACGATCTTATACCTTTCAAATATATTCATATTCTCTCACCCATACACACGATCAAGCATTATCATATCTCTAGACACTAGACATTACATTCCTCCATTGTTAACCTTGTGAACACCTACTAATTCTCACGCCTGAGCTATCCCCCGACGGAACCGCCGTCAAGCTTGAGGTGTTTATCGTGTTTACTGTGCAGGATCAGGACGTCTTACGTGATTGGGACGTGGCAAAGGATCTTGGCGTTAACATTGGCGCTAGAAGGAGGGGTGAGTTCTAGTGTCATTGAAACTTTCAATCACAATCATTTAACCTGCTTCGGAAGATGATGAGGAGTGGGGAGGGTACACCAGAAGGGCATGCGATGGCTGTTAGTTCTTCACTGCCCCGTATTTCGGTGAAGGATCGTTTGGGTCCTTCTAAAAGTGCTCACGAGAGCACAGCTTCTAAGCATAATTCAGGAGATCTCCGTCCGAAGATCCACGGTGGAGCCAGACGAAGATTAGTTTTCGGTACGGATAAGGAGCGAGATCATGATCAGAGACAGACGGAACGCTCCCCTACCAGGACGAATCATAGAAGTGGTCAGGATGATAAAGCTGCCAAGCTGGCGAAGATGGCAGACGAAGCGGATAAAGCTTTGGAGGTTCTATTAAAGCAGAGAGAGGATATAGCTGAGTAGATGCTTCGGGTGGCAGAATTAAGGGACGAAGCGTCCAGCCAAGTCCGGTCCGAAAGGCGAAGTAGGCATAAGGAGATACCGCGGCGGGACGGCAAGGAACCTGAGCATTCTGCACATGTTTCTAGAGAACATTCCCGAAGTAGGAGGAAGTTCATAAGGGTTTTTATCGGATTTCTTCCCCTTTAGGTTCGAGTGGGACGACCCTCCTTGAGCATTAACAGAGCCCGGTGGAACAGTGGTAAGGGGGGTTACCAGTATAGGAGAACTTTGTTCAGAGTCTTGGGAAGCCATTGTCGGTGATTCACAGAGGAAGAGAGGAAGTGCAGAGAAGCAGAAAGTTTAGGAGGCGCTCAAATTTCAAATGAACAGGTAAAGTTGTCAAAATTGGTAAAGTTGCCTTTTGTACTGGCGGTTACACGTTACCCAAAGGCCGGTTCATTAAATTATAGTAATGATTCCTAATTTGAATAGTAAAGGTCCGATTCCGGGTTCATGTATCTATTAAATTGGGCCTTCCCGGGTTGGGCTTCTTTTTATTCTTCATTTCATCTCGTATACTTTAATTATCTCCTAGCATGAGCCTTTATTAACTTATCTTGAACCACATATATTTTTCCATTAAACATTCTGTTTAATAAAAAACTAGGGGGCAATGTTGGGTCATGATATTTTTCCTATCTTGGGCAGAGTAAATTGAGCTTCTTTATTAAATTAGTCCATTGGGCCGTTATGATTAAGTCATGGGGGTGATGAGGCCCAATCATTATACCAACTTTACTTAATCTTATAAGACCGGGTCGGATCTATAAGCTGATCCATTAGACATTTTAATATCTATTATCTTTGACTTGTGATGATGAAAAAGCATTATAGTTGACCCGAGTTCCTGCCATGCATTAATGGGGATGGGATCATAGTCGGCCGGCGGGACAAAACAGTGACCAAAAGCAGTAGATAAACCCTATGCAGTCGTCAGAACCCATCAGGTCAGGGAGGTGTCAGACAGTAGTGGTTGGCACGGTAATTCAGGCAGGGACGGTATATCTTGGCAAAGAAGCTTTCTCCAACAGGTACGATCTTATACCTTTCAAATATATTCATATTCTCTCACCCATACACACGATCAAGCATTATCATATCTCTAGACACTAGACATTACATTCCTCCATTGTTAACCTTGTGAACACCTACTAATTCTTACGCCTGAGCTATCCCCCGACGGAACCGCCGTCAAGCTTGAGGTGTTTATCGTGTTTACTATGCAGGATCAGGACGTCTTACGTGATTGGGACGTGGCAAAAGATCTTGGCGTTAACATCCATGTTTTCTTCCAAAGGGCTCAACGCCCGGGACATGACCGCTCTAGCCGGTGGGCACACCATAGGCCAAACCCAATGTAGAAACTTCCGATCCCACATATACAACGATAGACCTGGCAAACGGGCCGGGCTGGCCCAAACGGGCCGGGCTATCAGCGGGCCGGGCCGTCGGCGGGCCGGGCCAAAATGGCCCGAGTTTTGGTGGGCTGAAATTCAGCGGCCCGTGGCCCGGGTTGGGCCGGCCCGGCCCGGCCCGGCCCGCGGGCTTTTTAATTTTTTTTTTTTAAAAATCTGTAAACAAGTGAGAGGATACAGAAAGTAAATCAAAATTAAATGCTGCAAGGTTAAGCCCCTCTCATACATGTAGTAAATTGCATTCCTAAGATGCACATTACTCTGTGCATTCTTATCTATACTGTCGCGTCTTATCTTCACCGACCCATTCCCCAGCCGAGTTTCTTGGTGATTCCCTGATGCCAAGGTGGTCATCGTAATGACCCAGCAACATCTCTTCAACAGCCTTATTCTCTCTTCTCCTCCTGACACATACTAACAAGTTAGCTTACTAACTTTTAGCTTCCATCTCATTTGCAATATAATAACCGTGTAAACATGTATTTCTTCATTTCCATAGCCAACTGAAATTATTAACTATATGCATACTAACTGATTTTGAAAATAACCAAATCACAGTTTACGCCTTATACCAATTGTTTTTGCAAAATCTAATATACTAACTGTTTTCGAAAACCAATTACCAATCTTTGCATATTCAATTCCCATAACTTGATAGCATAACATAATCATTATCAAAACAAAACCCATAATTAATTCAATACATATTATACTAACAAATAAACAAACCCATCTCTGTTAGCTATCTTTGATAATTTCCATATATCTAACTATTTTGTATACATATAACCATATGACTGATATGAGCTAACTTCCAATTTAATTACCATACATATTACCATGTATTCTATTTCTAATTACTGGATAACATGAATATTAATAATCCACACAATTCCAGAATTCCTATCTTTAAATTCCCATCCACGAAATCAATCCAATTTATACACTAACTGATTGTTTTTGCAATTTATGTTTATGTAATCAACATTTGATAATCTATTCTTTCTATAAGAACATATAATATCATATAAATCCAAAAATATACAGATAAATTGCTTGCAGCTAAACACAAAAACATATAATATCATAAACCCACCACAAATATAAATCGGTAAATTCTAGATCTAGTCTAATCCGGTTCATAAACCCTTAAAATATCTTATTGAAACGAGAGCGGAAAATACTTGAGACAGTGAGATGAGGACGTCGAGGAGAATATAGTAGGGTTTTAGCCTTTTAGGGGAGAGGAGGAACTGCCGAAGTGCCGAACTGTGAAGAAGTGAAGTGAGGTCGAGGAGAATAGCGTCGATCGATCGAAGTGAAGTGAATTGAGGTGGTGCTGTATCAGACTCTCTGGTCTCAGACTCTCAATCCCTTACTCCCTTTATTATGCCGGTATTTAGCCCTCAGCAAGGAGTCAGGAGATTAGAGATAGAGATAGAGATAGGGTTTTTTTAAATGATCGGGCGGGCCGGGCGCCCGCGGGCGGGTCGTCATTGGGCCGGGCTAAAATTGGGCCGGGCCAAAACGGCCCAGCTTTTGATGGGCCAAAAAAGTGAAGCCCACAGCCCAATTTTTGGCGGGCGGACTGGCCCGACCCGCGGGCCTGGGCTGATTTTGCCAGGTCTATACAACGACAACAATATTAACGCAACTTTTGCGGGCACTAGACAGGGAAATTGCCCAGCTACGGCCACAAATGGTGATTCCAACTTGGCTCCCCTGGATGTTCAGAGCCCAAACCAGTTTGGAAACAGTTATTATCAGAATCTAGTGGGCCAACGTGGTCTTCTCCATTCAATGGTGGATCTCAAGATTCTCTGGTTAGGAGTTATAGTAATGATAATAATGCTGCTTTTCTTACCGATTTCACAGCTGCTATGGTGAAAATGGGCAATATTAGCCCGCTTACCGGAACAAACGGAGAGATTAGAAGAAACTGCAGGGTGCCCAATTAATTGTTCTTAATTCCAATGTAGCTCTACTTCATTTGTCAGTTTTGGTTTTGGATTTGGATTAACTCTTTCTATTGTTTTGTTTAATTAAATATAGATTAAAAAAATATAGTCAGTGACTTGGTGTTTTGTTTAATTAAATTAGATATAAATTATCAATATTATATTTTAAATAGTATTTTGGTGCCAAATTAATACTCCAATAGATACCAAAAACAAAACTCCACACCTCTAGTGCTGGGGGTTGGTTTATTCATCTTATTGTTCCGCCTATGTATAAGTATACTTCGTCTGGAACAATATCTTTTGAGTGTCTAATTGCATAAAATCGCTCACATACATTCATATACATATTGATATGATTTACGTTTTTACGTAAGTCATATTAATATACATGTGAATGTATGCGAGCATTATGCGAGGAGTTTTTATGTGATAATAGACTTATTAACCTAATTAAGTAAAGCTATATATATATATATATATATATATATATATATATATATATATTAAAATGGGACATTTTAATTTAATGGAGTTGCATTCCCAAAGTCTATTTAAATTAGAGTATGAAAGTAGGAGTCAGTGCCGACAAGTGTTTAAATTAGAATGGCCCTGAGTTTGGGCTTTGTTAATAAGTGTATTGGGTTGAATACAACCCCGGCATACCCATAAGCAATTACTCCACTAGTTAGTATGCAAGACCCCATTCGGTTTGCAAGTTTCTTTAAAATACTCTTCCAGTTTTGGCAACTGCCTACTGTTTTGACGTTTGAGTTTTCATCTTCAGTATTAGAAATCGATTGATATAAAAAAATAATTATAATAGAACATAGCTCAATCAAAACATAAGCAATTATAACTAGAAAATTCTAATATAATTAAAATTTCAAATTGAAGAAAAAAAATTAATTATTTGATTGAGAAAAAATGCTTTTAGAATATTAGTATTTAATTTGTAACCATTTTCTGGAAATGTAAAACGTTGGCCAAACAAAGTGTATTTTAAGATAAAACTTGGAAGCTTTCATATGTATTTTTGATATTTTTACATAGTTATTTATAACATTAGTAAAACTGTAAAATGAGTAAACAGTTCGGGTTCGATTCGTACTCGCTCGACTTGAAATATAAATTATTCGATTAAATTTTAAAATTTGATAAATTACTCAAACTTTCTTAAATTGCAATTTTCTGTTGTTATTCGGATCATATTCGTTTAAAAAATTCAAATTACTTTGTCTCGATTCGAGATCTTGCTCGACTCAGTAGCTAAACGAGTTTCAATTAAATCTTATTTTATAATCAATAAATTTTATAAACTAAATTTTTGAACAACTTAATAATCGGCTCAATTCAATTTATTTACTCGTGAATATATATAATAAGTCTTATCTTGATATAAGAACTCTGTTTCTGAGTTTTAAAATGGACGGAAAAGAAAAGAAATAGACGAAAAAGTTAAGTTTTCTTTTTTTTAAAGTAAAACAATGGATAGAAAACTTAGCCACTTTTTCTGTCAATGTTTTCCGTTCAAAATTGGCCTGATTTGGATGGAAAAGAAATGAGAATAAGTAATATTTTTATAATTCTCATATTATCCTCAATTTTTAATATAATAAATTTTAAATTACAACTCATATCCTCAATTTTAAATTTTTTATTCTTTTCTATTAAAAACTTAAAAATAAAAATTTTAAATTTTTTATTCTTTTTTTCTATTCTAATTTAACTTTTTTATTTTTTTTATTCAAAACTCAGAAACTTAAATGAAAATATATTTAAAATAGTGATCGATGGCAATGCAAAAGAGATAAAGTTGACACCAAAATTATAGCTTTTTATTGCGGCGAATACTATTTCTGTTCAAATATGATGAGACAGCCCAAAAAAAACTCCATGGCCGTATTGTCGCGTCGTCCACACTAGTCTAGTTTCCCTAAAACAGTAAGTGTATAAAAAATCTAGAGGGAGAAACAGTAAAGTGTAGAGAGAAAAACAGTGCTACGAGGAATATGACCTCGTTGTCGCTGGGACTGCCAGACAATCCTCACGCAGCTCCTCGACCGACGGAGACGATGGACTCCGATAAGGCACTTTTCCTGAAATTCTTTCCGTCTTTCACTTTCCGGTCATCTTTCAGTTTACTGTTTTTTGGGTCATCATTTTTAAGGAAATTGAGCTGACCCTTCTCTTGTTCTTCATTGATCTAGCTCACAAACCTTCAATTTTGTTTGATCTCTCTGTTAGTTATATATTTTGAGCTGTTTGTAGAGAGGTTAAGCTGCAGATGTGTTTTTCTTTAAATTTATTGCGATATGTGAAGCAACTTTTTTGCTTTGTTATGCATCGGTGAGGTACTGAGGTTGTTTTCCTCTTGGGCTTTAGGTTTTCAACCCATAAATTGTGAGTGGAAATTGAAAGGAGAACCCCTTAATGAACACACGTCCAACTTTATATCCTTATTCAGAATCTACTATCTGGTTTGATAAAATCAAGTTTATTTTGTTATTTGTATTTCCACTGATTTTAGTTTTAATGTCCATTTTGTGTTGCTGTGCATGTTGCTTGATTTTCGTATGGTATCCTTGTTATCTTGTCTTTGTTCAATTGTTCTAGTAAACTTTATCTTATCAGGCCTTGGGATCTCTTACTGCCAGGGTTTCCTTGTTCAGACCTTTTTGGCCTATTTTCTTTCTCTTTAAGTTGATTTTGTTTCAACCTGTGGTGGTTTACTTTTTGCAGTAGATGACATTTGATTCTCTTTAATAGTCTATTGTTTCAAATGCACGCTTTCTGGCATGTGATGCTTGCTTGAGGGTTATGGTTATGTCATTATTATATCTTTTTCATGCATATCTCTTAAGATCTTTGCTGTCCTGTCTTTTTGTTACCTTGACATACTAATGGATCTCGGTCATTCTTCAAGTTTTTTATTCATTTGGGTAGTTGTATACTTGTATGCAATTTTTTAAGCTAGCTAGATTATGACATTTTGTTATTATGTTTTGTGATGATGACGTTTGTGATTTTGTTGATCCCTATCTGAATTGCATTATAGGAGATGTCGGCTGCTGTTATTGCCGGGAATGATCAAGTTACTGGTCACATCATTTCTACAACAATAGGTGGCAAAAATGGCGAACCAAAAAGGGTTGGAGCTTTTTTAAAATTTTTTATTTAATCAAATTTTCAGCTCTGCTGGTTATATTGCTCTGCTTGTTGATTTTATGCAATACGGAAATTTCTATTCCCAATCTTTGTTAAAGGTCTAAACGTACTAAAAATCTATCTTCTCATTACAGGATTGTTTTTTCTAAATTTCTTTTCAGTTTTAAAAGCTTCCATGATTTTAAGCTTATTATTGCAACTCTATTAATCGCAGAATCAAAGAATACAATGGTTAAGAAATTTATGAGTAAATGTTTATGTTTTCAGTTCTTCTGATTCAGAAATCTAAGAGGCATGTTATAATGTTTTGTAGACTATTAGTTACATGGCAGAGCGTGTTGTGGGTACTGGATCATTTGGAATTGTTTTTCAGGTACTTTTAACGGTTTAACCCTGCTTTTATTTGTGTTCTGTCCATTTACTTTCTTTGTTGATAATGTGACGTCACTCTCATCCAGGCAAAGTGCTTGGAAACCGGAGAAACCGTTGCTATAAAGAAAGTTTTGCAGGACAGGCGGTATAAAAATCGTGAACTGCAATTAATGCGCTTAATGGATCACCCAAACGTGATTTGCCTGAAGCATTGTTTTTTTTCCACAAAAACTAAAGATGAACTTTTCCTCAATCTGGTCATGGAATATGTCCCTGAGACTATATATCGGGCTCTAAATCACTACAACAATGTAAATCAGAGAATGCCACTTATTTATGTCAAACTTTACACATACCAGGTTTGAAGTCTTCTATGTTTCCCTATGTGCTTGCTTCATGTTTACGTGTCCAGCCCACAGTGATAAAAGCTGAAAATACTTTCAGATATTTAGGGGGCTGGCTTATATCCATACTGTTCCAGGTGTTTGCCATAGGGATGTGAAGCCTCAAAATCTTCTGGTACATGTTAAACATAATCTTTTCTTGATTTTATGTTTGACCATTAATCTGATCTGTCATTTTGTTTAACATGAAGGTTGATCCCCTCACCCACCAAGTTAAGCTTTGTGACTTTGGAAGTGCAAAAGTAATGGTATGTAAGACTTGTCAATTCTTTAGTCATCTTTGTTCCTCCAGCTATCTAAACTGCATACATAGGTATCTCATCGATATCTTGTATTATTGTTTCATTTTAAACTTTGATGTTCTCAATTATGTTAACAGTTGTAAATTTGATATTTCATAGATTTACGAAAAAGGTCTATTAATTTTGAATCTTGTTGTGCCTGTGGCTGTATGGATTTTGGTCAAAACTGACTCACCTGATTTCTAAATAGTTAACTATGGCGATATGGAGATATAGAAACCTGGATAGAGATCAAAGTATCTCTTAATTTTAGAAGAATTTTAAAAATATTTATCCATAAAGATTGAAAATGTTAATAAGGCTCTAAAAACACCTTTTTTATGTCAACAAGTGTGGATAATACTTACCTATTCTAAAAACACCCGTCTTTATATGTCAGAAAGTGTGGATTATAATTACCTATCAACTGGGGGCGAGACTGGATATTATTATTAGTAAAGTGACCTAAAATCTGACATTTCCTTGTATATTACTGAAAGAGTTCTGTTAGTTAGTGTTTCCTTACACGGGTTTTCAAGACCTTCCAGACAAATAAGAAGTAAATTTATTTCATAACTCTGATTAAAATGCAACTTAGGAATTTTTATATCAGACCTTAAAAGGGTAAACTTCCTTTAGTTATTTGTTCTTCTGTGTGAAATCGTAATTTCCTTTCTTGTATAATATTATCTTGTCAAGAACTCTGAAATATATTGTAATTTCCAAATACTGTTCACATTATAATAGCCCTATTATGCATTCCATCATTGAATTCTTGATTTACTCTAAGTAACTCATGCTTCTGCATCTTATTTGTAAGCCATCTTTCAGTCATATGACTCGTGTCAATGTTCTTTTCCTTGGATCCATATATAAAGAACTAATAAAAATAATAAAAAGGATTTATTATGATAATTTACTGTTTTAAAATTCCATCTGAAGGATTTATTTTCTTTATCTTATATTTTTAGTAAATTACCAAAATTCTCAAGAATTTTGAATTTTGGTGTCACAGGTTTTTATGCATAAATACCTTTTCCCTATGAAATCTTATTATTTCACCAATAAATTTTCTGTAATCAGGTTAGGGGTGACGCTAATATATCATACATATGCTCTCGTTATTATCGAGCACCAGAACTCATATTTGGTGCAACGGAATATACTACCTCAATTGATATTTGGTCTGCTGGCTGTGTCCTTGCTGAGCTTCTTTTGGGGCAGGTTTGTAGTGACATTCATTGCACTATTGATTTTGTTGGTTATTATTAGTTTCCTGAAGAGGACTTGGATTTCAATTAAGTGTTATGGCTCACTTCACATTGTTTCGAATTTATCACAGCCATTGTTTCCTGGAGAAAATGCAGTGGACCAACTTGTAGAGATTATTAAGGTGCTGCATGTTATTCCTGTTTACTAGTAGGCTTTGTAACCGCATGATTGCTTGTACTCACTTTAGAATTCTGTACAGGTTCTTGGTACTCCAACTAGAGAAGAAATACGATGTATGAATCCATATCACACAGATTTTAGGTTCCCTCAGATAAAAGCTCATCCTTGGCACAAGGTATGCACCCCCTTATTTCTTCACTTTTGATATTTCAGTTTCTTAGTGGTTCCCCATAAACTGGCCAATTTTTTAGAAGTGGTGATAAAGTTCTCTAATTCAGGTTTTCCATAAAAAAATGCCTCCTGAAGCAATTGATCTTACTTCACGACTCCTGCAATACTCACCAAGTCTTCGCAGCACTGCAGTAAGTTAAAATATTTTTCTCTGTATTTATTGACTTAGATCATCTTTGGCTTTGAACACATCCCATTTCAACTATAAATCATGTTTCACTTGACTGATTTAATGGTAATCTGCTTTTGGTTTTCTTCTGGATCCTACATTTTGCAGTCATTTAAGCTTTCAAAATAATTTCCAACCAACAACCATTTCCTCATAATTTTTGGATACTATTATCTCTCTGAATTGACCGTCTTTTTCCCTTGCTGCAGCTAGAAGCTTGTGCCCATTCTTTCTTTGATGTGCTACGGGATCCCAATGTGCGCCTTCCCGATGGTCGCCCTTTACCTCCTCTTTTCAACTTCAACAAGGAAGTATGCCTCACAACTATAATCTTTTCTTTACTTTGCCACTTGGGGAATATGTGATCTCTTAATAATTCTCATGTTTGTGAATTTTTGCCTGATTAATCTACCTTTAGCTTGACTTGAATCAGTTTCCGATGACTAAGCTAACAAATCTATCATGAATCTTCTCCAATTATAATGGACCTATTGAACTATTTCTATATATGTAGCTTGAAGTTATAATTCAAGTAAAATGAGAAATAAGATCTATATGTTTAACATGGTCTAAATTTTGTCATAAAAAATGGAGAGGGAAAAAAGAAAGAAAGAAAAGAAGGTGAGAAGAGATGAGAAGTTACTTAAACTTGGTGGGTTACTCTTATATATGTTTATTTATTTAATTCTACATGGCATGGACATCTTTTTCATATTTCAAATTAATGGAAATTGTTCTAACTTAATTTTAGAATGGTTTATTAATTGAATTAAGCAATTGATTCATAAATCATAACTAACCACTTGCATAATGCTTTTAAAAGCATAGATGAGAGAGTCTATATATTCACTTGTCTCATGAATTGGATTCTCATATTGCATATATAATTTTTTGTCCTTCATAATTGTGATTTCTATCTTTATTGAAAACAAAAAGGTGAGATTTTTTTTTCAAAGATTGTGTTGTTACGGTGGAACGTAGCTTGTACTCTTCTGACATGTACAACTTTCTGTTATTTTAAACATGTTCTTTATCCTTATTGGTCAAGAAAAAACATGTTCCTTCTTATTGGTAAGCATATTTTGGTCCAAGTAGTTCAAATTTACTTGGACTTTGGTTATTCCTTGCAGTCTGTATATTAGATTACTTATTGTTGAACTACAAGTATTGTTTCTTCAATCACCTGCAAGTTGATGCTAATTTGATTTTGATTCGTGATGCATAAATTGTTGGGGTTGGATTGAATATATATCATGACCTCGCTCCAAGTATAAATTGTTGTTACTAATTTTTTAACTTCCTATCTTTCTCTACTTGGTTTACATCTGGTTGTAGTTAGCTGGAGCTTCACCTGAGCTGATCAACAGGCTTATACCAGAACACATCCGGCGGCAAGGTGATCTCAACTTCCTCCATCCAAACGGGACATAAACAGGTCTATGTAACATGCGATCAACTGCCGTGCTAGTTGATGGATGGTGAAAACAAGTCTTTTTGGATTTTATATCATCAGCAGTTTTCTTCTAACCAGCCCCAAGAGAGATGTATGCATCTACTGGCTGTTGGCTTAACCTGGAGTTCGGTAATGCTGTATATTATGTATGTATTAGCTGAAAAGTGAGAACTTTTCCCCACTTGTGTAAATTGTTTTTGATCGTAAAGATTTCAGAAAGCTAGGTGTAGAAAACATGGTCATTTTGTCCAAGGCTAGTTAGGCAGATGTTGTAATGAAACAGGGGAGCCTTGGGGCTTGGAGCTTGGCTTGTTTATTCCTAGTGTTTGCAAGCCAGTCTGCATTTTTTTTAATGAAAGTATTATTTCTTCCTGTTCGTCTTGTAGACTGTTAATTTGTAGTTTTGCATTGCATTGTATTGGTTGAACATGCCCAAAACAATTGGGATGCGGTGCTTTTGTGCAGTAAAAGGGGAGATCCCAGTTAAGGGTGGTTGGGAACTTGGGATGGTGGGTGGTGGCAAGTGCATTAGGTTTCTTTGTATTTAATCCCTCCTACATTTTGGCAAGTACATTTTCGTCCTTGTCCTTTCTCTTCAAATCCCAAATGTACCATTTGCTTCTGGTCCCAACTTCTATCTTGTGTCCTTCATATGGTAAGTTTCCAGCATTACATTCACAGTTGTCAATTATGTCAGCCTTTCTCTACACACACACACAAAGTTTTATCCCTACCTGGCTATTGGGCTTCTGTTAACTAATTTATGGGCCACTTTTGGAAGGGCCAATTATGGGCTTAGACTAATGCTCCTATCAAAGAAAAAAAATACTTTATTACATTAGTCTATAAATCTTTGTCATGCAGCCATGCAGGATGGACACTACTCTCTTTCTTTTGTAAATTGTATATATATATATACACGGTCCGTAACCTTAAATAATTAACCAAAAGTGAATTGGTTCTAGCGATGGTTCGAGCCGTCGCCATAGCTAACTTTGTATGTTATAGCAACGAAAAAAATCTTCGTTATAACCGATTCGCTTTTGGTTCACTGGAGAAGGGGTTATATATGTATATAAGGGAATATGATAGACGATCTACAATAGTAGAGTGAATTCACTCAACTCTACGATCATAGAGTGAAATTACTTTATGATCGTAAACCGTATAACTTTTAAAGTTATTCGACAGTGTAACTCTATTTTTATCATATATATATATATATAAAGAATGATCCATATCATCTATTTACTATAAATTAAAAAATATCATATAACATCTTAACCATATGTGTAATTAATGAAGACACGTTGTCCGCTAGTCTTACTAGCGGACGTAGTATGTGAAAAATTTATCCAATTTTGACCCTATGTGCCAAATACTGTACGAATTTTACAGAACATCAAAAGTTGCAGAGAATCAGGTCTGTGATTATGGCGAGAACCAAAAGCATGAAGAACTCACTAATTCCTCTAAACCCATCATTTTTCTCTCACTTAATTTCAGTCTCTCCATTACTCCCACTCCTATTCTCCCCCAAGAAGAGCAGCCCCAGATCAAGAAACCACCATTTCTGTTCACTAACCATTTTCTCTCTCTCCTCATCATCTTCACTTTCTTGGGAATTTCCATTCTCACATTCATACCCACCTCTAATTCCCCCTGTTCTGCAATTTCCCCTTCATCGCCACGCACTTCTCTCTCCTTCCCTTTCCCATAAAAAGAACCATCCGAGAAACACGCTCCATCCTCACAAAAAGAGCAAAAAAAAGAACCCAAGACAGCTCCATTCCGGCGAGGACAACAACCGGAGCCCAGATTCCGGCAAGATCCATCTGCCAAAGCCACGACCAGCAGATACCTCTCAAGATCCGGATTCCCCAAACCATTAACCCCAAAAAACCCCACTTCAGATCATGACTCCACTTCCCTCACACACAAGAACCATACCCTCTACTACTCGCACAAGAAGGACCCACGATCTAGCAATCCTCGGACTTGGCAAAGCTCAGATCGGAAAGTGGATTTTCAAAAAGGTCCACGTTACAGTGGTCGAAAAGGCTGCAACAGCACCTAGGCAAGGTTGAAGGGGTGACTAGAGGAAGAGGAAGGGATGGAGGGCTGAAGGGAGGAGGAGGGAGGAAGGAGGAGGCGGGTGCATATGCTAAGTGGGGAAAGTGGGGGCATTTGAGTCCAAAAATTTAACTTAAGCTGTCCGCTAGCAAGTCTAGCGGACAGCGTGTTGAACAAACGGATGGTTAAGATGTTATATGTGATGGTTAAGATGTTATATGTTATTTTTTAATTCATAATAAATAGATGCTATGAATCTTTCCCTATATATATAGTCAATTTCTTATTTAATTTCCTATAAAATCCAACTTTTGACGCTAACTAAATGTTTTACAGTACATTTCTTCTAAAATCATAGGCAATTTGATTAATTCTCCCACCCTTTCTTTATACACACATATAGTAAGTAGCCAAGGGAAACATAAATAAATCATAAAACTGAAATAAGTAATGGAGGGTGAAGGACGAGACGGCAATGGAAATAGTCATTGTGAATGCTCTAAAACCAAAAGTGCGGAATTATCGGTACAAATGAAGAATGAGGATTTTGTTAAACGCCATCAAAGTTTGGAAGGAGATGAAAAGATTTGCCGGATATGTCATTTGGGTTCCTCAGAGTTGATACAACTTGGTTGTGGATGTAAAGGGGAGCTTGGTGTCTCTCATTTGCCTTGTGCTCAGACATGGTTTAAACAAAAGGGCAATAGGTATTCTACTTACTTTGGTTATGTTAATTATATATGGCATGGATATATCTATAATATAAAACAGAGCGGAGAGAGAAAATAGACAAATGTCACATCAAGTTTACGTCAGCAGCTCTCTCTCTCATTCCAGTTTATTCAAATTTCAAATCCTCTATCTATTCTACCACACACACATAGCTCTCTCTCTCATTCCCCCTACATACAAATATGTGTTCTCATTATGTTTCAGATTTATAATTGTTTAATTTTGACTCACATATTTCGATAATTTTTAAATTTCAAATATTTGCATGTATATATTGAAGGATACACGGTGTAAGCTGTAAAGTAAAGGGTCTTATACTCAACATGTTGTTTCTCTATTTTCTGCATGTATGTATTCATTGTGTTTCGTCTTTTGTAAAGTTAGCTAATTATACATGGTTATGATGATTTTGGGTATGGAATGATGGTTTTTATGGTGGTTTGGATATGTATGGATGATTGTAGTTTTGTAAACATGTTTAGATTTTTTTGGATATCTATTTTTAAAGGAAACTCTGCCGAAATTTCTTGAAATTAGTAGCGACTAGCTTGATATTTTGGTGGTTGGATGTGTTGATGATTGAGTATGTATTAATTTCTTCATATATGTATTTTTTTGTGTTCCGTATTTTGTAAATTTAACTAATTATGCATGGTTATGATTATTTTGGGTATGGAATGATGATTTTTTTGGTGGTTTGGATATGTGTGGATGATTGTAAGTTTTATAGACATGTTTATATTTGTCTGGATATCTATTTTTAAAGAAAATTCTGTCGAATTTTTTGAAATTAGTAGCGACTAGCTTGATGTTTTGGTGGTTAGATATGTGTTGATGATTGTGTGTTCCGTATTTTGTAAAGTTAACTAATTATACATGGTTATGATGATTTTGGGTATGAAATGATAATTTTTTTGTGGTTTGGATATGTAATGACGATTGTAAGTTTTGTAGACATGTTTAGAATTTTCTGGATATTTATTTTTAAAAGAAATTTTGCCGAAATTTCTTGATGTTAACTAGCTCGATGTTTTGGTGGTTGGATATGTATTGATGATTGAGTATGTATTAATTGTTGTGGTGATATGTGTCTTTGGATAATGTAATATTTTTTAAATTTTAATTTAATTTTTCGTTACACCGTGCCTTCAGGCACGGGTTATAGCTAGTATATATATATATCCAAAAACGAATCGCTATAGCTGACATGGTTCGAACCGTCATTTTAGTTCAAAAAAACATTCGTTATAGTCGTTTTTGATTCGCAAGAGAAGGAGAGCGTGTATATATATATATATATATATATATATTCAAAGAAAATTAAGTTTAACTAGTAAATGTTATTATTGAAAGGAAATAATCTTTCATAATTTATACTCATATTTTATTTTGTGCGTACAGATTATGTGAGATTTGTAGAAAGACTGCGATAAACGTTAGTGGTGTGGAAGACATAAATAGTGTAATATTGTTGGTGGAGTGGGATGAGATGAGATTGATGGCCGTAGCTGCATCACCGTCGTCGCTTATAGGAGGAGGAGGAGGAGGAGGAGGAGAGGAGGATTCTCCGGATCAATGCAAGCGCACATTTCGTAACATTTTGACGGCATGTCTGGTTCTAGCCTTTGTAGTTCCATGGTTATTTTGAATAAACATGTTTTGAATTATGTTCCGTTATTCATATCCATACATAAATATATTTACATACTTACAAATTCAATTCAATATGTTTAATTTATTTGATATTTTATTTACATAAATATTTGCATACTTGCACTCTAAAATTAATTCTTTTTTATTTGATATTTTATTATAAATGTTGTTTACTTTTCCTACACATAATAAGTATTATTTTATTTGTCATTCTTTTAAAAGAAATCATATTAATTTCTATATGATAGTATAACATGATATATATATATATATATATATATATATATATATATATATTGTCATATTATACTAAATTAAAACTAAGGTTGAACCAAACAAATAAATATCCTTAAAATTTATATATTTGTAATTAAAACTCTTAAATTAGATCAATGGGTAATTTTTTCCATGCTCCAACTCAAATGCTAGATTGAGTTAAGAAGGGTAGAAAATATATATGCTTATTAATTGTGACAACAATAATCTAAAATCTCTTCATAATATATGATATTTTTTATAGGTTTATAGAATAACATGTATACAAATAATATAATACCTAAAAAAATAAAATAAAAAAAATACAATACCACAGTGATATTTTCCATAACTAGAATGAATTGTTTTGTCATCCATATAAATAAAAATGTGTGTCACACTAATGGCAGAGATAATTTTATGAAAAATGTAATTATTTGTGGGAATATTGGTTCCTTACAATGAATTATAAGGGCCTATAAATTACAATATATTTAAATACATCCTTTTTGCACCATGTCCCCATTGTTCACAATATTAGGAATATTAATATTTTTTTTATCTTAAATAATTTTGCAAATGATGTATTACATCAGTTAAATACATTCTTTTAATTGGTTGTAACATAAAATATTATTAAAATATTTAATATCACATTATTTAAGACTTACTTGAGGCCCTTAATATTATATTTTCCTAACAATTAAAAAGAAATGTAATGTCCCGAAAAAATTAAAATTATGTTGGAGTTGTACAATACTACCCCTCAAGCCAAACTAAAGCTCCTCGGTTCACCGAGAACATCATCAAAACCCTAGATTTACTCGCACTCCCGCTTCCTATATTTAGGGTTTCTATCCTATTCCCGATTCTGCATTCCCCCCCCCCCACTTGCAGAGTTGCAGTTGAAGTTGCGAACTTCACCACCGGCGAATAGCCATGGTATCTCTCTTTATATCTATCTATATTACACAACCACACGCTGCATATGTATTCATATAAAGTATATACACTCCGTATATATATATATATTTGTTGTGTAATTTGTTTGGGATTTATGAATGCAGGCTTCAGAGAGAAAATTAGCGAACCCGATGAGGGAGATTAAGGTTAAAAAACTCGTCCTTAATATTTCTGTTGGAGAGAGTGGAGATCGACTCACTAGAGCCTCTAAGGTATGCTATTCATTCTAATCTTATTTGATGCAAATTCTCTATCCTATCGTTTTGCAACTCCACCTTTTATCTTTGCTACGTCTATCCTCCACAGGTCTTGGAACAACTCAGTGGTCAAACCCCTGTTTTCTCCAAGGCAACTTTCTCAATATTTTACCTTGTTTGGTTTCTTAAAATAAAATTTGTATCTTGGGTCTTACAACGTGTTAGCTGTAAGTTTTACTGGAGGTAGCTGAATTAATTTTTGGGTTGCCGTCATTAGTTTTTTGGTTATTGTTTTTCTATTTTTATAGATATTGATTTTAATTGAGCCCTAGTCATTTTCAATGTGATATTCTTGTAATTAGATGCTGAGAAAATGAAGTTGTTAATTACACGGACTTGATAAAAAGTCCTTGCTTTAAAATCCCATTATTTGTCTTAATTTTTTCTTTTTAACATTGTAATTAATGGTTTGTTCTATTAATTTGATTAATAGGCTGAATATTGGTTATTGCTTGTATTCTGAAACTGAGACTTTGAGGATTGAAGAACTTATCTTTACCGAGTTAATGCAATTATTCACGAAACTGAGTTGGTTGTTTCATTATTTGCAAGATTAAAAGTTAAAATGTTCAACAGCTTAAAGGAACAAATGGAGATTTATGTAAACAAATGAAAATATTTTATTTAGTATCAGTTAAAAAATTTCTCTCTTTGCGTGTTCTGCTTGCAGCAAGGTATACTGTGAGGTCTTTTGGGATCAGGCGTAATGAGAAGATTGCCTGCTATGTCACAGTGAGAGGTGACAAGGCAATGCAACTTCTAGATAGCGGGTTGAAGGTGAAGGAATATGAACTGTATAGGAAGAACTTCAGTGATTCTGGCTGTTTTGGCTTTGGTATCCCGGAGCACATTGATCTTGGAATTAAGTAAGCTGTTCTATTTTATTTATCCTTTTGTCCTTTCAGTTAATTTATATATGTTGCTGCTTTCATTATTGTTTTAATCAGAATGTTTAAAATTAGGGTGTAGAAGGTGTGAAAGTGTGAATGTAAAAATCACATCCTTGTCTTTAGCTGTCTCCCTTATATGTAATTGGAAAATTGCTCATAATTTGTGAAGCTCAAATTTATTACTGTTCTTGATGGAGGCTTTAGCAGAGTGAGTGGTCAAGCGCTTTTGTCATGTGGATTATAAAATTTGATAATTGTTCTTTAGGGTAAGTTGTATTTTACAAACTACTAGGATAGATTTTCAGCATGTGAACCCTGCTTTCGAGTCTCAATAAATTAATAATTGCCCTCACAAGTCATTGAAATTACTTTTGTGTACACCATCGGTGGCTTCCACAAGGATACTTTTCAATTCAATATCTTAGAACTCATGTTTTGAAATGTTGGGTGTAGACAAGTAGATGAAACAAATAGTTTGTTAGACAGAAGAATGAAAAGGAATGCAAATAGTTTGTTAGATGTTCATTTTCTTATATACCTATTCTTGTGAGGAAGCTGACATGGGTAGAGTTTTGGGGTGGATTTTTTTAAAACATGATTTAAGAACTTGTATATGAATTTTGGAGTTTCCCAATTCATAGTTGCCTTTTTGACTTGCATATGTTGACATCTTGCAATACTTGACTGAGTCATTTTTCTCTCTTTTACTCAATTCTCTGCTGGTGGTTATATTCCGTGTTATCTGCTATTTATAGATGTTGTGAGTTAGCTAAGATATTCATTGCATGCTAGTTTTATGCACTTAGTTGATCACTTGCAAAGCTTTGTATATCTTGTACTGATAAGTATGCGTTCTACTAGTCTTTATTCTTCTCTCCTATTTTTTAACAAGCTATATTTGTTTTTTCAGGTATGATCCTTCTACTGGCATTTACGGTATGGATTTCTATGTTGTGCTTGAACGTCCGGGTTACCGTGTGGGACGACGCCGTAAATGCAAATCACATGTTGGAATCCAGTACAGGGTTGCAAAGGAGGATGCAATGAAATGGTTCCAAGTCAAATATGAGGGGGTGATTCTTAACAAGTCCCAGAATATTGGGAATTAATTGAGTGATGTCTGATCTGTTAGGTTTATGCCTTTTGGACTAGCGGAAGATAAAAAATTTAAGAGCAATGTTTTGAATAGTTGCAGACTGGCAGTCATGTTTGCATCTAGTTTGTCAAATTTGACATATTTTTGAGAGAATTTGAACTTCACAATGTTTTTGGCTTTATGTTGGCTAAATTTTAATTCCAGTTGATTGTTTGAGCAATTTCCTATACATCAAAACTGAAAAAATATAATTTATAGAATCTCGGTTGACTGATCCAAGGGTGTCTTGGGATGTGTTTAATTATCTGACTGGAGTATTAAGTTTTTCAACGTTAATGTGTCAATTTGGGGCTTGCTTGGTTTGGTTGTTTCTGATAATCAATCCAGCGGGATGGCTTCTCTTGCTTGTTGAATTTGTTGGTAGCCTTTACATTTCAAGAGAAGTTGGCGATTTTATTTTTCACTGTATCATCAACTACTTATTTAGCTCACTGTATGTTTATCATCTTCCTCTGTTTTAAAACTATTTTTGGGGTCAATTTATGAAATCTTTTAATCAAATCACTAAATTACCCAAATTGAATAGACGTGGAGAAGAAAATAGTTTGAATATAATTGTCTCATAATAAATATATGAATTTGACAGGTCATTAAGGATATTATCGGATTTTCACAATTTAAGTAGATCTTCCTTTTCGGATGCTAATGCAACATAGTTGTACTGTACTCTTTTTCTTAATCATGGCAAATACACAATTTATAAAATAAATAAATAAATCTGGGGGGATAATGTGACCTCTTGGTACAATGAATTGTTAACGGGTAGGTAAAAAAATTTAGGAATTTAGTCTACTTTTGTCCGGTTAGACAAAATTAAGACACTTAAAAAATTCATGGATTAGGGTATATACCAATTAATAAATTAATTAATTATGAGACTAAACATGAAAATAACCTATAATACAGGGACCTGAGAAGAATTTATCTATCTGCATAAATTTTGTATCTTGACATTTGGTTCAAGAAAACTAGTAAACTACACAAAAGAATGTGGTTAAGAAGTGAACCAAGAGAATTCTCTACTGATATTATGGTCCCAGTCAACCACATGCAAGAACCTCCTCTAGATTCTTGGTGAACAAATGGCCCTCAAATTGCCATCTCAGCATTAACACTTTTCACGCCAAATTTCCTCCATCCTCAATATTTTAAATCCTATTGGAGTAACATTTATACACACCCAAATAGTAATAATAATAATATCAGTACGTTTTCATTTGAAAAACTTCAAACTATTCTCATCTCCTTATAATGGCTCAATTACTATCACCAGTTTGCGCTGATGCCCTCAAATTCCAAAACCCATTACAAAAATTATGGTCAAGAAGCAGATGGAACATGCTGTCAAGGAATAGTGTCAGTTGGAAATCAATGGGTCATGTTGGAAAGAGAAGAAGAGGGTTTGGGAGACTCAAGGTTGCTACACACGATTCGGCTTCATCGACTTCGTTTGCTGATGATTATTATTCTGTCTTGGGTCTGGTAATAAATCTTCAGATTTGAAGTGGGATTGTTTGTTGGATTTTTGCTGATTCTTTTCTTACTGAGATACAAAACTAATCACTAGTGTCCAATAAACAGTTCTTATTGAATTTTGAGCTATTTGGTACTTAATTTTTATTGATGCAATAATGGCCTGTGCATATAGTATTCAGTCTGGAATAAATACCCAAGCCACATTTACACAATCATTTTTGGGCAGAAGGATTATTTTCTTTTCCTCAAAGTCCTCATGTGAAAGTCAAGTTTTTGAGAATGAAGGAGGTTCCTAGATCCATCACTCCATCAATTGAAGTGATATAAACCACTATCTTTCACATGTTTTTGTGAAAATTGTACTTAGGATAGTAAATACACTCATATTGACAATAAGAGTTGTTCACCTGGTAAGAGCCATGCTTACTTAGATTGAATAGGCTTGACACAAGAACTACTGAAGGTGCTTAATAGAGTTTCTGTAGTCCACCAAACAAATTGGGGTATTAAATTGATGGAGCAGACTGTAATTACTTGAATTATAGAAGAGCAAGAAAAATATACAATAAGAAATTTTTGATGGGATAGTAATTGTATTGACATATTTCACATGTAATTGAAGTATTGAACTGATAAGTTTTGGACAATGCATCATCCTTTTCTCTTTTTTCTAGTTACTAAGTTACTCCATATTTTTGGACAATCCATCCTTGTCTCTCTTGACTGACTAATTCCTTGTACACGTATACGTGACCCGCCACACAAGGCGCGACCAATGGGTAAGCTTGGAAATAAGTCCATGTGGGAATCCCTTGGGGTTGACAATGTTTAATCATATGATCTTCCCACCACCCCACAATAACAAAACACAGGGTAAGCCGTAAGCATGGACATAAGTCCATATCGGAACCCCGTGGGATTGACAATGTTTAATTATATGATCTGCCCCAAACCCCCAAAGTAAAAAAGAAAAAACTGAAAGTGGAGGACAATCCATTGAGCCAATTCATGTGGTTTGTTTAAGATTGTGGAGTCACACCAACTGAGAGGATGAGATGATTTTGTACACTTTGAGAATTGAAAATTTATTAGACCGGGATTATGACGATACAATTATTTTCTAAGGTTGGAGTCCATGCCTGGATATTGGTTATAAATACATAACACATTCCTAGTGATTTTAGTGAACTAATGCCATAGTTAGGATGCCGGTGGATAAAAATGAGTTGCATTTGCATTGATTAACACAAAAACTGACAAGTATACACTATTTACAAGCTCCAGTACTGCAGTAGCAATTCTACAAATGACAAAACAATTACTGATGATGTTGTAAATGTATTCTTGACCAAGGAAATGCTCACTATTTTTGACCAGCTTTACATTAAGTTAATTTGTATTAACTTCTTTTGGTGCTGTGATAAATAAATAAATATGTAGCTAGAATACTGGATTCAGATTTCAGAGATTGCTGCTTTCAGAGTTAGTTATAATGAAACTTTTGAGAAGCATGTTGTAGTGCCAAAATTTAACATGAAACTTGGATTATTCAAATGAGTACTAATAGATGTGGCAATGTGAAACTTGTAGTTTTCTCATGAGGCGCTATTTTCAATTAAATTCAGAAACCTTCAGGAAACGATGGCCACTTGGCCATTATCTTATCTTTCTAGACGTCTTATGCTTGTGTAATTGTAGATAAAGTCAGGCCCACAGTGACACAAACCTATATTTTAGTCTCCTCAAGTGGAGGAACCATTTGTAACTCTGGATGAAATGGCTGTTTTAAGGACTTGATCTTAAATAATTCTCCATCCAAAAAGTTGTTATTAAAATATGTTAAATGCCGGTCTGAATTAGTAGTTGGCTACTGTCTATATTCAAACGGCTTATTTCTTTTTCAAGTAATTCAGTTTCATGAATAAATATTTTATTTCTATAACTGTCCTTGATGCTATTTTTTTGGTACCAAGGATAATGCTAATACCTATTTTTCTTCTTGGCCCATGCAACCAGCTTCCAGATGCCACCCCAGAACAAATCAAGAAAGCTTATTATAATTGTATGAAATCCTGCCATCCAGACTTGAGTGGCAATGATCCAGGGACCACAAATTTCTGCATGTTTATAAATGAAGTTTATGCGGTGGGTTTTCTCCTTGAAAATGGAACTCTTTGAAATCTCAATATTCAATTTGAAATTTTCTTTTGCTTCTACTATAAAAGGACAATTGCAGTGTAGGTTCTGAGCGACCCTGTGCAGCGAATGGTTTATGATGAAATTCATGGGTATGCTTTGACTGCAATCAATCCATTCCTAGATGATACCTACCCAAAGGATCATGTATTTGTTGATGAGTTTAGCTGCATAGGTACATGTTGAGTTTTTACTTTTTACTTATAATTGTCTTGAGCTTTTACTTTTATTTGTCATGTTAGTAGCCTTCTTAGGCTTATTACTTATAAAATCCGACACTTGTTCTGAAATTTCTGAAAATATTAAGACCCAGTGGGTTTATGGTTTCATATTTTAACAATAATTTTGAATTTAATTTTTGTGGAAGTTGGGTGGTTCAGATCTTTACTCTTTCTGTTAACAGACAGATATTTCCATTTATGTTATTGTATTTGTTTTCAAGAAATTTCCTCCTAATTGTTATTTTAAATAAAATTGAGTTTGAAATACACTAATGCATATGAATAAATACAATTGCAGTGGGCAAGCAAAATTCTGAGTAATGATTAATTTTACCTTGAGAATATCTAATGATTTTTCTTTTCCACAGGCTGCAAAAACTGTGCCAATGTTGCGCCAGAAGTGTTTAGCATAGAGGAAGATTTTGGGAGAGCTAGAGCATGTAACCAGTCTGGAATCCCTGATTTGGTTCAGCAAGCTATTGATAGTTGGTAAGTCTTCACGAGTTGAAATTTATATGCCATTACTGCTGAAAATTTATAAAAGTAAAATTATCTTCAATACCAATAAATTGTCTCAACTATTTTTTGATTCATCCTGTGTGTTATTATTGCTGTCAGTGAATAACTTGTTTTTGTAAATGTCCTAATAATATCAATGATGCTTTCTTTGTCGTTCTTTAATTTTACATTTTTGTCCATAGATGAGATCGTTTTTTTATATAAAATCTCTAGATGAAATATCATCATCCAAAAGTTTTAGTGTTTGTTTATGGTATAAAATTCTTCCTTTTAGTCTGTTGGATAATTAATGCTTCTTCTTCAGCCCAGTTGATTGTATCCATTGGACTTCTGCTGCACAACTGTCTTTGCTAGAAGATGAAATGCGAACGGTAGAAAGAGTTAATGTAAGTGTTACTTCATTATGGAGTTTATCTCCTTCATCTTTAGAGTAGAAATCTTCATCTTCTAAATCAGATATCAATATCTGAGCTTATAAACTTTGTACTTTCAAGTTTATACACTATCTGGCTATGGGATTTAAATTTAGCATTGAAGGAAAGGTTGCTTTGTCGGAGTTGGCAACAAATTCTTATGTATGTAACATAAATTGAAAAGCATGCACTACTTGTTTGGACCTTGCGGTCCTTGCCTAACTGTTCTTTTCTTCCCTCTTTTTGTTTGTAATGTTTATGTGAAGATATAAACCTGACGACAGATTTAACTTTATAGAACTGGAGCTATAATACAGATGCTAATGAAAAAAATATATTAGGTTGTATATATTCCAATCAATAATTAGGCCATGCTAGAATATGACCATGTCATATAGCTGCTGCGGAATTACAACATGAATGCCAGCGGTATTGGTATCGTGAAATTCATGCAGTAACCAATACAGAAGATTTGATAAGGAGTTCAATCTGTATTATGAAATTTTAATTGAGGGTCTAGCAGCTATACCTGTTTGATGAAATGAATATAGTTACTGGTCTCACTAAAATTATTCATTTTAGTTTCTGATGTGCATTTTTTGAGACCTTGTGAGTTGTGGTCAAGTTTTCTTTCTTGAAACCACTTGGAATTTTTTTTTTTTTTTGTCAGGATGCCCTATCGATTGATATATTTATCTGTCAAAGTCATGATAAAAGTGCAGTTATATTTCCGTTGGAATTTTAGAAAGATCAATATGCTATTTGATTATTCATAACTTTCTTTTATTTTATATGGTCACTTAGGTATTGTTTGTTTACATCTGATTGTCTCTTAATGGACTGCCTCTTATTCGCTAAGAGGCATGATGCTGTTTGTTTATTTTTTTTGTTACCTCTGAATGCTTCTTAGAAAATGAAATCTTAATAATTAAGAGGTACCTCTTAATGAAATTTTTTTGATGATTTTTTTATATAAATATATTCAACAATATTATGCACTCATTTTTATTAAATTGAATATTTAAAATTAATAAATAAAATTTTACCCTTTAAAAGGGTAAAATAGTGTCATTAAGTGACAACTTACTTTTTAGTTATCAAACAATTTTTTAGATTCAGACCTCATAACCATTTAGATGATCTAATTTATTAAGACATCACAATCATTCAGATCTTAATTCCCAAGTTTATCAAACACAAACTTAAACAATGAACAAAAATTGCGTATTTAATGAAGTTCTTTTTGCATGACAGGTAGCACTGATGCTTGCAGGAATGGGATCCTCAGTGGATGTTTTCAGAATGGTAAGACTTGTGCTGATTTATTTGATCTTGATATTTAATTGTCAAGCTGTCTAGTCGTACTCCATTTTATTGTTTTGAGCATTTCCCATGCCTAAAGTTGCAATTTCATTTTTTAATTTCTTTGAAAAAACATAAACTGATTGACCATTAGTTGAGTTTGAAGTGCCTAGTGGCCTTATGAGTGATTTGTAAAGTGGTTAGCTACTAGAGGTCAACAATACATCTACTTTTGACTAGTGAGTTGTGACTGTATGGAAGTATCTGATGGGATTGGAAAGAATTTTGATTATTATCTCCTCCCACAAATGTCTATTGTTATATAGTAAAATACGAATTACCAGAAGGTGAGGTAAAAGTAGTGGATCTAGTCAGTGATGAAAGTCCAATAATAATGTAGAAGGTTGTTTAATAGATTATTATCGTTGGCATTTTTAAATTTTAATTTAATTAATTGTAGTGTGAAAATTAAATTAAGCATATATAAATAAAAGAACACAAAAGCAATCACATGAGACACATATTTAGTTGGTTGGTGTATGTTGCTACGTTCAGTCCCAACTCCTCTCCAGGACTTGAATCCTAATACTTTTAGTAATAAAAATTACTCCTTCAATAGAGAAACCTTTATAAAAAATTTCATGCCAAAACTTCCTAATTATCCTACAACTAATTATCTTGGACAGTAGCTCCCCACTACTTTCTCAAACTTCGTCGTAGCTGTACCTGAGTATAGTTCTATTTTTAAGATCGTCTTGAACAACTTTCTCCTCACAAGTACACTAGAGATTCAACTCCTCGTTGACCTCTCTAAAACTCTGTTCTTGGACAAAAGATTACTATCTTTCTCACAGATACATAAAAATAAACTAGCTCGAACAAATCCCCTTTTTTAAATTGTGTGTGAACAAATGCTTCTTTACATAAGCAGATAAATATGAATCAGCACATTTAAAAGTTTAAGTAACTTTTATATTTCAATAGTATGCTTCTTAACTAAGCATATATATTTTTTCAGATCAAATATAAAAGTTTATATAACTTTTATATTTCAAATAATTGTTTCTCCAATAAGCAGGTATAATAATTTAGATCAGGATAATATCACAAGTTTAATAAATCAAGTATATATGAGCACATATACTTGTGATATAATATATCAAGTATAAAAGATAAATCATTTAAAAAATACTTGATATATGTAGTTATATAATAATAGAATATAGCAATTAAAAAACAGATTATGTAACTTAAAAACTTATCTGAAAAAGCTTTTGACCAACTTCTCTTCTTCAAAGATGGAAAACAATTTTGCTCCGAAGATATTTATTTAGAGAACTAAAAATGTAGGCAAGGAGTGTTTAATATCAAGCTTAAAAGATTCGGTAAACATGGTTGAAAGAAATAATGAGAAGCCTTGTATTTATAGGCAAAAAATAAAGACTTCAAAAGCATTTTCAACGGTTTGAAATTCAAAATTTTGGCTTTTGAATGCTTATATCATGCAAAACATTTTCCACATGTTTTTGGCTTAAACATGAAGCATTTTCGGCCAAGAGTGGAATGATCAACATTTCAAATTCATTTTTGGCTCTTAAATTGCTTCTCATTTTTCACATGTTTTGCTCTAGTAAGATACTTTAGAAAAGTAAGGGCAAGTTAATAGTTTTATCAATTTTGTTCCCATGTTTCCTTTACCCGTTCGTTAAAACTTTCTTTATCCCTTGGATAACTTTTTTTATTTGATGAAACAATGGATAAAGGTTTTACCAACAAGTCATACTTAAAAAGTAGTTTGTCTTTTATATTTGGAAAAGCATTTCGTAGGAATATTTTTGAAATAACTTTAAAGCTTGATACTCTTTGCCTTAGGAAATGTTATTTTATGAATTTTTATCTTTGACACTTGATATTAATTACCAAGATCATTGATAAATTAATTCAAGTAAAAGACTTTGGTCAATGTTTCTTAAAATAAGTAATTAAGGCATATAGCGATAAACCTATGGAGAGGATTCTACTTTAAATATTTTCGTTTTACCTAAAAGTCTATTTTGTATTAATTTTGTTATCATCAAAACACACATCTAAAAAGTGGTGACCCAACAAGTGAATATGCTCTTGCGCTTGGCTGGTAATGTCTACAAGATGAAATGATTTTGCACTAGAAATAATTTGGTCCACCAACATTAAATAGTATGAAAAAATGTGCGATGAACTTGAAACTGTCATCTTTAGGTGTCTCTCTTCTTTCTTACTATGATCCCGGAATTGAATGTATCAGCATCTAGGAAGAGTTCATAAATAAAATTGCTCGACTTTGTGGCAAACCTTTGATCTTATTGTAATTGCTATCAGTAAATTTATATTACTGGCTTTGGATTTTGACTAAACTACACTGACGTGGCAGGCAAGCTCACGATGGGAAAAGAGGCAAATTAAAGTTTTGGTAAGAACTCAGATACCCACCCGCACATCTTTACCTGATGCGGAACACATGTCAACGAATCTTAACATTCTTAACAGATTTTGGTGATTACTTTATGTAATGAAAATTATGGATAAATTACTAGTGAGATTCAAACTTACAATTAAATATCATAAAAATCTCTTCTGTATGGATGGCAAGATGAGAGAGAGATCCAAGAAAGATTACTTAATAAGTCTTCTTCTTCTTCTTCTTTTTAGTTTAAAACCAAAATTTTTATTTATAGAACGAAGTGGTATGCTAATCTTTGTCATCATGTTCCTGTTTTGTTTTGTGCCTGATTGATTTTCTTTATCCTCATAACTTTCTCTAATCTTTTCCTAACTAGGGCAAAATGGCGATGCATGATTAATATAATCAACTCTGTACACTGATTCTTAGTTGGGTCGAGTTATGTAATGTTCTTGAATATGGACATTGACACAACAAATTATCATATGAATGTACAAGAAAAAAGAGAATGGCACAAAAAAGTCGTAAGATGCTTGACAATGGAATGAGACTACCAAATTAATGAATAATACCTACATAATACAGAGGTTAAATAATAAAGGAATTAATGGTTGAAATATTACGTCTTACCTAGAGGTTCTAGATGCTTTGATATTGGGCATCGTCTTTACTGATCACAAAGTAAATCCTGCTAATGTTTCTTATTACCGAGTAGATTTAGTCCTCGTGTGCATGGATTTGATTGATATCCAAACACTAGTGAATTTGAGTTATTTAATATATATGAATGATGTTTTGATGAATGCAACTTCTGAATTCGTTGTAGGAGCAAGCTAGAGGAAGGATGATGAAGCAGAAAGGTTCTGACAAAACTGGATCAAAGTGGGGTAACCTTTGGGGAAATGCCAAAAACTATGAAAGTACTGGTAAGACGGATATAGAGGAGGGAAATTACATATTTCAGGAAAATAGTGTTTCTAAAACATCAAGGCAAAGTCTCAGTTTGATAGCACTTTATTATACAGTCATTATGTTGCTATGAATATATCATTCAGTATTTGGTTTTATGCAACTCTCATTAAGCTTGTTCATTTTTAAAGTACATGCACATGTTTTTTCTTTGTTGAAGTAGTTAAATTGCCTTCTTGTCAAGCAAAACATAATGACCTCTATTCACTGCTACATGATAGTTTGTTCACGTTGATGGCCTATTACTTGATGTAGTTGTGGAGACTTAGCTAATGTGCATGTTGATGACTTAATTCAATGTCAAGTAGATACAAAACTCAACACTGCATGTCCTACCAAAATTCCTCTACTGTGATATGATGTGGTCTGTTACTCAAGTTGAACATGCATGGTTCTTGCAGAGGAAGAAGTAAAAGAGAGAGCAAAAAGAGCAGCAGCAGCATCTCGAAGGTGGAGAGAGTATTCAAGAAGGGGTGTCGACAAGCCATCCTCCTTTAAACTTCCCGAGGCAATTTCCAACCAGGAAAATTAAGCAGTAATTTCTTTTGCCCATTTTTATCTCAAGAAACCCTGCATCAAATGGGTAATATATATAAAAAATTCACATTGGTCATGCACCTCTGTAATTAAGATTAATGTAGGCGCGTGCAACTTTACTAATAAACGAGAAAAGATGAGGAAATTTAACTATGATGTTCTATGAGGAAATATATATATATATATATATATATATATATATATATATATATATATATATTTCATATTAATTTTGAATTTTAAGATTTCAACTTTAAAAAGTATCTTTAATTTTGTAACGAGATGATTAAAAGTGAGGTACTATGAATTTATAATTTCTTTCTCGTTTTGATGATGTTTACAGAATTATATTCTTCTTCGAAAAAGTGAGACTTTCAATAAAATAAAAAAAGAAGGTGATGGAGTATATAATAAGTTGATTAATTGAAATGGGAGTTGAATATTTCAACTACTCACGTGAATTAATAGTGTATATTTTCATTAAAGGTCAAAAGTCACACCTGCATATCTCCGGCTGTTTGAATTAATTGTATCTACATTTCTTTCCTTGATCTCACCAGACAGAAATTCAAAAATCTTGAATCAATCCATGATTTTCTTACGCTCACCAAGAAGTTTTGACCCTACTATTTTTGACTTATGAATGTTAGGGTAACCATGCAAATAAGTTTTATTTTAATCAAAATAAAACTTACAAATGAATATATAAAATTGATATAAGAGGAATTTAACAAGGTTTATTTTGTTTTTCCAGTGGGCAAGAAGATGTTAGTTAGTGCAACCAAATAATTGAAGTAGGATCGGATATATATATATATATATATATATATATATATATATATATATATATACACACTAGCGATAACATGTGTCTGAAGTCACGGCGTAACGAAAAATTAAATTAAAATTTGAAAAATATTACATTATCTAAAGACACATATTACCACAACAATTAATACAAACTCAATCATCGAGCTATTTGGTAGCGATAACCCGTGCCTTAAGGCACTGTATAATTCTCAAAAAACTAAAAATAAATTATGAACAAAAAAATTGAAATGAGAGTTATTTTGCGGCAACATGTAATATTTGGGACTTGTACTACTCTTTCTTAACAAACACATGCTACTAAGAGGAGAATTATCTCCTAGTGACACAATCTAGACGCATCATGTACATATAACAACCATCTTTAAATTAAATTAGATTAATACCAGTGCATGATGTGCATATAACAACATAAAGGCACGACGTAATAAAAAATATTACATTATCTAAAGACATATATCAACACAACAATTAATACATACTCAATCATCAACACATATCCAACTACTAAAACATCAAGCTAGTCGGTACTAATTTCAAGAAATTTCGGCAGAGTTTCCTTTAAAAATAGATATCCAAAAAATTTTAAACCTGTCTACAAAACTTACAATTATCAATACATATACAAACCACCAAAAAAACAATCATTCCATACCCAAAAATCATGAGAACCATGTATAATTAGTTAACTTTACAAAAGATGGAACCAAAAATATACAAACATGCAGAAAATAGAGAAACAACATTTTGAGCATAAGACTCATTACTTTATAGCTTACACCAAGTATCCTTCAATGTATACATGAAAATATTTAAAATATAAAATTATCGTAACATAAGAACCCTTACTTTACCCTGAATTATCTAAAAAATAAATGAGCGCACACATATTTACTTTATGAACAACGCAACGCTTTGAAAGACCTCCTCACCTTATATTATAGATTCCAGTACTCGGTCCTAATAAAAGTTTTGAGAAAAGATATCACTACCTGATGATCAACCTTTATATGTTTTGAGAAAAGCTTGGCAGCATGACATTCTTTAGTCAAAGGTCGCAAACCCCTGCAGTAGCAAAAGAAACATGATACACAAACTACTCAATTTGACTATTGTCATAAGTTTCTCTCTCCCATTTTCTCTACCGACAATAATTTTTTTAGAATTATGAATAAACTGATATTAATGAAAATGTTCGACTGTGCTATTCTCCATTAAGACTCAGTTCAAAGCTTTAGCCTTTGTTTGAATTTCTGGATCCTAAGACAAAGTCTCAAACACTCATTTTAATTGGTTTACATAATTAAAAAAATTATTTTTCCTATTGATCATAGAAAAGAAGGCATGATGGAGATGGAGGCAAGATATAAATGACATCCACAGACACAAGAAAAGTAAGGTAACATCAAAACGACCAATTTATTCTAGTCATTATGTTTATTATTGATTGTTAGGAGTCAGTCTATACCTAATTCAAAGCTTGAAAAAAAATAAATTCCATGAAAAAGAAATCTACAATACTAATCTGCAAAAATAAATGTATACCAAAAATCAATCTATAATTATGAAAGTGGTCCAAATTTTCACTTAACTCAATATGAAAGTAAATAGCTTAATTTTTTTTTAAAGTAAATCATGATTCATTGGCGTTCATTTTCCAGTTTCAGACGTAATTCATATAAGGATATAATTTCTCCTTTACTTCTAGAACTCGCAATTTCTTGTTTTCTCTTTTACACTATAAGACAATGAGTGCACAAAAAAACCACCCTTACCAAAAAAAAGACACAAATAAGAACTTCAAAAAGAGTATAAATCAGCTATGTTCCGGGAATATTTATTTCAACAGTAAATCAAGATGGCTCAAGTTAGGATAGGTTGTTTCAACATGTTCAAGGACTAAATGCTACTCTTGGGCTCAATGTGACCTTAAAATTTAAGGTTAATATCAATAGTACTCGTGGGACAGTAAATTTGAGACTTGATTCGGGCTCAAGTGGTTACTATAAATATGTTCAAAATATTATTTAATAACGCCACTGCCTTCTCATCTCCGGCTACTATAACTATGACAGCTCGTAATATTGGACTTGCGGACTGTTTTCCATTCCCAAGCATCTAAGAGCGAATCTAATCAGGTACTTTTCAGTTTTTAATCTCTCTTAAAATGACAATATTAGGTGCTGCCAATTAGTTTTGAAATCAGGGTATTGGAAATTTGAATTAGAAACATCCCAGTTCGAGGGTTTTGATTTTGATATGCATTTTGATATTAGGTAGGGAAAATGTTAATCAAAAATCCTAATTTCAAGATTACTAAAGGAGTAGACTAAAGGTACGACATACATTAAAACTAACAAATGATGAGCATTTCAAATCAAGAATCTGACAAAACAATTTTTCTACTAAGAAAGAAGTTTGCTGGTTGCTTGGAACGTAACAAAATTCATGAACCAATTACCTGAACTAAGTTGCAAAACATTAAAAAAGGTAGTAATATTTACATAGAGTCTAACAACACCTTCGGATATACGATATTTGTCGTGGTAGATGATCCATTAGGAGGGAGAAGGACACTGATGCAATCAGCCGATGTGCACCTAGACATGGCCATATATAGGTGACCGTGGCTAAATACAGGCAAGCGCAGATCTACACCAACAAACTTGACTGATTGGCCTTGCGACTTATTGATTATCATAGCATATGTTAAGCGTACTGGGAATTGGCGTCTAGTCATTTGAAATGGTAAATCTTTAGACGACGGTGATAATGATATCCGTGGGATAAAACATAGATTCGAAGATTTGTCACCAGTTAAAATTCTAGCCTCAATAACCCGCGATGCGCACTTGACAACCATTAGTCTGGTCCCGTTATAGAGTCCATTTTCGGGGCTATATTCCTCAACAATATGATGGGGCACCCGACCTTTAGTTCCAACTTGAAAGGCGGTAAACCTGGCGGGTTTAGAGAATTTAGAAACTCACTTGGATATTGATTAGTGGTAGAACGACAGCGTTCGTACCCATCTGACACCTTGTTAGCTGCCAAGTAGGTATACGTCTCGCCAGGATAAATTTGTAGAGCAACATCGTTGATGGCGCATACATCATCATTCCGAGCAGAAAGAATTGTGCGCTCATTTAAGTAGGATGGGGTTACCACACTGAGCACATCTAGTTGTGGATAAACTCTGGAAATTAGTTCATGCAGAGTTCGACACCTGTGTATCGTTGGAGGAAGTTCCACAGTATCTTGCGTACCGATCCCAATCTAAGTATGATGTGAAACATATCAGTACATATAAATGAATAATTAAATGAATAATCTGTCATATAAATCATCTCTTCCAAGAAGGATGCGTGAGAAGAATTTGCAGGATGATTGCTATTTAGACGCATATTTATGCTCAAAGTCAATACGCACACACTCGCCCACATTGTAGAACGTCTTAAAAATGCACCAACAATTTGTTCTCGCCGACCCTTAGGTATCATCGATAGTATTTGACGAAAATCCCCGCCAAGCATAATCGTGATACCACCGAATGGTCGGTTATCATCACGGACGTCACGAAGTGTGCGATCAACTACCTTAACACCATGTCGATGCTGCATGGGAACTTCGTAACATATTATCAAGCGAGCCTCCCTAAATAATTCCCCATGCGGTGACTGTTTGCTGAAACCACATACCGAGCTTTCTATGATATCGAATGGAATGAAAAATGTAGAATGAGCTGTCCGGCCGCCTAACAACAACAACAACGATGCAATTCCTGATGAAGCAACTGTAAAGTGTTAGGTTTGTAATATTCATGAACGCAATCAAATTGCACAAATAGCGGAAACGTGTAAAAATCAGAGTTTTAAAATTTTACAAACCATAAACCCGGATCACCCTTTATGCACAATTATTAATTAAACGAAAAGATAAAGAATAAAATCATACCCTTGAAGATCGAGCTTCCTCATGTACAAATTCACCTCCAAATCCTTTCGCGTTCAATCTTGAATTCACCGGGTTTGGTTCCTTCCTTTGATCAACGTTAGCCACCCAAGTGTTTGGCCTCTAGAGGTGATCCACCAAGAAAGAATAGAATTCAAGAAGATGGGTATTTGGCTAAACCCTAGTTTTTCTATCTCTCATAGAAAGAGGGGCGTATTCTCCAACAATTGGAATAACGTATTCTTATAATACGTCAACTTCACTTTTCACCCATAATAAGACTCCTCTTATTTATAGATGTGGGCAACCCTCCTTAACAATTAAGGAATTGGGTTTTATTTTAATTAATTAAATTCTTTTAATTAATTAAGTTCCCTAATCTTATTAGAGATAATTAATTAAATTCCTTTAACTAATTTTCCCTCTTAATCATATTAGGAATAGATGAGAGTACTTATATTAAATTAATTCCTAAACTCTTTTAGAAATTAAAATAATAATAATTGTAATAATATTAATAAGACTCCTCTTATTAATTTATATTTAATATTTCTAAAATATTAAATAATAAATATTAAGCTATTTAATTTATTCTATCACCATAGATTAAATTAAATATGCTTAACATATTAATACGATTATGCCATTAACTTCTTAAATGATTATTCTTCCTTTTATGGTGTGACCCTTTAGGTTCTCCATATTAAACCGGTTGTGAATAAATCAATTAGAACAATTCTAATCTTATTTAAATAAATAAATTAAATTATTAATTTATTTAAATAAATAATATTTATTCTACAATAGGGATAAGCCTCCCTAGCGATCAACGACTTTCCAGATAATATAGATTTCAACATTAATCATAAAAGAACCCTTGAGTAAATAGTTACCGTACAATTCAATCCTTCCACCATACAATGTCCCAATTAAATATAAGACATGGAATTACTGTCAAGTCTTATTTTATTTAATTATATGTATTTCGACTCTAAATGCACAACTCCAAATAATGCAAATTAGAAACTCCTTTCTAATTTCATTCTGCCTTGGCCAAGGACTACTGGGTTGTCATTTATCGAATCACATAGGACATTTCTCTTCTTTTACTAGAAGTGGTAGATTCTTTATTGATCATACATTATCTCCATGTACAACTTATTATACCCAAGCATACCCTTTGATATACCCTAAGGGTCTTAAGGAATAAGTCAAAGTATAACTCATCATACACAAGATACTATGATGATCTCAAGTCCAAGGATCACTTGTACTACTATCACTACAGGAATTCCTATTGACATGCGAGTAAAACTCCATTAGGTATTCCTTAGCGAGTCACGTTCAATGAACTTATTCTCTAATAAGCACCTACATACTTGCTTTAGTGTCTCCACACAAATGATCATGAGATCAATCATCCTCATCCAATGAGCAAGCAACGTATGTACCAATCTATCCGGATTCACTAATCCCCAATTTAGTAATCCAACGATTGGGAACTATTTTAGTTTTAAGCTTTCTAAGAATTTAGATCTCATTAGAATGATCATCATCATTATTCTAAAAGCATTGCTTAAAACTATGGGTTTATCACATATTATAAAACAGCATCATATAGATAATTAAAAGCCTTTAATAAATTAATACATTTTATTAATAAATGAATAAGATTGTTACAAAGTATATGCTTTATCATCAAACATGATTGGCTTGTGTGCATACTACTTTCATAAAGACGATATGACCCTCGTTGCACATTTTAGTGGTGATGATGTTGTACAAAAAGGTTTAAACATTTTGCCCTGATTTTCAGCAACGGAGATAGTGATAACATCATAAGCCGTACGTTGAGCATTATTTAGAACATCAATATTCAAAATGTCATTCAGTTGATTAAATTCATTTCGTAGTTGCATATGATCGATCAACAATCTATTACCTGAAACAGAACTCCAATTTTGAACGGGGTGTGGCATAGGTGGGAAGTCATCCAATTTTTTTCCAGATTCATGTAGCAACTGATCAATCAAATATAAACCGTAATCTTCAATTTGAGACTGTGTTGGATCGTATATGCCAAAAGTTGTTTGTAGCTTGTGACGAAGATCATCACATATATGGACGGAGAATTAATTCCACAGAGTGTATGGCTGTATTGGGGAGTATTTTACCAGAATGATGCAGAATAGTCTCCGTAACCGGTATCCCGTATTCATGGTTGAAGCCTCCTAGAGGCATTGTACCCACTCTGCATCATCTTCCAGGAGTCCCATAGCTACACACGCTGATTTAAAACTATTATGAAACACACCATTGATCGTTTGTAGACCATCAAAAGAATGCGGTCCTCTGATAACTGTTAATAGCAATCGAAGGTAAAATCGCTCCCCAGAATTGGGCGTAGCAAAGTATAATCTGCCAATTGCAAACCCACTCTGTCTCGGAGTCCAAATCTTTCGACCTTTGTTCCAAACGAAATGTTGGGGAAATTCTTGGTATGTGTAGGCACGTGCAACATCATTTGAAGAACAACAGTCAAAGAATCCAGTCAGAGTTGTGATTTTACTCCTAGACCCAAGTCTTATTGTTTCAAGTGTTTTAATAGGATCGTAAACAACTTGATGCATCCCAGGTAAATGTAGATCTAGCCGTACAACCGAAGAAATTTCTTCATGAAGAGGATAACCGAAGAGTCGCCATGCAGCCTCTGTCGGTCCAATATACCTTGCATCAAGGTATTGCTTTATCTCATTGTTTTCATCTGGTCCCTCTAAAACCATAGTTGTGCGGTCATGACCTTTGTAAATGTACTTGTGGATATATTTGTCGCACCTCATTCCTGCACAGACCTCCACATTTATATGATAGTTGAACTTTCTTGATAGGTGTGGATTGTAAGGTACGACATCTCGATTATCAAATGTATGCCCTCTGGTGGTGTAAGACTGACCATTACGGCGACGAAGGTAAACAGGGTACCCATGTTCATCCATGGTAGTCGAATTTGCAAAGGCTTTTGGATAATGGAACCGGCATGCACCGTTCACCATACAAGTTGAATAAGGGTTTCGAGAACCACAAGGACCATGAACCATATAACTCTTGATTGTTTCGTACATAGTTGGATTAGAGGATGGATCTGGGAATTCAGCACTAACTAACCGATCCACTTGTGCAGTTGTCTGAATCTTGTCAGGGCCATGAAGGAAGAATAAAGCATGCATATGTGGTAACCCTCATTTTTGGAACTCAATGGTGAATACATGAACAACTTTTTGACCAAAAATCTGTTCATTTTTTACCTCATGCATCAGGGCACGCCGTTTTAACTCAAATACACGGGCAACTATGTCTGGACGATCCAAAGAGGTTTGGTGTTCTAGTAAGGCAGCTGTTATTTCGGGCCATTTTGGGTTGGTCGTCATGGTGAGAAAGATGTCAGGGTGTTGGTGGTACCTTGTAATGGCCATAGAGTCATGAAAAATCTGGCTCATGTTACGTGCACTCCCAGTAAAGGACGATGGCAGAACAAAGCGTTGTTTGATCTGATCAGGGCCCAACTCATCAACACTTTCGTTACACAAATTTGCATAAATCTCACGACGCAACTTATCCTGATTGAGTCTGATGTAAGATAACCTATTTTGCTCCGTTGAAGCCCAAGCATCTACTATAAGCTCTTGAAATAACTTTCCTCCAATAAGAATTGTCGAATACTCGGTGGGACGTGGAAACATACGATAACTGTAAAATTGCATCTGTGTCATCCTTCTTACTGAAAAATCCTTTTGTTCGGAGTTCCACTGTCGTAGACCAGGTTCCCAACCAATCTCACCAGTAGGGAATAAAAGTACATAGTGTAATGGTAAATATGCTGGATGACACTCATTGATCTGGCTCAGGGCTCTATTATCTCCTTTTAGGTGCAGAACAATATCCCTCATACCACTACTCTCACTACCATCACCAGGAAAAATTACAGCTATTTTATCAGTGGTTGGAATATTGTACTGATGCCTATTAGTTGATGAGGTGTAATGAAGGTGAGCACGTAAATCATAATCTGAAGATTCTGACTCAGTTAGTATTTCATGGGCACGTTTGTACTTTGAAACAAAATGATTCACTGACAACAAACAATTCTGTACAGTGTTGAGGACATCTCGACACAAGTTATTATTCCGCGCACACCGAATATCCAATGCAGTGGCTGGGTCATATATATACAACTGACAGTAGATGGGTGCGCGACCATCCGGGGGTAACAATGACCCGGTATGGTGACGTAATTCTCCATAAATAGTGAATGATGTTGTCCCTCTTAAGTTGAGTAATTTGTCTTCAAGCTTAGCACCCAAGCTCGTGAAAGCATTAGCTGCATTGTACTCCCTAATATGCCGACGAAATAATTTTGCTTGACCATCATGGCCATCAAACAATGCACGAATAGGAGATGAGGGTGCAATGAGTTCCGGTAACTTAATTTTGCCTTGTAGACAACATGTTCTGAATCTTAGATTGGACAATCCTGTGCGAGATAATCGTTCGTCTTGTCAATGTATGGCTGAACAATAAGGACACAAAATATACATCGGCCCGAGAAAATGACGCTCATTATTGACAGGGATAATAAGATTCATTTCGTCATCACTAAACATACTGTCAACATCGCTAAAGGGTTCTAGTGGGAATCTACAAATAAAAATTGTATGTACACAGATATGAGAAATAAGAAAATAGTAGGCAAATAATAAACTATGTAAAATATACATACACTGTTAGATCTGTCAGAACAGGAGACGGCGTCATGAGGACATTGTCATCAGTTTGATGAGAATGTGGTGCTACATCGGGGACAACTTCATAGTGAGCAAAGTTTGTCTCTAAATTTCGAGGCGAGGGTAAAGGTCGCACCAGAATAGGTGAGAATAAAGCAAAGTTAGTTGGAATGAAAACTGGGTCAGACGCAATTGTAGGTGTTAGATAACATTCCAAATTATTTGTCCGCTACCTTTTTTGTGGAAGGTGTGCTATAGTGACTCGGTGCAATGGAGTTAGGTATTGCAGATCATGACATAAGGGTTATGGGGGAGTGTAAATCACCGGTATTTTTCTATGCAACTATCGAACAGGGGAAAGACAATACATTACAACTATATTTGTCTTAAGAGCAAAAGAGATACGTATCAAGTACTTGATCAAAAAACTTACCAAAGAGGTAGACATATTTTCTTTTTCATTTGTCGGATAATTAGTGGGCGTGTGACATACTCGTGTTTCCCGCACAAGTACGCATTCATTCTGGTATTGCAGGTAGTTAGTTTTTATGTATTTTAATCCAAATACAAACAATGACAATAGTAATTGTACCTCGACATTGCACAATTGAGTACACGAATGTTCAGCCAATATTGTACGAAGAGATGGTTGGGAATGCGAGGGGACTGCAGTAACCATGTTAGCAAGTGGAGCATGCTTGGAGAATTGGGAGAGGGATTTGTTTGGTGTCAATACTGAAAAGTCTTTAGGTAGAAGTTGAGTGTAATTCTCAAAACGCTCTCTTTCCCGACGTGCGCGTTGTGCCATCTTATACCGCGAGCACGTACTACTATCATTGTGATTTCGTTCACGTCTAGCGCTTTGGGCCTTAATTTTAGAGGAAGAGAAATTTTTTTCGGGAGCCTAAGATAGGAAGTGATATGTGAAATAAGTTAAATAATTAGCGAACTAATATAATTTCAAATCCCTGATAGAAATTGCATTAATTTACTGCAAGTAAACACAACGTAGCAATTTACTAAGGGGAAACAAAAAAATTAAGAAAACTAACTAAGAATCTATAATATGTAAGAATGGCTAAAGAGACCAATACATAATTTGGACAATATGTTAGCAGGTCAAAAATCAAATTCATGTAGAGCTGCGAAATTCATGTAAGAATAGAGTCGTGTGTGCGTGAGAGAGACGTGTAAGGGTGAGAGTGAAGGGTGAGGAACTCAAAAATATCACCGAAAATATAGTGTATATTGCTCTAACCGAAATACCAACACGTTATGATGTGTTAAATAATTTTTATAAATACTTGAAGAACGATCAGTACAACATACCGATTGAGTAACCCAATTTTCTTTTCCAGTTGAGCTGTCAATTTTTTGTTTCCCTTCGTCGAAGATGGAGCAATTCTTAGGTTGTTCAAGTGATTCACATTTGAATTCGCCTAGGAAGTACAAAATAAGGCATTAGGTTAGCATGTCCAAAAAGCATAACTTTTTAAAATCAAATTCTTAAGAAATATCGCTCTCATAATAATACCACAACACAACAATTCTACTCGATGATGGTATGGAATCGTGTGTGCATGAGAGAGAAGTGTAAGAGTGAGCGTGAGACTGAGACTAAGGGGTGAGGAACTCAAAAATATCACCGATAATTTTTATCAAAAGATAAACAATGATTAGTACAACATACCGGTTGATTAAACCAATTTTCTTTTCCAATAGAACAACCAATTTTTTCTTTTCCCTTCGTTGAAGATGGAATAACACTTAGGTTATTCAAGTGATTCACATCTGAATTCTCCTAGGAAGTACAAAATAAGACATTAGTAAAAAAATGCAAACTAATATCAAAATAAATTTTTTTAACAATACCAATAATGTTACCTTATCCATATGTAATTGATTAAGCGCACATTCAGACAAAACATTGAAAGGTATGTTGTTTGTAAAATCCCAAATTTTACGAATAAAAATATAGTTTTCTCGAAATATTTTTTTGAATATTATGGTGTGGATTTGAGACAATGTTATAATTGTGGGTAATATTTATAAATTTTGCAAAGTATGCAAGTTGTTGTATTATATTCGATTGGTCGTGGAATATTCGTTTTAGTAGGAAATATTCGTACAACGGCGCAATCATTGGTGGACCCCACAACGGAATTATTGTCGGATTGAGAAAACGAAAAAAATATTTTTATGAAAATAACGGCAGATGTTTTACCGTTAAAACTGTTAAACTACTCTGTAGTAAAAGTACAGTAATACGCGTGGTTGCATAGTAGCACACGATATTGATTAATGATATTTACGTGAGAAGTCACTCAGTTTTGTTCAATTATTGCTACAGTAGTTGCTGCGTAGTATCTCACGTTATTTGATTCAATTATTGTTGATTGTTATATATATATATAAGTTTTGTTTTATTAGTATTATTAATGTAATAAAAAAGAAATTTTTTTTATATAAAACAGAATACTTTTATAAAGTTATTCGTTTTATTAGGCTAATAGTAAAAACTTTTTATATAAAACAGAATACTTTTATAAAGTTATCTGTTTTATTAGAAAATAATTAGAATATATTATATTTTATTATGCATAGTATTTGCATAGTGCCTGCATAGTGTTTGCATAGTAAAATCTTTTTATATAAAACTAAATACTTTTATAAAGTTATTCGTTTTATTAGATTATAAATAGAATATATTATATTTTATTGTAAACCAATCTAGACCGTCCGTTTAAAAGTAAATCAATCTGGACCGTTCATGGATTGGTTACTATTTAGTCCATTCTTCTATAAATAGAAGCTCATTCCTTCATTATTTCTTACGAATTCACTGAAACTCTATAGAGAGAAACTATAGAGAGAAAGAAGAAAAGTATTCTGCTACTTCACTACTCCGATATCAAGTTTTTTTTTACGGTGAGGGGTATTATTTTTTTCATATTCATGAAGAGAACTTCTGTTATTCCAGTCTTTATTATTATGTTGGAATAACCTATATACGCGGGCTACCCTATACTTGGTGAAATTCTTCTGTTATTCCATTATTTATTATTCTGATGGAATAACCTGTCTATGCAAAGTACCGCATACATGGTGAAATTCTGTTGTTATTCCATTCTTTATTATTCTGTTGGAATATCTGGACCTGGTTTCGTCTTTATTATTTTGTTGGAATATCTTGTATGTGCGTTTTACGCCGGACCTGATTCCGTTATTTATTATTCTATTGGAATAACCTGTCTATGCGAAGTACCGCATGCATGGTGATTTCTGTTGTTATTCCATTCTTTATTATTTTGTTGGAATAACCTGTCTATGCGAAGTACCGCATGCATGGTGATTTCTTTTGTTATTCCATTTTTTATTATACTCAGTTGGTTAAAGTTTTGACTTCTATACTCCATGAAATTAGTGGAATATCCTTGATATTTGCGCTTCATCTAGTATCTTCTCATGAAAATATTCTTCTGAGCATTCTTGAATTTTACTCTACAAAGAAGTATCATGTTGACAATTTGGACGTTATTAGTTCCTGGATAAATTAATTCTTGAACTTATTTTATTGAATTCTTATATCACTGTCATCATCCTCATGTTTATATTTTATTGAAAGTCATTTATGGTCTGTAGTGCATAGATGGACTTGGTATGATTACGACCACGGATTATTCGGTATAATCATGACCGTAATGTTACAAATGATGTGGTAAAAGTCCTCATTGGCCCGTAGTGCATTGATGGACAGTTGTTGACATGATCATGACCATTGATGAATACACGAATATCCTTGGCCCGTAATGCATGGATAATTTGTGGTTGTGATACTAATGAATATCCTTGGTCGTAGTGTAGGGATGATGTGGATTATTTATAAAGCTGAGTCCCAGCGATAAAAGTGATAAAAAACTTTTTAAATCATAAAAGATAGTAGATTTTATTCTCTATTTGACTCTTTTAATAGATTGCATGTTCCGCTGCAGTTAAACTTGATGTCTATTGTATTTTATAAGTTTAATATTGTTGAAGACTAATGATAATTTATTCTGCATTATCTTAGTCATAATATTTCTTACTGGGCTAGTTGAGCTTACCCTTTCTTTAACTGTTTTCTTCAGGAAATGAGAACGTAGTCGGGACTAGTCGGGGAACGGAGTGACGGTCCAGATGATAGTATTAGTAGTGCTCACTATTCTGTTAAATAGTGTGATAAAAAATGTACTGAGGACTTATTCTGAGAGTGAATATTATCTAGAAGACAATATTTGTATTAAAACTCACAGCTTTCTTGTTGTATATTAAAGATTGTATTTGTATTCTGTACCATGTATTTGGCGACTCAGAATAGGTGATGTATACCTATTTTGGGGGCATCACATTGTTACTATCACTTAGATCAACCTGTAAGTGCAAACTTAATAATTTAAACATGAGTTAAACATGAGCAACAGAAATTGCAAAGACAGATTTCGTATCTTGAATATCATGACAAAAATTTAACATCTGATCAAAACTATGCTTAGTTTCAAAAATACATTCAATACTATTGTTCGAAATCTTCCGAGCCTAGCTCTTATTTTTAATTTTTTAATCTTGTTTTACTATACATTTATATTATAGATTATTCTGTAAGAGAGGAAGTTGAATCAGAATAAAATGTTGAGTTTATTTTCTTGACATCTTATGTTTAACTTCTTTAATTGGTGTCATTTTTCATTAAGAATAATGTCCATGAAAAGGATTTCAACGAATTTGATTTTCTGGAAGAAAACAAAAAGAACAGCCAAATATATAGGAATCTATGTGTTAAGGTTTAAGTATTTGGAGATAATCAAGTCCCTGGATACAGCTCACTCCAATCAACCTAACATAACATAACTGATAATGTGATTCCCAGTTTAATAAGTCAAGCTAATAAATCATAGTCATTACGCGTTAGGAGGCACATGAAAGTGAGGAATTTAGTATTCAGATGAATTCAATTCGATACATCAGAAAGGAAAGAAATAATAAAAAATAAATTTAAAAGTTTCTCCACAAGTGTCAAGTAATAGACTTAATTCAAAGTTCAAAGCATTTCTTAGGCAGGTGTAATTAAATAGAATATTAGATATAAATTTATAAACACTAACTCTGATTAATTTTTATCGAACTTACCGTGTTAATCAATAAGAAATTCAAAATGAATGGTATTATTCAAATAGTGAAAATTAGACACCGTGACACTTAATCATCAGGAACACATGCAATAATTTATTTAATAAAGGAATACTGACTGCAATAATTTATAAGAGCATGTAATTAGAGAAAATACTTTTTTCTTAAGGTGGTAGTTCTAATTGAAGTAGCTTTTATAGAACTTAGGTTATTCAAGGTGGTAGTTCTAATTGAAGTAGATTTTCCCCTTCGTTGAAGATGGAATAACACTTAGGTTATTCAAGTGATTCACATGTGAATTCTCCTAGGAATTACAAAATAAGGCATTAGTAAAAAAAATACAAACTAATATCAAGATAAATTTTTTTAACAATACCAGTAATTTTACCTTATCCATATGTAATTAAAGTAGCTTTCAAACATTAAACCCACTCAACACATAAAAATGAACAATATAGAACAAACAATCTAATACAACATTATTCTTTTTGTAATCTAATTTGATTTTTCTGAGATTACTTCAGTAATCATACAATTCTATAATTCTAAAAGCTGTAAAATATTTCATAACAAATAGCTAGGAGAAGTGAACCAATTACAATAGTACAAAAATATACGTTTAGTGACATCTATGGTATATTCCCTCTGTTCGAAAATTAGATATATATTTTGATTTTACTTTCTCGAGTTGATTTGAAAAATCCTAAAATTCAAAATTGATATGATTTGTTTAAGTTTTGAAAATATCAAAATTCGATATACCTCTAATGTCGGAGCAGAGGGAGTATTTATTTTAAAGCCAATACAACTGACTGTTCAATCTAAGTATTTATGAAAGGCCTCCATTTGAATTCTAAGTTTTTTCGCATTTTAAAGGGGTAAAGGGGTAACATGCGAAAAACAATATGAAAAATTTATATCTTTTCCAAATTTCAAGTTGGAGAAACCTCCATAGACAGTCAAATAGGGTTTAAAGCTCTCACCACAAGTTTTACTTTGGTGAAGTTTTAGTTCTGATATTAGACTATTAGCTTAAATTATGTCTTTTAAGCCAAAATATTTTGGGATTGAAGGATATACAATTAATAACCTAAGGTACTATAAATAATATCTAATTTAAACATAAGCAAACTTGGTAGAGCCCTATAGTGACATTTTAAATACTAAACTCTTATCTAAATGTAATGGAATATAAATTTAAATCATGTTTATTGAATTGTGAGATTTTTCCAATATAGACGTTTTGATTCACGCTAAAAGTTACAAAAGATATGATAGATGATACATTAAACTTAGTATAGCTTGTAACTAACAGCAAGATATCTTGATTGAATGATACCACAATCAAATAATATCAAATATATAAATTAAAAATTCTCTTATTAGATGAATCATACATGTCCATATATTGCATACTCAAATCACCATGGATTTGAGTCTGAATGATGTCTTCAACTACTTCTGCAAACAAAAGTAAAAACTCCACATTTTCTTTTTCAACACTAAGAGTGCAAGACTAACAGTAATTCTGCAATCACTATGTGTAGTTATCATAAATAACATCTTACGTCTCTTTGCATATGCAACTTAACCAAGTTTGGAAGTTTCGTAATAAGAAAACTTGAACTTAGAGGCATACTCTAACTTAAAGAAAAAAGAAAAGGAAACTAAATTTCTACTTGAAAATATCAAATCCTAAAAAATCAATCTTTCATGAATACTTCAAGAACCAATTAAATAAAAAGAACACAAAGACTAAAAATAGAACTTTTAACACTGCCATAAAAATGAAACTCATAGTCACATAAGAGAAAAGGCGGTGGCAAACACATTTATGAAAACTCATACAAGCATATTGACTGAACAAATATTAAAATCTTATGAAATAACGATAATTTATAATAAGTCATTGTTAAATAAATAGCATAACGATTAGTACAGTAACTACCATTGAATTAGAGAGGTGTTCATGTGCAACCTACTTTCAATTATTTGTACTCTATGGAATTTGAATTATGAATTAATATGGAATTCAAGGTGAAAAGGACAGTTCCTAGACTTATTTTACAAGAGCCTTTTTGCTATAAATCTGTTGTGTTTGCTTGTGTGTTATAAATCTTTTGTTATGTGACTAATAAATTCAATTCCAAACACAAGAAGTTACTCTGAGCTTCCAACCAACAAACTCACGAAAATTATTGCTCTCGCTCGGTCACCCTCTATAATTGATTCTTAAATTACTATTAAATGTTATGCTATATTTAATGAAACTTTGTATACTAAATATATAATTATTGGAGTATTTTTGGAGAATTATTCTTCTTATCTTAATCATTGTCGCTTTGGGGCTCTCTCTTTATTTGATACTACTTGAATTCAGTGGCTCAACAGATCTCAAAATAGTACTCCACTTTAGGGGTAATTCCAGTCCCAGCTCACTAAATTTGTTCAATAAATATATTCAAAATTGAATTTGACATAGTGGATGATCAAACATATCTGTGGGCAGTTGGCTTGGTAGTTAATAGTTTGAATTCAAAAGCTTGTTGGCCATTGGCTGAAATTCCTAATCAGTTGGGGTTATCAACTGTATGCATATTCTATATTATTTATATGCATTGTTAGAGCTGTGTATTGCAGATAATTAGAGTGAGTCTTGCACGCCTTTAGCCAATGTAATAAAAGGTTGGGACGTTGTCCAGTAAAGTGTGGATGCAATTTTAAAGGAATTGTATGCAAAGAAAAGAATGGAAAATGACAATTTCAAGTTTTCTTCATTTACACATAAACTCAATATTTAGAGCACACTCATTGCTAAGTTATTCATAGATAATGATAATTTGCTAAAAAAAATTAAGATAACACTATGCTTGATTCAATGTGCATTAACATAATATACATAGTTAGCAACTGAAACTATTGAACCATTAGCTCAACATTTAATGACCTATTCAAACAAATTCTTTCAAACAGTAAGATTCAGCTCATAGGATTGAAATCTAAACAGAAAATAGCCAGTAGAAAATGGTAAAATAATAGACAATCATCATCAGAGGCACATTCAGACAAAAATTTGAACTTTCCGCACAAAATAGAAGAATTCAAGAGAATGAGACATAAAACACAGTATAAAAAGGAACCCACTTGGAGTAATTGAGGAAGAACACAATATAATACAACAACAAAAATACCCAGAACATAAACAACAACAAAAAAAGAGAAAAAGAACATAAATATATTCAATCTATAAACAAAAATACCCAGAACAAAATAATCATCAAATTATGCCTAATAATGATCCAGAAACCAAACTAAGCTCAAATTAAGGATATCAGTAAACCAACGAAAAGAGTAACAAAATTTCATTCTGAAAATCATGGAAAATCGCATATCGAAGCAATATCACCAAAATATGATAAAAAATCAAGCCGTAAAACAGAAAAAAGGATAAAACCTTTCGGTGTTTGGTATTGAATTCTTTGAAGACTCTGGCTTTCTCATTCATGGTCGTTTGCACTTCAAACTTTTTTGCTCTCTAATAGCGACTATGTATGCTACGCTGTCGGCGGGAGAGTAGAAGAGAGAGAGAGATGACTGCAATGTATGAGATTACTCTGGTCGGTTACTCTGGCTGGTAGATTAGGGGATGTGTATGAGATTTAGGGTTGGGTACGAGAGATTTGGGGCTGAGTATTGAGTATAAGAGATTTAAGAGAGTTTTGAGGGACGGAGTTGTTTGGGGCCGGGAATGAGAGAGAGTTCTGTTTGTGGTAGAAGAGAGAGTTTTGAGCTCTGTTTGAAATTTGAATAAGTGAGAGAGAGAGCTGCTGACGTAGGATTCAGATGTGACATTTGTCTATTTTCTCTCTCTGCTCTCCTTTATATTATATATATATTCATAATTATCGTCTTATAATTTTTAATTATAAATAAGAAATAGTGATTGAATTTATATTATATTTCTACTCAAATATATAAACTCAATCATTATTTTTTATTTATAATTAAAAATCATAAGACTATAATAAGTAATTATTCTTATACATACTTATTTTGTTAATAAGTATAAGGATAAGTATAAAGATAATTACTGATTATCCTTATAATTATCCTTATAATTTTTTATTATTTTATTTTTCTGATTAATAACTAATATGTATAAGGATAATCTGTTAATAAGTATAAGGATAAGTATAAAGATAATTACTGATTATCTTTATAATTATCCTTATAATTTTTTATTATTTTATTTTACTGATTAATAAGTAGTAATCAGTAATTAAGGCAAATTTTTTTTGTTGGCCGCTAGAGGGAGTAGCAGCTGGGCCCTCATCTCAGTCATTCACTCTAATTTTGGCTAATTTTGGATTCACTCTAATTTTGGACGACTGAATGAGCGTTAGTACTCTAATTTTGGATGACTGGATGAGCGTTAGTTGAAACAGTCACTCTAGCTAATATATTCTATGGATCATTTTTTTTATATAGGAATATATATATTATCATGATTAGCTTTTCAGTTTTTGTCTTGCTCAAAGTACATGAAAATATTGTACTATATGGAGTAAATAATATTCTATTTTTTTATTATTAATTAACATGACAAGTGATCCTCATGTACGTACGTTATGGATTAGACTGAAAAGTAAGTAAATAAAAAATTCGACATGGTAGTTTATCGTTTCTTGATTAACCTTACAAATTTGTTATCAAACTTATTTTAATATATACATTAGGATTAATTATCTGATCATATTTAGCAAATAAAATTATCTGGTCAGGGGTGGGGTGTATCTATTCTATAGGGGAATAAGGGTGCTTATTTGATAATCCTTAAATTATTTATAAAAACTTCAATTAATAAAAATATTATGATAAAATATTGTGAGAAAAATAGAAACTATATAGAAAATATATAGAAATAGAATAATAAAGGGAAAGAAGAGCCACCATCCACCGGCACCACTCAAGCATGCATCGACAAATGATGACTTACTTTGATATATATATATATATATATATATATATATATATATATATATATATATATATATATATATATATATATTTAATACCTTGAAAATGAGATAATTGTGAAAAAAGTTGAAAAAATTGACTCTCGAAAATTAATTTTGTAATATTCTTAATGAATTCTATATTTAGGGGGTGTATTCAATTAAGATTTTTAAAGACTTTTAAAGATTTTAAAAGTTTGGTTATATTCAATCAAGACATTTAAAGAATTTATAAAAGTTTAGTGGTATTCAATTACAACTTTTTTAATATCTTTAAAATTTAGGTGGTATTGAATTAAAATTTTTACAAAGTCTATAAAGTATTTTGGTATTCAAAAAGTCATAGACTTTTCAGATTTCTATTAAATGGTAGAGTTTGACAGACTTTAGAAGAAGAATTATAACTATTAACTCATATCCAAAGTCTGACCTCATCACTAAAGATTTCTAAAGATTTCCAAATAAATACAAAGGTGGATAAAACTAGTTATTAATTGGACTTTGTCTTTTATTGGGTCAAACTAATTATTTATTTTATATGGGCTAATAAATATTAATATATGATGGATAAATAATTTGGTAAAATTTGGGCCATAAAAAAATTAGATTTATTATAATAACAGAATTAACAAGATATATTAATAAGTAAACAAATAACTAAAGACCTAATCTGAATTGGTGAGGGAAAAAGCAATCGTTCGAAAGCTTCAAATAGAAAGAAGAAAGAGATTTGTTCAACAAAAGTGGGATAAAATCATAAAACTCTCATATCAATTGTAAAGATTATGTATGTATAATATATGAAAATAAAAAATATATGATGTGTATGTGTTACTGTTAATATATGATTATGTATGTATAATATATGAAATTACTGTTAATTTTTGAAAATATATGATTATGATTATGTATGTATAATATATGAAAATATATGATAATGTACGAAAATATATGATTATGTATGATTATAATTATGTATACATGGAGGATCTAAAGCGGACCAAATAAGCGGACCAATGAACGGACCAAGGCAAAAACACGCGGGTTTCAGGGCCAACCCGCGGGTTGGTCCGACCCGAACCCTGAAACCCGCGTGTTTTTGACTTGTTCCGTTCATTGGTCCGCTTATTTGGTCAGCTTTAGATCCTCTCCGATTATGTATAATTATGATTATGTGTTATAGTTAATGTAAGACCCCAATTTTTATGAATAAAGATTAATTTCTCTCGAAATATATTTTTGAATATTATGGTGTGGATATAATATAATGTTATAGTTGTGGGTAATATTTATAAATTTTGTAAAGTAAGCAAGTGGTTATATAATATTCGATTGGTCAGAGAATATTCGTTTTAACAGGGAATATTCGTATGACGGCACAATAATTGATGGATACCACAACGGAAGTATTGTCGTATTTAAAAACGACATAATTATCTTTTTATAAAAATAACGACAGAAGTTTTATCGTTAAACTGTTGAACTATCCGGTAGTAAAAGTACAGTAATACGCGTGGTTGCATAGTAGCACACAGTATTGATTATTGATGCTTACGTGAGAAGTAACTCAATAATACTCAATTATTGCTACAGTAATTGTTGCATCATATCTCTCATATTATTGATTCGATTATTGTCACAGTATCATCTGCATAATATGATATATTATTAAATCAATAATTGAGACGTACGACAAAGTTATTCGTATTATTAAATTGCAATATTTATAATGTCAAAAAGTTTTGTCAATGAGAGGTTTGGTCATCTAATTGCGCGCCAATAAGGAGAAATCCTTATCGGAAAACTCCCTCTTTCCTGGGAACGACCTGGTTGTTAAATATTGTGAGTTATAATATCAATGACGAATAAGTTCGTGTTGATTAAAGATAAAATTGATAGTTCCATTGTGTTGGAATTATTAGTGTTAGTGAAAATCGACATTTATTTCACATGATTATAACTATTAATTCACATGATTTAACTATTGATTCACATTATTTACTATTAGGGGAGGTGGTGCAAGTTTGATAATACTTGCAGGACTAAATTAAAAATGAAGAAAAAGCGGAAGGTGTTATACTGTAATACTTCCTTCATTTCTCACCAATTCACTAAAGCTTTAGAGCAATTATTACAGAGAGAAATTATAGAGAGAAAGAAGAAGAGAAGTCTACTACCTCACTATTCCAATATCCAATTTCTTCTAAGGTAAGGGGTATTATTCTTTTGTATTCATGAAGAGAGTTATTTTCTTTCAATACTCGTAAGAGTTGTTATTCCATTCTTTATTATTATGTTGGAATAACCTGTCTATGCGAAGTACCGTATACATGGTGAAATTCTTCTTTTATTCCATTCTTTATTATTTTGTTGGAATAACCTGTCTGTGCTATCTATCGCATGCCTGGTGAATTCTGTTGTTATTCCATTATTTATTATTCTGTTGGAATATCATGTGTGTGCGAATTACGCATGACCTGGTTCCATTTTTTATTATTCTGTTGGAACATCCTGTCTGTGCGGATTACGCATGCCCTGGTTTCATTCTTTATTATTCTGTTGGAATATCCTGTCTGTGCGGATTACGCATGACCTGGTTCCATTCTTTATTATTCTGTCGGGAATAACCTGTCTGTGCGGTCTATCGCATACCTTGTGAATTCTTCTATTATTCCATTCTTTATTATTCTGTTGGAATAACCTGTCTATGTGGATTACCGCATGCATGGTGAATGATCATTCGTATTCATTCCTTATTAAATTGTGGAAATGATCTGTCTACGTGGATTACCGCATGGCGGGCAAAAATCCATTTGCAGTTTCATATATTCTATTATACTCAGTTGGTTAAAATTTTGGCTTCTATACTCCATGAAATTAGTAGAATATCCTGGATATTTATGCTTCATCCAGTATCTTTTCATGGAAATATTCTTCTAAGCATTCTTGAATTTTACTCCACAAAATAATATCATGTTGACAATTTGAACGAAATTGATTTCAGGATAAATTAACTTATAAATCTTTAAAATTTATTCTTAAACTTGTTTTATTGAATTAATATGTCATTGTCATCATCCTCGTGCTTATATTGTGATGAAAGTCATCTTTGACTTACGTGCATTGATGGACTTGGTATGATTATGACCAGGGATCATTCGGTATAATTATGACCTGTAATGTTATAAATAATGTGGTAAAAGTCCTCAGTGGTCTGTAGTGCATTGATGAACAGTTTTTGGTATGATTATGACCAGGGATTATTCGGTATAGTCATGACCATTGATGATTTAATGAATATCCTTGGCCCGTAGTGCAGGGATGACTCGATGATGTGGTTTATTTATTAAGCTGAGTCTCAGCGATAAAAATTGATGAAAACATTTTAAATCATAGAAGATAGCAGATATCATGTTCTACTTGACTCTTCTAATGGATTTATTATTCCACTGCAGTTAAACTTGATATCTATTGTATTTTATCAGTTTAACATTGTTGAAGACTAAAGATAATTTATTCTGCATTATCTTAGTCATAATATTTCTTACTGGGCTAGTTGAGCTCACCCTTTTGCTTTTATTGTTCTCTTTAGGAAATGAGAACGTAGCCGGGACTAGTCGGGGAACGGAGTGATGGTCCGAGATTGTGTATTAATAGTCCTCACTATTCTATAAAATAGTGTGACAATAAATATAATGAGGGCTCTATTTGAGAGTGGATATTGTCTAGAAGGCAACATTCCTGTTTAAACTCTCAGTTATGTTTTGTCGTATATTACACGACTGTTGTATAATTAAGTTTGTATTTGTATTATGTACCATGTATTTGGCGACTCAAGATGGGTGATGTATATTTATTTTGAGGGCGTCACAGTTTGAATCAAAGCTTAGGGATATGATCCCTGACTGAGATGTGAGACAAAAACTAGGAGGGGAGAGACGGGGAATTCCTTCGCTAGTATGACCTACCTAAGTTTATTTGGTATTTAATTGGTCGATCAGAGTATAAGGATAATATGTGATATGATAATTAACCCTTGTTTTGTAGTAGTATTTGAAAATGACATCCGAAAATGTTGTGATAAACAATGAAGCACATGAGACCGTTGAGTCACCACAGATTAATACCTAGGATAATGTTCAACAGGAAGACAATAATCCTCAGGTAAACAACAACGATCAATTGATGAACGATGGGATGTTTAGAGGTTTTATGCAATTTATGCAACATCAGGCGAATGCGGCTCCTATCCAAAATGTAGGTAGAAAAACTGATAACTCTCGGACGGTCACCGCTAAGCAGTTCAAGGAGCTTGGACCACCGAAGTTTTTTGGAAAGCCAAAACCACTTAAGGCAGAGACTTGGATAAAGAAAATCAACAAGATATTTAATGTCTTGGGATGCTCCGAGGAGCAAAAGGTTCCCTTTTCCACCTTCATATTGCGAGCAAAGGCAGATTACTGGTAGGAATCTGTAAAGCGTACTCAACGTGCCGCACTGAAGATGTCTTGGGAGAAGTTCCAAGAACTGTTCAACGACAAGTAATTTCCTGAAAGTATTAATCACATGAAGGAGGTAGAGTTCATCAAGCTTGAGCAAAACAATATGACCGTGGCACAGTACGAGGGTAAGTTTGCCGAGTTATCTCGGTTTGCGTCCCACTTGGTTGATAATGAGGAGATAATGACGCAGATATTTCTAAGAGGTTTGAAACCCGAGATACATCAATACCTTATATCTCATAAACTGTGTTTGTATTCAGATGTTGTGAATAGGGCTCAGTTATTGGAGCGCCATAATGAGTCAACCCAACCAAGAGAGAGCAGCTGACAAGTCGATAATACGAGTGGTAGCAGTCATCAAAGCGGTGACAACAAACATGGAGGGAATCAACATGCCAGAAATGGTAATCACTTCGGTGGTAATCATGGCCATAAAAATAAGAGTGAACATTTCAAGAAGAGGAGATTCAATAATGATGGAAAGATGTCAGCACCAACACCTGTTGTTAAGGAAGGAGAACGACCACCGGTCGTATGTTACAAATGTGGAGGGGAAGGACACATAAGTCCAAACTGCACGATGCAGTCTAAAGTATATTACAATTGTGGAAAAGAAGGTCACTTAGCCAAATTTTGTCGTGCACCAAAGTCAAGTCCAGCTTGATTGGAGGCATCAAAGGGTGTCCCAGACAAGACAAAACCGGTAGTTCAAGGGAGAGCGTTTGTCGCAACCTCCCAAAAAGCAAGGAATCTGAACGAGGAGATCACGGGTAAGCTAATCATAAACTCTAGCGAAGTTTATACTTTATTTGATACCGGTTCTACCCATTCCTTTATTTCTCCTACTTGTGCTCAACGTTTAAATTTGACACTGGAGAAATTAGACTTTGACATATCTGTCGAAACTCTGTTGGGAGAAACCTTCATTACATCCACGGTTTATAAGTCTTGTTTGATTCAAATCGGTAACCGCACGTTACTTGTCGATCTTATTTCCTTGAAAATACTTGCATTTGATGTGATTTTAGGGATTGATTGGTTAACTACTCATCATGCTAAAATCGATTATTTTCGTAAGGTTGTTAGCTTTCATATTCCTAACCAACCTATTATGTGAATTCAAGCAACCAAACCACTAAAATCAATCACTGTCATATCAAGTGATAAAGCTATTCGTTTATTAAAAAACGGATGTCAAGCTTTCTTAGCCCATGTCACGGATTTAAATAAAAATACGTCAGATTTGAATGGTATTTTTATTGTTAATAAATTTCCTGACGTATTCCCTGAAGAAATTCCTGGCCTACCCCAGAGCGTGAAATTGAATTTTGTATTGACCTTGAATCCGATACAAAACCTATTTCCAAAGCCCCATATCGAATGACTCCTATTGAATTTCAGGAGTTAAAAACCCAACTATAGGAATTATTAGACATTGGTTTCATTCGTCCTAGTACGTCTCCTTGGGGTGCTCCTGTTCTATTCGTGAAGAAGAAAGATGGAGGTATACGACTTTGTATTGATTATCGGGAGTTGAATCATGTCACCATCAAAAATAGGTACCCGTTGCCTCGCATTGACGACCTGTTTGACCAGTTGCAATGAGCCAAATTCTTTTCAAAGATTGATCTTCGTTCCGGATATCATCAGTTGAAGATTAAAACTGATGACATTCCAAAGACTGCTTTAAGAACTCGGTACGGGCATTATGAATTCCTAGTCATGTCTTTTGGATTGGCTAATGCTCCTGCTGCCTTCATTGACATGATGAACCGAGTATTCAAGGAATATTTGGATCAATTTGTGGTCGTCTTTATTGATGACATCCTCATACACTCCAAAACCCGTGAAGACCATGAACAACACTTGAGGCTGATACTTCAAAAACTTCGTGAAAACAAGCTTTATGCCAAGTTGAAGAAATGTGAGTTCTGGCTTGAGGAAGTTGCATTCCTTGGGCACGTGATATCAAATCATGGAATATCTGTTAACCCGACAAAGATTGAAGAAATTCAAAGCTGGGAGCAACCTAAGTCAGTGACCGAAGTACGTAGCTTTCTGGGCTTAGCTGGTTATTATCGGAGATTCGTGGAAGGATTTTCTCAAATCGCTACTCCATTAACTCAGCTGACTCGAAAAGATACAAAATTCGATTGGAGTGAGGAATGTGAAAAGAGTTTTCAAGAACTCAAGAGGAGACTCATTTTAGCACCTGTTCTGACAATACCATCTGGCTCGGAGGGATTTGTCATCTACAGTGATGCTTCAGGTAAAGGGTTAGGATGTGTTCTCATGCAACATGGAAAAGTCATAGCCTATGCCTCACGACAACTCAAAGAATATGAGAGAAATTATCCTACTCATGATCTAGAGTTGGCAGCAGTCGTTTTTGCGCTTAAGATTTGGAGGCATTACCTGTATGGAGAGAAGGTGGAGATCTATACGGATCATAAAAGCCTCAAATATTTCTTCACTCAAAAGGAACTCAATATGCGGCAACGACAATGGCTTGAGTTGTTGAAAGATTATGATCATACCATCCAATACCATCATGGAAAAGCGAACGTAGTAGCTGACGCATTGAGTAGAAGATCATATGCGGGCACGAGTGCAATATTGTCAATACAAAGGCCCATTTTGTAATACTTGGAAAGGATGGAAATAGAGTTAAAGACTCTAGGGACCCATGTGATGATGGCGAATATACGAGTGTAACCGACTTTAATCGATAAAGTTAAAGTTGCTAAAGCTACAAACCTGGAGCAGATGCGTATGAGAAAGAAAGTGCAAGAAGGTGCTATTTCGAAAGCAAGAATCGATGAAGAAGAAACACTTCGAGTCAACTCCAGACTTTGTGTTCCTAACGATTCTGACTTGAAGTATAAAATCATGATGGAGGCGTACAACACACCGTTTGCAATTCATCCTGGGAGTACCAAAATGTATCGTGAGCTTCGACATACATTTTGGTGGAGCAATATGAAGAGAGAGATAGCGGGGTTTATCTCAAGGTGTCTAACTTGTCAACGAGTCAAAGCGGAGTATCAAGTGCCAAAAGGTCCATTGCAACCACTTAAAATTCCAGAATGGAAGTGGGAGTAAATTACCATGGATTTTGTTACTGGTCTTTCCAAGGTTTCTCAAGGCATAGATGTGATTTGGGTCATTGTTGATAGATTAACCAAGTCTGTTCATTTCTTATCGATACGAGAAACTTATACACTTGAACGTCTTGCTAGTATGTATATAAACGAGATTGTAAGATTGCATGGTATGTCAGTATCCATAGTTTCTGATCGAGACCCAAGATTCACTTCAAGATTTTGAGTTAGTTTTCAAAAAGCTATGGGCACGGATTTACGATTTAGTTCGGCATATCATCCTTAAACGGATGAGCAGTCGGAAAGGACTATTCAAACTTTTGAAGATTTATTAAGACTCTGTGTCTTTGAATTCAAGGAAAGTTGGGACAAGTTTTTATCATTGGTGGAGTTTTCCTACAATAACAGTTATCAAGCAAGTATTGGTATGGCTCCATTTGAGGCATTGTATGGAAGAAAGTGTCGTTCTCCAGTATGCTGGGATGAGGTGGGTGAAGCAACATTGTTGAGACCGGATTTGGTACGTATGATTACGAAAAAGATTCAAACGATTCGACAACGTATAAAAACCTCACAAGATCGACAAAAGAGTTATGCTGATCTTCATCGAAAAGACGTGGAGTTCAATATTGGAGATCATGTGTTGTTACGTGTTGCTCCATGGAAAGGAGTTACGAGATTTGGAAAGAGAGGAAAGCTCAATCCTTGATTCATTGGCCCATTTATAATCCTCGAACGAGTAGGAACTGTAGCCTATAGACTCGTCTTACCGCCAAGTATGTCTCGTGTTCATAACTTTTTTCACATATATATGTTACGTAAATATGTGAAAGACTCGAACCACATTATTGAATTAGAACCAGACGAGATAGAGGAAGATTTAACGTATGAAGAATTACCTGTTAAAATCTTGGATAAAAAGGATCATATTCTACGCTCCAAGGATATACCTCAAGTCAAAGTTTTGTGGAGAAACCACGATGTGGAAGAAATGACCTGGGAGTTAGAATCTGAGATGAAGTCAAGATATCCTCACCACTTCGTAAACCAGGTACGTACCCTAATTTCAAGGACGAAATTTCATAAGAAAGGGAGGTTGTAAGACCCCAATTTTTATGAATAAAGATTAATTTCTCTCGAAATATATTTTTGAATATTATGGTGTGGATATAATATAATGTTATAGTTGTGGGTAATATTTATAAATTTTGCAAAGTAAGCAAGTGGTTATATAATATTCGATTGGTCGGGGAATATTCATTTTAATAGGGAATATTCGTACGACGACACAATCATTGGTGGACCCCACAACGGAAGTATTGTCGTAGTTAGAAAATGACATAATTATCTTTTTATAAAAATAACGGCGGAAATTTTAAAGTTAAACTGTTGAACTACTCGGTAGTAAAAATACAGTAATATGCGTGGTTGCATAGTAACACACAGTATTGATTATTGATGCTTACGTGGGAAGTCACTCAGTCATACTCAATTATTGCTACAATAATTACTGCATCATATCTCTCATATTATTGATTCGATTATTGTCACAGTATCATCTGCATAATATGATATATTATTAAATTAATAATTGAGACGACAAAGTTATTCATATTATTAAATTGTAATATTTATAATGTCTAGAAGTTCTGTCAAGGAGAGGTTTGGTCATCTAATTGTGCGCCAATAAGGAGAAATCCTTATCGGAAACCCCCTCTTTCCTGGGAACGACCTGGTTGTTAAATATTGTGAGTTATAATATTAATGATGAATAAGTTCGTGTTTGATTAAAGATGAAATTGATAGTTTCATTGTGTTGAAATTATTAGTGTTAGTGGAAATCGATATTTATTTCGATATTAATTGATGTCTGGAAGTTATACTGACCAGTCGGGAAATTAATCGGATAAATGAGCAATTAATTGCTATTAATTCACATGATTATAACTATTTGTTCACATGTGTATACTATTGATTCACATTCTTGTTCTATTAAAGGAGTTGGTGCAAGATTGATAATACTTGCATGACTAAGTTAAAAATGGAGGTATAGATGGAGGTACTATATTGTAATTCGTATTTTCACATGATTATAACTAATGATTCACATGATTGAACTATTGATTCACATTATTTATTATTAGGGGAGGTGGTGCAAGTTTGATAATACTTGTAGGACTAAATTAAAAATGAAGAAAAAGAGGAAGGTATTATACTGTAATATTTCGAGCCCTAAAACTTACAATTATTGAAACTATATTTTCCTATAAATAGAAGCTCATTCTTCCTTCATTTCTCACCAATTAACTAAAGCATTAGAGCAATTCTTATAGAGAGAAATTATAGAGAAAAAGAAGAAGAGAAGTCTACTACCCCACTATTTCAATATCCAGTTTCTTCTAAGGTAAGGGGTATTATTCTTTCGTATTCATGAAGAGAGTTATTTTCTTTCAATACTCGTAAGAGTTGTTATTCCATTCTTTATTATTATGTTGGAATAACCTGTCTATGCGAAGTACCGCATACATGGTGAAATTCTTCTTTTATTCCATTCTTTATTATTTTGTTGGAATAACCTGTCTGTGCTGTCTATCGCATGCCTGGTGAATTCTGTTGTTATTCCATTATTTATTATTCTGTTGGAATATCATGTGTGTGCGGATTACGCATGACCTGGTTCCATTTTTTATTATTCTGTTGGAACATCCTGTCTGTGTGGATTACGCATGACCTGGTTCCATTCTTTATTATTCTGTTGGAATATCTTGTCTGTGCGGATTACGCATGACCTGGTTCCATTCTTTATTATTCTGTTGGGAATAACCTGTCTGTGCGGTCTATCGCATGCCTTGTGAATTCTTCTATTATTTCATTCTTTATTATTCTGTTGGAATAACCTGTCTATGTGGATTATCGCATGCATGGTGAATGATCCTTCGTATTCATTCCTTATTAAATTGTGAAAATGATCTGTCTACGTGGATTACTGCATGGCGGGCATAAATCCATTTGCAGTTTCATATATTCTATTATACTCAGTTGGTTAAAGTTTTGGCTTCTATAATCCATGAAATTAGTAGAATATCCTGGATATTTGCGCTTCATCCAGTATCTTTTCATGGAAATATTCTTCAGAGCATTCTTGAATTTTACTCCACAAAGCAATATCATGTTGACAATTTGGACATAATTGATTTTAGGATAAATTAACTTATAAATCTTTAAAATTTATTCTTAAACTTGTTTTATTGAATTATTATGTCATTGTCATCATCCTCATGCTTATATTGTGATTAAAGTCATCTTTGACTTACATGCATAGATGGACTTGGTATGATTATGACCAGGGATCATTTCGTATAATCATGACCTGTAATGTTATAAATAATGTGGTAAAAGTCCTCAGTGGCCTGTAGTGCATTGATGAACAGTTTTTGGTATGATTATGACCAGGGATTATTCGGTATAGTCATGACCATTGATGATTTAATGAATATCCTTGGCCCGTAGTGCAGGGATGACTCGATGATATGGTTTATTTATTAAGCTGAGTCTCAGCGATAAAAATTGATGAAAACATTTTAAATCATAGAAGATAGTAGATATCATGCTCTACTTGATTCTTCTAATGGATTGATTATTCCGTTGCAGTTAAACTTGATGTCTATTGTATTTTATCAGTTTAACATTGTTGAAGACTAATGATAATTTATTCTGCATTATATTAGTCATAATATTTTTTACTGGGCTAGTTAAGCTCACCCTTTTGCTTTCATTGTTCTCTTCAGGAAATGAGAACGTAGCCGTGACTAGTCGGGGAACAAAGTTATGGTTCGAGATGGTGTATTAGTAGTCCTCACTATTCTATAAAATAGTGTGACAATAAATGGATATTATCTAGAAGGCGAGGACTATTGAAATTTTTCCATAATCCGTATTTCTGCTGACTTCTAGTTGTAATTAGGGAATTCAACGATCCATCCCATATTAATTATCACTAATGTAAACAGACCCGACAAACATGTTAGATTATTTCATTAACTAATCTACTAGATTGAAGCACCATTATATTTAATAATTCAACAACATTTTTAAATTTATTTAATATAAAATTCATGTGAAATATTCCAACACTAGCAACCAAATCTTCTAAATCTGCCAGCCAATTCACAAATTGTGTATGCATGCTGATTTTAAAAAATAATAATTCAGATTATAAAGAATTAAATATCATACATACATATATACATTGTCACTAGCTCTTAATTAATTTGTCGGACCAATATATATATTCCTCATTTAATGAAATAATTATGTCGGACAAAATTATCTTTTATTTTAATGATCTTCATGTATACAATATGTCAGTTAATCAAATTTCCAAAGCTGTACAATTAAAATTCTAAAAGAATTTGAACAAAAACATTTAATGTTCGAGTAAATTAATAATAAATACTGCATGGTACGTAATTTTCATTTTACAACAGATGCAACCGATTGAGCCCAAAATTTCAACTGATCTTTCATCTCCATTTCATTACCAATTACAACTGCATTAATATTAATCCTCCACTTCAACATAGTCTGATCAGCAGCTTCTCTTTGTTCCATAATTTCCCATGCCTGAGAAAGATACGGCCGCCTCAAATAACCACCTTCAACAGACTCTTCTTTATGATCAATGCCCTCTTCCTTCTTCTTCTCCAAATCTTCTTCACCTCCTCCAAATCTTTGTAGCCCGGGAATAATTTCAACCAAACTCGAATTCTTATCTTCTTCAGAAAACACAAAACCCAAATCCATAAACCCTTTTAGCTCCTCAAATTGAAGATCCGACAAACTTTTACTACTTAAACCCTTGCTCCTCCTCCTCCTTATATTTCTTTCACTTCTCACTTTCTTCTCCTCCTTATTATTACAATATTCTTGATCTTGTTTGGCCTCCGGCTCCGGGAATTCTCTGGCTTCTTTGCCGGAAAGAATGGTTTGGAGCTTCTTTTCCGGTGTAGTTTGGAGGACTGAGTTTGGAGAGAGAAAATCTAAGCTTTCTTGAGAGCTCAAAAACTGGTCACTAAAAGATCTAACATGAAGAGTTGAGATACGTGATAGTTTTGGCTCATCAAGACCTAATTCAAGAACTTGTTCATGTTTTTCAAGAAAAAGTGGGATTGTTTTTTTCTTGAAAATTTGGTGTTCAAACCAGTAAGAATCAAAGAGATCGAGAAGAGCGAGAAGAGATGATTCTTCAGCTGCCATTAATATATTTAATTAGAAAGGCTGAGTGGTGGAGAAAGTTAATGTTTAGGTCTTATTTGGTGTAGAAAGAATAGTTTGAAGAATCATATATATATAGTACTGCATTACCATATTGCCCCTCAAAACGTGCACCATATTACGGGCAAGAGAGGCGTTTAGCTAGGAGTAGTACTAATTAAAAGATACTGACACGTTTTTCTCACTATGTTTTTAGCTCTCTGTTCTTTCTACTGCCGAGTATGCATGTAACATTTTTAATTCTTAATTATATCGTTGCTTTTTCGTGTTCACACATGTGAAAGACCAAGAGGAAATTGAAATGCATGTGAAATGGATATATATTTAGACGGGATACGTTTTCTCCTCAAACAATGTTGGATCAGCTCCGGATTCCGGGCTGATCAAAATTCGGATCCTATTTTATTACTCCCTCCGTCCCAGGATAAAAGTATTAGTGGACTTTTCACGCATATTAAGAAGAAGAATAAAATGACAAAATTATCCATAATAATGTCATTAAATATGCAGAGAGAATTAGAATAAGAAAAGTATGAGATATTTAATTCTACGGGCATAATAGGAAAAAATGTGTAAAAGTTTGGTTATTAAAAGAAAGTAGACATTTAACATGGGACAACCCAAAATAGTAATAAGGACTTTTATCCTGGGACAGAGGGAGTATTATTTTATGGAATTGAAATTTTTCTATAATACAGTGTTTTGGGCGTGATTCTGATACATATAACAAAATAAATCTGTACAGTCTGTACAGACTTGTTTTGTTATATGTATCAAAATCACGCCCAAAATACTGTATTATGAAAAAATTTCAGTTTCATAAAATATTAAACTTTTTACAGACTTGTTTTGTTATATGTATCAAAATCATGCCCAAAATACTGTATTATGAAAAAAAATCAGTTCCATAAAATATTAAACTTTTTTTAGTTGTTTTAAAAAAACAAAAAAAATAATCCGAATTTTAAGAAAATCCGGACTCCCTGACCAGAACCAGACTTTATATATATATATATATATATATATATATATATATATATATATATATATATATGTGTGTGTGTGTGTGTGTGTGTGTGTGTGTATGTGCTCGCGCACGCACGTGACTACGTGAGAGCTGATTTAATAATAAATGGTGATTATATATAAGATTTTATATGAAGATCACATTTGATAGTATTTATTAAAAGATTTGACGATTTAAAGATACAACTTAGCTATTATAATGTATATAGTGTTGCAATATGAAGTATTTTGATTTTTAAAACACAATCAGGGGCGGTTCTACCCTAGGGGCAGGGGGCACCTGCCCCAACAGAATTTTCAGTCCATGTATTAATTTGTGTCTTCTTCGGCTTTTCACATAGTACCACCACCACCCTCTTTTTGTATAAATGATTTTTTAAAGTAATGATAATTTTGTACCAATTCTCTTATTTCTCTCTCCATGTGTAATATTTGGCTCAAAAAGTAAGTTCTCTCTTCTACTTTTTTTTCTTTTTTAACTAATATCCTATAAAGTTTTTTTGTTGTAGAAAAAAAATGAGAAGAAATTTTTTGACTTGAAATACATTCATTTTTTTATATATTTTTTTCTAATTAAAACTCAAAAACACCATTTTTCTTAAAAAAAAATCTCTTCTATTACAAAACTGACATTATCTCTTTTTATTTTTATTCGCTTCCTTTTCTTTTATCACCAAGTTAAAATTCAAAGACAAAAACAAGGTGTTAAAACTCCAAGAATATTTACTTAATTTTCTTTATCCCGTGTGGCCTTATCCAACTATTTTGAATTGTCATATTTGTACTATATTGAATTTTTAATAAAAAAATTGTTGATTAAAAAAATTATTCTAATATTTTCCTTATAAGAAAATTATGAATATATATATATATATATATTTATATTAAACTTAACGACTTAAATGTTGAGAAATCATATTGGATTTAGAAAAGTATATATATAGTTATAATTTTTATTCTTAACAAAAAAATTTAAATTTAACCCCACTGAACTTTTGGGCTGGATCCGCCGTTGAACACAATCATAGAATATGTAAATGAATGATGTAAATGTGATGGTCAGAAATAAATTTATATCAATCGTTTGTTGTGTGTATATATATATAGAACACGGATCAGGTCCGGGAGTCCGGACCTGATCAAAATTCGGACCCAATTTTTTTTATTTTTTTTTGTAGAACAACTAAAAAAAATTATGGAACTAAAATTTTTTCCATAATACAGTGTTTTGGGTGTGTTTTTAATACCTACACCAACCAATGTATGTACAGTCTGCCCAGACTGTACAGACATATTTTGTTATACGTATTCAAATCACACCCAAAATACTGTATTATGTAAAAATTCAAGTTCCATATTTTTTTTAGTTGTTTTAAAAAAAACAAAAAAAAAGTCCGAATTTTATTAAAATCCGGGAGTCCGGACCTGATCCGGACTCTCTCTCTCTCTCTCTCTATATATATATATATATATATATATATATATATATATATCGATCGAGATGGATGCAAATCCTTGTTATAGGTACTAGTAGTAGTATTTAGTGATGGTTCAAAGTTTCAAGAAGTAACATAGGAATAACTTTAGGCAGATGTTTCATAGAAAAATAAGATTATTAGTAATATTTGAACTTCCATAAGGGTGTCATAGTAATTAGAGAATGGCATCTCGAATCTTCTTGTGCTCATAATTCAACTTGCCAGTGGGTCTACTTTAATGCGTAAACTCTACGAATTAGTTTCCCATCTAACTAAACCCTACCAGTGAGGTGAGGCAACCCACCAGTTAGATTACTATTAGATTGTCACAAATACCCCTAACTCATTATTATAAAATATTCCTTGAAATAAGACTAATAAGGGTATTTTGGGAACAGTGTAACATAATACCAATTCCAATTCCACGTTGGCCGGCAGGTAGGAATTGCTCTTTTCTAACTACTTGTCATTATTAGTGGAGACCACATAATAAATAAATAAATAATTGATATATATAATAAATAAAATTCAAGTGCTGCGTGTACAAAATATATATATATATATATATATAGCAAGGATCAAGTGCATATCTTTTATCTTACTCACCCGTGCTTACCCCCTTTAGGCGACGGTTTCGGTCATACAACCTTCGTCTATACTTTTAGCGACGCTATATGTTTGTCCGTCGCTAAAAGTATAGACGACGGTTGTATGACCGAAACCGTCGCCTAAAGGGGGGTAAGCACGGGTGAGTAAGTTAAGGGGTATACACTTGATCTGGGCCGTATATATATATATATATATATATATATATATATATATATATATATATATATATATATATATCAGAAAGGATCAAGAGTAGAATTCTTAAGTAGTAGAATGCCTTAATAATAGAATTTTATCAAAACGACGTAGTTTTGATAAGACGCGGTGGCATGGTAGACCTCTTAAGTAGTAGAACTCTCTTAAATTATAGAACTTTATCAAAACGACGTAGTTTGATAAGACGCGGTGGCATTTTTGTAAATACCATGCCACCGCGTATTTACAAAAATGTCACCGCGTCTTAACAAAACTACGTCGTTTTGATAAAATTCTATTATTTAAGGCATTCTACTACTTAAGAATTCTACTCTTGATCCTTTCTGATATATATATATATATATATATATATATATATATATATATATATATATATATATATATATATATATATATATATATATATATATACGGTCCAGATCAAGTGCATACCCCTTATCTTACTCACCCGTGCTTACCCCCCTTTAGGCGACGGTTTGGGTCATACAACCGTCGTCTATACTTTTAGCGACGAACAAACATATAGCGTCGCTAAAAGTATAGACGACGGTTGTATGACCGAAACCGTCGCCTAAAGGGGGGTAAGCACGGGTGAATAAGATAAAGGGTATGCACTTGATCCTTGCTATATATATATATATATATATATATATATATATATATATATATATATATATATATATACACACACACACGAAGCAGATCAAAAACAGAACTCTTAAATGATATAACTCCTTAAATAGTAGAACTATTTAAAGGCTTGCTTGTTTTTTTTATTTCTCTCTCCTCACTCGTTCACACTCGCCAGACTTCTCCAAATCTCGCAACACGCCAGACTTCTTCCTTCTCCAAATCTTCACAAAACGAAGCCCTAGGATGGGAACGAAGAATCTCCATTTCCAATCTCCACTTCGAATCGTTAAGCACTAGAACGAAGAACCCTCTTTGAATCTCTAATGTGTGTGATTTTGACCCTTTTAATTCTGTAATTTGAAAATGCTTGAATAAAGATCTGTTGACCCTTATCTGTTTGAATAAAAATATTTGTATATTCGGTTAACAAAATATTTGCTTACTTGTATTGAATAATGACCTTTTAATTTATCAATTATGTCAAAAATAATTGTTATGTTCTTGATAATTACAGTTATTCTCTTTCGTATTCTTAAATTTAAATTTATGATAAAAATTGTTATTATTATTATAATTATTATTATTATTAGGCAAAATATTAATATCTAATATTATTAATGGAGAGCAAAATAGTTGGACTCTTTTGATGTCTTCACCTTAAAATTCTAATTATATCTTATTTCTCAAACCTAAAATTTTTAATTTCAATACAAGTAAGCCATTATTCAATACGAGTAAGCAAATATATGCTTTTGACCCTTTTAATTCTGTAATTTGAAAAATTATATCAAGAGTATAGAACCCTGCATCCCCATGGGTTGTTCCTAAAATTTGTTTCCTTGGTCTATGTTATGTTTTCACTTTTGTGCTTGACTTTGGCATTTCTTGTTGACATGGGATGTTTTTATTCTTTTGTTAAATATCATTTTTGATTTTGGGTGTTGTTAAAAGCTAGCCTGATTGTCTTACTTATTGCATGTTTATTGAGCTCTTTTACTGAATTTAAATATGATATGATGATTGAGTTCAATTTCGAGGTTCCTAATTGGTTTACCTGTATTTTCATGTCATTTTATCTATTACTATGTTGTTTCTTTATTAGAAGTGCTTGGCATTTTGGTTGTAATTCTTCAAGATTCCTAATATAATAGCTCCTTGGATGCATTCCAGCAGATTCTGAAGAACGAAGAACCCAAGTCACTCTTCAAGGGTGCTGGAGCAAACATTCTTCGTGATGTTGCAGGTGCTGGTGTGCTTGCTGGTTATGACAAATTGCAGCTTGTAGTATTGGGCAAGAAATATGGATCTGGTGGTGGTGGTTAATATAGGGTTGTTTCTGTCTTTTTGAATAATTTTGGCTAAAATAGTGGTGCTTTTGATGTTCCCCTGGTATTTTTAGGCTTCTCCTTTTAGTGTTCATAGTACGAGAAATACGTAGTTGCATGTGTTTTGGTTTTGGTGAACATCTGGATGAGTGCATAATTAGACCATGTATTACTTAAAAGAATTGTTATGGTTGTAAATCTAATGTTGCAAGTCTTGTTTTTGTAATGCTCTTAAATACTGTTTTGTGGTTTCTGTTGTTTTCCATTAGCAAAGTGGCAGATCTGGCTGTTTGTAAATGCATACGTCTTCTGTCTTCTCTTTGTGGTCATTACACTTCCAACTGCTATTTCATTCCTTTCATTTGCCATACAAAAAGGGGATGGTAATTTGCGAGAATGGGAATATTTCTAGAGCCTGGACGGACTGGCCTCTGTACACTTAACTTGCTTCTCTTAGTTATTTGAAATTCTGCATGTGCAGCTGCGCTGCTCTGCTTTCTTTTATTGATGTTAATTGTAAGATTGTTATATCAGGTAATATATACGTTGGTGCTCATTATTTGTTTATTTATACATTTCAATATTGTTTTTAGATCAACAATTTATTCTTGTGAACAGAAGTGGTCTCTTGTGAAATACCAATTGTATATAGGGTTATTTTCATATTTTATTTGAGGTTGGATAGACAAATTTCAAAATATGAACAATTATGACTCTGCTTGTTAATTTTTTAGATTGTTCAATCGTTAATCATTAATAACGGGGTGAAATTAATTTATAGGTCATCGCACTATCTTATTTCCATACCCATGTAGTAGGTTCAGGCTGTTTTCGGATACACCAATCAACACAGTTCAAGGGGAAGCAGTCAAAAGAAAAACTACTGCAATACAAAAAGGGTGATGGGTTGGGAACAGGGTTGTTTTTAGAATCATTTGCTCTTTCTAAAGCCATTCATCCATACATTCCTACAACAATGTCTTATCCCTTCAAACTCAAGGAACCACGTTTCTCTCTTATCCCCCCCTCTGAACAGAATGAACCAAGTGAGTCTTATCCCCTCTAAACTGAATGAACCAAGTGAGTCTTTCTCCAGCTCTTTGTCTACATAAACAACATGATTATGACCAAGACAAAACATATGCCATGAAAATGAAACATCTCCTTACAAAAAAAATAAGCTACAACTTCATTCATTACATTACAAAAACAACTAGCAGTCAAGACAACTACAACTTCACTGCATTAAAGAATTTCATTACAAAGAAACTACAACTTCATTACATTAAATAATTTTATTACAAAGCAACTACAACTTCATTACAAACAACAAAAACATAATGCGGATCATCATCCGTACAATATCCCCTTAGCCCCAATAAATTCTTGTGCCTTACCCTGCCTAAAACTTCAACTGCAAATTCCATCTCTGCTTTTGAATTCATAGACTTCAACTTCTTTACGGCTATCTGCACGCACAAAATTAACAACAATAACAAATTGAGATGGCAGCGACAAGAAAAATTAGTCATGATATACTGCACGTAAATGCTTAATTAATTAGCTGAAGACCATCAGAGGTCTCTCCCCAGTAAACGGTTTCAAATCCTCATTATGTTGAATATACAGTTTAAAGTTTTAGTAAGCAGAACTAGTGGTAGTATAATCAAAAAAACATAACAAAATTGCATTTGATTTTTATACTTCTTTGAAGCTCAGTTGAATATACAGTTTAAAGTTTTACAACCTATTTATTTTGAAATTGAAGAAATCAATAGTTGTTCAACATTTACATAATGCGGATGACGTGCAAATGATGCAATGACCCCCCCCCCCCACCCCCCCACAAACAAGAAAAAGTTGAGCTTTATATTCATTTTTATTACAGTAGGTTATGGAGGATTCATGCTGAAGTTGACAATTGGAGCCTAAACAAGCAGAGGCAATCTTCTACCCAATTAAGCAACAGTATTGAGATAACTAGTATACCCAAAAAGTTCGTCTAGAAATTCCAAATATTTGGGAATTCAGATTTACCATTCTTTCATTTTTTTTTGGAGTCGAAAGATTCAGAATAATAATATTTTGCCTAATAATAATTATTACTCCCTCCGTCCCAAATTAACTGCTCAATTTTGACTTTTTTAGTCAAATTGACTATTTTTAGAATTAATAATTAAACATATATAAATATATTTCTGAAATTATAAAAATTAGGATTAGTAATAAATTGTATATACTTTCTTTTGGTTATAATCTCTTCACCTATATTTTAGCAAAAATAGTAAACATATTAGTTTTAAAAATGGTCAATTTGACTTTAAAAAGTCAAAACTGAGCAATTAATTTGGGACGGAGGGAGTAATATAATAATAATAATAATAACAATTTTATCATAAATTTAAATTTAAGAATACGAAAGAGAATAACTGTAATTATCAAGAAAATTACAATTATTTTTGACACAATCGATAAATTAAAAGGCCATTATTCAAACAGATAAGGGTCAACAGATCTTTATTCAAGCATTTTCAAATTACAAAATTAAAAGGGTCAAAATCACACACAGAATTGGGGATTCAAAGAGGGTTCTTCGTTCTAGGGCTTACCAATTCAAAGTGGAGATTCTTCGTTCGAAGTGGAGATTGGAAGTGGAGATTCTTCGTTCCCATCCTAGGGCTTCGTTTTGTGAAGATTTGGAGAAGGAAGAAGTCTGGAGTGTTACGAGATTTGGAGAAGTCTAGCGAGTATGAACGAGTGAAGAGAGAGAAATAAAAAAAACACCGAAGCCTTTAAATAGTTCTGTTATTTAAGGAGTTATATCATTTAAGAGTTCTGTTTTTGATCTGCCCCCTATATATATATATAAGAAAAAATGTGTGTATACAGTTGTGTATTACACAGTAGGCTATAGCGACGATTTTTTGGGCTATAGCGACGGTTTCACCCGTCGTCATAGCTATTCTGGGTTATGACAAAAGTTTACCGTCGCTATAACCCAAAAAATTTGTCGTCCTAGACCTACTGTGTAATACACAGCTGTGTATATACATATAGCCCATATATATATATATATATATATATATATATATATGGAAAAATGTATATACACAGCTGTGTATTACACAGTAGATTATGACAACGGTTTTTTGGACTATAGCGACGGTTTCACCCGTTATTATAGCTATTTTGGGCTATAGCGACAGTTTACCGTCGCTATAGTCCAAAAAATATGTCGCTATAGACTTACTGTGTAATACACAGCTGTGTATATACATATAGCCATATATATATATATATATATATATATATATATATATATAAAGGGTTAAATATATTTTCGCTCTCAAAGTATGACCCTTTTATGATCTTAACGTTTAAAATTTATATTAGCATACTCCAAGTACATATAGGGGTGTTCAAAAAATTCGATTTTTCGATTTTTTTACTGAACCGGTTGAAATCAGTACCGACAGTACCGGTTTTTTTTGTTTCGGTTTTTCAATTTTTTTATACTTTTCGGTACCGATAGTGGTAATAAGAATTTGGAATTCGGTAAAAATCGAAAAACCGAAAAAACCCCGAAATTTACAAATTAATACTTTAACTCTTTTAAGTACTTTAGTCTTTATTTACTCAGTTACTTTATAGAGTTTCACTTCACTTTACTCTTCATTTCTTCAGAGCTACTTTACTCTTCACTTTACCCGTTCTCTATTGAAGCTTCTCGCCTTCTCCTCCATTAAAGCTCAATGCTCATCCTGCCGAGTGCCGGCCTGTAGGGTAACCGGCCGACGAGCCGCCGAGCACGAACCGGCAACACGCAACCAACGTCTCCGATTTCTAATTTGAGCCGCCGAGCACGCAACCAGCACGCACGCAACGGTAAGTCTGATTTGAGATCTGATTTCTGCATTCTGACTCTCTGAGATCTGAGATTTGTATACTAGGTATTTTCAGTCCAAGAGATTCGGAACAGATGAACAGTCCCCGGCGGTGGTTTACTGGTTTTGTTAACTAAGTTATATCTGATTTGGTTTTGTCTTGACCTGCTTTGTTTATACAGATGCAATTATTTCTTTTGAGAAATAAGGTTTTGTGTAGATTTCACATAGACACATACTGCATTTTTTTTAATTGCAAACTTGCTACGACGAGGGATGATTTTTCTGAGACTTTAATCTTTAATCCATTTTAATGTTGATTTTGGGCTCTATTATTATTTAAGCATGGAAAGCATAATGGAATTGTTTCATTTCTGCAACATCTGAGCATCCTCTTTCTCCAAATCCTGCACTGTTATGTCTATCTGTTTCGGTATTTAGGATACCAAATTAGAATTGTTTTTATGATGTCTCATTTTCAAATATTAAAGGAGTCATGGACTCATAGTTACATATATTCCATTTTTTTAATATAAAAAAACTAAATTATTTGTAGTGGTTTGTTGCAGTGTACCAAATATTTTTCCTTCAATTGGTTGCACATTCTTTTTGTCTCACCTTACATATTGATTCTTTTCTGCACTTTACTTTGTTGGATGATATTATTTGTGATGATTAATAAAATTCAGTCTTCTTGGACTCTTTTCTAAAATAGAAAAGTACTCGTTGAAACTGTCTACTGTGAAAGTCAACAAATTCAAACTGTCTGGGCACATCATGCAATTACAATACTCAATTCTTTGTAGTAATTAGAACTGTCTACTGCGAGAAGATAGTTTGTCAATTCTTTGTAGTAATTATGGTTGTTTTGAGCATGTGTAGGTTATAATTGCTGAGCAGCAGTTTGAGGCACCCATCAACGTGGAATTGAATGCTGAAAATCCAATTCATATTGATGAAGAGGAGTTGAATGAAGGTGAAATTGAGCAACTTGATGCCGGTAAGACTCGTGCTAAAATTTGGGCTCATTATACAAGATTTAATTAAAATGGTCAAATTAAAGCTAAATGTAAATATTGTGGAGCTATTTTAAGTGTTGATCCAAAATATAATGGGACTAGTGGTCTAAATGCTCACAATAGGAGATGTAAAATTTACCCCCCAAATGTGGAGTTAAGAAATCAAGTAATCTTGAACTTTAAATCTACAAGTGCTAATAATGATGATGAGACCATGGAAGGGGAGTCAACAAATAATTGTCTTTGGAAGTTTGATGTGGAACTAACTCGGGCTGCTTTAGCATATATGATTCTAGTTGATGAACTTCCATTTAAATTTGTCGAAAATGAGGGATTTCAACACTCATAGATTTTTTGTTCTTTCATTAATGGCTAGAGATGTCTTAGCGATTCCCATTTCTACCGTAGCTTCCGAATCGACATTTAGCACAGGAGGACGCATACTTGATTCCTTTAGGAGCTCTTTAACTCCTAGGATGGTGTAAGGAATTATTTATGCTCAAGATTGGCTTCGTCGAAGCAACGAACCAATTGATATCGAAGAAAAGTTAGAATACCTTGAAGAAATTGAAAAAGGTACATCACAGTAACACGGTAACACTTTGTATTGTTTATTTATTTTTTGTAATGTACTTTAAATTCTTCTTAATACATTATAATTTGCTCACATTTTTCTTTTAAAAATTGCATAATTTTCAGCAGGCGATTTAGATGCATCAATCTTGGATATGTAATATGGTTGATTTGTTCGAGAATGAAGACTTGATAGTTGAGAGAATTGTGCCTTGTGCGTTGTTTGTTTTTAATCTTGGATTAGTTGGATATGTAATATGGTTGATTGGATTACTTGCTAATGAGTAGTGGCTACTCCTTGTTTCAGTTGATTAGATTACTGATCATGCATTACTTTAGTTTTCTGTTTTAGTTGATGAAATGACTTTAGTTGATGTTTTATCGCATGGTTATCAGGTTATGACTATGTTTTGCATTCTAGTACCAATTCTGGGTGTTTGCTTTGCTCTGGTACTTGAACTTCCCAGTTCTCACCTTGACCATGTTGTTTGAACATGCATACTAATAATGCATAGTTTACAAGTCCATGCATTTATTAAATAGAATTGGTACTATGTTTTGGACCACATTTATTAAACAGCTTGAGTGCTTGACCTGTTGACCATGTATTGGCAATGTTGTTTTGCATGTTGTTTGAACAAGCATAGTTTACATGTCCACATTTATTAAACAGCTTAGCCAATCACATATTCTGTTAAATAAATCACTGCAATACTGAATGGTTGATGTTAATGTGAATGGTTACACTGCAATAGTGAATAAGTAGTTACAATAGTTAACAATGCAATAGTGAATGGTTGATAGTTATATTGCACAAGATGGTTGAAGTTAATGTGAATGGTTGATAGTTACTGTAAGACTCCGAATTTTATGAAATGAAAATATTCAATTTTCTTATAATTATTATTTTATTTCGTAAATGGTTAAATTGATAAAAGGTTAAAGTTAAGGGTGATATGTGAAAATTTTGCAAAGTATGCAAGTTGTTATAAAATATTCATTTGGTCGGGGAATATTTTTTTTGTCGGGGAACATCCGTACGACGACACAATTATTGGTGGACCCCACAACGGAAGTATTGTCGTAGTTAGAAAACGACAAAATTATATTTTTATAAAAATAACGGTGAAAGTGTTACCGTTAAAACTATTGAACTACTCGGTAGTAAAAGTACAGTAATACGCATGGTTGCATAGTAGCACACGGTATTAATAATTGGTGCTTACGTAAGAAGTCACTTGTAAGACCCCAACTTATTATTAATGAAATTTAATTTTCTCTATTTATTATTTTGAAATAGTAAGGGTTGATTCGATTAATGTGGATAGTTATGGGAAAAATACGCAAATATTTCAAAATAAGCATGTGGTTATAAAATATTCATTGTTGTTGGGGAATATTCGTTTGGTCGTGGAATATTCTTGCTGTCGGGGAATATTCGTACGACGGCGCAGTCTTTTATGGACCCCATAACGAAAAGTGATTAGATGAAGAAAACGACAAATATAAGTTGTTTAAAAATAACGGCGTAGTTGTTATCGATAATACTGTTAAAATACTCGGTGGTTAAAACACAGTAGCACACGGTATTGCACCAATTATTGATTCTTACGTAAGAAGGCACTACTCAATAATGGTTACAGTAATTACTGTTCAGTATTTTATTTTATTGATTTAATAATTGTTGCGTTGATATTTTATATTGTTGTTGTTTCAATAATTGTCATTACACAGTATTTTTCATTATCGAAGCAATAATTCATATTATCTGAATAATATTATTAGATAACATTATTGACAATGTCTAGAAAATTCTATCTAAGGAGAGGTTTGGTCACCTAATTGCGCGCCAGTAAGAAAAAATTCTTATTGGAAAGCTCCCTCTTTCTTGGGAACTGCCTGGTTGTCAATATTATGATTTTGTAATATTATTTGTGAATAATTAATTATTGATTCATATGATGAGAAAAATATTGATTTTATGTGGATATAGATTGAGAAAATTTTTAATGTGACAATTGTTAAAAATTAATATTTTATCTTTTTCTGATAAAATAATTCATTTAAATATATTATTATATTTTAATAATATAATAATGATGATATTTTTACGATGAATGTGGGATATATGAGAATATGTGGAGGAGGAGTATTTTTGTTATCAAAAATATTTAAAGCATGTTTTATGTGTCGGTGGACCCCATTTCTTGACTGAATTTTGATTATAGCCTGTAAAATCGCCCGTTTGTGGATTTCGGTTAATTTTTATTTGGAATTTAGAAAAACTTTCTTCTGCAAAGTTGTAGAGAATTGAATTTCCTATAAAAACTCGCGAGATTCGAATTTTTTGACAAAAGGGCTATTTATTGTGAATTATTGAAGTTTCAAAGTTCCGAAATAATTAATTTTTGGAAGTTTTAATTATGTTTTTCAATAAAAACTTTTTTGGTGAGTTTGTGAGCCTCATTTAACATGTGCTATGGCTTAATTCAGATCTAAAGAAGTTGGCGTAAGAAATTTGATAACATATATTAATCTATTATTAAATTTTCTGCTTTGGTGTTCTAACCAATTTCCTATAAATAGGGTGCTTAGGTTAGAATTGAAAATCACACCAAAAACTGAAATTTTCTCTCTCTATATTATCGAGCGTATTCTTGTGAGTATTTTGAGTATTCTTTGAGTATTGCTATACGGTGCAAGTTCAAGTCATAGCCTATATCCGGTGTTTCAACTAGAAGTACTGTTTTTTGAGGTAAGGGATGTTATTTTATTCGAAAATGATATTATTTCTTCAATATCATTATGCCGAATTATTGGTTAGAATTTTTTATCAAATTTGAAACTTTTTCATGTCGGGATTACTACTCATGAGTTACTATTCACGAGTTATTATTCACGAATTACTATTCACGAGTTACTATTCACGAGTACTATTCATGAAGCATGATGATGTTTTTTGTAAAATTTTTATCTTTTGGTGTCGGAGTTACTATTCACGTATACGGCACTATTCACGATACGGTACTATTCACCAAAAAATAAAATTTCTTCTTTTTGTCCAAAATATCTATTATGAATACTAGCTTTGATTGTATCCATGTTTTGATCATTCTTAAATTTTACTCCACTCTGATTACTTATGAAGTATTTTTTGTTTAAAATACAAATCCTTAATATTTGTTCTTTTGTTTCACTGGATTCGTTTCCTTTAAAATATTTTTCATCATTCTCAGTCCTAAATGATGATATAACTGAATATCTTTGGCCCGTAGTGCAAAGATGAATGATTTTATGATGAATATCTTTGGCCCGTAGTGCAAAGATGAACAGGTGTTGAGATGAACATGACTGACTGATTAATATCTTTGGCCCGTAGTTCAAAGATGAACAGGTGTTTAGATGAACATGACCAACTGATGAATATCTTTGGCCTGTAGTGCAAAGATGAATATTTGATTCCAGATATATATTAATTGATGTTACAGGGATAAAATATCGACGATGAACTTTTAAGTTCATATATAGAAGATAGTAGTTTGCATTCTCTATTTAACTCTTCTAATGAATTGTTGTTTCCGCTGCAGTTGTTGATCTAAAACTTGTTGTCTATGATATTCTATCAGATTTTTCCTTGTTGAAGACTAACGATAATTTGTTGTATATTATCTTAGTCATAATGTTCTTTACTGGGCTAGTTGAGCTCACCCTTTTCCTTTTTGTTCCATTTTTCTTCTTAGGAGCTGAGAACATAGTAGGATCGAGTCGGGGTATGGAGTGAGGTTTCTAGAAAGATTTTTTAGCAGTCCTCACTATTTCTGTAAAATAATGTTTGAGTAATTGTAATGAGGACTTATTTGCCTGTGGATATTGTCTAGAAGACAATATTTGTATTTAAACTCACAGTATGTATTGTCGTATTTCACACGACATTTGTATTATTGAAGTTGTAGTTTACTTTATGTACCATGTATTTGGCGACTCAGAATGGGTGTTGTATACCTGTTTTGGGGGCATCACAGTTGGTATCAGAGCTTAGGGATATGATCTCTGGCGGAGATCGGGGAATAGAACTAGGAGGGGAAAGACGAGTAAATCCTTCGCTGGTGTGTCCTACCTAAGCTTATTTGTTAGTTGGTCAGTATATAGGGATATTATGTGATATATTAATTTCCTTAATTAACCCTTGTTTTATGACAGTATTTGAGAATGTCGACTGAGAATATTAACAGTGGAGTAAATGAGACAGTGGAGATGTCTATACTTACCAACGAGAAGAACGTGCAACAGGCTGGCAATGTACCTCCTGTGAACAACACCACTGAGCAGATGATGAACGAGGGGATGTTTAGAAGCTTTTTGCAGTTCATGCAAAATCAGACGAGGGAGACTCGTGTTCAAAATACAGGAGAAAATGTTAGGAAAAGCTATTGGATGAAGAAAACGACAAGAATAAGTTGGTTATAAAAAACGGCGTAGTTGTTACCGTTAATACTGTTGGCATACCCGGTGATTAAAACACAGTAGCACACGGTATTACACCAATTATTGATTATTACGTAAGAAGACACTACTAAATAATTGTTACAGTAATTACTGTTTAGTATTTTATTTTATTGATTCAATAATTGTTGCGTTGATATTTTATATTAATGTTGTTTTAATAATTATCACAGCACAATATTTTCTATTATCGGAGCAATAATTCATATTATCTGAATAATATTATTAGATAATATTATTGGCCATGTTTAGAAAGTTCTGTCTAAGGAGAGGTTTGGTCATCTAATTGTGCGCCACTAAGGAGAGATCCTTATTGGAAAGCCCCATCTTTCCTGGGAACTGCTTGGTTGTCAGTAATGTGATTCTGTATTATTATTTGTGAATAATTAATTATTAATTTATACGATGAGAAAAATATTGATTTTATGCGGATATAGATGGAGAAAATTTTTTAATGTGACAATTGTTGAAAATTTATATTTTATCTTTTTTCTGATAAAATAATTCATTTAAATATATTATTTTAATAATATATTAATGGTGATATTTTTACAATGAATGTGGGATATATGAGTATATGAGAAGGAAGAGTATTTTTGTGGCATTAAATGATTAACACATGTTTTGTGTGTCGGTAGACCCCAATTCTTGACCGAAATTTGATTATAGCTTGTAAAATCGTCCGTTTGTGGATTTCGGTCAATTTCTGTTTGGAATTTGGAAAAACTTTCTTCTGCAAAGTTGTAGAGAATAAAATTTCCTATGGAAAAGACATGTGGTTCAAATTTTTCTGATAAAAAAGCTATTTATTATGAATTATTGAAGTTTTGTAGTTCCGAAATAATATATTTTTGAAAGTTTTAATTATTTTTAATTACAAAAATGTTTTTTTTGCTTGGTGGGCTGCATTAAACATGTGCAAGGTGGCTGAATTCAGATTCAAGAGGTGGGCTTGATAATTTTGTAAATATAATAATATTATATTAAATTTTCTGCTTTGGTGTTCTAAGCATTTTTCTATAAATAAGGTGTTTAGGTTAGAATTGAAAATCACACCAGAAACTAAAATCTTCTCTCTCTTTCTCTCTCGATATATTGAACGTATTATTGTGAGTATTTTAATACTTTGAGTGTTGCTATACGATGCAAGTTCAAGTCATAGCCTATATCCAGTATTTTAACTAGAAGTACTATCTTTTTGAGGTAAGAAATGTTATTTTCTTTTTAAATGATATTATTTTCTTCAATATCATTATGTCGAAATATTGATTTGAATTTTTAATCAAATTTAGAACTTTTTGTGTCGGAGTTACTATTCACGTATACGACACTATTTCGAATACGGCACTATTCATCGAAAAATGAAATTTTTTTCTTTTCGTCCAAAATATCTATTAAGGATACTAGCTTTGATTGTATCCATATTTTGATCATTCTTGAATTTTATTCCACTATTTATGAGGTATTTTCGGACATGAAATAGCTGAAATATGAATCCTTGATATTTATTCTTTTGTTTCACTGGATTCGTTTCCTTTAAAATATTTTTTATCATCCTCAGTCCTAAATGATGATATTATTGAATATCTTTGGCCTGTTGTGCAAAGATAAATAATTTTATAATGAATATCTTTGGCCCGTAGTGCAAAGATGAACATGTGTTGAGATGAACATGACCGACTGATGAATATCTTTGGCCTGTAGTGCAAAGATGAATATATGATTCAAGATGTGCATTGATTGATGTTACAGGAATAAAATAATGATGATGGACTTTTAAATTCATAGATTATAGTAGATTTCATTCTCTACGTAACTCATTTATGAATTATTATTTCCGCTGCTGATCTGAAACTTGTTGTCTATTGTATTCTATCAGATTTTTCCCTGTTGAAGACTAACGATAATTTGTTCTATATTATCTTAGTCATAATATTCTTTACTGGGCTAGTTGAGCTCACCCTTTTCCTTTTTGTTTCATTTTTCTTCTCAGGAGGCGAGAATGTAGCGAGTACTAGTCGGGATACGGAATGAAGGTTCTAGGAAGTTGTTTTAGTAGTCCTCACCATTTTTATAAAGTATTGTATCAATAATTGTAATGAGGACTTAGTTGGGTATGTATATTGTCTAGATGACAATATTTGTATTTAAACTCATAGTTTATGGGTTGCATTAATAAAGTTGTAGTTGTTTCTGTACCATGTTATTGACGACTCAGAATGTGTGATGTATACCTATTTTGGGGGCGTCACAGTTGGTATCAGAGCTTAGAGATATGATCTCTGGTGGAGATCGGGGAATAGAACTAGGAGGGGAAAGACGAGTAAATCCTTCGCTAGTGTGTCCTACCTAAGCTTATTTGTTAGTTGGTCAATATATAGGGATATTATGTGATATGTTGATTTCCTTAATTAACCCTTGTTTTATGGTAATATTTGAGAATGTCGACTGAGAATGTTAACAGTGAAGTAAATGAAACCATGAAGACGCATGTACTCACGAATGAGGAGAACGTGCAGCAGGCTGACAATATTCCTCCTGTGAACAACGCCACTGAGCAGATAATGAACGACGGGATATTTAGAAGTTTTTTGCAGTTCATGTAAAATCAGACTAGGGAGACTCGTGAACAAAATACAGGTGGAAATGATAACAACGTATAATTTATCACGGCCAAGCAGTTCAAAGAGTTGGGACCACCAGAATTCTGGGGAAAGCCAGATCCGATTAAGGCGGAGACGTGGGTCAAACAAATTACCAAGATATTCGATGTCTTGGGATGCACGGAAGAACAGAAGGTTCCATTCGCTACTTTTATGTTCCGTAATGAGGCAGATTACTGGTGGAAATCTGTAAAGCGTACCCATCCATTCGCACTCAGCATGTCTTGGGAGACATTTCAGAAACTGTTCAATGACAAGTACTTTCCTGAAAGTATTCGTCATATGAAGGAAGTGGAGTTTATTAGACTAGAACAAAATAATATGACGGTGTCCCAATACGAGGCAAAGTTTGCAGAGTTGTCCAGGTTTGCACCTCATTTGGTGGAGAATGAGGAACGTATAACGCAGATGTTTCTGAGAGGTTTGAAACCTGGCATACTTCAGTATCTCATTTCTCATAAATTTTCTCTCTATTCAGATGTTGTCAACAGGGCTCAATTGTTAGAGAGAGATAACGAGTACGGTCAACTGAGGGATCACAATCAGGATCATACTGGATATAGCAGTCAACAGAATAACAATAACCAGCGAAGAAAGAAAAAGAAGGACAAAAATAGTAACCACTCTGGTGGTAGTCATGGCCATGAGAATAGAAGAAGCGAGTCGGGAGGAGATTTTAAAAAGAGGAGATTTAACAATGACCATGTGAAGACGTCAACACCAGCAGTAACTAGTTTCAAGGAAGGAGAACGACCACCGATTTTATGTTATAATTGCGGGAAAGAAGGACATATCAGTCCAAACTGCCCACAACAGTTCAAGGTATGTTATAATTGTGGAAAGGAAGGACATATCGCTCGAGATTATACGATAGCGAAACCAAGTCCAGGGGGGACGGTGACTCAAAAGGTTATCCCAGAAAAGTCAAAGTCAACGGTTCCTGAAAGAGCGTTTGTCGTGACTGGTCAAATTGCGAGGAACCCAAATGAGGTGATCACGGGTAAGCTAATCATTAATTCTTGCAAAGTTTATACCTTACTTGATACCAGTGTTACCCATTCATTTATCTCTCCTGCTTGTGCTCAACGTTTAAACTTGACTCCGGAGAAATTAGACTTTGATTTATCTGTGAAGACTCCGTTAGGAGAAACTTTCATCACATCCACTGTTTATAAATCTTGTTTGATTCAAGTTGACACCATCACCTTACCTGTTGACCTTATCTCTTTAAAGATACTTACTTTTTGTGTGATTTTAGGGATTGATTGGTTAACTACTCATCATGCCAAAATTGATTGCTTTCGTAAGGTTGTTAGTTTTCATATTCTTAACCAACCTGTTGTACGAATTCAAGCAACTAAACCATTAAAATCAATCACTGTCATATCTAGTCATAAAGCTATTCGTTTATTGAAAAACGGATGTCAAGCTTTCTTAGCCCATGTTATGGATTTGAATAAAGACACGTCAGATTTGAATAATATTCATGTTGTTATTGATTTTCCTGACGTATTTCCTGAAGAACTTCCCGGTCTACCCCAAGAACGTGAAGTTGAATTCTTTATTGATCTTGAACCTAGTACAAAGCCCATTTCTAAAACCCCATATCGAATGACTCCTATTGAACTTCAGGAGTTAAATGTCCAACTACAGGAGTTGTTGGACATCGGTTTCATTCGTCTTAGTACATCTCCTTGGGGTGCTCCTGTTTTATTCGTAAAGAAGAAAGACGGGAGTATGCGACTTTGTATTGACTATCGGGAATTGAACCATGTTACCATCAAGAATAGGTGTCCGCTACCTCGTATTGATGACTTGTTTGACCAGTTGCAAGGAGCACAATACAAAGTCCCTCCCCACCCCACCCCACCCCACCCCACCCCACCCCACCCCACCCCACCCCACCTAACCTACCTACCCACCCAACACTCCCTCCCAAAAAAATGATATTAAGCGATTATGTATACTCCACCCCCCACCCACCCCACCCAACCCACCCCACCCCCACACCCCCACCTACCTAACCACCCCACCTCACCCCACTCCCTCCCCACCCCCACCCCACTCACCTACCTACCCACCCACCCAACACTCCCTCCCAAAAAAATGATATTGAGCGATTATGTATACCCCACCCCACCCCACCCCACCCACCCACCCTCCCATCTACCCCTACCCACCTACCCTCACCCCACACACCCCATCCCCCACCTCCACTCCCACTCAAAAAAAATAATGTGTACACAACCCAAAAAAAATAATGTGTACACAATTAAAAGTCTTGAATGGTGTATTTTATTTGGTAAAAAAAATAATAATTTGAGTGCACTTAGATTCGTTTAGATATTATGATGCAAATCTCAATAATTTTATATATTCTCAACAATTCTATAAACTGATTTTTCAACATTTTGGAGAAGTGCAATGAATTTTCATAACTAAGTAATTAATCATAATTTTAAGCTCTGACCGCAAAGTTTCATTGATGCTGCGGAAATACGGTATATCCGGTCCCCGGATATACACTTTTTTCATATATATAGTCCTTCTGATCGGTCTTTAAAATATTTATTTTTATATATAAATTTTAAATAATTTATAATATTTATTGATACTGCAAATATTCCGTCGCGATTATTCCACAAACGAGTGAACAGAATTTGTCGACTATAATTTCGTTTATAATAACAGATTTATCTCTGTGAAAAATTTTAAATTGTGTATATCATCCCTCCATATATAACGTACGTTCTACTCTTTATAATTGACCAAACGTTAATACACGCACATGTGGAATGAAAAATCCTAAATTCATTTCTTTAGTTTGCTACTTACTTCTTCAAGTACCCGACTACTAAATTAATCACCCCAGGCCTAAATGTTACTACATACTAAAATTAATCAAGTCAAGCTTTGATGTATTTCTCTTGAGAAACGAAACATTATTCTTAATTATTTAAAAATATATATATCATTTATTTCTGAACAAATATATATAAAAATTATTAAATTTTGGCATTATGTTTTAAAATGAATTAAGGGAGTATTATATAAGTAAAATTGTGTAATGTCATACACTAATTAACAAGTCATTGACCTAAATGAAATCATATCGATTATTACTTGTTGTGAATCTACTAATTATCCGGGAGTGGTTAGCATGAAGTGAACTTCATGGTAAGTTCACTTCATGTCCAATGCAGTGCTGACACACAGGCGAGAGGGTGATCTCTTCGTCTGTATGTCAGCACGGTATTGATCATGAAGTTCACTTCATACTAACCGGATCTTAATTATCCATAGCACCATTTTGCATATCCATATTTGTTTAGTATATACTCTCCCGGTCCCATAATAAATGTCTTAATTTAATTTTTATGGTCAAAAATACTAGTAGTAGTGTAGTAAAAAAATAGTGGAAATAGATATAGTAATGCTTGTAATTTGTAGGCAGCCGGCCCAGCCGCCCGACACAAAATAAATACATTGAATAATTATAAATTGTGAAGATGAGATAATATCTCCTGGCATTTTTAGTAAACTATAGGCGGCTACCTTAGTCATAGATGTCATACACATTATTATTACTCCTATCCTATTTTCTAGTACTAGTAATTGTTTGCACGTCCCAACTCCCACATACCATTTATTTAATCACTGTACGTACGTCTTCGCTCGTCAGTCTTGAATATTGAATGTCGACCACCCGTCACCCCTTATTTAATACCTAACCTCCCTAAATGGCCGCCGCTATCTTTTTCCGGCAACCCTGTATGCATATGCATATACGTATTTAGTTTTGTTTATTAGTGTACGTGATCATGTTTGCCTTGTCTCTAACTTTCTAGATTAAACACTTTAATTAATTACAATTTATATCATATTTTTATGATTAATGATATATATGCAACAAGATGGAGTACTATAATAGATTTGTGCACGATCAAGATGATTCCCCGGAAACTGCCACTGGCTCTCCACTTTCCGGCGATGATACCATTATGGCCGATACCCCGTCACCCAAGAAAAGGTTGGTTTGATTGTTTGTCTGGCTAATTTTGCTCACTGGAAATTTTGACCGCTTCTACGACATTTCTATGGTGCTAATTACTAATATATTTGTATGTTATATTTTCTATTATTTTTAAGATGTAAATATGTTCTTAAACATTTTTATGGTACTAATTATGCTGTTTTTCGTTTATGTCTAATTTTGAAACGGTGAAAGTAGTAGGAGGATTGCAGGGAAGAGAGTTGTGACAGTGGCAATAGCCGATGGGGGTGTATATCCACCTGCTGATTCGTGGGCTTGGAGAAAATATGGACAAAAACCGATCAAAGGCTCACCTAATCCCAGGTATATATGTATTTATAGAATGATAAATTAATTTATGGAAAGTAATTAATTCCCTACACCTTAATTAGGATATTTGCTACATAAATTCGTGTGAGATTACTGTAATTAATTATTGTAAGTTCTCATTATTAGTAAGATCGAGTTTAGTGATAGTATAATGATGGGCTAGGATCTCCTCTATTACACATTTCACCTAATTTTTTCGATACATAAACAATGATATCAGCGCGACGAATATAATATTTTTGGAAATTGATTTAAATTACTTCAATTATTCACTCAAAAGTGTGTTCATTTGATTGATATAGGGGATACTACCGGTGTAGCAGTTCAAAAGGCTGTCCGGCAAGAAAACAAGTAGAGAGGAGTCGAAAAGACCCCACCGTGGTTGTAATCACCTATGCTTGTGAACACAACCACCTCATTCCCACCACCACCACCACCAAACACTCTCAAACCACCACCACCATTCCCGTCAAGTTTCCACCAGAAGAAGTCGTGGATTTTGCTAACCAGACAGACCTTGAACCTGACAACATAGACTTTGCTGAGTTCGTTGCTGATTTTGGCTATTTCACCAACATTACGTCTGTCATACTAGAGAGCACTGTAATTACAAGCCCCAGATGCATGGAACCCGATACAGCAGTGATTTTCACAAGGGGAGATGACGATGATTCCTTGTTTGCTGACCTTGGTGAGCTACCGGGATGTTCACTAATTTTTCAGCAGTAAGACGAACAATGCTTTCTGCAGTCTTCCTTACAAAAGTACATGACAGTAAATATTCATTACAACTATGATAACATGATTTTTATGCAGGTATGCACGTGATAAAAACTATAGATGTAATCTCCATTGTAACAATATTTTTCCCCCTGATCAGATGACCTCTTTAGCCACAACCTTAGGTCCCTTGAATGTTAATGTGTGAACATGTATAGTAATAGGCTACCCTTGCAGGAGGGGGCTTTTGAGCGAAAGCTTTTCAGCAAATTCACATAACATATATATATTTTAATTGTTCGATCAATCCATACAAAAGAGCCACAATCTGAACCTATTTAAACAATGCTTCCACAAAAATATTCCTTTCTATATTCTCATGGATAATATTCATCGTAAATGAAAAAGATAATGTACAAAGAAACAACACTAATGTGGCAAGTTTCCAACTCAAAAGGCCTAGCTTGAGCAGCAACCAAATCTCTTGAGAACAGATGAGTCGTCTTTGACATTTATCGTCTCTCCTTTGGATGGGAGGGAAGAAACGGCTCCTTCGTCCCCAGTTTCAACCGTCTTCTTGCTGACAACACGATATATCTGAGTAAGAACTTCCTGGAAAGCATTCTCGACATTGGTTGCTTCTAGTGCAGAAGTCTCCATGAAGTACAGAGACTCTCTCTCTGCTAGAGCTTTTGCATCCTCGGTTGAAACAGCCACAAGGTGTCGAAGATCTGATTTGTTGCCTATGAGCATTACTACGATGTTTTGGTCTGTGTGATCTCTTAACTCTTTCAACCACCTCTCAACATTCTCAAACGTAACGTGACGAGTGACGTCATACACAAGTAAAGCACCAACAGCTCCGCGGTAGTAAGCACTAGTAATGGCACGATATCTGTCAAAACAAAAAATTGTCCAATTAAAAGCATAAATCCCCATTTAAAATGGGGCCAAAAATGCTCTCACAGTGATAATCATCTTCACTTTTACAAAAAAATAAAAAATAAAAAGAAGGGAAATTATAAGGGAAAAAGAAATTAAATCAGCATGTTCGTCAAAGAAGTAGATTTGCTCATAATTTGAGAATCTACTGTCCATGGACCCTAATTCGCTTTAATCTATTAGCTAAAGATCTCATTATCTCTACCTTTCTGTCTTTTTTTTCTCCCTCTATATTTAAATACCCTTCGTATCGCCAACAAAGAAGTCATTACATTTTAGATCACAGCCAGGGGGTCATATCCTTTATTTTAAACTTCCATAATAGCGTAAAACAACAGGGCTATCACCAAAATCATTGTAAATGTAAGAGAGAGAGAGAGAGTGTGGATAAAATGACTGATGTGTTGGTAAGTAAGAGACACAATTGACACCAGATAAAGACCAAGAGAAATATCTCTATGCCATCAAGGTGTAAAACAAATTTGGGTACTGCATTCAATTCCTTTTTGTCTGCCATTCAAGTCAAATCACTTCATACCACTAAGAGGTACTGACATTAATTAAAAGTTAGTGATTCACTATACACCCCTCTCCAATTTTCTGTTTTGAGGCCATAGTGGCAGCACTTCATACTAATGCTACAATTTAACATACTACAAAATATTTAAACAACACGGTTAGAGCATGTGCATCAAGTTAACGATTCACTACTTTTCCTTTCATTCCCACTAATTTTGCACCCATTTTGTGGAAATAATAAGCACATTTTGTACCAAAAGATTAGCCACATTTTCATTCCTTTCTCTTATAGTATTACATTCAAAGTTTTCCTCGTTTTGGTCATACAGAGGTACATCGAGCTAATGTTTATTTTCCCGTGACTCACCGTAGTTGTTTGATTTTAGTCTTGTCATGCAATTAAATGCTTGCTTTAGTACATCCTACTTCATTATCAAGGTCACATATCTAACACTTGCAATGGGAGAATAAAGACTTCGTGAAAGTAAGGAAGTATATATCACAGCTTCACAAAGAGCCGGTAACCAAAAGCCTTTCATGTCATAAACGGGAAATTTCAGAGATATTATAATATTATCTAATCTCCTGTCCATTAGGGGTCAAGAAAAGTCTCCAACGTAAGCAATGAAGCATACTCCTCGGTCCTCATCCCACATAGCAATTTTTCCCTAAATGGCCAGCCACCTCACACTCACAGATATAGTCCATATGGATACTCATTTCATATTGTGCATCATCTTTAACTATACTTTTATGTGTACATCATCTTGTAGTTCATATAAAATGAGCAACCAATGTTAATTATATTAGTAGACCATGTCTTGAGTTCCTAGTTTGACACTAAGTTTCAACTAAAGCGTAAGAAAAATTCTACAAACCTAAGCTGCTCTCTTTAATAGCATAATGAAATGTCTATCCAACCAGCACAAATAAGCATAGTGAAACGGGACTACTCATATGATCACCAGTGCTGAATAATTACTCATATTTTGGATTTGCTAATATTTTATAATCCAATCCACGACAAATAATAACAATTGACAACTCAAGGTCTCGCCCTCCCTTAACCTTAGAAGTGAGCAATCAAATGAGAAAACTACTAATGCTAGTTAATGCATGGGTGCTAAATGAAGGTTTATGATGTAAAGTATCAAGTGAATGTAAGCCATGGTAAACTAAACATGATTGATGATCCCAAATAGTTTGCTGAACCAACCAGTATGCAAGTTTTTCCAATTAGTTTCCACTATATTAGGTTATGTATATATAGGCGTAATTCTTTGTAACCCACAAAGTTCATGACATGATACCAAAATGACATGAAGAAGCTAAATTTAAAAATATAGTATGTTCAAATATATGCATGTCAAATACAGAATGGAAAGAACAAAGAAAGCGAGTACAACAAATTGCCTGAACAAAGTTTTCTATAGATTAGCACAAGACACGCCAGAAAGGGGTTTTCACACAAAGAAATTAAGACAGCAAGCACCATAAGCAGTTCATAGTTCTAGGGTCTTTATTGACACCGCTTATGACTGAAATATTCCAAGGTTTGGTACTAACATCATTCACCTTCTTCCATATATACTTGTATCTTTACTCGAGCATAGTGACTGAGGGGGGAATCATCCTCTATTCTTGGGCATAAAAATAATTTCTAATTGCCAGATGCCAACTACCACAGACGTCAACAGACACCATTACAAAATACATCAACGCATGAAATGAAGAATACACTCTGATAACATGTATCAGGACATCAATATTAAGTTTTAGGATTTGTAGTGTAACCTTTTTGGCATCACAAATTCAATAAACTATGAATAGGAAAATTAAAAGTAAAAAGATAACAAACGACTCTAGAAGCCTGACAACCCCAAAATCAGATTCGATTACCAAACACCGTATTTCAAAAGTTAAACATCCTTGCAAAAGGACTAATTAAGTTGGTAGCCCACAAACCAATAAATTATAACAGCAGAAAAAAATCACATCTTTTTGTGACTATTAACAACGAAAACATCAAGTCCCAAATGAATATAACATCAAGTCTCACTTCTCCACGCACAACCAAACAAAACAATTTTTTGATACAACTGCCAAACCAATACCAAAAAAAATAAATATCATATGCACCTTCTCCCCCAAACAAAATGAAAATTTTATCCCATTCAAATCCACAAACGTTGGGACTAAACATCAAAACCCATATCAAAAATACGTCAAACTTAATAAACATAAATAAAAAAAAACCTTCTCTTGATCCAGCTGAACCCACCAAATCTTTTATAACAAAATCATATATTACAACTTCACAAATCCCACATAGCAAAGATGAATATGCATACATATATGCATATAAATGAATTATTATTATTTTTGAAGGGAATCAAAGAATTCTTTTACCTTTCTTGACCAGCAGTATCCCAGATTTGAGCCTTGATGACCTTGCCGTCGACGGTGAGACTCTTGGTAGCAAACTCGACCCCAATAGTAGACTTGGACTCGAGATTAAACTCGTTCCTAGTAAACCTGGAAAGAAGATTGGATTTCCCAACACCAGAATCACCAATCAAAACCAACTTGAACAAGTAATCATATTCATCTTCAGCTCTGTACCCAGCCATCTCTATCTATTTTCTTCTTCTTTTTCAAAATTGAAAAGGGAAGAAATGGTGGCCACTGTTGTGTTGTTGGGCAGGTTGGCTAGATTCTTGGGAAGATCAAACAAGATTGAATACTGAATGACTCAGCTGGCCTTTAGAAGAGTTTTGTTCCTTCTCAGTTCCCCTTTGGCGCAGAAGAGTGTAAGGTGAAACACTTTTAAATTGAAAAAAAATTGATAAAAAAAATTAATAAAAATAATTTAAAATAGTATTTATTAAAATTATTACTAAAAATATAAAATATAAAATTGTATAAAAGCATGTAATATATAATTTTAAGTTTTTAACAACTCAAAGGACAAATTTGTATATTATATATACTTCGGCAAAAAAATGTTCGGGGTATAAAGCATACTTTTTATGATAATGTTAAGGGTCTAAACATTACTACTTGAGTTATTTATTTATTTTTGTTGTAATTGCCAATATAATAGTTGTATAATTTATCTTATGCTTGCGCTGGCCGTCCGTGACCACACGAATTAAAGAATTCTCACACTTGAGACAGGCGGGACTCGATCCTAAGATGTCCGGATCTACGGCTCACCCCAGGTCGAAGCTTACCGCTGCGCAATACTACATCATTTCATAAATATATGAGAACAAAAAAACTGAAATTTCTAATATTATTCTAAATTTTATACGTTTCTTTATTTGTTAGAAGCACTTTTAAAAATTACCAGATACTAAAAATATTTCTAAATTTAATTTATAAATGGGCTCTTACAAGCTTCTCTTTATATATGTTTGTGTTCTGAACAGTGAAAAAGAAAAACAGAAAAATAAATTAAGATGTCCTAGAAACATGTTCTTTTAAAATGGGATTATTTATGTGATAATTTAAAATAATTTTATGTTATATTTGCTTTGTTCATAATTATTTAAAATATTTAATAAAAATTTATCATTTAAATTATTATACATTTACGGTAATAACAAATAGACAATATTTTTAATAGTTTGAGTATAGATAGATACAATAAGATACACGGGTTATTTAAAATAAAGATAAAAATTAATTTTATTCACAAAATTTTAATATCAAATGATAAAGATTATTATACTTGGTTGAACATGTTATTAATAATTCAATCTCAAGTGTCATGCTTGCAAATTAACATATTTAGTCATATTCTAATATTAAGATAAGTTTTGCTTTTAAATTAAAATAAATATTTTCCAATTTAAAATCAAATTTTGTTATAAATCATGCCCAAGACTCCATGCTTTAAGATTATTAATTAATAATTAATTAGCCGATGGTGTTTTGAAAACAAAGGAGAAATGTTATTAAGGCGGTGTTTGATAAAATTGAGCAATCGAAATCTAAATGTTTAGTATATTTTAATAGATTAAATTATCTGAGTGAAATAGTATCTGAACTTAAATAGTTGTTTGATAACTAAAAAATATAGAACATTTGAATAACTTTTAAATTTAAAAATATCAATTTTAAATTTAAAAATATCTTAAATTGACTTCAAAACTCAATAATGATCTTAAAATTTGGAATTGAAGGAATATAATATTTATAGAAGTTCCATAAATTTAAAATTTTTATCAAGTGACAGCTCTTAATGATTTAAATTTATATATTCATCTTATCGATTAACAGACAACAGGAGGCAACAAAATTTTACTAAACAACTTTACTCTCATACTGAATCAAATGTGGAGCGGAAAATCTAAGGAAAATCACACTGCAGTTGACATATTTTACTTATTACACTATTAAACTTTTAAAAATTCAAATTATCTCATTGAACTAATTAAAAGTTTGAAATTATACCATTCTGTTAATAACATTGGACGTTCGTCAAATTGGCTCAGATTCTTTTAGGAAAAACTAAGGAAAATCCCATTATAATCGACACTTTTTACTTATTACACTATTAAACTTTTAAAAATTGAAATTACCCCATTGAACAAATTAAAATTTTGAAATTACATCATTTTGTTAATAAGATTAGATGTCTGTCAAATTGACTTAGATTTTTTAAGACGTGACTAGTGAAAAAAAATGACATGTGTCACTCTTACGTGGATTAGGCAGTAAAATCAACTCATCTCCCAAGTACGCCTCCAAAGCTTAAATAAAATATACAGAGCGAGAAAACCTACCAAGTGTATCAGAAGGCGATGGCACAAGGTGAGGCAACGGTGGAGGCTCCATTTGGCAATGGCAATGGAGACAGTGGAGGCTCATTGTGGTGGTGGTGATGTTGGAGACTCCTTATGGTGGTGGTAGCTACTTTGGTGTTGAAACTTTTAACGACGATGCGAGGTTCGCTGTTAACTAGTTCATTTCTTTTCCACATTTTTTATCTATGCTATGTGTGTTGATTTGGGATGTTAGGGCTAATAATGGGGTTATGTTTTGGTAAATCGTTTTTGAAGCTTTAATAGAGGCGACTAGGGTTGTTGAAGTTGTGATTGCAAAAGGTAGACGTAGGAGGATCGAGAAGATAAAATTGATAAAATAAATAAGAAAACATACCTATTATAACAGTTAAAGTTCTAAACCCCTCCTCTGCATCTATCTATGAAAATGGTGGTGTATATACATTCAAATTGTATAAAATTTATCAAATTAATGATGTAATTTGAACAAATTGAATATCAATTAGAAAAAGAATTAAATTTGGGTATATTTATTTTGGCCAAATAACATCATTAATTTCATCAATTTTAAAACTCTAAAGCACAAATCTATAGGGTAATTTATGTTGGTTTGTAAATTTTAACTAATGTTTTCACTTTGGAGTCAATGAGATGTTAAGTTTATGAATTAAAGGTTCTGCCAAATTAGTTGGTTCAATTATTGCTATGTTGGTGTTGATGGTGGTAGCTTACTGTGGTGGTGACTTACGGTGGTGATGGAGGATGACAAAGAAGGCGGTTTCTTGATTATGTAGAAAGAGAAGAACGGGAAAAAAAAGTGTGACGCCCCCAAAATAGGTATACATTACCCATTCTGAGTCATCAAATACATGGTACAGAAAAATAACTACAACTTTATTAATACAATTGTCGTGCAAAATATGACAACACATACTGTAAGTTTAAATACAATATTGTCTTCTAGATAATATCCACACACAAATAAAGTTCTCATTACAATTATTGATGCACTATTTTACAAAATAGTGAGGACTACTAAAACAGCTATCTTGAATCATCACTCTATACCCCGGCTAGTCTCTGCTAAACTCTTACCTCCTAAGAAGAAAAATGGAACAAAAAGGAAAAGGGTGAGTTCAACTAGCCCAGTAAAGAACATTGTGACTAAGATAATATACAACAAATTATCCTTAGTCTTCAACGGGGGAAAATCTGATAAAGTACAATAGACAACAAGTTTTAGATCAACAACTGCAGCGGAAACAATAATTCACTAGAAGAGTTAAGTAGAGAATGAAATCTACTATCATCTATGAATTTAAAAGTCCATCATCAATATTTTATATCTGTAACATCAATCAATATACATCTTTGCACTACGGGCCAAAGATATTCATTTGTATCATCAGTTGGTCATGTTCATCTCAACACTTGTTCATCTTTGCACTACGGGCCAAAGATATTCATCAGATAATCATTCATCTTTGCACTACAGGCCAAAGATATTCATCAAGTATCACCATTAAGGACTGAGGATGATGAAAAACATTTTAGAGAACGAATCCAGTGAGACAGAAGGACAAATATTAGGGATTCGTATTTCGGTTTATCCAAATTCAATAATACTCCATAATAACCAAGTGTGAAGTAGAATTCAAAAATAAAGATCAAAATTTGGATACAATCAAAGATAGTAACCATAAAAGACATCTGAAAGAAAAAGAGAAAATTTCATTTTTCGGTGAATAGTGCCGTATTTGTGAATAGTGTAGTATACGTGAATAGTAACCCCAACACAAAAAGTTCTAAATTTGATTAAAAGTTCAGATCAATACTTCGGCATAATGATATTGAAAGAAATAATATCATATATGAAGAAAATAGCATCCCTTACCTCAAAATAACCGTACTTCTGACTGGAATATTGGATATAGTGCTGAAGAAATTTGTACCATATAGCAACACTCAAGTATCAAATACTCACAAGAATACGCTCGATAATATAGAGAGAGAAAGAGAGAAAACTTTATTTCTGGTGTGATTTTCAATTCTAACTTAGCCCTCTATTTATAGGAAAATGTTAGCACGCCGAAGCAGACTTGACCTGCTACCTGATGGCTTTACCTGCTACTATTGCCACCCACCACATTTAAAATTTAATTGAGCACATTTCTCACCAACCAATTCTAGAATTTTCCAAAATATTTTATCATTTAAACAATAATCAGAAACTTTAACAATTCATAGAAAATAGCCCGTTTATCAGAAAAATACGAATTTTATATCCATTTTACACGAAATCGAATTCTCTACAACTTTGCAGAAGAAAGTTTTTCTAAATTCTAAAAAGAAAATATCCAAAATCCATAAATGGATGATTTTTAATACCTCCAATCTGACAAAATACTAATAAAATATCTCAGCATTAATTCTTTCATTAATAACCATATAAAATAAATAAATCCATAATTTATATTCACATCAAATAAATATTTCCTTATCATATAAATCAATAATTAATTATTCCCAAATAATATTACATAATCACAATTATGACAACCAGGACGTTCCCAGGAAAGAGGGGGCTTTCCGATAAGGATTTTTCCTTACTGGCGCGCAATTAGATGACCGAACCTCTCCTTGACAGAACTTTCTAGACATTGTCAATAATATTATCTAATAATATTATTCAAATAATATGAATTATTGATTTGATAATGGGAAATGCTGTGCAGTGACAATTATTAAAACAACAATAATATAAACTATCAACACAGCAATTATTGAATCAATAAAATAAAATAGTGAACAGTAACTACTATAACAATTATTGAGTAGTGCATTCTTACGTAAGAATCAATAATTCAACTATACTGTGCAATACCGTGTGCTACTGTGCAACTAAGCGTATTACTGTATTTTAACCATCAGGTATTCCAACAGTGTTAACGGTAACCATTACGTCGTTAATTACAAAAACTCATACTTTGTCGTTTTCTTCATCTGACAATTATCCTGTTATGGGGCCCATGAATGACTGCGTTGTCGTACGGATATTCCCGAAAAAAAGAATATTCCACGACCAAACGAATATTCTCCGACAAAAGGAATATTTTATAACCACTTGCTTATTTTATAAAATTTGTACATTTCACACATAACCAAAACATTATATCAAATTAACTCCTTATTATTTCAAGATAATAAATAGAGAAAATTTAATTTTATTTATAATAAGTTTGGGTCTTACAAAAAAAATATTTATTTTGAACGTCATGTCAGTGTTCTAAGGTCTTTTTTATTATTTTTTGCCACGCAATTTATCTTTTAATATTATTATTTTCTTCATGATGCCATATAGATAAATAATAGACGTCCATCAAATCTTATTAACGTAATGGAGTAATTTTAAAATTTTAATTAGTTGAATGGGGTGATTTTAATTTTTAAAAATTTAATGATGTAATAAGTAAAACGTGTCAACTATAGTTGGGTAATAAGTAAAATTTGACGGACGTCAAATCTCATTAACGAGATGGTAAAATTTTAATTAGTTCAATGGGATAATTTAAATTTTTAAAAGTTAATGGTGTAATAAGTAAACAAAAACTCTATGTGAACATGAAAATTAGACACGAGTGTATTTGAATTTTACCTATTTGTATTTTCATATTCACCTAAAAGAGCTCATAAGCAAAACGTGTCAACTAAAATAAAATTTTCTTTACTTTTACCAATGTAGAGCTATTAAAAAAATAAACACACCATCTAAACCTCAAAAGATGAGCATATATAATAAAGGAGTACCACATGATGTTCATACAGTCGCAATACCTTTCCTTTTTTTCTTTATTTTAAGCATAATGAAATAATATGCTACACAAAATTATGTAAATTTAAGAGTCGTAATATTATGTTATCGTTATAGAAGAAAATGAAACAAGTATTTTGTGCATAAATAAGTTTAAAATGCCATCCTTTGCGCACAATAATGCTCTTTATTGATAACTTTTTTCCAAACACCCAAAACTTTGGTGGATCTTTTTGGATTATTATAGTTATTGAATAATTAAGATGGTTGAATTTTCATGATTTGAAATGGGTATATCAATCTTAAACCACTAATAAAGGAAAATAAATATAAAATACCTTAAATGGCATGCACCAATAAGTAACTTTTAAGTACTAGTGTCAACAAAAAAGAAGAAAAAGGTTATAGTGTCAAAAGCCAAAGAGGAAAAACTAGTAGGCTACACGAAAGGTTGATATATATATATATATATATATATATAATATTTATTATAAATAAAATTAGCAAACATCATCTCTATTATCTAATTCAATAATAAACGGTCAAAATTAAAATTATAATTACAACATCCGTTATTAATAATAACAAATGACGGATATATATGATGGGTACATCCTCTACTATTATTAATAATGGTGACATATGTATAATTAATTTCGTTTACTATCAACTACCACTAGTAGCGTATGTAATCCTGTCATCCGCTACTAATACTAATGTTACGTTTGGATTGGTGAAATAGGAGGGAGAATGGAATGAATTATTTCGTTGGAATGATAAAAATGTTGTTTGGTTTATTTATTTCATCGGAATGATGTATTCCTCCTTGAATGATAGTTAACTTAAAATTTTAATTTTCATTCCTTGAGGGGTGGCCAGGAATAAATCATTTCATCCATTATTTTTATGTAATTGACAAATATATCCCTAAAGATATAATAGGGCTTTTTACACATTCATTCGCGATCGATCTGGGAACAACGAGAGAGAAGCATCTGAGGAGAGGAGATACAAATCTTCAATTGATTGATCCAGCAGCTCTGAAGGCTCTCCAAAACCCTCACCATCATATCGTCTCACAAGTCAGTTTATTCCTTCTTTTTTTGACAGCCTATGTGCATATTTATACTACTCCATGAAATTTGGCAGCCTCTTTGCATATTTCTTCATAATTTCCAGATTCATCTATGTTCTTACGTAGATTTGGTGATACATGATTGGAAATTGTGTGTTCAGGCTTTGACTCTACGATTGCGGATCCAATCGGTTTTGAACTGGACTGTTTGCTCAGACCATACCAGGTTTTTCTTTAAACAAATCCCATACAATACCACACATACCATTTTTCTCACTGATTTCATCTGTCATTGATCATTGATTCCTATCAGTTTAGTATAATTTTCCCAATTATCGATTCTTGTTGCCTCGATTTGTTATTAAAATTAGCTGATATTTAACAATTCTCGATTCGATTCCGTTGGTCGTTGATCACTATTAAGTAATTTCTTCCTGCTACATACTAGGGTGTTTGTGTTTGGTTGGAGGGTTTTTAATAATTTAGAAATGAGACTACCAATGGCATCTCTTTTCTGGGAATTTATATCTATTATTTTTTCAGATTGTAGCCTACTATGTTTTGACATTTTTTATTGACTATAATTTATTATCTATGTTCTAGAATTTCCTAGATCCTAAAAGCGAGGGAAGATATCTGATGTTCTAGTCAATGATATGAATTTTATCTGTTGTGTACATTTTATTCTTGCTGTTAATGGGGATTGGTTGTAGTAGTGTACAAGATGATAACTGTGGTACTTGGTCCTTTTCTTTTAAAGGGAAACAATAATTTGATTATTGTGTAACATGTTAGAAATTTACTATTATGGTACAAAGTATTCCAAAATTTATTATAATTTTGTTAATGCCATTAATAATTTGTTATTAATGTTTGGTTGGACTGTTTCATTATTGCTTTCATTATAGTATGTTTCTTGAATTTGTTTTGAAATTGTTTTACAATATGTTTATTGTTTGAGTTTGCTCTTACTTTTTCAATTGAATTGCAGTCATGGCTCGTCGTAGATTAGACAAACGGAAGAGAATGATGAGATTAATTGCCTTTTTTTATTTTTGTCCGAAATAGTTGTCATGGTTACCTTATTTATGCAATTTGTTATATCTATGGCACGACATAGACATATGAGAGCACTTAATCGATCAAAGTACACCCTTTCTTGCTCGAGTGGTCTAAAATTTATGAGGGAGCTAGTGTATGACAGTGACATTACATGCCACAATTACCTTAGAATGGATAGGGCAAGTTTTACCAAATTATGTGATATTTTACATACCACAGACAAACTTAGTAGTACAAAGTACCTTCAAATAGATGAACAAGTTGCCATATTCTTGTATGTGTTAGCTTATCATGTGAAAAATCGTGTCATATTATTACAATTTCATCGATCCGGTGAGACAATTAGTAGGTATTTCAACAACGTACTCAATGTCGTGATAAGATTGGAAGGTCAACTTTTTAAGAAACCGGAACCTATACGTGAAAAATCTACTGACGATAAATGGAAATGGTTTAAGGTATTTCTTTAACTTAGATATTTGTTATCCTACCAGAACAAGCTTTTTTTAAATTACATATTTATCATTATATTTTTGAAAACGATAAGTATTTCTTACTAGGGTTGTCTAGGGGCTTTGGATGGAATATACATAAAGGTTCATGTCCCTGAAGAAGATAAACCTAGGTATCGAAATCGAAAAAATGAGATTACAACTAACGTGTTAGGTGTTTGCTCCCCGGAGATGCAATTTATCTACGTCTTACCTGGTTGGGAAGGGTCCGCGACAAATGGTAGGGTACTTTATTCTGCAATGCATCGTAATCATGGTTTGAAAGTAAATCGAGGTAAAAAATAAGAAATATCTTAATATAATTTCATATGTATAGACTTACACTAACAAAAACAAGCAAACACAACCCCATTTAACATCCTTTTTTATTTGGTTAAGGTAACTACTACCTTGTAGATGCTGGATATACCAATAGAGAGGGCTTTCTTGCTCCTTTTAGAGGTCAAAGATATCATTTAAATGATTGTTTAGATGGACATCGACCTACGACTACCAAAGAATTGTTTAACATGAAGCACTCCTCAACTAGAAATGTCATAGAGCGTTGTTTTGGCCTTCTGAAGAAAAGATGGGGAATTCTTAGAAGTCCTTCATTTTATCCTATTCGAACACAAAATAAAATAATTGTTGCTTGTTGTGATGCCCCCAAAATAGGTATACATCACCCATCTTGAGTCGCCAATACATGGTACAAAATTCAAATACAACTTAATTATACAATAGTCGTGTAAATTACGACAAAATACATACTGTGAGTTTTAATACAAATATTATCTTCTAGACAATATCCACTCTCAGAATAAGTCCTCAATACATTTATTGTCACACTATTTAACAGAATAGTGAGGACTACTAGCTAACACTATCATCCAGAACATCACTCCGTTCCTCGACTCGTCCCAGCTACATTCTCATTTCCTAAAGAGAACAGTGAAAGAAAGGGTGAGCTCAACTAGCCCAGCAAGAAATATTATGACTAAGATAATGCAGAATAAATTATCAGTAGTCCTCAACAATGTTAAACTGATAAAATACAATAGACATCAAGTTTAACTACAGCGGAACAAGCAATCCATTAAAAGAGTCAAGTAGAGAATAAAATCTATTATCTTTTATGTTTTAAAAAGTTTTTCATCACTTTTATCACTGGGACTCAGCTTAATAAATAATCCACATCATCCCTGCACTACGGCCACATATATTCATTAGGGTCACGACCATAAATTCCATGCACTACAGCCAAGGATATTTGTGTATTCATCAATGGTCATGATCATGCCAACAACTGTCTATCAATGCACTACGGGCCAATGAGGACTTTTACCATATCATTTGTAACATTACGGTCATGATTACACCGAATAATCCCTGGTCATAATCATACCAAGTCCATCCATGCTCTACAGGCCATAGATGACTTTAAACAAAATATAAACATGAGGATGATGACAATGATATAAGAATTCAATAAAACAAGTTCAAGAATTAAGTTATTCAGGAACTAATAACGTCCAAATTGTCAATATGATACTACTTTGTAGAGTAAAATTCAAGAACGCTCAGAAGAATATTTTCATGAAAGATACTGGATGAAGCGCAAATATCAAGGATATTCCACTAATTTCATGGAGTATAAAAGTCAAAATTTTAACCAACTGAGAATAATAAGGAATAAAATAATAACAGAAATCACCATGCATGCGGTACTTCGCATAGACAGGTTATTCCAACAGAATAATAATAACGGAACCAGGTCAGGTGAAAATCACACCGACAGGATGTTCCAACAGAATAATAAAGAATGGAATAACAACAGAAATCACCATGCATGCGGTACTTCGCATAGACAGGTTATTCCAACAGAATAATAAATACAGAATAATAAAGACGAAACCAGTTCCGGTGTAAAACACACAGACAGGATATTCCAACAGAATAATAAATACAAAATAATAAAGACGGAACCAGGTCCGGCGTAAAGCACAGACATGATGTTCCAACGGAATAATAAAGACAGAATAATAAAAGAATGTCACCAAGTATAGGGTAGCCCGCGTATACAGGTTATTCCAACAGAATAATAAGAAATAGAATAATATAAGTTCTCTTCTTGAATATAAAAGAATAATATCTCTTACCGTAAAAGAACTGGATATAAGAGTAGGGAAGTAGCAGAATACTTTTCTATAGTTTCTCTATAATTTCTCTCTCTGGAGTTTCAGTGAATTCGTAAGAAAATAATGAAGGAATGAGCTTCTATTTATAGAAGAATGGATTGCATAGTAACTAATTCGTGAACGGTCCAGATTGATTTACTTTTAATCGGACGGTCCATATTTAAAGCAAAATCTTTTAAATAAAATATATTATATATAATATATATATTTTAAATATATATATATATATAGCATGTGTTAAAACTTCACGGATACACTCTTGTGATCCTTTTTTCCTTACTGTCCCATTTGTCAACAAAGCTATACATTTATATATATATAATAATAATAATAATAAATGTACTCCCCCACGTGAAAATCAAAAATCCTTCCCCACCCACTTAAACAAATTGACAACTTACATTTATATATAATACATATAGTACACCCATCATATATATATATATATATATATATATATATATATATATATATAATACACACCCATCATTCCATCACTCCACCATATTTTCGGTTGAAAATCTCCCACCAAAATCTTTCCTCCCACTAGTGGTCCCAACAAATATATATATATATATATATATATATATATATATATATATATATATATATATATATATATATATATACCGAAAAATATTTACCGATTACTTAAAAAAATGGGTAAATGGAGGTCCATAAAATAAACAAAACTTCATAAAAATCACCATAATAATTTTAACAACATTTATCACCTTTATTATTATTCACATTATTAATTGACCAGGTCGTTCCCATGAAAGAGGGGGCTTTCCAATAAGAATTTTTTCCTATTGGCGCGCAATTAGATGACCAAAAATCTCCTTGACCGAACTTTTAGACATCTTTAATATTACAAATAATAATATTAATAACTTTGTCGTCTCAATTATTGATTTTAACAATATAAAATATCGACAATAATTGAATCAAATAACGTGAGATATTATGCAACAATTACTATAGCAATAATTGAACAAAACTGAATGACTTCTCACGTAAGCATTAATAATCAATACCGTTTGCTACTATTCAACCACGCGTATTACTGTACTTTTACTACCGAGTAGTTCAACAGTATCAACGATAAAACTTCCGCCATTATTTTCATAAAAATATTTTTATCATTTTCTCAATCTGACGATAATTCTATTGTGTGGTCCACCAATGATTGCGCCGTTGTACGAATATTCCCCGACCAATCGAATATAATATAACAACTTGCATACTTTGCAGAATTTATAAATATTACCCACAACTATAACATTATATCAAATTTATTTCATAATATTCAAAAATGATAATTATAAAAAATTCATCTTTATTTATAAAAGTTGGGGTCTTACACTTGTTGCCTAATGCACAACTTTATAAGGCAAGAAATGACTATTGATCCGTTCGAAGATGAGGAGATAGAAGTCAACCATGAGGAAACTAGAGTTGAAGAAGACTACATCAATACAGTTGAGACATCCCATGTGTGGACAAACTTTAGAGAAAATCTTGCCATGGATAGAGCAACTGGAAAAGATGCTCTATCGGCTGCGGAAATGGTCGAGTTAGATGAAGAGATCCAAACAAATCATGGAGATGATGACTTGATTCCAACTCGCAGTGAGAAAATATCTAGCAAGTCCTCTAGTTTCAAGAAAAGGATGAGAAAATCAAGTTTCGATATTGAATCTGAATCTGCCATGGAGAGGGCTGCTACTATTCTTGCTGCACAATTCGAGAAATCATCTGCTCAATTTGCTAACTTTCTTGGATTGGAGGCTTCATTAAATGAGCAACGGAAGAATCTTAGTAATGCGTTGAGTAATATGTTCGGTCTAACTGATAGTGAGCGTAACAAGGTCATGTGCAAGCTTGCTCGTGAGGAGGAGTTGATGGTGGTCTTTTTTAACCTTCCCGATGAGCGAAAAGAGGGTTTCATCAAAGATTTATTGAGTGGAGTGTTATACTAGTTATTTAGACATTTTATTATGTTACTTATTGAACGATGATATTGAAATTTTGTTTAGGATTTTTTGATGGACTGCATTACTACTTGATTAGACATTTTATTAAGTTGTTGGTTGTTAAATGAAATTATGCATTATGTTATTGAATTTTATGATCACTTTATATTATTGAGTGGGGTGTTATACTAGTTGATTTAGTTTTGTTGGTTGTATTTTATTTTACACTACTTATCTTTAGATTTCATCAATTAAAATAAAGTTAATTCTAGGGAAATAAAAAATATATATATAAAAAAGATAACTTACAAGTAAGAAAAAAAGTATATGAAAAAGTATAGTAAAAAAGAAGAAGAATATAATTATAAAAAAAATCTAGAGAAATATGTGTTAAATTTTTAATATAAATTGAATTTAAGTTAAATTTGAACATTTGGGGGTATTTAAGTCACTTTCTAATTATTTATTTCATTTTTAGATGTATTCATAATATCAACCAAACATGTACATGAAATATTAAAAAATTATTCCATTCCCTTCTTTATTTTATTCCCTCATCTATTATATTCCCTACTCTATTTCATTTTTTCAATCCAAACGTAGCATAATAGTAGTTCATGGACCTGTCGTCTGTTATTATTATATCGAGTGACGATTTTTTCAGTTCTTATCTTAATCGTGGATAATATATTGTATGCATTAGTGCTTGTTTATTTTTAATTTATAACAAAATACTTGTTACGAATCTTTTTTCATATATATATATATATATATATATATATATATATATCTAATAAAATACAAATAATTTTGAATTTTCCGCTCATTCAATAAATCATCTGGGCCGTCCAAAGTTTGGGATAAATCTAACCATCCATCTATCTAATAAAATACAATCAATCTAATTCTATCTATCTATATCTATATTCTATATATCTAATTATATCTAATAAAATACAAATAATTTTAAATTTTCCGCTCACTCAATAAATCATCTAGGACGTCCAAAGTTTGGGATAAATCCCACCATCCATCTATCTAATAAAATACAAATGATTTTAAATTTCTCGCTCACTCAATAAATCATGGATCGTCCAAAATTTAGAATAAATCCCAACGTCCATAATGCCGGAGGCACGGGACTGTTGCTAGTATATATATATTGAATGAGTTAATTTCCAAACGTATCAAAATCTTAATGCGGCTTATTTCTATGGTTGAATAGAGTATATAAATATTCTTTGTCCCAAAAAATGATTAAATGTGAAAATTTTATTTATTAAAAAATTGAGATAAAAGTATATAAAGTGAAGAATAAATATGTCATTTAGTATAGTTCATTAATATAAAAAAGTAAAATATTTATCACTTTATATAATCTTGTGGGGTCATTAAGGATAAATTTTTTAAAAATTTATTTTATTTTCTCTATATTTATATTTTTAATGTGTATAAAATATATTGTGTTCATCTTTTTAGGGCCGGATCAGAATAATATATAAGAGAAAAACAAGATATTAGAGTCTTATTAATTACTATATCTATAACTAAAATTAAAAAGGAAAAGTAATAAAAGTAGATTCCTCCAAATTGCGTAGAAGATATAAAATTATAAATCTTAGGCCTTTCCCAAACACGGCTCTACGTTTAAGTGGGAAGCTGTATCAAATTATTCCATTGGACCCACAAAAAATATAAGAGGAAATATAAAGTTATTTCTTTTAAAAAATAAAATAATACTGGTAAAACAATAAGTCTTGCCGGACAGCTTTATGGGACAGGAAACTGGACAGGTGGATTTTTTTTTTTTTTTTTGCTTGTGACTTCAAAAAATGTATAATATTTATTTTAACAGAAATTTTTATAAAATATAGTATTTTAAGTGTAATTTGGATACACATACAAAAACAGAATTATAATATTTTAGGTATAATTTGGATATAAATACAAAAACAGGGTTATACAAACTGTATAACCATGTTTTTGTATGTGTATCCAAATTACACCTAAAACACTATATTTTGTAAAAATTCTTGTTAAAATAAATACTATACATTTTTTGGAGTCACAAAAAAAAATCCACCTGTCCAATTAACCGGTCTGTGTAGAAGCACCACTGGTAAAAAGAAGATTAAAAACATGAACAAATCTTGCCGGACGGGATTAATGGACCGATTTATTGGACAATTTTTTTTTCTAGTGATTTTTCAAAAAATGTATAGTATTTATTTTAATATGAATTTTTATAAAATATAATATTTTAGGTATAATTTATATATATATATACAAATACAGAATTATACAGACTGTTAAAATATTATATTTTATAAAAATTCATGTTAAAATAAATACTATATATTTTTTAAACATCACCAGCAAAAAAAAAACTGTCCAATAAATCGGTCCATTAATCGGATTGAGGGGAGATACGGTAGCCTTATTGACCGGTATTGACCGGTGCACTCTTTTTTTTTTTTTTTGGGTTTTTTTTTATCACAATTACGAGAATAAAAAATAAAAAATAATAAAACAAATTTGAACAAAAAACTGTTAAAGAAAGTACATTTTTTATTGAAAAAACACTGTAAATTAAACACTGTAAACAATTTACAGTGTTTTTTCAATAAAAAATGTACTTTCTTTAACAGTTTTTTGTTCAAATTTGTTTTATTATTTTTTATTTTTTATTCTCATAATTGTAATAAAAAAAAAAAAAAAAAAAGAGTGCACCGGTCAATACCTGTCAATAAGGCTACCGTACCTCCCCACAATCCCCATTAATCCCGTCTGCGTAGCATTGCTCTAAAAACATAGAAACTCCAGTATACGGTGGTGCCTCACACGTCATCATGTTCCGACAAAATCAACTGGCAATCTAAATCATAATTCATACCAATCTGGCATCTGCTACTTTCAACGGAGACACGCTCTTTGAAGAAAATTGTAGTAACGCGCTTGCATGGATGGATCACATGGCAATATCTCAGCACGGCGTCACGTACGAGTCGCTCGCAGCGTGTTTATACAAGTATTAATCTGCTGGCGGCTGGCAATACCTTATCCTCTTGCTTTAATTATACTACAAAAATCCTACGTGAATATAAAAATTGGATAAAAAAAATTAAAGATGAGTGTATTTAAATTTCATTTATTTATATTTTGATCTTTAATAATAGATAAAAATATAAATAAATAAAATTCATATACAATTATATTTAATTTTTATGTTCAATTTTCATGTTCACCTAAAAAAATTCATTATTATATCCACATGAGACTTGTTCTCCCAAATTATCCAACCAAAAATTATAGCGTAAATTTCATTTTATTATCATAGGTTTTACCATTTTACCACTTAATCACCTATTGTCTATAAAGGTATACACTTGAGATTTTGAAGCAAAGTGAAAATGTTACATCTTCCTTCTAAACTAATTGTGTGTTAAAGGCAAAGAGTGTGATACATGATTCTAACCGTTAAATAAAGTTAGCATTTGTCTAATATGCCTCCACCATATACATCGGCTATAAAACTCTCACTTTCTTACATTTGTTCACCTTTCGCAACTATTTTTTATCATTTAAAACATTTGTAGATTCTCTCTAACTTTGATCAAAGATATTAATTCATCATATTCATAAATAAGGTATGTAGATCAACTAATTTCTTCTCTACCTTTATTTTATTTTCAGAAATTTGTTGTTGTTATTCAATTTAAAAGTTACCCACAAGATGTTTGTTAAAATGCATCATACATTCTTTCTTTTGTTTATGTTAATTAAGAGTCATGTCTTCGTCAAGTAATAATGTATGCTGAAATAATGGTGACTTTTGTTACATACGTAGGGTATGTATATGTGGAAAGAAAGCATCTATAAGAATTGTCAACTCGAATAAATCATCGAAGGACAAGTTATATTTTGTTTGTGATGACTGTGACTTTGGGCTTGGTGCTTGCCTTCTACAACAACCACTTCAAGTGAGACAATGACTGACACTAATGGACACAATGAGGGAAACGAAAAGGAGCCAAATTGTATTCCCAAATTGTTCAACTAGAGCAGTTTTAGTGTTTCGGACATCCTAAAATTGATTTGTGATGTATATTTGAAAATAGTTGGTTACTTAGTTTGTGGCTAGAGAAAGTTAAAGTTGAGTAGTGGAAGTTGGGATTGATTTTATACAAGATAGAGTTGTTTGTGCTGAATTCATATGGTGAAGTTTTTTTTTCTACACATAAAATTTGAAGTACTGTTTTATTTTTAGTAAGTTGAGTTATTAAGTTATTACATCAAGATATTTTTTTTCATTATTTGAGTTATGCCCGTTGTAATTTTCTACACAAAAAAATTAAAATACTATCTTATTTGAAATTGCTTAAGTTATGCCCCTTGTAAACATGTAAATTGTGATTATAATATTTATGAAATGAAATTCAATTATTGTGTTTATCAATTTAATCTAGCCTACAAGCTTCTTAATCATGGCATACTTTTTGAATGTTTGATAATATTTAGTGTCTGTGTGAGACCCCAATTTTTATGAATAAAGATTTAAATTTCTCGAAATATTTTTTTGAATATTATGGAGTAAACTTGATATAATGTTATAGTTGTGGGTAATATTTATAAATTTTGCAAAGTACGTATGTTGTTATATAATATTCGATTGATCGGGGAATAATCGTTTTAACAAAAAATATTCGTACAACGGCACAATCATTGGTGGACCCCACAACAGAATTATTGTCGGATTGAGAAAACGACAAAAATATTTTATGAAAATAACGGCGAAAGTTTTTACCGTTAACTGTTGAAACACCCGGTGTTAAAAGTATAGTAATGCGCGTGGTTGCATAGTAGCACACGGTATTGATTATTGATGCTTACGTGAGAAGTCACTCAGTTTTGTTCAATTATTGCTACAGTAATTATTGCATAGTATCTCACGTTATTTGATTCAATTATTGTCGATATTTTATATATTATTAAATCAATAATTGAGATAAAAAAGTTATTAATATTATTATTTGTAATATTAACGATGTCTAGAAGTTCTGCCAAGGAGAGGTTTGGTCAACTAATTGCACGCCAATAGGGAGAAATCCTTATTGGAAAGCCTCCTCTTTCTTGGGAACGACCTGGTCGATTAATATTGTGAATTATAATAAAGGTGATAAGTTTTGTTTTATTATTATTATAAATGTAATAAAACAGAAAACTTTTTATATAAAACAAAATACTTTTATAAATTTATTCGTTTTATTAGACTATAAAAAGAATATATAATATTCTATTATGCATAGTATTTGCATAGTGCCTGCATAGTATTTGTATAGAAAAATCTTTTTATATAAAACAAAATACTTTTATAAAGTTATTCGTTTTATTAAACTATAAATAGAATATATAATATTCTATTATGCATAGTATTTGCATAGTGCCTATATAGTGTTTGCATAGTATAATCTTTTTATATAAAACAGAATACTTTTATAAAGTTATTCGTTTTATTAGATTACAAATAGAATATATTATAATTTATTTAAAAGATTTTATTTTATTAGAATATTTTATTAATACTGCATAGTAAATTAATATGGACCGTCCGTTTAAAAGTAAATCAATTTGGACCGTTCATGAATTAGTTACTATTCAGTCCATTCTCCTATAAATAGAAGCTCATTCCTTCATTATTTCTTACGAATTCACTGAAACTCTAGAGAGAGAAACTATAGAGAGAAAGAAGAAAAATATTTTGCTACTTCACTACTCCAGTATTCAGATTTTCTAAGGTAAGGGGTATTATGTTTTTTGTATTCATGAAGAGAACTTCTGTTATTCCATTCTTTATTTTTCTGTTGGAATAACCTGTATACGCGGACTACCCTATACTTGGTGAAATTCTTCTGTTATTCCATTCTTTATTATTATGTTGGAATAACCTGTCTATGCGAAGTACCACATACATGGTGAAATTCTTCTGTTATTCCATTCTTTATTATTATGTTGGAATAACATGTCTATGCGAAGTACCACATACATGGTGAAATTCTTCCGTTATTCCATTCTTTATTATTCTGTTGGAATAACCTGTATACGCGGACTACCCTATACTTGGTGCAATTCTTCTGTTATTCCATTCCTTATTATTATGTTGTAATAACATGTCTATGCGAAGTACCATATACATGGTGAAATTCTTCTGTTATTCCATTCTTTATTATTATGTTGGAATAACCTGTCTATGCGAAGTACCACACACATGGTGAAATTTTTCTGTTATTCCATTCTTTATTATTTTGTTGGAATAACATGTATACGTGGACTACCCTATACTTGGTGAAATTCTTCTGTTATTCCATTTTTTATTATTCTGTTGGAATAACCTCTAAAATCTCAAATTTTACGAATAAAGATTTAAATTTTTCGATTTTTTTTTGAATATTATCGTGTGGATTTAATATAATGTTATAGTTGTGGGTAATATTTATAAATTTTGCAAAGTATGCAAGTTGTTATATTATATTCGATTGGTCGGGGAATATTCTTTGTGTCGGAGAATATTCGTACGACGGCACAATCATTGGTGGACCCCACAACGGAATTATTGTCAGATTGAGAAAATGACAAAAATATTTTTATGAAAATAACGACGGAAGTTTTACCGTTAATACTGTTGAACTACTCGGTAGTAAAAGTATAGTAATACGTGTGGTTGCATAGTAGCACATAGTATTGATTATTGATGCTTACGTGAGAAGTCACTCAGTTTTGTTCAATTATTGCTACAGTAATTGTTGCATAGTATCTCACGTTATTTGATTCAATTATTGTTGATTGTTATATATATATATATAAGTTTTATTTTATTAGTATTATTAATGTAATAAAACAGAAAAGCTTTTTATATAAAACAAAATACTTTTATAAAGTTATTCTATAAATAGAATATATTATATTTTATTATGCATAATGTTGCATAGTGCCTGCATAGTGTTTTGCATAGTAAAATCTTTTTATATAAAAAGAATAGTTTTATAAAGTTATTCATTTTATTATATTATAAATAGAATATATTTTATTTTATTTAAAAGATTTTGCTTTAAATATGGACCGTCCGATTATAAGTAAATCAATCTGGACCGTTCATGAATTAGTTATTATGCAGTCCATTCTTCTATAAATAGAAGCTCATTCCTTCATTATTTCTTACGAATTCACTGAAACTCTAGAGAGAGAAACTATAGAGAGAGTTCTTCTTCTATAATCTTGAGCGTATTTCTTTAGAGTTTAAGAAAGCTTTGAGCATAGTGCAAGTTTTCTTCGAGTATATCCTTGCCCTACCAGTTGGAGTACGTACTCTTCTTTCAAATATAAGGGATATTATTTGTTGTACTCATAAGGGGTATTACTTCTTTCGTATTTATGAAGAGAACTTCTGTTATTCCATTCTTTATTATTCTGTTGGAATAACCTGTAAACATGGTATACTTGGTGAAATTCTTCTGTTATTCTATTATTTATTATTCTGTTGAAATAACTTGTATACGCGAGCTACCCTATACTTGGTAAAATTCTTCTGTTATTCCATTCTTTATTATTCTGTTGGAATATCATGTCGGTGCGTATTACGCCTGACCTGATTCCGTTATTTATTATTCTATTGGAATAACCTTTCTATGCGAAGTACCGCATGCATGGTGATTTCTGTTGTTATTTTATTCTTTATTATTCTGTTGGAATTTCCTATCGGTGCGTATTATGCCTGACCTGGTTCCGTTATTTATTATTCTGTTGGAATAATATGTCTATGCGAAGTACCGCATACATGGTGATTTCTTTTGTTATTCCATTCTTTATTATACTCAGTTGATTAAAGTTTTGACTTCTATACTCCATGAAATTAGTGGAATATCCTTGATATTTGCTCTTCATCCAGTATCTTTTCATGAAAATATTCTTCTGAGCATTCTTGAATTTTACTCTACAAAGAAGTATCATGTTGACAATTTAGACGTTATTAGTTCCTGAATAATTTTATTCTTGAACTTATTTTATTGAATTCTTATATCATTGTCATTATCCTCAGGTTTATATATTGTTAAAAGTCATCTGTGGCCTGTAGTGCATAGATGGACTTGGTATGATTATGACCAGGGATTATTCGGTATAATCATGACCGTAATGTTACAAATGATGTGAAAAAAAATCCTCATTGGCTCGTAGTGCATTGATGGATAGTTTTTGGTATGATTATGGCTATGAATTCTCTTCGGCCAAGGGAGCAAAGATGAATTATTTTATGGCATGATCAGGATCTTTGATGAAAACACGATTATCTTTGGCCCGTAGTGCATGGATAATTCGTGGTTATGATACTAAATAATATCTTTGGCCTGTAGTGCAAGGATGATTTGATGATGTGGATTATTTATTAAGCTGAGTCTCAGCGATAAAAGTGATAAAAAAAACTTTTTAAATCATAAAAGATAGTTGATTTTATTCTCTACTTGACTCTTTTATTGAATTACTTGTTCCGCTGCAGTTAAACTTGATGTCTATTTTATTTTATCAGTTTAACATTGTTGAAGACTAATGATAATTTATTCTGCATTATATTAGTCATAATATTTCTTATTGGGCTAATTGAGTTCACCATTTTCTTCACTGTTCTCTTCAGGAAATGCGAATATAGATGGGATGAGTCGGGGAATGGTTTGACAGTCCAGATGATAGCATTAGTAGTTCTCACTATTCTATTAAATAGTGTAACAATAAATGTAATGAGGACTCCTTTGAGTGTGGATATTGTCTAGATGACAATATTTTTATTAAAACTCTCAATTTATGTTTTGTCGTATTGTTTACACGACAGCTGTATTATTAAGTTGTATTTGAATTTTGTACCATGTATTTGCCGACTCAAGATGGGTGATGTATACCTATTTTGGGGGCGTCACATAACCTGTCTATACGAAATACTGTATACATGATGAAATTCTTCTGTTATTCCATTCTTTATTATTCTGTTGGAACATCCTGTCTGTGCATTTACGCATGACCTGGTTCCATTATTTATTATTCTGTTGGAATATCCTGTCTGTGCGTATACGCATGACCTGGTTCCGTTAATTATTATTCTGTTAGAATATCCTGTATGTGCGTTTACGCATGACCTGATTTCGTTATTTATTATTATGTTGGAATAACCTGTCTGTGCGGTCTACCGCATGCATGGTGATTTCTTTTGTTATTCCATTCATTATTATACTCAGTTGCTTAAAGTTTTGACTTCTATACTCCATGCAATTAGTGGAATATCCTTGATATTTGCGCTTCATCTAGTATCTTTTCATGGAAATATCCTTCTGAGTATTCTTGAATTTTACTCCATAAAGCAGTATCATGTTGACAATTTGGACGTTATTAGTTCCTGAATAAATTTATTCTTGAATTTGTTTTATTGAATTCTTATATCATTGTCATCATTCTCATGTTTGTATTATGTTGAAAGTCATCTGTGGCCTGTAGTGCATAGATGGACTTGGTATGATTATGACCATGAATTATTCGGTATAATCATGACCGTAATGTTACAAATGATATGGTAAAAGTCCTCATTGGCTAGTAGTGCATTGATGAACAGTTGTTGGCATGATCATGACCATTGATGATACACAAATATCCTTGGCCCGTAGTGCATGAATAATTTGTGGTTGTGATACTAATGAATATCCTTGGCCGTAGTGCAAGGATGATGTGGTTTATTTATTAAGCTGAGTCTCAGCAATAAAAGTGATGAAAAAACCTTTGAAATCATAGAAGATAGTAGATTTTATTCTCTACTTGACTCTTTTAATGGATTGTTTGTTCCGCTGCAGTTAAACTTGATGTTTGTTATATTGTATCAGTTTAACACTATTGAAGGCTAAGGATAATTTATTCTGCATTATCTTAGTCATAATATTTCTTACTGGGCTAGTTGAGCTCACCCTTTTTGTTTTCATTGTTCTCTTCAGGAAATGAGAACGTAGCAGGGACTAATCGGGGGATAGAGTGACGGTCCAGATGATAGCATTAGTAGTCCTCACTATTCTATGAAATAGTGTGTTAATAAATGTATTGAGGACTTATTTTGAGTTTGAATACTGTCTAGAAGACAATATTTGTATTAAAACTCATAGTTCATGATGTATATTTAAGATTGTATTTGTATTCTATACCATGTATTTGACAACTCAGAATAGGTGATGTATACCTATTTTGGGGGCGTCACAGTTGGTATCAAAGTTTAGGGATATGATCCTTGGTTGAGATGTGAGACAAGAACTAGGAGGGGAGAGACGGGGAATTCCTTCGCAAATATGACCTACCTAAGTTTATTTGGTATTTAATTGGCCGGCCAGAGTATAGGGATAATATGTGATATATTAATTAACCCTTATTTTGTGACAGTATTTGAAAATGACATCCGAGAATGTTGAGAATAGCAATGGAACACAGGAGACCGTTGAGTCTCCACAAATCAATAATCAGGATAATGTGCGTTAGGAAGACGATAATCCTCAGGTAAACAACAACATTGACTAAATGATGAACGATGGAATGTTCATAGGCTTTATGCAATTCATGCAACATCAGGTAAGAGCGGCTCCTATCCAAAATGTAGATGGAAACACTGGCAACTGTCGGACAGTCACCGCTAAGAAGTTCAAGGAACTGGGACCATCGAAGTTTTTTGGAGAGCCAAAACCACTTAAGGCGGAGACATGGATAAAACAGATCTGCAAGATATTAGATGTCTTGGGATGCTCCGAGGAGCAAAAAGTTCCCTTCGCCACCTTCATGTTACGAGCAGAGGCAGATTACTGGTGGGAATCTGTAAAGCGTACTCAACATGCCGCACTGAAGATGACTTGGGAGAAGTTCCAAGAATTGTTCAGCGACAAGTACTTTCCCGAAAGTATTCTTCATATGAAAGAGGTAGAATTCATCAAGATGGAGCAAAACAACATGACCGTATCGCAGTACGAAACCATGTTTGCCGAGTTGTCCCGGTTTATGTCCCATTTGGTTGATAATGAGGAGAGAATGACGCGAATGTTTCTAAGAGGTTTGAAATCTGAGATACGTCAATACCTCATTTCTCACAAACTTTGTTTATATCCAGATGTTGTGAATAAGGCTCAGTTAATGGAGCGCGATAATGAGTCAGCACAACCAAAAGGTAATGACCAACAACACGTTAATAATCATACGGGTGGCAACTGCCATCGAAACAATGATAACCATCGTAGAGGAAATTATCATGCCAAGAATGGTAACCACTGTAAGACCCCAACTTATTATTAATGAAATTTAATTTTCTCTATTTATTATTTTGAAATAGTAAGGGTTGATTTGATTAATGTGGATAGTTATGGGTAAAATACGTAAATATTTCAAAATAAGCAAGTGGTTATAAAATATTCATTGTTGTCGGGGATTATTCGTTTGGTCGTGGAATATTCTTGCTATAGGGGAATATTCGTACGACGGCGCAGTCTTTTGTGGGCCCCATAACGGAAAGCGATTGGATGAAGAAAACGACAAATATAAGTTGTTTAAAAATAACGGCGTAGTTGTTACCGTTAATACTGTTGGAATACTCGGTGGTTAAAACACAATAATACGCGTTGTTGCACAGTAGCACACGGTATTGCACAAATTATTGATTCTTACATCAGAAGGCACTACTCAATAATGGTTACAGTAATTACTGTTCAGTATTTTATTTTATTGATTCAATAATTGCTGAGTTGATTTTTTATATTACTGTTATTTCAATAATTATCACAGCACAGTATTTTTCATTATCGAAGCAATAATTAATATTATCTGAATAATATTATTAGATAACATTATTGGCAATTTCTAGAAAGTTCTGTCTAAGGAGAGGTTTGGTCACCTAATTGCGCGCCAGTAAGGAGAAATTCTTATTGGAAAGCCCCTCTTTTCTGGGAACTGTCTGGTTGTCAATATTGTGATTCTGTTATATTATTTGTGAATAATTAATTATTGATTCATATGGTGAGGAAAATATTGATTTTATGTGGATATAGATGGAGAAATTTTTTTAATGTGACAATTGTTGAAAATTGAAATTTTATCTTTTTCTGATAAAATAATTCATTTAAATATATTATTTTAATAATATATTAACGGTGATATTTTTATAATGAATGTGAGATATATGAGTATATGAGGAGGAAGAGTATTTTGTGGCATTTAATATTTAACACATATTTTGTGTGTTGGTGGACACAATTATTGACCAAAATTTGATTATAGCCTGTAAAATCGCCGTTTGTGGATTTCGGTCAATTTTTGTTTGAAATTTGGTAAAACTTCCTTCTACAAAGTTGTAGATAATGGAATTTCTATGGAAAGTCGCGAGTTTTGAATTTTTCTGATAAAAGACCTATTTATTATGAATTATTGAAGTTCCGGAGTTCCGAAATAATTGATTTTTGGAAGGTTAAATTATTTTAAATTAGAAAAATGTTTTTGATATGTTTGGTGGGCTTGTTTGGTTATTGAAATGAGCTGATTTCAGTTTATAAGAGTGTGCGTAGGATAAATTTTATATATATTAATATTTTATTAAATTTTCTGCTTTGGTGTTCTAAGCAATTTCCTATAAATAGGTGCTTAGGTTAGAATTGAAAATCACACCAGAAACTGAAGTTTTCTCTCTCTATATTATCGAGCGTATTCTTGTGAGTATTTTGAGTATACTTTGAGTATTGCTATACGGTGCAATTTCAAGTCATAACCTATATCTGGTGTTTCAACTAGAAGTACTGTCTTTCGAGGTAAGGGATGTTATTTTATTCGAAAATGATATTATTTCTTCAATATCATTATGTCGAATTATTGGTTAGAAATTTTTATCAAATTTGGAACTTTTTTATGTCGGGGTTGCTATTCATGAGTTACTATTCACGAGTTACTATTTACGAGTACTATTCATTAGGCATTATGATGTTTTTTTTGTGAAATTTCTATCTTTTGGTGTCAGAGTTACTATTCACGTATACGACACTATTCACGTATACGGTACTATTCACGAATACGGCACTATTCACCGAAAAATAAAATTTTTTCTTTTTGTCCAAAATATCTATTCTGGACACTAACTTTGATTGTATCCATGTTTTGATCATTCTTGAATTTTACCCCACTCTGGTTATTTATGAAGTATTTTTGAATGAGAATTGTTTAAAGTTTGAATCCTTAATATTTGTTCTTTTGCTTCACTGGATTCGTTTTTTTAAAAATATTTTTCATCATCCTCAGTCCTAAATAATGATATTACTGAATATCTTTGGCCTGTAGTGAAAAGATGAATGATTTCTTGATGAATATCTTTGGCCTGTAGTGCAAAGATGAACAGGTGTTGAGATGAACATGACCGACTGATTAATATCTTTGGTCCGTAGTGCAAAGATGAACAGGTGTTGAGATGAACATGACCGACTGATGAATATCTTTGGCCTGTAGTGCAAAGATGAATATTTGATTCCTGATATATATTGATTGATGTTACAGGGATAAAATATCGACGATGAACTTTTAAATTCATATATAGAAGATAGTAGTTTGCATTCTCTACTTAACTCTTTTAATGAATTATTATTTCCGCTGCGAAGGTTGATTTAAAACTGGTTGTCTATTGTATTCTATTAGATTTTTTCCTGTTGAGGACTAACAATAATTTGTTCTATATTATCTTAGTCATAATATTCTTTACTGGACTAGTTGAGCTCACCCTTTTCCTTTTTGTTCCATTTTTTCTCAGGAGGCGAGAATGTAGCGAGTACTAGTCGGGGTATGGAATGAAGGTTCCAGAGAGAGTTGTTTAGTAGTCCTCACCATTTTTGTAAAATAATGTATCAATAATTATGATGGAGATTTATTTACGTGCTGATATTGTCCAGACGACAATATCTATATTTAAACTCACAGTTTATATGTTGTAATATTAAAGTTGTAGTTATTTCTGTACCATGTATTTGGTGGCTCAGAATGGGTTGGATGAAATGGACCTATTTTGGGGGCGTCACAACCACTTCTGTGGTAACCATGACCAAAATAATAGAAGTGAAAATTTCAAGAAGAGAAGGTTCAATAATGATGGAAAGACAGCAGCATCAACACTCGTTTCAAAAGAAGAAGAACGAACACCTGTTGTATGTTTCAAATGCGGACAGGAGGGACACATCCGTCCAAACTGTACGAAGCAATCAAAAGCATGTTTCAATTGCAGAAAAGAAGGTCACCTAGCTCGATTTTATCGTGTAGTGAAGTCAAGTCCAGTTGGGATAGTGATGCCAAAGGATGTCTCAGACAAGTCAAAGCTGGTAATTTAAGTGAGAACATTTGTCGAGGAACCCGAACGAAGTTATCAGGGGTAAGTTAATCATAAACGCTTACGAAGTCTATACCTTATTAGATACCGGTTCTACCCATTATTTTATCTCTCTTGTTTAAGACCCCGAATTTTATGAAATAAAAATATTCAATTTTCTTATTTAGTAAATGGTTAAATTGATAAAAAAGTTAAATTTAAGGGTGATATATATAAAATTTTTCAAAATACGCAAGTGGTTATAAAATACTCATTTCTGTCGGGGAATATTCGTTTGGTCGTGGAATATTGTTGTTGTCGGGGAATATTCGTACGACGGCGCAGCCATTTGTAGGCCCTTAACAGAATAACTATCGGATGAAGAAAACGATAAATTTTAATTTTTATAAATAACGGCATAATTGTTACTATTAACACTGTTAGATTACCTGGTGGTTAAAATACAGTAATACGGTTGGTTGCACAGTAGCACACGGTATTGCACAGTATTTTTGAATTATTAATTCTTATGTAAGAAGGCACTACTCAATAATTGTTACAGTAATTACTGTTCAATATTTTATTTTATTGATTCAATAATTGCTGCGTTGATATTTTATATTATTGTTGTTTCAATAATTGTCACTGCACAGTATTTTACAATATCAGATCAATAATTAATATTATTTGAATAATATTATTAGATAACATTATTGGTAATTTATAGAAATTTCTGTCAAGGAGAGGTTTGGTCACCTAATTACGCGCCAGTAAGGAGAAATCCTTATTGGAAAGCCCCCTCTTTCCTGAGAACTGTCTAGTTGTCATTATTATGATTCTGTAATATTATTTGTGAATAATTAATTATTGATAAAGAAATATTTATTTTATGCAGATATAAATGATGAATTTATTTATTTTATGTGATTATAATTGAAGAATTAATGTTGAGGTGTTTTATCAGTATTTTTGTCGGAATGGAGGTATTAAAAATTAAATTGGTGTTCTTGCAATATATTGCGTGATTTATAATTTTTAATCCGACCGTTAGATCGTTGGAATTTTTGGATATGTTATACATATATAAGTGGAGTATATGTCCACAAATTATGAACCGTTAAAAATGGACGTATGATTTGTTATGAATTTTAAGAGGTGACTGATTCGAAAATTAGGTTTATAAATAATCTTGGTAGAAAATTTTAGAATTGAGTGGGCCCCACTTGTGGTTGATGAAGAAATATGTTTAAATTCTAATTCAAATGTGGTGGGTGGCAATAGTAGCAGGTAAAGCCATCAGGTAGCAGGTCAAGTCTACTTCGGCGTGCTAACATTTTCCTATAAATAGAGGGCTAAGTTAGAATTGAAAATCACACCAGAAACATAAGCTTTCTCTCTTTCTCTCTCTATATTATCGAGCGTATTTTGTGAGTATTTTGATACTTTGAGAATTTCTAATGAGTGTAAGTTTCCTTCAACGTCATATCCGATATTCCAGTCAGAAGTACTGCTCTTTTGAGGTAAGAGATTTTAAGGGTTGTTATGTTTCTTCAGTTCCGTAATTTTTCTGATCTTCAGAAATTCTGGAAAAATTTAAAATGATATTTTGATGAGTTTTCTCGATTGTGTCCAAAAATGGCAATTTTTCTATGGATAGATTAGGAGTTATGGATTTTATGAGAAAAGACTATTTTAAAAGTAAACCCTTATAACTCCTTGTAATTAACTCCAAAATTGGTAAAATTTTTATTGGGAGTACATATATATAACATAAGTATACTCTTTAAATTTTGGAATTTTTGGACAAACGTACAATTTATGATAAATGTCTAAATATTCGGTAGTTTTGGCCATGTGAAAAATAGTAAATGAATTTTTAAAAATTCTGAGAAAAATATATGTTCAATATGGGACTATATTATACTAAATCCCAGAAAAGAAATATTTTTGGAACTGATTTGGTATTTTTTATGAAAATGGACTAGTTATGAATAAATAAATTAAATATGTTATGTGAAGTAACAAAACTGAAAAATATGATTTTATGACTTGAGAATCCTATATATGGTATATGCAGATTTTTGATGAAGGTTTTGGTTATTGGTGATGAAATCTTATGAGTATGATATTTTTGAATGATTAAATACATTAATTAGTAAAGTGTAAATAATTAAAATAAATTGTTTATAAGTTTAAGAAATGATTAAAATATTGTGGTAGTGTTAATAATATAAGATTGTTAGATTATTAAGTGATTTATAACATTTGAATTAAGGTGTTATGAAATCATTGATTTATAGATCTTACTCTTGAAATTAAATGCAGTTGTTGATCGTATTGTTTTTATTATCATATATAATATTTTTATAATCCCGGTGATGAAATTTCTCTTTGACTTAAGTGTAAAGATGGGTAGATTATTGATATGATCGTGACTATGGGTTCTCTTTGGCCAGTAGTGCAAAGATGAATTGTTGACTGGTATGATCATGACCATTAAATTTACAATTGAATATTTTTAACTTAAGTGCAAATGTGAATTGATCAACATGGTTATAATTATTGTTTATATAAATTCTGAAATGATTATATATTTCTTTGAGATATGAATATCTTTGGCCTGTAGTGCAAAGATGAATTGTTGATGAACATCTTTGGCCCGTAGTGCAAAGATGGCCTGTTGTTGAATATCTTTGGCCCGTGGTGCAAAGATGACCTATTGTTGAATATCTTTGGCATGTAGTGCAAAGATGAGTTGTTAATGAATATCTTTGGCCCGTAGTGCAAAGATGAACTTATTAGTATGATTATGAACATGAACTGTGATTTGGTATAACCATGATCTTTGATGTTTCAGGTAAAGACAGGTGATGAAAATTATCTTCTTCCTGGATGAGAAGAGGAATTTAGAATCACAATTATGATTATGAGTTATTCATATGATTGTGGAAAGGAAATGTTGATTGATGTTATAGGGATAAAATATTATTAGTGGACTTTTATTGTGGAGAAGATAATAGACTGTATAATCTATTTGACTCTTCTAATGGATTTCTCGTTCCGCTGCAAAGATGAATTGTTGATGAACATCTTTGGCCCGTAGTGCAAAGATGACCTGTTGTTGAATATCTTTGGCCCGTGGTGCAAAGATGAATTGTTATTGAATATCTTTGGCATGTAGTGCAAAGATGAATTGTTAATGAATATCTTTGGCCCGTAGTGCAAAGATGAACTTATTAGTATGATTATGAAAAGGAACTGTGATTTGGTATAACCATGATCTTTGATGTTTCAGTTAAAGACAGGTGATAAAAATTATCTTCGTCCTGGATGAGAAGAAGAATTTAGAATCACAATTATGATTATGAGTTATTCATATGATTGTGGAAAGGAACTATTGATTGATGTTATAGGGATAAAATATTATTGGTGGACTTTTAATGTGGAGAAGATAATAGATTGTATAGTCTATTTGACTCTTCTAATGGATTGCTCGTTCCGCTGCAACTATGGTTAAAAAGTTTTATCATCTACCATATGTTCTAAATCTCTAATTCATTACAGATGAAGGCTATTGATAAATTATTTATCTTAGTCATGATATTCTTTACTGGGTTAGTTGTGCTCACCCTTTTGCTTCACAATTTTTTCAGGTAATAAGAGTGTAGCTGGGTCGAGAGGGGATAACAGGGGAATAGTGTGATGGTCCGAGACTATCAAAGTTTCTCAATACATTATAAAATGACATGACATTCAGTATATAATTGTATTAAGATCCTAAGATGTGTGTGTCGTATTTTATACGTCACTTAATAATTGATTTTGGTGAACAACAATAGGGTGAGGTGAACCCAACTTTGGAAGGGTGTTTTGCCACTATCATACAAGATGTCTAATGACATACAATCTCGTGTTATTATAAGAAAGGGTTGTGCACATCCACTTGCTGAGTATATCTACGAGCACTACCTATATGATCTTGGAGTTGGGTTGAAACATAATGTTCAATCGCAGACGGTGGAGATAGTTTTATGTCAAGAGAAGACTCACCATTGGAAGGAACATAATAGTAACCTTCTCATTTTTATTTGGGGTCTATTGGATCAACCAAGGATAATTATCTGGACATATGATATCTATTATAACTTAAATTCATGGCCTCCTATGTACTAAGGTTTCCTTGAGCACTTCCCAATGATTTTAATTTTTAAAACAGTTTTAGATCGTACCTTTATGTAAGGTATCACTGTGAGGTGTTGTCCAAAGTTAGGACATGAGTCACAGTTGGTATTAAAACTCACAGTATATGTGTTGTTGTATTTTGCACGACAATTGTAGTAATAAAGTTATAGTTGTTTTCTGTACCATATATTTGGCAACTCAGAATAGGTTGGATGGATTGGACCTATTTTGGGGGTGTCACATCTTGCTTGCGTTCAACGTTTAAATTTGACTTCGGAGAAATTAGACTTTGACTTATTGGTTGAAACTTCGATAGTAGAAACCTTTGTTACCTCCACTGTTTATAAATCTTGTTGATTCAAATCGATACTTTCACGTTACCTGTCGATCTTATCTCTTTGAAAATACTTGCCTTTGATGTGATTTTAGGAATCGATTGGTTAACAAGCTTTTTGTAAGGTTGTTAGCTTTCATATTTCTAACCAACCTGTTATGCGAATTCAAGCAACCAAACCACTAAAGTCAATCATTGTCATATCAAGTCATAAATAAAGAGATTCGAGCCTTTCGCTGATGACTTTCTTGTGTGGAATGCACCGAAGCCAGAATTCCTGTAGGCGACGTCGTGAATGACGATGACAAGTTGATAGTTATCAATGTGACGAGTTATCCAAGTCTTGGATGAGAGTTACAGTTTTGAATGATATTTCTATTGTTAATAAATTTCCTGACGTATTCTTGAAAACTTCTTAGCCTACCCTTAGAGCGTGAAATCGAATTTTGTATTGACCCCAGTACAAAACCCATTTCTTAAACCCTCAAATATTTTCTTCACCTAAAACGAACGTATAATGCGCCAAAGACGTTGTCTCGAGCTGTTGAAGATTACGATCGTACCAGTCAATACCAACATGGGAAAGTGAACGTGGTAGCTGACGTGTTGAGTAGAAGATCGTATGCGTTTATGAGTGCGATGTTGTTAACACAAAGACCCATTTTGTATAACTTACAAATGATGAAGATAGAGTTAAAGACTCTAGGGACCCACGTGATGCTAACGAATATACAAGTAGAATCGACTTTAATCGATAGAGTTAAAGGTCGCTCAAGCTACACACTCGGAGCTGATGAATGTGAAGAAGAAGGTTCAAGAGGGCGTTATTCTAGAAGCAAGACTCGATGAAGAGAGGAAATTTTAACCCTTGATTTTATTGGTCTATTTAAAATCCTCGATCGAGTAGGAACTGGGGCCTATAGACTTGTTTACCGCCAAGTATATCGCGTGTTCATAACATTTTTCATGTATCAATGTTACATAAATATGTGGATGACCCGAACCACGTTATTAAATTAGAACTAGACGGGATAAAAAAAGATTTAACGTATGAGAAGATACGTATTAAAATCTTGGATAAGAAGGATCGTATTCAACACTCAAAGGTTATACCTCAAGAGCTAGAATCTGAAATGAAGTCAAGGTATCCTCATCACACCAGGTACGTACGTAAATTTCAAAGGCGAAATTCCATAACGAGGGAAGATTGTGAGACCCCAAATTTTATGAATAAAGATTTAAATTTCTCGAAATATTTTTTTGAATATTATGGAGTGAACTTGATATAATGTTATAGTTGTGGATAATATTTATAAATTACAAAGTACGTAAGTTGTTATATAATATTCGATTGGTCGGGGAATATTCGTTTTAACAGGGAATATTCATACAACGGGACAATCATTGGTGGACCCCACAACAGAATTATTATCGGATTGAGAAAACAACAAAAATATTTTATGAAAATAACGGCGGAAGTTTTACCGTTAACTGTTGAAACACCCGGTGTTAAAAGTACAGTAATAAGCGTAGTTGCATAGTAGCACACAGTATTGATTATTGATGCTTACGTGGGAAATCACTCAGTTTTGTTCAATTATTACTACATTAATTATTGCATAGTATCTCACGTTATTTGATTCAATTATTGTCGATATTTTATATATTATTAAATCAATAATTGAGATAACAAAGTTATTAATATTATTATTTGCAATATTAACGATGTCTAGAAGTTTTGCTAAGGAGAGGTTTGGTCACCTAATTGCGCGCCAATAGGGAAAAATCCTTATTGGAAAGCCCCCTCTTTCCTGGGAATGACCTGATCGATTAATATTGTGAATTATAATAAAGGTGATAAGTTTTGTTTTATTATTATTATAAATGTAATAAAATAGAAATTTTTTTATATAAAACAGAATACTTTTATAAAGTTATTCGTTTTATTAGACTATAAATAGAATATATAATATTCTATTATGCATAGTATTTGTATAGTGCCTGCATAGTATTTGCATAATAAAATCTTTTTATATAAAACAGAATACTTTTATAAAGTTATTCATTTTATTAGACTATAAATAGAATATATAATATTCTATTATGCATAGTATTTGTATAGTGCCCACATAGTGTTTGCATAAAAAAATCTTTTTATATAAAACATAATACTTTTATAAAGTTATTCATTTTATTAGATTATAAATAGAATATATTATATTTTATTTAAAAGATTTTGTTTTATTAGAATATTTTATTAATACTGCATAGTAAATTAATATGGACTGTCCGTTTAAAAATAAATCAATCTGGACCGTTCATGAATTAGTTACTATTCAGTCCATTCTCCTATAAATAGAAGCTCATTCCTTCATTATTTCTTACGAATTCAGTGAAATTCTAGAGAGAGAAATTATAGAGAAATTCAGTGAAATTCTGTTGGAATAACTTATATACGCGGACTACCCTATACTTGGTGAAATTCTTCTGTTATTCCATTCTTTATTATTCTGTTGGAATAACCTGTATACGCGGACTACCCTATACTTGGTGAAATTCTTCTGTTATTCCATTCTTTATTATTATGTTGGAATAACCTGTCTATGCGAAGTACCACATAAATGGTGAAATTCTTCTGTTATTCCATTCTTTATTATTATGTTGGAATAACCTGTCTATGCGAAGTACCGCATACATGGTAAAATTCTTCTGTTATTCCATTCTTTATTATTCTGTTGGAAAAACCTGTATACGCGGACTACCCTATACTTGGTGAAATTCTTCTGTTATTCCATTCTTTATTATTATGTTAGAATAACCTGTCTATGCGAAGTACCACATACATGGTAAAATTCTTCTATTTTTTCCATTCTTTATTATTATGTTGGAATAACCTGTCTATGCGAAGTACCGCATACATGGTAAAATTCTTCTGTTATTCCATTCTTTATTATTATGTTGGAATAATCTGTCTATGCGAAGTACCGCGTACATGGTGAAATTCTTCTGTTATTCCATTCTTTATTATTCTGTTGGAATAACCTGTATACGCGGACTACCCTATACTTGATAAAATTCATCTGTTATTCCATTCTTTATTATTATGTTGGAATAACCTGTCTATGCGAAGTAACGCATACATGATAAAATTATTCTGTTATTCCATTCTTTATTATTCTGTTGGAACATCTTGTTTATTCGTTTACGCATGACCTGATTCCATTATTTATTATTCTGTTGGAATATCATGTCTGTGCGTTTACGCATGACCTGATTCGGTTAATTATTATTCTGTTGGAATATCCTATCTGTGCGTTTACGCATGACCTAGTTCCGTTATTTATTATTCTGTTTAAATAACCTGTCTGTGCGATCTATCGCATGCCTGGTGATTTCTTTTGTTATTCCATTCTTTATTATACCCAGTTGGTTAAAGTTTTGACTTTTATATTCCATGAAATTAGTGGAATATCTTTGATATTTGTGCTTCATCCAGTATCTTTCATGGAAATATTCTTTTGAGCATTCTTGAATTTTACTCCACAAAGCAATATCATGTTGACAATTTAGAAGTTATTGGTTCGTTGATAAATTAATTCTTGAACTTGTTTTTATTGAATTCTTATATCATTGTCATCATTCTCATGTTTATATTATGTTGAAAGTTATCTGTGGCCTGTAGTGCATAGATGAACTTGGTATGATTATGACCATGGATTATTCAGTATAATCATGACCGTACTGTTACAAATGATATGGTAAAAGTCCTCATTGGCTCGTAGTGCATTGATGGATATTTGTTGGCATGATCATGACCATTGATGAATACACAAATATCCTTGGCCCGTAGTGCATGGATAATTTGTGGTTGTGATACTAATGAATATCATTGGCTGTAGTGCATGGATGATGTGGTTTATTTATTAAGCTGAGTCTCAACAATAAAAGTGATAAAAAAACCTTTTAAATCATAGAAGATAGTAGATTTTATTCTCTACTTGACTCTTTTAATGGATTACTTGTTCCGTTGCAGTTAAACTTGATGTTTGTTATATTGTATCAGTTTAACACTATTAAAGGCTAAGGATAATTTATTCTGCATTATCTTAGTCATAATATTTTTTACTAGGCTAGTTGAGCTCACCCTTTTGCTTTCATTGTTCTCTTCAGGAAATGAGAACGTAGCAGGGACTAGTCGGGGGATGGAGTGACGGTCCAGATGATAGCATTAGTAGTCCTCACTATTCTATGAAATAGTGTGTTAATAAATGTATTGAGGACTTATTTTGAGTTTGAATACTGTCTAGAAGATAATATTTGTATTAAAACTCACAGTTCATGTTGTATATTTAAGATTGTATTTGTATTCTATACCATGTATTTGGCGACTCAGAATAGGTGATGTATACCTACTTTGGGGGCGTCACAGCCTACCGTTGACATGATTACTGATATGTTTATATTAAGTGCATGAGACTATGATCAAGTGCACATCTGTTCCTATAAAGACAATATCTCATCTATAGAATTTTTCACACGGTTAAAAGGGCAATGTAGAATGACTTAATTTTACGATGCTAGACTTTAGTATAGAAACGTAGAGTTAAGTCATTGTATGATTTGAAAATTCACTTTACGTTTCATTATACATATAATAATATTAATTTTCTTTTTGACAAATCTTAGTCTTTTAAAATTTAGCTCTATTTCCCTGAATAATTTTTGTTAAAAATATTTATTTAAATATTGTAAATAAAATATTGGAGTATACAAATTTATAAAAAATATAATAATAAATGTTACAATAGTAGAGTAGCTCTGCAATAGTAGAGTAGCTCTGCAATAATAATAAATGTTACAATAGTAGAGTAGCTCTGCAATAGTAGAGTAGTTCTCCTGAGGTTTTTGTTTTTTGTTTTTCTATATCTTTTAATTTTTAACTTGAGCACAAGTGAAAATGATAAAAAATTGACTAGGGCAAATAAACAAAAACATCTAGTTTCTAAAAATAAAAAAAGATAACATTGACAACAAAAACATGGAACTTCATTCAATTAACCAAAATTTTTGTCACAATACTTTACATATCAAATGTTTGGACAAAAATACCCATCTGGCCAAAAAAACTCAACTGTATTAGAAGACTGATTGTATTCAAATATTTGGTCAAATCACACTATACCTAAAGTACTTTCATATCAACTGTACACAAAATATTAAAATGATCATATAAAACTGTACCAAAACTACTTATCTAGTCATATCAAACTATACTAAAATATAAAAACTTTTATCAAAAATACCAAATGTAGCAAAAGTCAACATTTAAATAACAATAGACTATCAAAAATTATAAATGACCCAATGCAAAATCAAAGTCTTAATCCCCTTTCCTACCTTTTTTGATGAAACTAATCTGCTTTGGATATTAACTTTCATGAGGGTGGTTTGTTCTTAATGTTGGTTCTGATAGGTTGTGAGCTTGCCATAGAGTGAGAACAAAAAACTTTTCGTACCAATTACTCCTTAACTCTAAGAATCATTTTTTATCACGAACTCACTAGATTGAGTCTAAAACCCCAAGAGCCCCTCCAAATTACCATGCAATCCACTCAAATTTGAATAAGATTTGATGGAAACCCCAAAACCGCCATGAAATCGTCTAATTTCACTGTGTCTCCAAACCCTAAATCTCACGACACAACTGTCTCATTTATATCTTTTTTAATTTATATAAGAAGGACAAATATATATGTAGTCATTTAAAGTCACAAAGTTAACACGAAAATACTTTTTCACTTCATCTCAAAATCTCATATGTTTTAAGTGTAAGTTTTTAAATAACAGTTGGTTAAGAAGGAAAATATTAAAACCTCAGGAGATGAAATGAAAATTATCCAAAAATATACAAAATGATAGAATTAATAAAAAAATGAAATATGAAAAAAAAAACATGTATTGCATTTTTTCGTCCAATAAAACAAGCAACAATTTGGGTGGGTGAGAAGACGAAACCATTGTTCTGAGTTAGGTTAGCGTTTACATGTTTGTTACCGTGTTTGGTTTCGGATAAAATTTTATTCGTTTTTATCTAATCTCAATAATACGTACGAGTTACTACTTCGTTTATAGTAGTATATTATTATTCTCTGGATATTCATATCCACGACTTTCCTTGTACATATTAAGAGATCAGTACATATAAAAAACATATATATACTGGTAAAAACCAAACCCTAGATCTTTTGTATACTTGTGTCAAACCATTTAGAAACCCTAGAAATCATCTCCAATTCAACTTTGGCGATCGAGCTTTGCACATTAAAAGATTCAATTTTTCTTGATTCCGACTCGGAGGTTAGTTCTAACATTCATTTCCTTGATTTGGATTTCTCTTTGGTGAAATTTGTGTCCAATTTGGATCTGAGAATTGGGTTTTTGTGATTATTAACTTTTTTTAATTTGGGCATCGTCTCGATCAATTGTTTTTGTTGTTATAAGAAATGGGTATCTGTATGTTGTTCTTATACTTTAACTTTGGTTGATTTTTACTACATGCAGTGGTTATTTTTCATGTACGGTTCTTGAATCTGATTGTGATGTCTTCTAAGTTGTGAATTGATGTTTGGTCAATTATGTGAAAATGGTGGCCTTGTTTTTATGCAGATAATTGGAAACTACTCATTCCAAAGAATACAAGTGTTGTGGGTTTCTGGGTTTTGCGTCTAGATCCTGTTACCATTTTTCTTGTAGGGAATTAAGATAAACTTGAGTAAAGATGATGTCCAGATCTTATACCAATCTTTTAGATTTGGCATCTGGGAATTTCCCAATAATGGGTCGGGAGCGGAGGCGGCTCCCCAGGGTAATGACAGTCCCTGGGAGTATTTCCGAGCTTGATGATGATCAGGCTCATAGTGTTTGCTCTGACAACCCCTCTTCCCTTGCTTCAGATAGAATGATTATTGTGGCAAATCAGTTACCCTTGAAAGCTAAGCGAAGACCGGATAATAAAGGATGGAGCTTTAGTTGGGACGAGGACTCATTGCTTTTTCGACTCAAGGATGGTCTGCCTGAAGACATGGAAGTGCTATATGTTGGGTCGTTGGGCGTGGATGTTCACCCAATTGAGCAGGATGATGTTTCCCAACTTCTGCTGGAGAGGTTTAAATGTGTTGCTACTTTCCTTCCCCCAAATCTTTTGGAGAAGTTCTATGATAGTTTTTGCAAGAAGCAATTATGGCCTCTCTTTCACTATATGCTACCATTTTCAGCTGATCATGGAAATAGGTTTGACCGTTCAATGTGGGAAGCTTACGTGGCAGCGAATAAATTGTTTTCACAGAAAGTGATTGAGGTGCTAAATCCAGATGATGATTTTGTCTGGATTCATGATTATCATTTAATGGTGTTACCAACCTTCTTGAGGCGGCGGTTTAACCGTTTGAGAATGGGTTTTTTCCTTCACAGTCCATTTCCTTCTTCTGAGATTTACAGGACACTACCTGTTAGAGAAGAAATTTTAAAGGCCTTACTTAACTCCGATCTTATTGGTTTCCATACTTTTGATTATGCTAGACATTTCCTTTCTTGTTGTAGTCGGATGTTAGGTTTGGAGTATCAATCAAAGAGGGGCTACATAGGGTTAGATTATTTTGGAAGGACTGTTGGGATAAAGATCATGCCTGTTGGAATTCATATGGGTCAGATTGAGTCAGTGATGAAACTCGCTGATAAAGAGTGGAGAGTTGGGGAGCTTAAGCAGAAATTTGAAGGGAAGTCGGTGTTACTCGGAGTTGATGACATGGATGTTTTTAAAGGTATCAACTTGAAACTTTTAGCAATGGAACAGATGCTCAAGCAGCACCCAACGTGGCAAGGAAGAGCTGTGCTAGTCCAAATTGCAAATCCTGCAAGAGGTAAAGGGATAGATTTAGAGGAAACACAGGCTGAAATTGAGGAAAGCTGCAAGAGAATCAACGAAAAATTTGGAAAGCCGGGTTATGAACCTATAGTTTTTATTGACAAGCCTTTGTCAGTCAGTGAGAAGTTTTCCTATTACAGCATTGCTGAGTGTGTCGTTGTCACTGCTGTTCGGGATGGAATGAACCTGACTCCATATGAATATATTGTATGTAGACAGGGAATATCTGGTGCAGAAACAGGTTCAGATCTCAGTGGACCCAAGAAGAGCATGTTGGTTGTATCAGAATTTATCGGGTGTTCTCCTTCTTTGAGTGGAGCAATCCGTATCAACCCCTGGAATGTTGAAGCAACTGCAGAGGCAATGAATGAGGCTATATCAATGGCTGAACCAGAGAAACAGTTGCGACATGAAAAACATTATCGTTATGTAAGCACCCATGATGTAGCTTATTGGTCACGCAGCTTCTTGCAAGATATGGAGAGGACCTGTGCTGATCATTTCCGGAAAAGATGTTGGGGAATTGGTTTAGGCTTTGGGTTCAGGGTTGTGGCACTAGATCCTAATTTTAGAAAGCTTTCTATAGATGATATTGTGTCAGCTTACATTAAGGCTAAGAGAAGGGCCATTCTGTTGGACTATGACGGTACTGTAATGCCCCAGAATTCCATCTTAAAGACTCCAAGTAGAGAGGTTATCACAATCCTGAACAGACTTTGCGGGGATACAAATAATACAGTCTTTATTGTCAGTGGTAGAGGGAGGGGCAGCTTAAACAATATTTTTTCTTCATGCAAGAAGCTTGGAATTGCCGCAGAACATGGCTATTTCATGAGGTAAGTTTTCTTCCTTACTGCTAAATGTTGAAATATGTCATTTTTTGTTTTACTGGAAAGATATGTGGACACTTAGCACTCTTAATTGAGCTCATCTCCACATCAGATAAGTTAACATGATCTGAATCATTCTTCTGTTCTACTTTTTTCCCTCAAAATAAAAATCGAACATATCTGTCATTTTTTAATAGTTATCTCTCGTGCAGGTTATTTTTTTTAATTTCTCTCAATATGGTCTTTTTTTAAATTAGTATTCTTTAATTACAGGAGTAGTTAATGTATATTGTTATTTTGGGTTCCCTGTTTCTAAATACAATATTAGTTTGAGCAGTAGAACTATACATAGCTGTCTGTGGCTCGGAAAGTAGAATTTGGTTGATTTTATATAATTAGAGTCTCACTTGGCAGTGGACTAAAATAGGTAGATATCAGATCAATTAAAGTGAAGGTGAGTAAAAAGGCGGAGAAGCGGGAATTTGGGGGAATGTTTTAGCGTACTTGACCAAATTATGATGTGATGGTTGTGGTGATGATGACAAGCATAACAAAATAAAATAATTGTTATAGTAATGGTAATCGTGAAGGACTTTTAAATATTTTGTTTAGCTATCCCATCTGATTCTCATCCTAAGATAACTAACTGCACTTCCCTCGTGATGTTCAACAGTTCCTAATCCCCTCTCTAGGGGACTACATCATTAAAGCACCTCTCATCCCTCACTTCACACTCTCTTCAATGAAAGAATTTTACCATTTACATTAATAGCAGGGTTTCATTACTCTCATTTAAGTTTTGAAATGTGATGGATGCTGTTGAACTGTTTTTTAATACCTATCTGTGTAGAAAAAAAATGTACTAAGAGTCTAAGACATGAAGCACAAAGACTTTCAAGTGTTAGGCTGTCACTTCACTAGTACTGGACATCAACACTTTTTTGACGCGTCCACTATTAAAGATTGAGCATTTAGAACATCTGTATGACACCTTTGCAGAAATCATTAAATTGTGAAAAAAGAGTGTTAGGATGGGCACATTTAATTTGGAAAGCAATTTTTTGTCGTATAAATGTTGTCATGTCGCACCTTGAGCTAGAGGTGACACTTCAAGTACATTTACTAACACAAATGTGCATGATGCTATTAAAATTTTATGAAACTTTCTTAATTTATGTAAAAAGTCATTGATTGAAGGCAGATTGTGAAATTTTTTGCCATGCCACACTTTGAGCTTGCGGCAAGGTTTGAAGTACATATATTAGCAGTGGAGTTTAAAATGTGCATGATACCAAATGTTAAAATTTTACGATTTTATTTATTTATTTTAATATATATAAGGGGTTTAAAATGTATCCCCTCCGTTCCAAACTATATGAACGTATTTTACTTTTCGAAGTCGGTATGAAATATTTTCCAATTCAAAATTGTTGTGTTTCATTGTACTTTTGTAAACAATAAATATTGTAAGTAGTAGTACTTTTTACATAGGTTACAATGTTTATTATTGTATTGTATAAAATTAAAAGAATTCATATCAATTTATATTTGAAAATATCTCAAATTGACTTCAAAAAGTCAATATTAATCCTAAAGTTTGGAATGTAGGGATTATTAAGTAAGAGAAGGAAGGCAGAGTGCCTGCGACCCCCTTTGTTTTTCATTTACTCTATTATTTAACAAATTATCTTTATTGTCTTTTGTGATTCTCAGGAAGTCGCAAGATGAAGATTGGGAAGTATGTGGTCAAAGTACTGAATTTGGGTGGATGGAGATGGCTAAACCTGTTATGAAATTGTATACCGAGTCAACCGATGGTTCTTCTGTCGAAATCAAGGAAAGTGCTCTAGTCTGGCAGTACAGGGATGCAGACCCAGGCTTTGGTTTTTCTCAGGCAAAGGAGATGTTAGATCATCTAGAGAGCGTTCTAGCAAATGAACCTGTTGCAGTGAAGAGCGGTCAGTTCATTGTAGAAGTCAAACCTCAGGTAAGTTATTATTGTCTCAGATCTCACTTTCCAAGTCTAATGTTGCGGTCTCTTTTGCTGTTTACGATTATATTTTCTCTGTTGAGCTTTCTAAATATGAAAAAGAGAGAGAGAGAGAAATGGCCTGCATGATGGTCCAAGCATGCTCTTCTTTAAGAGTTAAGACGTTTGTGATCAATACTGTGCTGGTCAGCACATGAGCAAACCTTCTAGAATTTGAGTCACTTGAAGAATAAAAATAGATTGTGCAGATTTTTTTTGGAAATATTTAAGGAGTTCTGGATCAACTTTTTGTATTATGATGTTCTAGGTCTAAATACCAAGGGGTTAGCTAAAGTGATAGGCAGCATAGGGTTATGTGTCTTCAAGGCATGAGTCATGGGTTCAATACTCTGCAAAGAAATTCATCTCCTTGGAATGAACCACATAGTTCAACTATAGGATTACCTGGTGTGCGTGATTGGTGGGGTATCGTGTCCTCCTCGCCCCACCCCGGCCACGTGGACGCACCTGCTTGGTTCACTTTCTCACTTGACTTCTGCCATTATTGTTTAGAACGTGATACTTTTGGTTCCTAAAATTTTCTCTGTTATTATGGCAACTACCATGTCTCCACATATTTGGGTCTTCCTTGAATGCTGCTTTACCTTTCCTATTATTGCTTCTTGTATTTGGTAACATCATTTCCTTATATAAAATATGGTTAATAATTTGGAGAGCAATGTTCTTTTCCGCCTTAGTAACTGTAGCCTGAAATGCTTTCATGCTATGTTTTCCTAGGGAGTCAGCAAGGGCCTCGTTGCAGAAAAAATCTTCACTTCAATGTCCGAAGACGGGAAACAGGCTGACTTCGTGCTTTGCATTGGTGATGATAGATCTGATGAGGACATGTTCGAAATAATTGGTAGTGCAATATCAGGGAATATTCTTTCTTCCAACGCTTCTGTCTTTGCCTGCACAGTTGGACAAAAGCCAAGCAAAGCCAAATACTATCTGGATGACACAAATGAAGTTATATTAATGCTTGAAAATCTTGCTGAAGCAACTGATTCTCCAGCTTCCTCCGACGCAGAAAATGATCTCTCCCCTTGAAATTTTTGTTCTGGTTTGTTCTTTTAATCAGCTTTAGTTCCTTTCTCCACTGGAGCATATATTTCAGATCTGCTGGTGGCACATGTTTCTTGTGTAGGGTTTTAGTTTTAGGTGGTTTAAGTTTGGAACTCAGTTGTTTTCATATGGTTTAGTTTTTTCTCTCATTATACTTGATTCCTCTTCTGGGCAAACTTAGTTTCTGACTGGAGAACAGACGGTTAATTTTTTTTATTTATAATTCGTCCTTGAGCAAAGCTAGAAAACAAGGGAATCTTGAGGCCTAAGATTTGGTGCTCACCTGTAAGGAATCAACAGTACTCAGGATTATTGGGTGAGAAAGATGGTGGCCGCTAAAGAGATTTTACACAGGCCATATCTAATAAGGAGGTATAATTGTCTGAAGGTTTTCTTTTTTCTGTTGCATCACAAAATGTATAAATTCTGACAGGAAAAATGTATGGGAGCTGAATCAGAAGTCAATACTGAAGCTGGATTTTGACTCTTAAAGCATGCAATCCTGGTGCATTCCCTTGGAGGAAAACCTCATGTTCTGTTTGTCTGTTCATAAATGAAGGGAGCTCTAGTACTATGCACATGGAGGAGGGGTGACTTAAAACTCAAAAGAAGTGGCATATTTCATCCTGCGACAGACGAAATAAAATTGTCAGTTTTCTTGTGGGCAACGGTAGTGTACAGGGCTAGATGAACTGGTTGATGAACAGCCAGCTGGTATGGATTTTCTTTTTTTGTTTGTCCTAACAAAAGCATTGTGGATATGAGAAGCTTTAGAAATAATTTCAAACACAACTTTGATTGATGGATGTTCAATGGATTTTACAATTGATAATGCTGCTATCCTTTGGTTTTGTCTTGTTAAACCAGTTTATGGGAGATCCCTTTTCTCCTTTCATTTATTCCCTATACGATTAGGAAGATTGATTTCCAAATTCCTTATACTGCACTTCTCTGTTAAAGAAGTCATTCATTTCAAAACTGTATAAGGGATTGTCAGCCCAAAGTGACCGCTATGTGCCTCATTGAAGTTTTGTGGAATCCTATTCAGATTGCATTGTTTATTAGAATACTGTTGCATATTGCAGAATTTTTGGGATGTAAATAATGTTTTAATGTTGCATTAGTGTTGGGGAAAAATCATTTCATAATTTAAATCTTAGAAATATTATTAAGAGCGTTTCATTACCTACCTGATTTATTGTTTCAAATGAAAGTGGGATGAAAAAAATTGCATCATCAGTTCTTCAGTTACCTTTCTACCATATCTGCACTTTTTCCTTGCTGCTGATTATTTGCCTGAACTTTCACATATTTCCTTCGTACGTACTAGAAGACATTTAAGAATAACTTTAATTTTTTAAACTTCTCTTATATATTGGTTAGAAACAATAAGTCTACAGCGACCGGCCGGAATTTTTTTTTATTTTTTTTGCTTTTGAATACTAAATAATTAATGTGATTTATTAGAATTGAAATTTTTACAAAATGTAGTGATTTATGTGTCATTTGGATACATGTAAAAAATATGGTTGTACAGTCTGGGCAACTATGTTTTTTACATATATCCAAATGACACATAAATCACTGTATTTTGTAAAAATTTCAGTTCCAATAAATCACATTAATTATTTGGTAGTCAAAAAATAAAAAAATTCGGACGCTCACTACCTGGTCGGAAGAAGGAAGAAGCCGGTCGCTGTAGAAGGATTCTGGTTAGAAATGTAGCAACTAAAGAATAAACTTCAGACCAAAAGTATCTACCATATGTCTCATCTTCTTTCTGCCACAGACAATACTTTGTTTAAGGAAGTTGATTATCATTTGGGTTAGTCGGATTCTTGGGGAAAAAGATACTTTGTTTAAGGAAGCTGATTATCATTTGTTTAAGTTTATGGTGGTTCCTACAAAGATGATGGCTCCAATGTGTTTGCGCAGCTCCATATCACATTTTTTTTATATTTCAGTTTGCTTCTGAATTTGAGTCATTTTATGTACAGTGGTTGTTTGCTTATCAGAGATGATAAGTTCTAGTATGTTACACTTCCATGTTACTCCCTCCGTTCGTTTTAGAGAAATATTTTTGTTCCTTATTATAAGTCGTTTGAGAATTTCAAGTAAGCATTAATTGATTAGTTTTCAATATTACCCCAAGTATTAAATGTAACTTTGATTCTCTCACTATTTTTTGTCCAATAAATAACAATCTCTTATAGACAATTGATATTATAGTTAATGTTATACAATCATTACCTTAATACTTGTGTACAATCCTAAAACGACCTATATTAAGGCGCGGAGAGAGTATAATACAATGTTAAGCAGAAAAGAAGGAAGATGATGGCCAAACAAGAGGCTATTAACTTCTATCTGTGGAAGTGTATGTATAAACATAGCTTTCTATAACTAAAAGCTTAAATTACTACTACCAAGCAGCAAGTACTCAGAAGATCATCTAATAACAGTTCTAAAATCTTTTTAAGCAGTAGAAACAAGAATCAGTAGCCTAATTTTATTTCTTTTTTGCACGAAAAAAAAACATTCAGCTCCTGATTTTAACATTTGGAATTTCATTAACTAAACAAAAGGAGTTCATCCAGCAAGTTGCAAGAAATACTGAAAAGCAAAGATAAGTGTTTGATAGATTAGAATCATGGAGTACTTCCACTGAATTTGCATTACTTTAACCCACAATCTCATCTAGGATAAGAAAGAACAGAAGCCTCGGGGGGTTTTGTAGAAACAAGGCCATTAGCTACAGCTGCAGATGGCATTTCATTAGCATGGGTGAAGCTATAGCTTATGTTCGGCTCGACTTCCATTACTCCCTCCAATACCTTCACCACAGTAGACATTGAAGGCCTTTTGGCATGATCATCTTGCAGACACCAATCTCCAATCTTTATCATTCTCACCACTTCTTCTTTATGTTTTTCCATGTCTTCATGCAAGTGTTCAACGATTTCAAGTACTTCATCCTCCTTTGCCTTGTTCTGCAACATTCTAAGAAGATGTGAGCTAGATTCTGATCGCGTGCTATCAAAACTTCTACTTCCACAAACTATTTCAAGAAGAACAATCCCAAAACTGTAGATGTCAACTTTTACAGTGATTCTTAACATTCGCCATTCTGGTGCAAGATACCCTGGAGTTCCTCTCATTGTTGTCTGAACCTGGCTTTCGCCTCTGTCTATTAGCTTTGATAACCCAAAATCAGAGACTTTAGCATTGAAATGTTCGTCTAACAGAATGTTCTGTGGCTTTATATCGAGATGAATGATTCTCTGTCGACATTCCTCTGTTGAAAATCCAGCTGACCCATTACTCTTGTACTCGTATACAAGAAGCCTATCAATTTTTTCTGCACAAAATCCAATCAACCTCGTGAGATTGAAATGATGTATGCTTCCAATCGGTTCAACTTCTGCTAAGAACTCTCTGATCGCTGAGGTCATTCTATCCAAGCCCTTTACTGCGACATTAGTACCATCTCCAAGCACACCTTTGAACACAGTTCTAAATCCTCCAGCACCAAGTTTGTCTTTGAAATCATCAGTTGCAACTCGGTGTTCTTCATATGAGAACCTCATAGGCATTCCCGGAATTTGCCCAATATAGTCTTCCTCAGCATCTATGTTTTGTTTTCTTTTTCACAACATCAGCAAGGTAAAAATCACAACTGAAGCAGCAAAAAAAGCAGCAGGGATTATTGCTGCTAAATTTTTTGGAGGAGGATTTGGTGCTATATAAGGAGTCTGTACCTTGATATATGCAGTTGAACTGCAAGAAGAATTCTGTATAGAATCACCCCTTAAAGACAGTAGTATCTGATAAGTGGGTTTCATACTTACGGAGCGGATAGTTTTTAAGCTTTAATCATATTGTTGTCTTATGTATTTTTAGGATGGTTTATGTGTTTTTGGTGCTTGTGTATTGCAGGGACATGTTAGGATGGCAAAAGCAGGAATTGAGAGCAAAAGGGCAAAATTAGGATATCACAAGTAAAAGATGGTGGTCGTCAAGTAAGGCTGGCATGACAATGTTAGGATATCACAAGTGAGTTGGAGTCTTACATCAGATAAATAGTGAAAGAGTGAAGTATTAATATACATGAATGAGCCCAAGACCTAATGGCTTAAGCTTTTAGGTCAAGTTGGGTTCCAAACATGTATATGTTAAATAGTGAAAGAGTGAAGTATTAATATACATGAATGAGCCCAAGATCTAAGCTTTTAAGTCAAGTTGGTTTCCAAACATGTATGTTAGTGTCTTGTGTACGCGCATACACTACATACTCGCACCATATTAATATAATGAATGTGCCCAAGACCTAAGCTTTTAAGTCAAGTTGGTTTCCAAATATGTATGTTAGTGTCTTGTGTACGCGCACACTGCATACCCGCACCATATTAATATATATGAATGTTCCCAAGTCCTAAGCTTTTAAGTCAAGTTGATTTTCAAACATGTATGTTAGTGTCTTGTGTACACGCACGAACTGCATACCCGCACCATATTTTCCTCAAATGCGAGGATATTGGCATTCACCCAAACCTTGTTCGACTATATATGTCCATAACCTCAATCACACTTCCATCTTTGTGCTGGTTTATTTTTAGAGATATGCCCATCACTTGTTGTACCAATAACCAAATTAAAGGAAGACTAGAGAGCTAGCCGTAGAACTACCACATTAGAAGTTTGGGCAAAGCAAACACTGAACAGAAACAGAAAACTCAAAAAGAAGGTGAAGCATTTCATGCTGCTGCTTTTTTAATTTTCCTTTAATACTCTTGTTTTTGCGTGTTGATGCTTCACCAGCGTATGAGAGAGAAGACTCATCAAGTCAACTAATAGTACAATCATTTAAGAAGAAAATTGGAACTCGAGATTGTGCTATATGCTAATTTTAATATTATTTTTATATAATAAATCAAAAGATTCAATTAAAAAAAGAAACTACTATAATTTTGTCTCTCATTAAAATAACATTAAAAGTATATAATTATATACTTGCAAAGCAATCATTTTGTCTCTCATTAAAATTATATAATTTTATCAATTGAATGTATTTTAGTTGATTTAATATGTTAAATAGGAATTGAATTTGGAAGGAAGTGAGATTTTTTAATTATGGAAACAGAAATTGGGTGGAAATTTTTTTATAGTAGTTTCCTCTTTTTTTGATTGAATCTTTTTATTTTGCATAAAAATAACATTAAAATTGTTACATGACACGATTTCTTTTTTGGAATAGGAGATGAAACATAATTTTGAATAGGTGATCCGGACTAGAGTCAGTGACTCAGTCAGAGCTAGTACAATAATCACTCACTCATCTTGGGGGTTAGGGGTGCAGATTGGGCAAGTCATCCTAGTCCTAGGATGCACAAAAGGTCCGAGGCCTGCAGCCTGACCTGATCTATTATATATTGCATCTTATTTTATATTTTTGTGACTTATAATATGTTATATTTGAGTTTGATAAAATTTATCTGTGGATATAATTTTAAGTAAGTATAAAAAGTGTAAATTAATGTCCTCAACGTGGAGAATAAAAGAGAATTTTATTTGATTTGTGTAGAAATCATTTGATTAGTGTCTATAGTGAGACATTTAATAAGGTGCAAAATTATTTAATAAAAACTATTTTTCCTTAGTTCCATTTAATAGAAATCTATTTTATTTTATTTTTTGGAACAAAAGAAAAATATTGAGTGCTAATTCTAATTAACCACTACATTAATACTAACTAGTATGTAACTTACATATTTATTAATCTAGTATGTAACTTACATATTTAGTATTAATAGGCATGGTTAAATATAGAATTAAATAGTATATTATGTAACTTACATATATGTATCTATTTATGTATATATATATATATATATATATATATATATATATATATATATATGTTGATATATATACATAAGATTAGATATATGCATATGTAAGATATAAATTTACATATATGATTTTGCACATGTTTTTTTCTCTCCTTTTGATCTACTCTAATTCTTCTTACAAACAAATAACTACTACAAAGCAGTGTTCTATTGGAATTTTCTGTGAATTACTATCAAAAATAATTCAACAAGGCTTGACATATATCATGGAGGTATATCATCTGTAACCCTTAGCAAACTGATCGTGGTAGGGGCGATAAAGACCTTAAGAACAGGGATCACCTGTGTCATGTCTTCAACAACAATTTTGACTCTACTAAACTATGATTCTAACATGATCAAAGCCCGGCCTGGTCAAGGCCTGGCCCGGTTAGGCCTGACCTGCAAAGCTTGAAAAATCCGCTTTTTTTAGACAAAAACCTGGCCTGAGGTCTGGCCTGGCATGAGGCCTGGCCTGAGACCTTACATAATATTTTATCTAATTATTTTTAATTTTTGAACTTTAAATTTATAATTATTCATCAATAAAGTATAAATTTTTACTCATTCATTATTATAATTTATAAATTATAATACATTAGTTTTAATTAATACATCAATAAAATTTAAAATTTTAATTATTCATTCTTGATTTCTTGTTGATACATTTAATTAATATACATCTTCAATGAATATAACTAGTTAGTATATTTAATATTAATAATAAGTTAGTTACTTAGTTGATTAAATATTAATAATAAGTTAATTTATTGTAAATATTAAATTACTAATATTTAACAATAAAATTTTATTAATATTCTTTGTTACTTTGATGTTAAATATTAACATTAATTAATACATCAATAAAATAATTTTTAATATTAAATATTAATAATAAGCTAATTTCTTATAAATACTCCTCATTAATTTGGATATGCTAAATTCTTGGGAGATTTATGATTTCGGTTATTTTTTAGGTATTCTGTTGTACTAATTTAAATAAAAATTCCATAAAGTAATTAGAAAACTAATTGGAATTAATACTTGAGATATAACTATGTAAGAGTTCAATGATCATAAATAAAAAGATATATGTGTGTTTAAACTTTACAAAATATATGTCCAACCGATCCTAGTACGTACTATAAGAAAATAAAATCGAAACTAACTTTATATTCAAAAAATAAAATTGTAATCTACAATATTTAACTAATCTACAATATTTTCTACGAAATGCATAGTAGACAATTAGACATATATTTAAGAAATCAATTTGTTTTATATTCCAATTACATCTAAATTATATTTTTTTTTATAATTTAAGATGAATATATTTATTTTTGTTCTAATCATTCAACTTATATTGGTGTGTAGTAGAATGTTAAAATAAAATAAATCTCAAAAATCTTGCATCATTTTTATAAAATTTATTAATTTATATTTTTAATATTTAATATGTAACATTAAAAAAAAAGAGTAGACCAGCCAAGGTCTTAGGCCTGGCCTTGAGTAGGCCAACCAAAACTTTTCTTTTCTGTCCATTTCTTTTCTTTTCTGTCCATTTTAAAACTCAAAAACAGAGCGTTAAGGGTGGAGTGTCACTGCTTAAAATTCGGATCGTACATATACACATATATATATATATATATAGATACTTGTATTTTACTTGTATTTTGTTTTAAAATTCTTGCAATGATCACTATACTTTTAACTTTTCTTTACAACTCACGTCCTCAATTTTAAATTTTTTATTTTTTTCTATTAAAAATTCAGAAACAACACAAAGGAAACTTCAAGTTTTCTATTCTTTTCTTTTTTGTTCTAATTTAAATTTTCTATTCTTTTCTGTGAGACCCCAAATTTTATGAATTAAGATTTAAATTTCTCGAAATATTTTTTTTAATATTATGGTGTGGATTTGAAATAATGTTATAGTTGTGGGCAATATTTATAAATTTTAAAAAGTATGCAAGTTGTTATATAATATTCGATTGGTCGGGAAATATTCGTTTTAACAGGGAATATTCATACGACGGCATAATCATTGGTGGAGCCCACAATGAAATTATTATCGGATTGAGAAAACAACAAAAATATTTTTATGAAAATAACGGCGAAAGTTTTACCGTTAAAACTGTTGAACTACTCGATAGTAAAAGTACAGTAATATGCGTGGTTGCATAGTAGCACACGGTATTGATTATTGATGCTTACGTGAGAAGTCACTCAGTTTTGTTCAATTATTGCTATAGTAATTGTTGCATAGTATCTCACGTTATTTGATTCAATTATTGTTGATATTTTATATATTATTAAATCAATAATTGAGACAACGAAGTTATTAATATTATTATTTGTAATATTAACGATGTCTAGAAGTTCTGCCAAGGAGAGGTTTGGCCACCAAATTGCTCGCCAATAGGGAGAAATCCTTATTGAAAAGCCCCCTCTTTCCTGGGAACGACCTGGTCGATTAATATTGTGAATAATAATAATGATGATAAATGTTATTTAATATATTGAGGTGTCTTTTTATGAAGTCAAAACGGAAGTTTATATATATATATATTATATAAATTTTATTTTATTAGTATTATTAATGTAATAAAACAGAAAAGCTTTTTATATAAAACAGAATACTTTTATAAAGTTATTTGTTTTATTAGATAATAATTAGAATATAATATATTTTATTATGTATAGTGTTTTTCATAGTAAAATCTTTTTATATAAAATAGAATACTTTTATAAAGTTATTTGTTTTATTAGACAATAATTAGAATATAATATATTTTATTATGCATAGTATTTGCATAGTGCCTGCATAGTATTTGCATTGTAAATTTTTTTATATAAATAGAATACTTTTATAGAGTTATTTGTTTTATTAGAAAATAATTAGAATATATATTATATTTTATTATGCATAGTGTTTGCATAGTACCTGCGTAGTGTTTGCATAGTAAAATCTTTTTATATAAAACAGAATATTTTTATAAAGTTATTTGTTTTATTAGAATATAAATAGAATATATATTATATTTTATTTTATTAGAATATTTTATTAATACTGCATAGTAAATCAATATGGACCGTCCGTTTAAAAGTAAATCAATCTGGACCGTTCATGAATTAGTTACTATTCAGTCCATTCTCCTATAAATAGAAGCTCATTCCTTCATTATTTCTTACGAATTCACTAAAACTTTAGAGAGAGAAACTTTATATTCTATTATGCATAGTGTTTTGCATATTCAAATCTTTTTATATAAAACAGAATATTTTTATAAAGTTATTTATTTTATTAAACAATAATTAGAATATATTATATTTTATTATGCATAGAGTTTGCATAGTGCCTGCATAGTGTTTGCATAGTAAAATCTTTTTATATAAAACAGAATACTTTTTATAAAGTTTTGTTTTATTTGATTATAAATAGAATATATTATATTTTATTGCATAGTGCAGTATATTATCCTTTCTATTTTCCTATAAATAGGATGCTTAGTTAGAATTGAAAACTACACCAGAAGTTCAGAGAATTCTTTTATAATCTTGAGCGTATTTCTTTAGAGTTTTAAGAAGCTTTGAGCGTATTGCAAGTTTTCTTCAAGAATATCATCGTCCTACCAGTCGAAATACTCTTTTTTACGGTAAGGGGTATTATTTCTTTCGTATTCTTGAAGAGAATTATTTTCTTTCAATACTCGTAAGGGGTATTATTTTTTTCGTATTCATGAAGAGAACTTTTGTTATTCCATTCTTTATTATTTTGTTGGAATAACCTGGATACGCGGACTACCCTATACTTGGTGAAATTCTTCTGTTATTCCATTCTTTATTATTATGTTGGAATAACCTGTCTATGCGAAGTACTGCATACATGGTAAAATTCTTCTGTTATTCCATTCTTTATTATTCTGTTGGAATATCCTGTCGGTGCGTATTACGCCTGACCTGGTTCCATTAATTATTATTCTATTGGAATAACCTGTCTGTGCGGTCTATCGCATGCATGGTGATTTCTGTTGTTATTCTATTCTTTATTATTCTGTTGGAATATCCTGTCAGTGTGAACGCCTGACCTGGTTTCGTTCTTTATTATTCTATTGGAATATCATGTCTGTGCGTTTACGCATGACCTGGTTCCATTCTTTATTATTCTGTTGGGAATAAACTGTCCGTGTAGTCTATCACACGCATGGTAAATCCTTCTGTTATTCCATTCTTTATTATTCTGTTGGAATAATCTGTCTATGTAGATTACCACATGCATGGTGAATGATCCTTTGTATTCACTCCTTATTAAATTATGGAAATGATCTGTCTACGTGGATTACTGCATGGCGGGCGAAAATCCATTTGCAGTTTCATATATTCTGTTATACTCAGTTGGTTAAAGCTTTGACTTCTATACTCCATGAAATTAGTGGAATATCCTTGATATTTGCGCTTCATCTAGTATCTTTTCATGGAAATATTCTTCTGAGCATTCTTGAATTTTTCTTTACGAAGTAGTATCATGTTGACAATTTGGACGTTATTGAATTCTGAATTAATTAATTCTTGAACTTGTTTTATTGAATTCTTATATCTTTATCATCATCCTTATGTTTATAGTCATCTGTGGCCTGTTGTGCAAAGATGGACTTGGTATGATTATGACCAGAGATTATTCGGTGTAATCATGACCGTAATGTTATAAATGATATGGTAAAAGTCCTTACTGGCCCGTAGTGCATTGATGGACAGTTGTTGGCATGATCATGATCATTGATGAATACACGAATATCATTGGCCCGTAGTGCATGGATAATTTGTGGTTGTGATACTAATGAATATCCTTAGCTGTAGTGCAGGGATGATGTGGATTTTTTATTAAGCCGAGTCTCAGCGATAAAAGTGATAAAAAATCTTTTTAAATCATAAAAGATAGTAGATTTTAATCTCTACTTCACTCTTTTAATGGATTGTTTATTCCGCTGCAGTTAAACTTGATGTCTATTGTATTTTATCAGTTTAACATTGTTGAAGGCTAATGATAATTTATTCTGCATTATCTTAGTCATAATATTTTTTATTGGGCTAGTTGAGCTCACCCTTTCTTTCACTGTTCTCTTCAAGAAATGAGAATATAGCTGGGACGAGTCGGGGAACGGAGTGACGGTGCAGAGGATAGCATTAGTAGTCCTCACTATTCTGTTAAATAGTGTGATAATAAATATAATGAGGACTCCATTGAGTGTGGGTACTGTCTAGATGAAAATATTTGTATTAAAACTCATAGCATATGTTTTGTCATATTTTACACGACTGTTGTATAATTAAATTTGTATTTATATTTTGTACCATGTATTTGTCGACTCAAAATAGGTGATGTATACCTATTTTAGGGGCGTCACATTTTCTTTTCTGTTTAGAATTCAGAAACAGAGTGTAAGTGACACTCTTATATTAAGTTATCCTATTTCTGGCTCCAATTTAAAAATCCAAACTTTTATCTCTCTCCAAAACAAAATAAATCTGAAAGTACGTCTTAAATAACATACTTCTAAAGCATACATCTTAAATAATATACTTCTCTTAAATAGTATAAGTTTATTAAAAGTACGTCGTTTTGGAGTTTTTTTTTAAAATAAAATAATATTAAAAGAGAGTGGTTCCACTTGTTTTCCTTTTATTTAGAAAAACCCCACCCTTGGTCCTACTTATTTTTTAAAAAATCTTCAAAAACGACTTAGTTTTAATAGAAATATGTTATTTAAGAAGTATACTTTAGATCTGTTCTCTAAAATATGTCAAATATGTATAAAATTTGGGCGGGATCAAGTTTCACGGGTTCACGAAGGTATAAACCCAAGGCCAACCAAATTAGATTTAGGCAGAGCTACGAGATGGGGGCTCAAGTATGGAAAAAATAATGCCCAAGTACCACAAAATTATGGAGGGGCTCAAGTTAGCGGCGGGTTGCTCGCCCCAACCTAAGTTCAGCTGTAGACTACTAGATGTCTACTAACTTCTGAAGGAAATATTTTTCTACGTATAATGATTTAAAGCAACACATAAGAAGCCAATTCTTCAGTGAGCGATCCTGTTAGCCATATCTGCATTTTAATGTATTTTATGTTAGAAATGGATTTGATAAAATATATATTTATGTGTTCAAATCCATTAAGAATTGAATGAGAAAATTGACGGGCCGGGTCGGATCGGGTTCGGGTCGGTTCATAATATATATATCTTTTTGGGCAAAATCTGTTTATCAGGGTTTTTTTAAACTACTTAGTTTTGATGGCAGTTGTGACCCAACGGTAATAAGTTCATTCTATAAATAAACAATATGGCCCTCCCGTTCCAATATAGAATTTTCCCTCCTCCGTTCTGCAGAAATAATTTTTTCTCCCGTCCCGTCAGAAAAAATCCCGTTCCCGTTCCATTCTCAAATCCTGTTCTCGTTCCATTCTCTTGGTTTGCAAAGTGTGTGTAGCGTGGTCTTCATTTCCTTCAAGTACTGTTACTGTAAATTGCATGCATCATTATTATAGAAATAATTTCTATTCATATGCATCATTTGCATCATTATTAAAAGTTCGGTACATAACATAAAGTTGTGTTCGATGAATTCTTAATTTTGTAATGCTACTAATTAAGAATTGAAATCCGCTTTATCTTGGGAAGTAATTATTCGATTAACTCTTAGCATCTGTGGGAAAATAAATTTGCTTTAAGGAGACTTTGTGAATTCAAAGGACTCGGATTTATTATTATTATTTTCTGTGGTATATTTATATAAAATCAAATTCTATTTTTTATCATATATATATATATATATATATTAAATAATACTATATATTACAGATAACAATCTTAAAGTAAATTTATATTTCTGTAATTATAGTATTGTTTAAGTTAATAGAAAATTGTTTTATGTGAATAGAAAATTATTTTATAGAAAAAAAAATTTGTTTTATAAAAAGTGCATTTCTAGAAACTCTGTTTTTGTTTTAGTTTTCTGCAATTCATTTTTGTTGCACTCAAATTGGAAAAATGTGATTCTAGAAATTGCTGCATGCATATTACAATGATTGCATGTTAATTAATGTTCATGCAGTATGTTAGAAATATATATTCTGTTTATATATATTGTATGTTAATATGTTTGAGTTTTACATGCACAACAAGTATGTTAATATGGTTGAGTTTTGCATGTTAATATGTTAAATTATTTTATTTGAAATAAGTCAGAATATTCTGCATGCAAAGTTCCCTCATTGCATTCTCTAATTAATAGTTTTTGTTAATATTCGGTTATAAAGTTACCGTTAGAGTGTAGTATATTAATTACATAGCATTAATTACATATTACCTATAAGTGCAGTATTACATCTCCGGTAAACTATACTTGTTGAACTACACTTGTTATTAATAGGTAACATAATTTTCTGTCTATTATCTTGTCTTCTTATACTATCCATATGTCCATATGAGTGCATGTTTTGTTATGATTTACACGTGTATGACATTTATTATTGCATGTTCTGATTTCCTGCAATAAAGTGCAGTAAGTTTAAATAGTAAATATATATTGAATTTAATATTGCATGTTCCGCTAATATTGTATGTTCTGTTAATCACATAAGTCTGAAAGGTATTAATATATTATAATATACTATAATGTGTTCATTTTGGCCAGAGTAAATATATACTGAATCAAGATATTTTATACCAAGTATATCGTTGATTCTAATTGTGACTTATATTAAACATAAGTCAGTAGTTCTTATATTGTGTAAATTGAATATTCATATAGGATAACATATATATATATATATATATATATATATATATATATATATATATATATATATATATATATATTGCGTTCATTTACTTCTGTAATTTATGTATACGGACTTAACAATTAGCAGTTCTGTTATATTAGTAGGTTACTTACTATTTATAAATATTGCATGTTAATAGATATATAATATTTTGTTTATATATATTCTGTTATTATATATAAATTACATGTTAAAATTGCATGTATTTCTAATATTGTTTAAATATATACATGTGTAGTATATATAATATTTTATTTTATGTAAACAGAAAATTGTTTACATATTAATAGATATTATTCTGTTATTGTTTTCAAATTCATATAATAGTTTATTTTTATTACTAATATATATTATTGTGTTAATATATAATTATTCTGCAAAAACAAATTTGTAAATAAAATTTGTTACATCTTGTACAAACAGAAATTTGTTTCTGTCTATTGACAATAGTTTTTATTTGTATAACAGAAATGGCTTCTACAAGCACCATTCCTGCCGTGAGTATGTCTCATGGAGAAAAGCCTGAAAGGTTCAATGAAATTGATTTCAAGCGTTGGCAACAAAAAATGCTATTCTATCTCACAACATTGAATTTGGCTCGGTTTCTACAAGAGGACTGTCCTACTCTTGTTGAAGGAGAAACTGACAAGGAGAAAGTGGTTGCTGTTGATGCATGGAAACATGCAGATTTTCTTTGCAGGAACTATGTGATGAATGGATTAGATAATACTTTGTATAATGTGTATTGTACAATCCAAACTGCAAAAGAATTGTGGGAATCTTTAGACAAGATATATAAAACTGAAGATGCTGGCATGAAAAAATTCATAGTCGGTAGATTTGTAGATTATAAAATGATAGATTCCAAAGTAGTTATCACTCAGGTTCAAGAATTATAAGTAATTTTGCATGACATTCATTATGAAGGAATGTTATTAAGTGATTCATTCCAAGTTACAGCAATGATCGAAAAACTTCTACCGTCGTGGAAAGACTTCAAGAATTATTTGAAGCATAAACGCAAATAGATGAATCTTGAAGAACTGATCGTGCGACTAAGGATTGAAGAGGACAATCGAGGATCTGAGAAAAAGAGTGGGAAGAATTTCATTGAAGCAAAGACAAATGTTGTAGAACAAAGGCCAAACAACAACAAAAGGAAGCGTGAAGGCAAAGAAGCATTCAAGGCCAAGAAGAAATTCAAGGGCAAATGCTTCAACTATGGCATCCAAGGACATAAATTAAGTGAATGTCGCAAGCCAAAGAAGTTCAAGAAAGAACAGAAGTCTCAAGCAAATATGACTGAACTGGAAAAGCTGTCTGAAGATGTTTCAGACATTAATTTTTCTGCAGTTGTATCTGAATGCAATTTGGTAGGAAACCCTAAAGAGTGGTACGTGGACACTAGGGCTACTCACCACATATGTTCCAACAAATGAATGTTTTCTACTTACAAACCAGTAGAAAATGATGATCAACTCTTTATGGGAAACTCTTCAAGTTCAAAGGTTGAAGGACGTGGAAAGATTATACTAAAAATGACATCTAGCAAAGAACTGACTTTGAATGAAGTGCTTCATGTGCCAGATATTCGCAAGAATCTAGTTTCTGGGTCAGTACTTAGCAAGAATGGCTTTAAGTTGGTGTTTGTGTCTGATAAGTTTGTACTTACAAAGAATGATATGTTTGTAGGAAAGGGCTACATCAATGATGGGCTCTTTAAGATGAATGTTATGACTGTTGTACCGAAGTATATTAATAATAATAAAAGTAATTCTTCTGCTTACTTGTTAGATTCTTCAAACATATGGCATGCTAGATTAGGACATGTTAATTATAATACTTTGCGTAGATTAATTAATTTAGAATTCTTGCCTAAATTTGATATTAATCAAAAACATAAATGTAAAATTTGTGTGGAATCAAAAATGACAAGATTGCCCTTTCATTCTGTTGAAAGGAAAACTGAACCTCTAGATTTAATTCACACTGATATATGTGATTTAAAGTTTGTGCAAACTAGAGGTGGGAAAAAATATTTCATAATCTTTATTGATGATTGTACAAGATATTGTTATGTATATCTTCTAAGAAGCAAAGATGAGGCTGTAGAAATGTTTCAACTTTATAAAAATAAAGTTGAGAATTAACTTAGCAAAAAGATTAAAGCAATAAGAAGCGATAGAGGTGGTGAATATGAATCACCATTTGAAGAGATATGCTCTACTCATGGTATTATTCACCAAACTACTGCTCTTTATTCACCTCAATCTAATGGTATTGTTGAACGCAAGAACCGAATATTGAAAGAAATGTTGAATGCTATGTTAAACAGTTCTGGACCACCCCAGAATTTATGGGGGGAAGCTTTGTTTTCTGCCAATTATATTCTTAACAAAGTGCCTCATAAGAAAACTCACAAAACCCTTATGAATTATGGAAAGGTCATAGACCTTGCTATAAATACTTATGAGTGTGGGGGTGTCTAGCAAAGGTAATGGTTCCTAAACCTAAAAAGGTTAAGATAGGACCAAAAATAATTGATTGTGTTTTTATTGGTTATGCAAATAACAGCAGTGCTTATCACTTTATTGTTCATAAATCTGAAATTAACGATATTCATGTTAATACATTTATTGAATCAAGAGATGCATCATTTTTTGAGAATATTTTTCCATATAATGGAAATAATGATTCAAATTCAAACATAAGACATTTGGATGCTACTAGTGATAATCCTATAAATATAGACAAAGAGTCTGTAGTGGGTGAACCTAGACGTAGCAAAAGGGCAAAGACTTCAACGTCTTTTGGTCCGGATTTTTTAATATTTTTGTTAAAAACGATCCTCGAACCTACAAGGAAGCAGTATCCTCTCCAGATGCTTCTCATTGGAAAGAAGCAATAAATAGTGAAATTGAGTCCATTATGCAAAATCATACATGGGAACTGGTGGATCTTCCACCTGGTTCAAAACCCTTAGGGTATAAATGGATCTTCAAAAAGAAGATGAAAGCTGATGGTTCAATTGATAAATACAAAGCAAGGCTTGTTGTTAAAGGCTATAGATAAAAGGAAGGATTGGATTATTTCAACACTTATTCACCTGTTACAAGAATTACATCTATTAGAATGCTAATAGCAATAGCATCTTTAAATAGACTTGAAATACATCAAATGGATGTAAAGACTGCATTCTTAAATGGTGAATTAGATGAAGAAATATATATGGAGCAACTTGAAGGTTTCACTGCTCCTGGACAAGAGAGGAAAGTATGCAAACTTGTTAAATCCTTGTATGGATTAAAACAAGCACCAAAACAATGGCATAAGAAATTTGATAATGTTATGTTATCAAATAGATTTAAAATCAATGAGTGTGACAAATGTGTTTATGTCAAAAGTACTCAAAAAGAATATGTCATTGTTTGTCTTTATGTGGATGATATGTTACTCATGGGTAGCAACAATGAAGTTATTAACTCTACTAAAAGTATGTTGTCAAATAGATTTGACATGAAAGACTTGGGGGTTGCTGATATAATATTAGGAATCAAGATTTCTAGAACCTCTAATGGAATTATGTTATCTCAATCTCATTACATTGAGAAAATACTTAAAAAATTTAACAAGTATAATATAATTCTAAATAAGACCCCAATTGATATAAATCTTCATCTAGCTAAAAATGAAGGTGATGGCATATCTCAACTAGAATATTCGGGTATAATAGGCAGCTTAATGTATGTCATGAACTGTACTAGACCAGATATAACTTATTGTGTAAGTAAGCTAAGTAGGTATGCGAGTAATCCAGGTAAAGATCACTGGAAAACAATTTTGAGAGTTTTAGGATATTTAAAACATACTCAAAAATATGGATTACATTATACTAGATATCCAGCAGTATTAGAAGGATATAGCGATGCTAATTGGATATCTGATAATAAAGACTCGAAATCCACAAGTGAATATGTCTTTACCCTTGGAGGTGCAGCAGTATCTTAGAAATCCTCAAAACAAACTTGTATTGCTAGGTCTACAATGGAATCAGAATTCATTGATTTAGACAGAGCTGTAGAAGAAGCTGAGTGGCTTCGTAATTTCTTAGAGGATATTCCAAATTGGTCAAGACCTGTGCTAGCTATTTGTATACATTGTGATAGCCAATCAGCGATTGGAAGAGCACAGAGTCATTTATATAATGGTAAGTCACGTCATATACGACGAAGACATAATACTGTTAGATAATTGCTCTCAAATGGAATTATCTCAATTGACTATGTAAAGTCAAAAGATAACATTGCAGATCCGCTTACGAAAGGTTTAACAAGAGAGCAAGTGGAAAAATCATCGAGGGGAATGAGTTTAAAGCCTAATATTTAAATAAGAGTCGTCATAGTGGCAACCCAACCTAGCTGACTGGAGATCCCAAGATCTAGGTTCAATGGGCAAATCGAACTATGTAGTACTCAGTAAAGCACTGAGGACATAATTACTCCTAACCATTCCTATTATGAGACAGTGCACATCTGTCGCGAGAATCAGGATAAGTTACGCTTTTAATGACTTTTATATCTTGAAATATATTCAAGTGGGGTATTACAGGATACTCTTGATAGAAGTCACCTACGTGAGTAAGAAGGGGGCCACTTCTGTGAGAATTTTGAAGGCTGAATTCTCTAATATACTTACGGAACCAAGAGGTGTTTCAAGGCCAAAATGAACACAAACGTGAGAATCAACTATGTCTGAAGAGATATTTTGTGAATTCTATTGTCTTGGTTTACACGAAAAGATGACAGTTCAAAGACATCAAGTCTACTGATTAGCCAAGTAAATTCGATAGATTTTACTAGGGTAAGTTCAAAGCCACTAGGCTACTTAACCTGATGAAATATCTTTTCTCATGTACTCGAACTAGTGTCTGCATATTCATAACATATTTTGCATATTGTAAAGCCAATTTTACATTCATGTGGGAGATTGTTGGAAATGGGTTTGATAAAATATATATTTATGTGTTCAAATCCATTAAGAATTGAATGAGAAAATTGACGGGCCGGGTCGGGTCGGATTCAGGTCGGGTCATAATATATATATCTTTTTGGGCAAAATCTGTTTATCAGATTTTGTTTAAACTATGTAGTTTTGATGGCAGTTGTGACCCAACGGTAATAAGTTCATTCTATAAATAAACAATATGGCTTCCAATATAGAATTTTCCCTCCTCCGTTCTGCAGAAATAATTTTTTCTCCCGTCCCGTCAGAAAAAATTCCGTTCCCGTTCCATTCTCAAATCCTGTTCCCGTTCCATTCTCTTGGTTTGCAAAGTGTGTGTAGCGTGGTCTTCATTTCCTTCAAGTACTGTTATTGTAAGTTGCATCCATCATTATTATAGAAATAATTTCTATTCATATGCATCATTTGCATCATTATTAAAAGTTCGGTACATAACATAAAGTTGTGTTCGATGAATTCTTAATTTTGTAATGCTACTAATTAAGAATTGAAATCCGTTTTATCTTGGGAAGCAATTATTCAATTAACTCTTAGCATCTGTGGGGAAATAAATTTGTTTTAAGGAGACTTTGTGAATTCAAAGGACTCGAATTTATTATTATTATTTTCTGTGGTATATTTATATAAAATCATATTCTATTTTTTATCATATATATTAAATAATACTATATATTAGAGATAACATTTTACAGGCAGATAACAGAGTTCTCCATATAAATGCATCTGCCTTTTGCTTCCTCCAAACGGCAGGACCTCCCACCACACGTGTAGTGCTCTAGTCGAGGTTTTAATGCAAACTTATCTATCATAAAATTGAAATTTTCAATCCCATTATCCTTCAAACCACAATAGCTACAAGCATAAAGCAAGCTTAAGAATGTAACTTCATTTGCTATTAATCCTTCCCGCTCCATGTTATTAAACAACAATCATTGAGCTCCACAAAACTACATCAGTATCTCCACTTTCTGAAAATGATTTAACAGCCATCCAAACATCCTAATCTCGAGTACATACTAATTAATGAACTAATCATAGAAACAGTGTTAGAATTTGTGAATCATAACATAGAGGAGCGGAGCGACGCACTAGCCCATCAAGATTAAACCGAAGGTTGCGGGGGCAGAACCCCGCGGTACGGTACAGAGTTTCTGCAGGTATGGCGTGGGGAGCGCCGGTGCAGGAGGATCGGTGCAGCTTCTGCACATGTGGCGCGGGGCGCGCCAGTGACAGCTTGGGAGCGTCGGGCTGCGCCGGTTGGCGGAATGAAGTTTAATGTTTGGTTTTTGAAGGACATTATGGGTATTTGAGTCATAATGTGAAGTAGGACTGAAATTGAATTAGTGGCTATAAATATTATCTATTGTAAAACCCTATGTAACAAGAAATCATCAATAAAACAACAAGCCACCTGTGGAGTACTCAAATTAGGAAATCACGTAAATCTGTGTGTTAATTCTCTATTGTCGTGTGTGTGTGATCCTAATTCTAACACACTGGAAACAGCCCCCAGCTTTTACTGCATCTGCAGGAATCTGTTGCCCTTGTCCAAGAGTAGCTAGCACAGAACATGAACTTAAACTAACCACCATAATTTTATTCTGTCTTAAAACCTACCATTTTTATTATTATACTGATCCAAAGCACCCTCCGATAACTATTGTTGAGCTCTCTGCACAATGTGGCTTGCAAGCAACCACATTATGAATTGGCATCCCTTTGATCACTCTCTTTCCTTATCTTGAACTTCCAGACTGCATATACATATGAGCCAACCCACGAATCTTCTTGCCCATATTTAAATCCTTCAACCCTGCTCAACCTCTAAGAACACTACCAAGAGTGAACCCATCCGGAAGAAACGCAGACCCATGCATATTAGAAAACAAACTCAAACCCTCCTCCTTAAATTCAAATTGGCCAGACCAGCAACCCACTGCATTCCACATTGCCATATTTCTATTGGGCATTTCGTCAAACATGTTACGTCCCAATAACTGAACGAATTTGGAGTACGTAATTGAGGAGGTGATTGGAAATGAACTTGTCTGACAATCATCCAGATGTGATGATCAAACTGTTTGGCGAGTGAGAGAGTGGGTACGCACGTATGCATCCCTGAAGGAGGAGAGAAGATATTTGGTATCCAATAATTCTGTTTTGAAGGTCTTGAATGCTTCTTTGAGTCGGCCTTTTGAGCAGAAATAGGTGAACTAGTCTCTGTTACTTGAGGCTGTTTTAGAGATGTTTGTTGAAATAGACCGGACAAAAAGAAAAACAGAGAGGCCTTTTGAACAAATTTCACGCCTTTTCTATACATTGTGTCCCAAAATTTTGTCACCTAAATTTATAGTGTATGGTTTCAACTTTGAAGACTGCAAACGATTCACCAGAAACCAAGTAGTGACTGAATGAACACATGCAAGGGCAAAAACTGAATTTTTCTAATGCCCTAAAACTTGCAATGCCTATTGGTTAAAGATCATACAAATGTTACAATAGCACATATATTTTGTGGTATATACGATTCACAGTAGCAGAGTATTCTGATGTATTAATTGATGAAAATGAATGACCTAGTGTAAATTACATGTGTATATGCTAGTATTATACAGTGACTGGCTTTGGTACTGATGGCGCAACACGGTTTTCAACAGGAATTTCAACAAATTCTGAGAGGACTGCTCGGAATTCATCTCCAGTCATTGTCTCTTTCTCGAGAAGAATTTCCACTATCTTATCCATTGCTTCCCGATTGTTCCGTATCTGGCTCAACGCAATTTCATATGCACTATCTGAAAGCTTCTTGACAGCCCGATCAATGTCTTCAGCAAGTCTTTCTGACATTGAATTCCTAGCCATCATTCTCATGATGACATCGCTTTGAGCAGACGAGTCCATAAGTGACCATGGGCCAATTTCAGACATGCCAAATGTCGTTACCATCTGCAAACAAATTGGTTAAACCCCATTTGTTCAGCAGCATTGTCAAGTGAATTAATGATGGAAAAAAGGCTTTCCCAGAGCCAAGGGACCTCAATGTTTGATCGAGTTCCAACAAGATGCAGCAATACATCAACATTATAAATTTCAATAGGACAGAAATATTTTTGAAATTTTGTCCATTTTAAATTTCTTACATCTTAAAAACTTTTGAGTCACTACAATACAGGATTGAGTAGAAACTAGAAACCCCAAAAAGAAACTTCATTACTTCCCCCATCTAGAAAATGAGTCCTACATTTTTTGCTGACTTTTTCCAACATTTAAGTTTCTATTTTGACACGCTTGGACATAGTTTTCCTTTATGATTAATTTTCAACAATAAACTTACAAGAGAAAAAATTATTATTTCTAAGCAAAACCTTAATATTCGAAAGAAAAAGTCAAGAAAGAAAAAAGTTGGACTCTCCTCCTACCCAGGCGGAGGTAGTACTATTGAATTATTTCTTAATAATATTGTCAGGATTTCAGTCTAGCCAGGCCTCAAGATAATTCCACTATTCAAAACTCCCACTCAAATTAGAGAACAGTAAAATATTATTTACCTGTTTGGCCAATCCAGTGATCTGCTGCAGATCACCTACTGCACCTGTGGTCACTTCAGACTCACCAAATATCACTTCCTCAGCAGCTCTTCCACCAAGTCCACCAACAATTCTTGCAAAGAGTTGCTGCTTGGAGATCAAGGTTGGGTCATCTGAAGGAATGAACCAGGTTAGACCCCTTGCTTGACCACGTGGGATTAGGGTGACCTTTTGAACAGCATCATGACCTGGAGTAAGAGTTCTGCATCACAGCAAACAAAAGAAACCACATTAGTGATAGTTTCAGCTTATGAACTGATTTCGCACTAAGCATAGGCTATAGCAAACTTTGATATTTGAAGGTAGATTAAAGTATGAATTCAGAAAACTAATAGTCTACCCTAGATGCACCATTCTAATGCACAAATGCCAGGATTTGTGAGTTAATCATCCATAAAAATTTTAAGAGTTGGGAAATCTTTTCTTAAAGTTATTTAAAACCTTTTTTACAAAAAAAAAAAAAAAAGTAAACAGATTAGCCTTTAAAGGATATGTGAAACTTTATTTCCTTTCAAACATGGGACCTTGACTTCGAATAAAATTTTAAATAAAGGTTTTACCTATATAATGGTTATAATTCAATAAGTCAACAATCTCAATTATAGTGCTCACTATATTTCAAGATAACCAACTCCATTCCAACTTTCCAAGTCAGTATTCTACTTATTCTGTCATCCTATATTAATAACTCAACTCAACTAAATGCCTTTTATCACAAACTAGTTAGGGTGGGCTGAAAAAGAATCCCATATGTAAGCGTAAAAGCAAAAAGGCAAGAAAAAAATAAAACAAATGAAATAAGCCAAGCATAAAACAAATAATTTAAAATAAAAGAAAGGAAAAGAATCACCCTATAATCAATAGATTTCTAAAAATTTATGTTCTGTTTGTTTATCATTTGAATAAAAAATATTAGGCATTTATATAAATCTCCAACAAGTATAGTACACTTAAGTTTTTGAACTGGTTCTTTTAGTTTATAAACAATCGATAAATCTAATTGGAATCACTGTTCTAATTATTATTTCCCTACATATTTGACAAAGAAACACTTCAGCAAGTGTAAGGAGACCAGCGGATGCTCATTTAGAAGGATAAGAAGAGCTTTCCAAAGGAGGGAAGGGAAGGGAAAGGAAAGGAAAGCTCTTCCTTCCAATTTTTTTCGGAAAGAACTTTCCCTTCCCATCCCTTCCCCCAAAAATAAAATCACAAACACAGGGGGTTAGTTCAGACAATAATATGTCATTTTGGCATCCTTTCTACTTTTACTTATAAAAATACATTTGCTTACCCAAGAACCTAGAAAAAGATCTGGCAAATCTTTCCTTAGTTGTTTCCCAACCAAAACAGAAAACAAAAATCACACGCTGAAACAACTATATCTAGCACAAACATTCTATAACTGAAGATCAAGACTTTCACACTACCTAGAAGAAATCATATAAACTAGTTATAATAACTTTAATAAGAGGTGGGCTATGTTTAGATATACCCGCATATGGCATGGCCAACTTCATGGTATGCTACCAGACTTTTGCTTTTCCCATCTGTCATAACTGTCCCTTCCATCCCAGCCACTATCCTATCAATTGAATCATCAATCTCTTTGGATGATATTCCTGTCTTCCCACGTCGACCAGCCAATATGGCAGCCTCATTTAAGAGGTTTGCAAGATCTGCTCCACTAAAACCAGGTGTTCTCATAGCTACCACGTCAAGAGATACATCTGCATCAAACTTCTTATTGCTGCCATGAACCTTTAAGATCTCCGTTCTTCCTCGAACATCGGGAACATCAACAGATACCTACCAACATACTTCAAGTTTAGTGTATAACCAGATATCATAAAGCAACAAATAAAACGATGCATAATTACCTGTCTGTCAAATCGCCCTGGCCTCAACAAGGCCGAGTCAAGAATGTCTGCACGGTTAGTTGCAGCAATTACAATAATACCAGTGTTTCCTTCAAAACCATCCATTTCAGTCAAAAGCTGGTTCAGGGTCTGTTCTCTTTCATCATTGCCTCCACCTATTCCAGTGCCTCTTTGCCTCCCAACAGCATCAATTTCGTCAACAAATACAATGCAGGGTGCGTTTTCCTTGGCCTTCTTGAAAAGGTCACGCACTCGAGACGCACCAACACCAACAAACATTTCAACAAACTCAGAACCAGAAATTGAGAAAAATGGAACACCTGCCTCACCAGCAATCGCCTTGGCTAAAAGGGTTTTCCCAGTTCCAGGTGGACCAACAAGAAGAACCCCCTTAGGAATACGAGCACCTATCGCTGTGAACCTTTCAGGCTTCTTCAGAAACTCCACAACCTCCATGAAATCCTGCTTAGCTTCATCCACTCCAGCAACATCATCAAATGTTACACCAGTGTTTGGTTCCATTTGGAACTTAGCTTTTGATTGACCAAATTGAAGGGGGAAACCGGGCCCACCAGGGCCCCCTCCTCCAGAGGATCGCCTTGAGAGAAGAAAAAGACCCCCAATCAATATTAGCGGGAAAGCCAGATTCCCGATCAAGTTGAATAAAGGAGAACCAGAGTCCTCTTGACCATTATGTGCAGCAAAGTCAATGTTCTTTTCCCTGAATTTCTGAAGGAGTTCCTGGCTTAACCCTGGGAGTTGCACACGAACTCTCTGCACCCGATTACCCAACTCTGGAGAAACAGCCTCAACAATAGCAATTGTTCCATTCTCATACAAATCTACTTTGTTCACCCTGCCCTTATCCAAATACTCCAGAAACCTGGAGTACGACATTCTTGAGTTAGAAACCCCTTGCTCATCAGCAAAAGCATTTTCACTACCTAGTAATGCAGGTACAGCAAGTCCCACATTTCCAAGCAACAATTTTAAGAACCCTCTTCTTCCTTCTTGTTGACTTTGGTCCAAAGATGTTTTTACAGTGACTGCTTTTGATGCCTTAACCAGTGATGGACGACTTGAGGAAGTGAGAACATGCCTAACATATAATTCCTTGTTCAAAACAGTTTTAGTGTTATGGGTAGATAAACCATTTCCGATAACACATGCAGATGATGCTGCCATCTTGGTGTGTAGTAAACAGTAACAAAGCCCTGTACATAGTAAACATGTTACTAATTTCGAAATTGAAATATATAAAACAGATCTCTAATCCATTTCAAATAGTCATTACGACAGAGAGAAAATATAAAGACTAGAGAAGGGCAGCAAAATTGTTACAGGACACAAGTAGCATCAAGTCCATTCTGACTTTTTGGTCATATTCTTCTGAAAAAGATCTTCATATGCTCCTATAATGTCTTACTTGATCCATGTTTTCCCACTAGAAAAGGTGTCTCGTTCAACACTTCCTAGCAACTCTAGTTTGAGCCATGATAATTCTTCTTGTTCTTGGGGGACGGGTAGGTCTAAAACTGATATATTCACAGTAGAAAGACGACTTTAATATACAATGGGTCACAAAAAATTGGACATGACCAATATATGTGATTTGTGGATGGTTGTGCGTATCGTTGGGATTAGTCTCAAGTCCCACTCCTACGAGGGATAGGCCTTAAAATTTTCAATCAGCTAACCTAAATAGCCAGAAACCTAAACAAATAAAAAAAACTCCATAACTGGAGATGAACAAAAATCAACAAGTGGGGACAGGGATCAGAAAAAAAAACTGGTGAACATACTATGCTTAATTGCTTATGAGAAGCAAAAATAAAAGATTCTCCATATATATAAGATTTGGCAAAGGTTTCCCCTTTAACCTAAAGTTGGTTGATTTGATGGTCCCAATAAAAATTCAAACAAAAATGCTATCGTTAAGCAGAGCTCTGATTTTTCAATAGAATAAGGTTTTTTGCTTTACTAGTAGTGACCAAAAAACATTAAAAGAATATTCAGCTGCATTTTCCAAAATTTTATAGCTCAAGTAAACTTCAATATCAAAATTGACACTGCTCCTGATATGTTTTTGGTTTCTAGTGATATTATTATGTATGTTATGCATAACCAAATTTAAAGGACAGACTAGATCAGTTGGCATAATAATAATAAACAAATCACATAACAAAAAAGAGGGGAAGATCTAATATATACTGTTTAACTAATTCGTTGACATGTAATAAAATCATCTGATTGGCATCTGCTATGAGGTTATATATATAGAGAGAAAATTGAAGAATAACAGTGAAGTTTAAGAGAGAGTACCGAACCTGAATAATTTGAGAGTTTTGCGAATGAAGAAGAGAGGAGGGGGAAGACTTAATTTAAAGGAAGGAAGGGATGTGGTTCGCAACTGATTACACGTGTCTTTCTGTCAATCTTCCATGATATTTTTCTCAATTGAGTCTATCATATATATCATCATATTGATCGAGCCCACATCATGTGTTTTTAAAGCATATTAGCATAAAGTTAATTTTAATTTAAATTTTAAAAATAATAAATTTTATAATTAATAATATTTTGAATAAAAAAAATTATTTTTAAAATTAGAGATATAATTTAACTTTTGATGTTAAATAACGATATATTAAATTTTAAATTGATATAAATGTATTTGATTTTAATTGATACAATTATTATAATTATATATTATATAACAAAAACTATAAATTAAAAAAAATTATTTTATTTTAAACTTTTACGAGTCATACCAATTTTAAAGTTAAATATATCGTTGTTTAACTCTAAAAATAAAATTATAACTCTAATTTTAAAACGGGGGGAATATATGATATTGATAATTATATTACATAAACTAAATGAATTATTATCAATTTTAAATTTAAAAAATATTTAAAATTGTTTTTTATTAAAAAAATATAATCTTATAAATTAGAAGGCAAATAGTATTATAAAATTTTTCTATGTCCCAAGATATTTTTAGTACTCCACATTTTTGTAATTTAAGAAAAATAAAAAAATAAGAGAGAGAAAGAAAAATTCACTCTATTGAATGAAAGTGGTTACCATAAAGTTTATTTTTAGATAAGTTGATCAATTAACCAATAGAATACTGACACACAGACGAGATTTTATATGTCAATTGATCAACTTACCAAAAAAATAAATTTCATACTAACCGAATCCTATTGAATACTCGTAAATATATTAAAAATTCTCTAATTATTTTTTAAAATTTGAAACCCATCGGCCATCCATCACAGAAAAACAAAGAGAAATTATTTCTCTCTCCTCTGTTTTTTGTGAATAAGATGGAACAAGGGTACATGTTACAATTGCTGCATTCCTGAAAGAATGATTATTAAGTTAGGATTTGCAAGAAATCCAGAAACACGGCGCTGATCTCCTTCATTGGGTTCGCCGTTAAAATAAATGGAGTGGAAAAGATGCAGTAATCAAAAGAAGAAATGATGGACAGGATTGGTCAAGGATAAATTTTAAAGATTTATAATTTAATTTATCCAGAAATTAATAACGTCTAAATTGTCAACATGATACTGCTTTGTAGAGTAAAATTCAAGAATAATATTCATGTACCAAAAATAATTTGGACATAAAAGAAATATATTTTTCGGGTGAATAGTACCCCGTGAATAGTACTTCGGGAATAGTACCACGTGAATAGTACTCCAACACGAAAAGTGTCCCGAATACCCGAGTGAATGATACTAGAGTGAATAATAATCGGGTGAATAGTAACCCGTGAATAGTACTCCGACACAAAAGTACCCCGAATAACCGAGTGAATAATACTAGAGTGAATAGTAATCGGGTGAATAGTAACTCGTAAAAGAAAGATACCAAAGAAAATGATATTCCATGACGAGTACAAAAGAAATGATATCTCATATGAGTATAATAGAATATACGAAACTGCAAATGAATTTTTACCCGCCATGCGGTAATCCACGTAGACAGATCATTTCCACAATTTAATAAAGTATGAATACAAATGATCATTCACCATACATGTGGTAATCCACATAGACAGGTTATTCCAACAGAATAATAAAGAATGAAATAACAGAAGAATTCACCATGCATGCGATAGACCGCACAGACAGGTTATTCCCAACCGAATAATAAAGAATGGAACCAGGTCATGCGTAATCCGCACAGACAGGATATTCCAACAGAATAATAAAGAATGGAATAACAACAGAATTCACCAGGCATGCGATGGACCGCACAGACAGGTTATTCCAACAGAATAATAAAGAATGGAACCAGGTCATGCGTAATCCGCACAGACAGGATATTCCAACAGAATAATAAAGAATGAAATAGTAAGAGAATTCACCAGGCATGCGATAGACCGCATAGAAAGGTTATTCCAACAGAATAATAAAGAATAAAATAACAAAAGAGTTTCACCATGTATGACGTACTTCGCATAAACAGGTTATTACAACATAATAATAAAGAATAGAATAATAAATGTGACTCCCCCAAAATAGGTATACATCACATATCCTGAGTTGCCAAATACATGGTACAGAATACAAATACAATCTTTAATATACAACAAAAGAGCTGTGAGTTTTAATACAAATATTGTCTTTTAGACAATATCTACTCTCAGAATAAGTCCTCATTACATTTATTGTCATACTATTTAACAGAATAGTGAGGACTACTAATGTTATCCTCTAGACCGTCACTCCGTTCCCCGACTAGTCACTGCTACGTTCTCATTTCATGAAGAGAACAATGAAAGCAAAAGGGTGAGCTCAATTAGCTCAGTAAGAAATATTATGACTAAGATAATGCATAATAAATTATCACTAGTCTTAAATAATGTTAAACTAATAAAATACAATAGACATCAAGTTTAACTGTAGCGGAACAAGCAATCCATTAAAAGAGTCAAGTAGAGAATAAAATCTACTATCTTTTATGATTTAAAAGGTTTTTCATCACTTTTATCGCTGGGACTCAGCTTAATAAATAATCCACATCATCGAATCACCCCTGCACTACGGCCAAGGATATTCTTTAGTATCACGACCACAATTATCCATGCACTACGGGCCAAGGACATTCGTGTATTCATCAATGGTCATGATCATGCCAACAACTGTCCACCAATGCACTACGGGCCAATGAGGACTTTTATCACATCATTTATAACATTACGGTCATGATTATACCGAATAATTACTGGTCATAATCATACCAAGTCCATCTATGCACTACAGGCCACAGATGACTTTCAAAAAAATATAAACATGAGGATGATGACAATGATATAAGAATTCAATAAAATAAGTTCACGAATTAATTTATCCAGGAACTAATAACGTCCAAATTGTCAACATGATACTTCTTTGTAGAGTAAAATTTAAGAATGCTCAGAAGAATATTTCCATGAAAAGATACTGAATGAAACGCAAATATCAAGGATATTCTACTAATTTCATGGAGTATAGAAGTCAAAATTTTAACCAACTGAGTATAATAAGTAATGGAATAATAAAAGAAATCACCAAGCATGCGGTAGACCGCACAGGCAGGTTATTCCAACAGAATAATAAAGACAAAACCAGGTCCAACGTAAAATGCACAGGCAGGATATTCCAACAGAATAATAAAGACGGAAAGCACAGATAGGATGTTCCAACAGAATAATAAAGACGGAACCAGGTCCGGCGTAAAGCACAGACAGGATATTCCAACAGAATAATAAAGAATGGAATAACAAAAGAATTTCACCAAGTATAGGGTAGTCCGCGTATACAGGTTATTCCAACAGAATAATAAAGAATGGAATAACAGAAGTTCTCTTCATGAATACAAAAGGAATAATGCCCCTTACCTTATAAAGAAGAGTACTCTGACGGTAGGGCGGGGATATACTTAAAGAAACTTGCACTACGCTCAAAGCTTTCTTAAACGCTAAAGAAATACGCTCACGATTATAGAAGAAGAATTCTCTCTACAGTTTCTCTCTATAATAATTGCTCTATAGCTTTTGTAAATTTGTGAGAAATGAAGGAAGAATGAGCTTCTATATATAGAAAAATATAGTTTCGATAATTGCACGTTTTGGGACTCGAAAAATTACAGTACAATACCTCCAACTTTTCTTTTATTTTTAATTTAGTCCTACAAGTATTATCAAACTTGCACCACCTCCCCTAATAGTAAATAATGTGAATCAATAGTTCAATCATGTGAATCAATAGTTATAGTCATGTGAAAATACGAAATTCAGTGTAGTACCTCAGTCTATACCTCCCTTTTTAACTTAGTCATGCAATTATTATCAATCTTGCACCAACTCCCCTAATAGTAAGTGAATGTGACTCAATAGTACACACATATGAACAAATAGTTATATAAGCATGTGAATTAGTAGTAATTAATTGCTCATTTATCCGATAAATTACCCGATTTATCAATATAACCCCAGACATCAATTATCATCATAATAAATGTCGATTTCAACTAACACCAATAATCCTAATATAATGGAACTATTAAATTCATCTTTAATCAACACGAACTTATTCATTATTATTATCATAACTCACAATATTTAACAACCAGATCGTTCCTAGGAAAGAGGGGGCTTTTCAATAAGGATTTCTCCCTATTGGTGCGCAATTAGGTGACCAAACCTCTCATTGGCAGAACTTCTAGACTTTGTAAATATTAAAATTTAATAATATGAATAACTTTGTCGTCTCAATTATTGCTTTAATAATATATCATATAATGCAGATGATACTGTAACAATAATCGAATCAATAATATGAGAGATATGATGCAACAATTACTGTAGCAATAATTGAGTATAACTGAGTGACATCTCACATAAGCATCAATAATCAATACCGTGTGCTACTATGCAACCACGCGTATTATTATACTTTTACTACCGAGTAGTTCAACAGTATTAACGGTAAAACTTCCGCCGTTATTTTCATAAATATTTTTTATCGCTTTCTCAATTCGACAATAATTCTGTTGTGGGGTCCACCAATGATTGCACCGTTGTACGAATATTACCTATTAAAACGAATATTCTCCGACGAATCAAATATAATATAACAACTTGCATACTTTGCAAAATTTATAAATACTACCCACGACTATAACATTATAACAAATTCATTCCATAATATTCAAAAATGATAATTATAGAAAAATCATTTTTATTCATAAAAGTTGGGGTCTTAAAATAACCCTTATAAGTATTGAAAGAAAATAACTCTCTTCATGAATACGAAAGAATAATACCTCTTACCTCAAAAGAAGACTGGATACTGAAATAGTGAGGTAAAAGACTTCTCTTCTTCTTTCTCTCTATAATTTCTCTCTATAATAATTGCTCTATAGCTTTAGTGAATTGGTGAGAAATAATGAAGACTGAGCTTCTATTTATAGGAAAATATAGCTTCGATAATTGCACGTTTTGGGGCTCGAAATATTACAGTACAATACCTCTAACTTTTCTTTCATTTTAAATTTAGTCCTGCAAGTATTATCAAATTTGCACCACCTCCCCTAATAGTAAATAATGTGAATCAATAGTTCAATCATGTGAATCAATAGTTATAATCATGTGAAAATATGAATTACAGTATAGTACCTTCATCTATACCTCCATTTTTAACTTAGTCATGCAAGTATTATCAATCTTGCACCAACTCCCCTAATAGTACAAGAATGTGATTCAATAGTACACACATGTGAATAAATAGTTATATAAGTGTAACGCGCCCAAAACAGGTATACATCACCCATCTTGGGTTGCCACTTACATGGTACAAAATTCAAATAAAACTTAATTATACAACAGTCGTGTAAAATCTGACAAAACATAAACTGAGAGTTTTAATAAGAATATTGTCATCTAGACAATATCCACACTCAATGAATTCTTCATTATATTTATTGTCACACTATTTAATAGAATAGTGAGGACTACTAATGTTATCATCTAGACCGTCACTCCGTTCCCCGACTCGTTCCAGCTATATTCTCATTTCCTGAAGATAACAGTGAAAGAAAGGGTGAGCTCAACTATCCCAGTAAGAAATATTATGACTAAGTTAATGCAGAATAAATTGTCCTTAGCCTTCAACAGTATAACAACTGATAGAATACAATAGACAACAAGTTTTAGATCAACAAATGCTGCGGAATAAGCAATCTATTAGAATAGTCAAGTAGGGCATAAAATCTACTATCTTCTATGATTTAAAAAGTTTTTCATCAACTTTATCGCTGAGACTCAGCTTAATAAATAAAATTGAATCATCCCTGCACCACGGCCAAGGATATTCATGTAATCATTCAATGGTCCATGATGATTACCGAATAATCCCTGGTCAAATCATACCAACAAAAACTCCAGTCAAGAACTACAGGGACATGAGGCTTTTACACATCATTCGTCACATTACGGTTTATGATAAAGTATACCGAATAATCCCGGGTCATAATCATACCAAGTCCAATCTATGCACGTAAGCAAAAGATGGACTTAATCACAATATAAGCATGAGGATGATGATGAATTGACATAATTACATTACAATAAAACAAGTTCAACATAATTTTAAAGAGTTATAATTTTTAATGTATGCCAGAAATCAATAACTTCCAAATTGTCCAACATTGATACTGATTTGGAAGTAAAATTCAAGAATAATTTCATGGATCAAAAGTAATTTGACAGAAAAAAAATAATATTTTCGGGAGCAATGGTATCCCCATAATAGTACTTCGGGAATAGTCCCCGTTGGAATAGACCAACTGACACGAAAATGGTCCGAATACCCTAGTGAATGATACTAGAGTGAATAGTAATTCGTGAATAGTAACTCGTGAATATTACTCTGTCACGAAAAATACCCCGAATACCCGAGTGAATAATACTAGAGTGAATAGTAACCGGGTGAATAGTAACCCATGAATAGTAACTCGTAAAAAAAATACCAAAGAAAATGATATTCCATGACGAGTACAAAAGAAATGATATCTCATACGAGTATAATAGAATATACGAAACTGCAAATGGATTTTCATCCACCATGCGGTAATCCACGTAGACAGATCATTTCCACAATTTAATAAAGAATGAATACAAAGGATCATTCACCAAGCATGCGTTAATCCACATAGACAGATTATTCCAATATAACAATAAAGAATGGAATAACATAAGAATTCACCATGCATGCAATAGACCGCACAGACAAGTTATTCCCAACAGAATAATAAAGAATGGAACCAGGTCATGCGTAATCCGCACAAATAAGATATTCCAACAGAATAATAAAGAATGGAATAACAACAGAATTCACCAGGCATGCGATAGACCGCGCAGACAGGTTATTCCAATAGAATAATAAAGAATGGAACCAGGTCATACGTAATCCGCACAGACAGGATATTCTAACAGAATAATAAAGAATGGAATAACAACAGAATTCACCAGGCATGCGATAGACCGCGCAGACAGGTTATTCCAATAGAATAATAAAGAATGGAATAAGAGAAGAATTTCCCCATGTATGCGGTACTTCGCATAGACAGGTTATTCCAACATAATAATAAAGAATGGAATAACAACCCTTATGAGTATTGAAAGAAAATAAATCTCTTCATGAATATGAAAGAATAATACCTCTTACCTCAAAAGAAGACTGGATACTGGAATAGTGTGGTAGCAAACTTCTCTTCTTCTTTCTCTCTATAATAATTGCTCTATAGCTTTAGTGAATTGGTGAGAAATAATGAAGAATGAGCTTCTATTTATAGGAAAATATAGTTTCGATAATTACACGTTTTGGGGCTCGAAATATTACAGTACAATACCTTCAACTTTTCTTTCATTTTTAATTAGTCCTGCAAGTATTATCAAAACTGCACACCTCCCTAGTAGTAAAATAATGTGAATCAATAGTTCAATCATGTGATCATAGTTATAATCAACCAGTAAAACTATGAATTACAGTATAGTACTCACATCCATACGTCCATTTTTAAACTTAGTCATGCAAGTTAACATTCTTTGCACCAATCACTCTAATAGTCCAAGAAGTGATTCAATAGTAACACATGTGAAACAAAATAGTTATATAAGCATGTGAATTAGTAGCATTAATTGCTCATATCCGTGTTGTTCTTAATTACCCGATTTATTATAAACCCCAAACATCAAGATCATCGGAATAGATGTCGATTTCCACTTAACATAAGTATTCCTCTATATAATACAATGGAACTATTCTATTTATCTTTCAATGCACACAAGTACGTATGGCATCTTATATGTCATGATGCTCCCACAATAGCATTTAACAACCAGTTCAACTTCTCCAGAAAATATGTCAGGGGCTTTTCCGCATACAGGATTTCTCCCTTATTGGCTCGCAATTAGATTGACACAACATCTCTCCTTTTACAGAACTTGCTAGCATTGGTAAAATATTGCAAAAAAAATAAGCTTATGGTCGCTCAAATTATGGATTTAATAATATATCATATTATTCGCAGAGGATACTGTGACATAATCAGAACCAATCAATAATGAGAGAAATATGAGCAGCAAATTACTGTACGATATAATTTGAGTATAACTAAGTTAACTCTAATACGTAAGCATCATAATCAATTTACCGTTGCTACTATGCAACACGCATATTACTGTACTTTTACTACCGGGTAGTTCAACAGTTTATAGGTACATTCTTTCGCCGTTATTTTTTATAAACGATAATTCTGTCCGTTTTTCTAACTACGACCATACTGCCGTTGTGGGGTTTCCACACAATGAATTGTTTCAGTCGGACGAATATTCCCTGTTAAAAATGAATATTCTCCGACCAATCGATAATTATTCATAAACTACTTGCTTACTTTGTAAAATTTTATAAATATTACCCCAACTATAACAGTATATCAAATCCACACCATAATATCAAAAAATAGGTTCGAGAAATTTAAATCTTTATTCATAAAAGTTTTATGGGGTCTCAACAACTTGATAATAGTACATCCATTATAATATATATGAGTCCGATCTTAAAGCTCACCATTTTTTCCAACTCACCGAGCTCACCCCCTTTAAGCGCGTACAACCCGCGACCGGTTCGGTCCATACAACCGTCGTTCTATACTTTAGCGGACGGGGGACACCATTATACACTCGCTAAAAGTATAGACAACGGTTGCATGACCGAACTGTCGCCGGTTTCGTCCGCTAAAGGGGGTGAGCTCAGTGAGTTGATAAGGGGTGATCTTAAGATCCGGGCTGTATATATATATATAAATGGACTGTGCCATATAAAATATATCTTTATATTTACAAAATTTTATAAATGAACTCTTTTGAGGATTATATTTTTTACATTATTTTATTTACTTATTTCTCTACTTTGTTCCTACTGTCCCATTCCCTTTCTTTGTATGGGCTGAGGCAAAATTAAGGGGTTTCTTTCAGAGTGGACACTTGCACATTCTTTACCCGGGGACAGACCAACCCACGAAGAGCTTTGAGCTTGTTGGTTATGAAGGTCACGTCACTTATGATTACGAGGAAGTCGCCTTTAGAGGCTATACTTCATAAGAAATCCGTACTTTCTCCACTTCCTCTTCCTTGTTTCTAGCCAAATGAATTCTCCACATTGAATCTGAAGAGAAAGGTGTTTAAGGCCTGCTAGAAGATATCTAAGAGAAGTGGGTCGTATCATTATAAAAAAAAAATGAACATTTCACAGAAACCTATTAGCTAAGACTCGTTTCCTTCTTGTTCTTCAAAGTAACTTGGACATAAACTCTCGAACTAACTCAACAGCTACGAGTGGGCAAGGCCTCTTTTTGAACAACGATTATTGAATTGAATATTGAGATGCCTACGTGCTGATTTTAACTCGGAAGCATCCTTAAAAAACTTTTTAATGGCCATGATGCTTACATCGTGAGAGAAAGAACTAGAAAAACATCCTGTGAAGTTATTGGGCAAATAGCTAAGGGATAATGAGCAAGAGGTTGGTACTCAAATAGAAGGCTTTTACGCAGATCGATAGACGGAGGCACAACTTTGAAATTAGTAGATGGATGCGATGATTGCAAAAGAGTATTCTAATATCATTATTCTTTTTTCCACCTCCGCATTTGTACATCAGTAATGGGGATTTTGTGCTTTAGCACTTGGATTTCACATTTCATAAATCCCCATCCATGTATTTCTTGATCAAATCCTTGGACGTACTTTTATTCGAAAGATAGCCAACCTTCCGGGCCAAGTAATTTCTTGATCGTACTTTTATTTGAAAGATAGTCGCCTTTCCAGACCATATATATTTGGTTTCAACCCCAAGCCAAAGATGCATTCTCTTGAAAACTTCCAAAATGCATTCCTTTTTTTTTCTAATAATTCACACCGAAGTTTCCTCTACAATCTCTTTATTTTATTGAGGATCTCAGCCTTGCATCTCATTTTTTTCAATAATTCAAACCAAGTTTTTCCCTACAATTCTTTTATTTTAGTGAGAATATCGCCTTCATTTTGAGAATGTCGGACGTATCTCTCTTACCTTTTTTCGGATTTTTTTTTTAGTGACGAGGTCTTCAGCCGGTGAGGGAAGGGGAGCTCCTCCTTCGGGGTACGTTGAGATATAGATAGACAAGGGAACATCGCCTTAAGGGGAGACGAAATCTATTTCCCTACTTGGACGAAAGCAAAAATGGAAAAGTCCACATTGGCTTATTTATTCAACGATAGTTTAAATATTCTCCGTGCCAAATGCTGTCCACACTATATAGAGCTCACTAGTTCGCCTAGACCAAAATATCGAGAACGTTTGATCGAGTGATAGACTTAAGCAGAAGGCATTGTTACCGCTTAACCCTGAAACAGCCACAAATGAGAAACTAGCACCCTTGGCTCAAAACATTTCGATACAAATTCAAACCGACCCCAATATCCGACCAAAAATAACTAAAAACACAGTATGACAATGGCATTGTCCTACTAAAGTTTTTCAGCTAATTTATAAATCAAAATAATTTGTTATCCTAAATACTAATAGCTGCATAGGAATTAGCTCCGGAAGGAAGCAAGGAAGCAAGCAAGCAAGGAAACAAGGGGTACATGTATCATTCACCATTAAATTCACCATAAAACATATGGTTCATTTGAGAGATGTTACAAGACCACTCAGCATTTCAGTAACATAATTATGTGAGCTAAACCAGGAATCGGAACTGAATGCAACCGTCACCCCCAAAGTTGAAAAGGCAAATAGTAACAAGCTTGTTGGATGACATTGATATGAAACTAGAAATCATTGTCCTCGGTGATAAAAAGAAATTAGTAGAACTAAGAAAGGGAAGGAAGAAAAGGCAAAACGCCTGTTGGCTCCAAATATAGAGTACTCCAGTGTCAGGTTTAGAAGATCGCATCTGAACAGAACTTCAAAAGATCCGGTTTCCTGCTTTAGACACAACTTTAACAAGACATTGATACTGCGTAATAACTGACACTAGATCAAAGTAAGGATTAATGAAAACAGTTTCCACTCAGAAAAAGTGTTTTTTTGAGTGGCGAAAGAAATATCAATGATACCAATTCAGAGGCTAATAGACGACAACTATGCAGCAAACAAAATTATTTGTCCTAGTGAAGAAAGCAGAAGTTCCCGAATTATAGATCCATGGACCTGAAAGCTCGCGAGCTTGAAGGGACCCACCCTATAATATGCCCATTAAGTTGCCAAATGTTTATACCTCCCATCCATGCCACTAAAGAGTCCATTTGCAAAAAAAAAAGTTGTTCCACCAAAAAACATATCTTTTTACTGAGAGCAGTATCCTCAAGTTGTAGTCACCAATTTTATCAAAAATGCCCCCATTTCTAAAACTAAAGACAATACTTTTTAAAGGTCTTAAACATGGAACAAAAAAATACATCTAATATTAGAAATTTTACAACTGGAACTATTATGGCAACGGAACTAGGTGTTACTTTTTTTTATAAAAAAAGAAGGAAAATCTTGTTAGTTGCCTAGAGATGATACAAGAACAGCAAACTAGGAGTCAATCCCAACCTAGGTCAAGTAGTTAGCTGAAAGTTTTATACTCACCATACGTTAAATTAGGATAAAATTGATACAATCTATCTAACACACTCCTATGACGACTCTGTGCAAGGGCCTGATGCACACCCGAGATGAGGATCCGCTTCCGCCCTAGGGAATGGACGCAAAACATCGGTCAAGAGAGTAAGAAGGAGGTTCTGCATAATGATATACAGAAGGTATAAGTTCTGGTGCTGGTTTTCAACCTGGAGGATGGGTACTTGGGAGATGAGTACTACATGGCTATAATTCCAGATTTGCTCTAACCTCCATTGAGGACATGGCTTGTTCGCCCTCAGGGGGAGGTTTTGTTCCGTCAAGGTTGCTTGGGCTATGACGTAATGGTTTTCTGGTCACTTAGTTGTGTACTTAGGGGGGGTGATGGAGAGGGCACTTGTGTAATTTGTAGTGTTACCTGCTAAAAATGAAGCCTATAACTTCTGTAATAATTAATTATTCATATTTTCAATATGTAACGACATTTCTATCTTGATACTAAGTGTTTCTTTCTAAATGTCAGACTTAATTTCTCTCTATGTCCCTAATACCTTCAGAATCTCCTCGTTCTATAATTTCCTTCACTAACCCTTCAAATCATCCATTGTTTCCTTGAAATCTTCATCTGCCTGACAATCCTAATTTCGTCTTTAAATCATTGAATTGTTAGATTACAGTCCTGACTGTAACAGTAAGTGTCAAGCATATCTAAAAAGTGATTCACGTCCCGTTTAAAGACAGTAGTGTACTGCTCAGAAGATGATAGCCGACCACGTTTAGGCAGTTACAAATTTTAAAACTACCATAGAAAACAAAATCAAAATATTGCATAAATGAGGCTATTGCAGTATTTTTTTTCTTAGGAATATATATATAATATATATATATATTATATATATAGAGAGAGAGAGAGAGGTACCAGAAATTCAATAAGCTGACAGGGATCCAGAACCTAAATCCTGCAAAAAAAATCCAAAGTAAGCAAATATATATCTATCATATTGTAGCATTACAAAGGACCAATATAGAAAACAACTTTTTACCAAAAAATAGTGTGGGAAGCGCATCTTTCTGGTATTTATTGGGGAAGTTCTGAGACCTTCCCTTGCCATAGATTATTCCATGCAAAAACAACAGCAATTACGCATGGACCACAGCAAGATTGATTTAACAAAACCTGCAAGGAACTGAAAATATAAGCGTGTCTACAGAAGTTATTTACGTGAATATTGTTTGGAATAAGTCCTGTGCAAAACCCAGGGGAAAAATCATATACCTTCGTCAATACGTCTGCAATGTTTGCCTTTGGCATGCACCTATCAAGATACTGGTACCACACATAAGAACCAGGGCCGTACAAAAGAAAACCATATGAAGCCATTCGGAGAGCCGAAGGCCAGTTATGTTCTGAAAATCGGACCGAGTCTGCATGACATCCTAAGTGAGACACGTCCACCCCCCCACCGCGTAAAAATCCACAATTAAAAGTGTTCATTATTAGTTACTGTACAAATCACGCAGGAGGAAACAAAGTTAAATATTTCAATGCAGCAAATAAGTCTCGACCAATGGATGCTGACCAAGCTACCCACTTATTAGTGTTTTAATAACACTTTTAGATAGTTTTAATAACAGCCAATTTTAGATAGAGTTGAGGTCACTTACAGCTGCAGTTGGGGTTTTAAAAATAGGACCGTAGATGTAATAATGTTCAAAATAAAACTATTGGGGTAAACACTTAATTGGTATATTCTATATGGATGCGTATGGTGGTGAAGCCCTGTAAACTAAAATAGTAGTTGTTTTTCTGGGAAACATGAGGGTAAAGTAACTCAGTCAGAAGTGAGCCCTGCAACATCCATGGACTACTTAAAGCAAAATCGAACCCACCCAAAAATAAGTCATAAAATTGGCTGATAGAAATCAGCCAAGCCACTAACAAAAAAATTTAAAATTATAAAACAAGCTGATTCACAGCTGAAAACAGAAATACACATTTACATTTTCTCATCTCCCTTTTATACTCGGCACCACGGAACCACTTCAATGAAATATACCTACAAGCCTATTTACTTTGCAGTTTGAAATTTGGGGTTTGCTTTTTTATATAAGACTACCAACAGTTCAGCACTTAGTACCCTAAATCGGGAAAAGTACGTTTTCTTTCCCAAAAAGATATAAAAAAACTTATGCAGAGTACACTAACAGGCATGCACAATTTACAGAATGAATACTCAAAGGCATACTTCAATAACAAGAAAGTAAATCTACGCTCATAACAATAAACAATGTTATAGCAACAGTCTGCCTATTGCAAGGTTTGAAATTAAGCTTTCAAGTTATGTTAACTACGACATATTTCAACAACTAACATAATTCCCGACACCAGCACCAATATCCATAAAGAATGGTTGTTTGTACATTAAAAATAGTGACTCAAAGATTTCAAAAAAAGGAATAACCCCAAAACCTTACTAACTACGGTTTCACAAAATACGCATCGATTCATCAACTAAGCTCACTACACTATACATAACATTCAAAGTATATGTCATATATATAAATAATGACCTGAAATGATGAGAGGAGAGTGTTGTTGTGCTGCAGAGGATTTGTTAGTGACCCATCGCCTCTCGTAGTGAGCTATTGTTTCGCCGGTAGAGCGAGAGAAACCGCCGTCACGGGTGTTGTCGGAAACCGGAAATCGTGCTCTCCGGTTTGCTCAGCGGTCGATGGTTTGGCGGATCTTCTCATTCTTCGCGTTTCCGGGTCACAGAATGAAATGCAGCATTCCCCAATTCCCACCATTTTCCACCCAATACGCCCCTTTCAATCGACAAAGTAGTGAACAATTTTTCCTCTGTCCGTCCGATTATTTTGTGACCCTCCTTGCCACCCTTCCCCCTCTCTTTGTCATCTGTTTTTGCTAAATTGTTTTTATAGTACTTTTCTGGTTAATTCACAGATCCCAACGTAGGGTTCTCCTCCTAACCCTAACAGTGTTCCTTCAATTTTTTCCACCAGATTAATAAACATATTGATGATTTCCAGAGTGTTATGATACCATACTGTCCCACAACTGCACCTTTAGAATTTTTCCGTTAAGCCTTCACCTTTCTGTAGTCTCACACGTCATTGGTTGCTTTACTGTTATTATCTAAGTGCTAAATGTGAACAAAACATTTATCATCGATGTTTGAGAAAAAAATAAGAGAGGAGCTGAAGGTTTAATGTTAATAGGGGATAAAATTCATCTTTTTTAAACTTAAAGATGTAGATGATTCTGATTTATCTGAGAAGATGATGGCACACCAAGTATGGTAAATGGTTATGTATATATGATTGACGTGGAGCACTCATAGTTTTTTAGTCCTAAAGTTGCTGATCTTTTTAGGTTGGAATGTTGTGACCTACTCTTTAAACTATGTTGACAATGGCTGATGTGGGACTGTAAGCCGTCATAGTGATTGCCAAAATGTTCAGTCTTTTAAATGGAGTCAGGACAAGGTTATCAGCATTGAGCATGAGGTAGGTTGTTACCATTAGGAGGGTCATGATGTTGTTTATAGGGTTGATTGGATGCAGAAGTACAATCCTGTGACTTTTGAACTTTCATAAATTGAGGCTGACTTTTCAAAGGAAAGGCAAAGAAAATTCCACTATTAAGGGACTACTGGACACAGCAATGTGCTGAAGAATCTTCAACAAAGGGACTAGAAAAGAAAAGTTGGTTAAGATAGGAAGTCATGGGGGTTTTATAGGTCATTATTTGTTATCACACGGGAGGGGAAACAAAACAAACAGATATAGAAAATTTCAACAGAGTCCAACAGATTATTACTTCATTACTCCAAAGTTCAAAGATTGTTTTTCCGAACCCCAAGAACTTTGCCTCCATCAGGAACTCAGACCACCAATTCGATTGAAGGATGAAATGCTAATTGAATGCCAGACCTTACAGGTATTTATGTTCAAAAGAATGAGATGAGAAAATGGTTTAAAGAGAGTTAGCAAAGGTATCATTAGACATAGTATTAGTCCATTTGCTTTGTGAAGAAAAAAAGATGGAACATGGAGATTTTGTATAGATAAGGTCTTTGAATAAGTTGACGAGAAGATAAGGTCCTATTCTGTGTATAGAGGCTATTCTGGATGAGCTCAATGTTAATATCTTTATCCAAACTTGACTTACGGGCTGGCCCTCTTATGCAAGTGAGGAATGAATAAGATGATGTACAATGTCGGGATCCTTTGTAAACAGCTTTCCAAAACGCATGTAGGCATTCCGAATTTTGGTAATGCCTTTTGGCTGAACAAAGCCCCGGACTTACGTTTCAGTCATTTGAATACTGTGTTTTGTAGACTTATAGGAAGTGTGGTTAATATTCTTTGATGCATAATATTAATATAAGCAGAAGTTTGGAGTACATTATTGGGCATTTGAGAAAAAGTTTCTTGTTAATAAGGGGTAGCATCAATTTATATGCAAAGTACTCCAATGTAACATGTGTGCAAAACTCAAAGTGGAGTATTTGGGCCATGTGTGGTTTCTAGTTCTGGAGTGGCAGTTGGCCCAAGTAAGGTCGAAGCTATGGTTAACTGGCCTAAGCCAACAACTGTGAAGGAATTGAGGGCCTTTTTGGAACTCACGGGGTATTATAGAAAATTTGTACGGGGATATGGAGTACTAGCTAAACCTTTGACAAATTTGCTGCAAAAAGATAAATTCTAGTGGAATGAGGGTGCAAATAGTTCATTTGAGCAGCTCAAGGAAGCATTATCCACCACTCCGGTCTTAGCTATGCCTGATTTTTCTAAAGAGTTTGTTGTAGAGACCGGATGCGAGTAACACAGGCATTGGAGCTGTTCTGCTGCAAAATAATAAGCCTATTGCTTACATGAGTAAGGCTTTGGGACCTAGGACAATGGGATTATCGACTTATGAGAAAGAGTTATTAGCTATTGTCGTAGCAGTTGACAAGTGGAGGTCCTATTTATCTGAAAATAAATTCATAATCCAGGACTGATCATCAATCCTTGAAACATTTTTTGGAGCAAAGGATTACAACTGTGGCTCAATAGAAATGGTTATATAAATTGTTGGGGTTAGATTACACTATTGAATATAAGAAAGGAAGGGAGAATATAGTGGCTGATGCATTATCAAGAGTTCCTAAAAGGGAATTACAGTGTTATATATTATCGGGGTTGGTGCCTACTTGGATGAGAGATATTGCTGAAACTTATGAAGGGGATGCAGTTGCTCAAGATCTCATAGCTCAATGTGTAATAGATACTAATATTGTTGAACCTATTTTCACTTTTCACAATGGGGTTTTAAGGAAGCATGGAGTGATTTATATAGGGGTGAATGGGAATTTAAAACCACACTTATTAGCTGAGTTCCATTCTTCTGGGATTGGAGGACATTCGGGACAACAAGCTACTTATAAAAGGCTGAAATAGATTTTTACTTGGCCAAATATGTTAGATGATGTAAAACAATGGGTTAAGGAATGTCAAGTTTGTCAGCAAGTTAAGACTGAAAAATGTTCCTTCACCTGGGTATTGCAGCTTGCAAATTTCCTACACAAGTGTGGAGTGTATTGGTATGGAATTTTTATTGAAAAAAAAAAAACAAAACAAATGGCCATCCGGGTCTGAGGGAAAGAAGACATTATTGGTGGTAGTTGATAGACGACCAATCTGTCATTTCATACCTTTGTGCCATCCATTTACAGCACAAGTGTGTCACAACAGTTCTTTACTCACGATATATAAGCTTTCATGTTGTCCCTTCCTTAGTGTGTCTGATAGGGAAAGATTTTTTAAGTATTATATTTTGGAAGGATTGGGTTTAAAAGCATAGGAACAAAGTTTGTTACAGCTCTGCATACCATCCACAAGTGAGGCCAGAGTGAGAGCTTACCAGTGTTTGGAGCATATTGCGATGTAATGATCTGTAGTAAAGACTCACCAACGCTAGTGGATACCCTTTGCTGGATATTGGGTACATACTAGCTATCACTCTGCTATTAAGAAGACACCTTTTGAGGCATTGTATGGCTATTCTCCTACTCAGTTACCTGAAGCAGTGGCATCCACCTCTAATGTAGTTGCTGTGACAGAGTTCTTCTATAGACACAATCAGTTGGTGAAGGTCCTCAAGGGAAAACTTAGAATTGGCACAACATAGAATGAAACAACAGGTAGACCAACATAGATCTGAAAGGGAGTTCCAAGTGGGTGACTATGTGTATCTTAAACTGCAGCCTTATAGGCAAACTTTTGTAGCTGTCAGGAGAGCTCTGAAACTAGCTGCAAGATATTTTGGGCCTTATTTGGTAGTGGCCAGAATTGGCAAGGTTGCTTACAAACTCGAGTTACCTGAAGATTCTAAGATACATCATGTGTTCCATGTATCTCTCCTAAAGAAGCAGTGGGAAATCAAGCAGTGGTGCAAACTAAGCTTCCATTAGTAGGAGATGAAGGGAGATGCGGATTTTACCAGAAAAAGTTTTGGGAAGAAGGATGATTAAGAAGAATAACAGACCAGTGATACAAGTGTTGATTAAATGGATGTCTACTGCACCAGAAGACTGCAACTTTCCTGAATTCAACTTTGATTAATTGAATTGGGATATGTTTCTGTTATGCTCTATTGTGTTCCTTCTTGTTAATTCTTGAGTATGTTTCATTTACAGTCCTGTATGAGTATTTTTTGATTGAATGATCCTTGAGGACAAGGATCTTCTTAAGGAGGTGGCCCTGTTATGTGGCTAGCCTATTTCGGTAATTGTTTTTAGTTCTTGAGGGATAATAGTCTTTTAGTCAATATTGAGGAGGCTTGTTAAATACGCAGGGAGTCTGTAGAATGGAGTATCATAAATCAATTTCATTTTCCTTCTGTAATTCTATTTTCTCTCTCTAGCTCTTCTTCTATTACAATACTCTGTTACTTAACAACAAACCCATGATTAACCTAGATACGATTCATGAAATTAGGAATTCAAGTCACCTTTTATTGTCTAAACATATAAATGTATCTGTAGTTTTGGAACGGAGTAATCGAAACTATGTGCAAGACTGTTAATTCTGTGTCCTGGATTAGGAAATTAAAAGCCTTTCTTTGTTCAATTTCAAGAAATCTAATGAAAGAAATAAGGGATTGGGATTGGGATTGGGATTGGGATTGGGTTTGGGTAACCTCAAAATCTCAGATACCAAGGCCAGGTAAGTTATGTTACCTAATTTCATGAATTATTTGCCATTGACCAATTGCTATTTGCATGTATCACTAGAGAATTTGTTGCTTATATCTTTCAAAATTTTATTAATTGAAAAAGTTGAAAGATAAATAATTTAATATTGGGATAATATGGTAAATTAAATCATTTATTTTTTATTTTGCTAAATAAACTAAGTCTTCTTTAAAAACTACAAACTATACATAAAAATGAACAAATTTGACTATCTAAAAAAACTAACCACTCATAGAAAGTGGACTTTTGTGGATAAAAAAATTGACAAATGAATTTTTTTTGTAAAATTCAAGACCATAATGTGTTATCGATTCAGAGGACAAAAACCTAATATAATTTTTGAGAAACTGGATTGATATTTAGGGCCAATTACAGCCCACTTAAACCAACAAATTATGTAGATAATAATGGTTAGACTATTTAAATCTTATTAATGCATGCATAAAAATGATTCCAAACTCAACTAAAATGGGTTATAAGTTGATCACTAGGCTGGTTATAATTCAAATGATCACCACATCGTCAGAAATATTTATTTGAATATTTGCCATCGATACTCCATTTTGTATGGAGTACTAATTTGGGAAGGGAGGGAACAGTTGTACGGAAACATCATCAGATGTCTATGAAACAACACTATTATGATGCACATTGCTATGTTTAGGGAAAACAATACAAACACCCCAATTAGTATTCATTTACTAAGAGAACTTGCATTATAATATTCTGGAAAAAAAAACATAGAGAAGCAAAAGCTCAACCCTTTGACAAAGGCAAGCCTACAAAGAAACAATTATTGCATATTAAAGTATGGTACAACAAAAAGTAAATCATGGAAACAGGGTAGCACAGAAATAAAGTATCCAGATAATCCAGAAAAGTCCAAGGATCAGGACCATCAGGCTTTCAGCCAAAACCAAGGTTGGCAAAGCACAAAATTCACCAACTGCATTCTTCCGGTAGGTATGACTGATTGTGCTATTCCCAACTTAATGGCCTGTAAACTCCCACAACCTGCAATGGACAAGGCAATCAGTCGAGCAGAGCAGAGTCGCAAGCATGAACATAAGTGGCATGTCCCTTAGAATCATACAAGAGAGCAAATTTAGAAGCTGCATTGCTCAAAGCTGGAGGGGATCATTGTCAAGCATCTGTTTTCATTCATGTTTCATGCACCCCTCTACATAAATGGTAAATCTGCGACACTGAGAACCATACATATTATTATTCCAAGGTCACGATCCTAATATTTTAAAACTCAAAAATTAAAAAGAACAGAAACACTAAGATAAGTTCTTTTGAGGATATTATATGTAGGTAAGCAATTTTAAAGAGGTTGACGTGTTTTTATCTAATTCTACTCATTACCTTGCACTTCTATTCATTATTACATATACGGGATTCATTTTCAACCTACCCCAACTACCTTGGGATAAAAGGGCACTGTTGCTTTGAGTTGAGTGAGGTTGAGTTCAATTCTTTGGAGGAAAAAAAATGATCTGATGTTACTTAAAAGTTGCCAGAAAAATCAATCAATTGTATTATCATCACCAACTAGTAAAGTTATAAATGAACCACTAGTTAAATTAGTGTCTTACCTGCTCTGGATCATGGATCTGACAATGGTTCAGGATCAATCCAAAAGGGGGGAGGTTCAATCAGCAAATGACACTGATAATATGATTTGATGCTTTTATCTTCCATGTTAAAGACACCAAGATCATAACGAATATTATGTTCATTTATCCGATCCCATGAATCGTCAGTGAAGTAAATCGAATTCGATTCACATACTGGAATATCTCGGATTGAAACACATTTAGATTGATTCGCACCTAAAAACAGCACTTGATCACCTAAAGATTCCACCTCTTCCCATTTTTTCATGCTCGAGTCTAACTTATACACCTGGAAAAGAAGTGTCTTGTATTTATCTTCCCACTGAGTGGGAACTCCAACTTCATTAACGAACTCCCCAATAAACCTCGCAACAAGTAACAGATCCCCGGACGCTTCCACCAAGTAACTTCGCGTTGAACAGCAATTTATCAAAGAGTCTCTTGTCTCATAAACTTTCTTAGGAAAATCGGCTATAATTTCATTCTTTTTCACAGGTGAAGAATCAAGTACATCCCAGGTTTCAACCTTGTTGTAGTTTAAAGCGAAAAACTTATCATTGTGACATACAACATCACAGTAATTCTCATTAATTTCTCCTAGCCGAGTCCACTGGCTATCTCCAGACCGATAAAAGGCAAGCTGTGATTGTAAATAGTCGCCCAATTCAAAGATAATTAACACAAAAAAGTTTCCATTGTTGTGAGAAGGGTCAGATGACACAACAGCTTTGGAAATAAAATAGCCTCTTAGATCCTGTACAGACTCAATGTGTCGGATGCATTCAAGAGAACCATCATAGTGCAATAGATCATAGCCACTCTCACCTGATTTGGAAACACTAAGAATTTCTGGATAAGTTTCAAGCTTTGGGAGTGGGATTTGTGCAAGAGAAAAGGGATTGAAGAGATACGGGTCTACTTTCTCATCCAACATCACCAGCCAGCCATGAGAGGTCCCCAAGCATAGACCATTATGGAATTCCTGGGGAGTATTTATACGCTTAAACAACTTTTTGTCTTGAAGACTGAAGAAGCCGATATTCTTGTCATCTTGCTGTTCTCGAGGAAGCAGGAGCCACGGTACTTGAAGGACCTGACAATAATATGATGATTTAGTATATGCTTTAACAGCAGTGCGCCAAGAAGGGCACACAGCACGGAAATTGAGGATAGTGATGAACGACATCTTTGACAAGATCAAGTCCAGCAATTCTTTGGGAAGATCAGACCACTTGGTGAAAGAATTGGTTCCTGTGTCTGACATGTTTTTTTAAAAGAAAGTGCCAAACCCAGTGAGATTGGCAACAAATTTCAAGGGAAGGGCAACTATGTATTATGTACAACACAGGCTAGCAGATTTCCCTGCAAAGCAATGGAGAATTCAGATGGACAGCTTTTTTAATATATAAAATCTGGAAAAATAAAATGGCATTTAAATGTTTTGAAATCTGAATCAATCGAAGTCTTCAAAATTGCAGCAACCAAAACAAGTAGACGAAAACAGAAAATCATTTCAAGAACACTGGCAACATTTCAAATGTCCACTACTGCTTTTTAAAAGAACAGGATTTCAGGCTCTTAAAAAATTATTGGTGAAAACAGTTGATATAACTTGGGAATCAACTGTCCTTCCTCATTCCATATTAGTAGAACAGTATTTCAAATATCATGTTTGGGCTCCTCTAAGATATAGTTGAAAAGAATTGCTATATCTTGGGAAGGAATGCACATTTGTTTCAAATGAATCATTTTGCTGCAAGCCTGCAATGTGCAAACTGATTGGATGAATATTTTCACATAGCTGGAAATTCAAAGTTCGTCAAATCTCAAAAATACTTTTCCTCGAGTCCAAGAAGATTTCACTAGTAAAATTGCAAAGTCAGCCTGTATCAAAAATTCTAGGGTGAATTTCATTTGAAGGAGGGGAGAATGATGAAGCCCAAGAACTCTATATTTATATTTTTATGTAATGTTAATTTTGTATATTATGTAGTATGATTTTATTAGTTTTATTTAGGAAAATTCAATTTTTAGGACATTTTAGTGTAGATTTGATTTAATTGGAATATCATGAAGTTTTTTTATGTAGGAATTATATTATGACGCTTTGTTTTTATTTTATCTTAAAAATCAAACAATATTTTTTACTTGGTTATGACATACGTCCAGGTTCTGCATTTTTTTCCTATTGAAACGCTATATATTTGAAGAATCAATGGAAAAAATAGACTATCATTCTAATTTTGATATAAACTTTGTCTACTTTAGGTTTTAGGTGATTATTATCTCTTGAATGATGAATCAAACATCTTGGCCTGGTCAGGTTGTTACACATCTTTTCTAGAGGTACTGATTGGTTCCACCTATCCTGATTGATGAATATTAACCTAGTCAAAAGCAGCCGATAAGAGTTGAATTTCGTTGCGTAGCTTTGGTCGCAGATATGTCAGTTATAGCTTTTCGCCCTGCATTGTCACGCTAGTGCCTGGTAACAAGTTATCAGCCAAACGCTAGATGTGCCTTTATTCCTAAATTTTTTTTGGTAGAGATGCAAAATGAGTAAGTCGAGCTTTGGCTTGCTAAGCTCAAGCTCGGCTAAAGGTCAAGTTGAGGTAAGTTTTGAACAACCATGAACTTTGTTGAATGAATTTCGTTCATTAATTTAAACGTGAAACTAGCCTTGTTCAAACTCGTCTCACTAAGAGAACTTCTGCCTGAGTGGAGCCCGGATTAAGCAAGCCATGCTCACAAACGGCCCAATCGTTTACTACCTGATTTGTTTACAAGTCTAATATTTGCAATTGTTGACTACCTGTGTTTGACATCTCTCTGTACAGAACACAAGGGTCAAGTATAAGCTAAGAAATAAGTGGTATGAATAATTTCTTTAAAAAAATTATAGCATCGAGGAAAACATTTGAAAGGTTTTTAATTAATTCTCATCCTGTAGAAGCCTTTCTAAGTTTCAATTGAGATTCACGTCAGTTTGATGGATTGAACAGATAGAAATAAGGGATTGTAAACCTCAAAATCTCAGATACCCAGGTAAGATATGTTACCTAATTTCATGATTTCGTTGTCGTTAATCAATTAATGTTTGCTTGGATTTAGTTAAGCTGTTTGAATTGAGCTTATGATCAAGGTTTTATTTGAAGGGGATTTTCGCCTTTTAGTTATCATCTTGAAGTAATAGTTAAAACAAAATCTGTACATCGCACATCAGCTAAATTAGATCCATATGAAGGAGCTTAAATTCTTCGGTATATATTCAAGCATGACAAAATCTAAAAATAGATCCACACAGAAACACAAGAAATAAACCCAAAGACAAACTTCCCCAGATCAATTAGAATAACACACAAATTAATGAGTATCAAACCAGTAATAAGCTACCCAAATTATACAAATTAAGCCACAGAAAATAAGAATTTTTCTCTTACCCGAATGAAAGAAGTGATCTTTGATGTGTTAGAAATGAGGAATAGACCATGGAGCCAAAGCAATAATAGTGTTTGTATGTTGGAGTAAGATAAGATGTAAAAGAAACGGTGAGGAAGCAAAGTTGGGCTCTTCCTCTTTATTGATAACAGTGTACCTGCGTATGGATGGATGGATAGCATTTAATTCACTGCTATCCATTATGGAGTAATTATTTTGATTGGACGTTTGCAATATATTTGTATTTTTAATTATTATTTTTTAAAAAAAATTATGAGAATATTGAAAAATGTAGTACAATAATACTACTCCCAACTCTGTCCCTACTCCAAAAAAATTGTATTTCAACTTTTTAAAATCAATATCTGGGATTATAAATTTAAAATTTTACATTAATTTATTTATATTTTAGCTAAAACAAGTTAACTGCAAAATGTATGAAAAGTATTAATCATCAAAAGTTCTAAAATACTATAAATTAAGTTTGGTTTTTGAAAAAAAATTAAATATTTTTAAATTCAAAATTAATACAATTTATTTAACTTTTAAAAATAATAAATCTAGTACTTATTTAAATATTTTATAATTATCATAATTATATTGTCTAAAATTAAATTAATTTATCTTAAATTGACCTTTAGAAGAACAAGAATACGCGTGGTTGCATAGTAGCACACGGTATTGATTATTGATGCTTACGTGAGAAGTCACTCAGATTTTTTCAATTATTGCTTCAGTAATTGTTGCATAGTATCTCACGTTAATTGATTCGATTATTGTTGATATTTTATAATTGAGATGACGAAGTTATTAATATTATTATTTGCAATATTAACGATGTCTAGAAGTTCTGTCAAGGAGAGGTTTGGTCACCTAATTGCGCGCCAATAGGGAGAAATCCTTATTGGAAAGCCCCCTCTTTCCTGAGAACGATCTGGTCGATTAATAGTGTGAATAATAATAATGATGATAAAGTTTTGTTTTATTAGTATTATTAATATAATAAAATAAAAAAACTTTTTATATAAAACAGAATACTTTTATAAAGTTATTCGTTTTATTATGCTAATAGTAAAAAAATTTTATATAAAACATAATACTTTTATAAAGTTATTCGTTTTATTAGACAATAGTTAGAATATATATTATATTTTATTATGCATAGTATTTGCATAGTGCCTGCATAGTAAAATCTTTTTAAAAGTTATTCGTTTTATTAGATTATAAATAGAATATATTGTATTTTATTGTAAACCAATCTGGACCGTCCGTTTAAAGTAAATCGATCTGGATCATTCATGAATTGGTTATTATTCAGTCCATTCTTCTATAAATAGAAGCTCATTCTTTCATTATTTCTTACGAATTCACTGAAACTCTAGAGAGAGAAACTGTAGAGAGAATTATTCTTCTATCTTGAGCGTATTTCTTTAGCGTTTAAGAAAGCTTTGAGCGTAGTGCAAGTTTCTTCAAGTATATCCCCGTCCTACCGTCGGAGTACTCTTCTTTATAAGGCAAGGGTATTATTTTGTTCATATTCATGAAGAGAACTATTATTCCATTCTTTATTATTCTGTTGGAATAATCTGTATATGCGGTCTACCCTATACTTGGTGAAATTCTTCTATTATTCCATTTTTTATTATTCTGCTGGAATAACATGTCTATGCGAAGTACCGCATGCATGGTGATTTCTGTTGTTATTCCATTCTTTATTATTCTGTTGGAATATCCTGTCGGTGCGTATTACGCCTGACCTGGTTCCGTTATTTATTATTCTGTTGGAATAACCTGTCTATGCGAAGTACCGCATGCATGGTGATTTCTTTTGTTATTCCATTCTTTATTATACTCAGTTGGTTAAAGTTTTGACTTCTATACTCCATGAAATTAGTGGAATATCTTTGATATTTGCGCTTCATCCAGTATCTTTTCATGGAAATATTCTTTCTGAGCATTCTTGAATTTTACTCTGCAAAGAAATATCATGTTGACAATTTGGACGTTATTAGTTCCTGAATAAATTAATTCTTAAACTTATTTTATTGAATTCTTATATCATTGTCATCATCCTCATGTTTATATTTTTTTTAAAAGTCATCTGTGGCATGTAGTGCATAGATGGCCTTGGTATGATTATGACCAGGGATTATTCGGTGTAATCATGACCGTAATGTTACAAATGATGTGATAAAAGTCCTCATTGGCTCGTAGTGCATTGATGAACAGTTGTTGACATGATTATGACCATTGATGAATACACAAATATCCTTGGTCCGTAGTGCATGGATAATTTGTGGTTGTGATACTAATGAATATCCTTGGCCGTAGTGCAGGGATGATGTGAATTATTTATTAAGCTGAGTCCCAGCGATAAAAGTGATGAAAAACCTTTTAAATCATAAAAGATAGTATATTTTATTCTCTACTTGACTCTTTTAATGAATTGCATGTTCCGCTGCAGTAAAACTTGATGTCTATTATATTTTTTTAGTTTAACACTGTTGAAGACTAATGATAATTTATTCTGCATTATCTTAGTCATAATATTTCTTATTGGGCTAGTTGAGCTCACCCTTTCTTTCACTGTTCTCTTCAGGAAATGAAAACGTAGCCGGGACTAGTCGGGAAACGGAGTGACGGTCCAGATGATAGTATTAGTAGCTCTCACTATTCTGTTAAATAGTGTGTTAATAAATGTAATGAGGACTTTTTCATAGAGTGGATATTGTCTAGAAGATAATATTTGTATTAAAACTCACAGCTCTCTTGTTGTATATTTAAGATTGTATTTGTATTCTGTACCATGTATTTGGCGACTCAGAATAGGTGATGTATACCTATTTTGGGGGCGTCACATATATTGAGAAAACTGATCATGTCCGATCTCCCGGACATGCTAAAAATACGGACCAAATTTTTTTTTTAAAAATAACTAAATAAAATAAAAAATTATGGAACTTGAATTTTTACATAATACAGTATTTTGGGTATGTTTTGGATACATATAACAAAACCTGTCTGTACAGACTGTACAAACACTGTATTATGTAAAAATTCAAGTTTCATAATTATTATTTTTTTTAGTTGTTTTAAAAAAAAACAAAAAAAAAAGTCTGAATTTTGGACAGGTCTAGGAGTCTGGACCTGATCCAGTCTGTATATATTGAAACGTAGTATATTTTTATTATAAATATTTGAATTTTTTTTAAAAAAAGTTTGCATATCTATCTAATAAAATACAAATAATTTTGAATTTTCCGCTCACTCAATAAATCATCTGGGCCGTCCAAAGTTTGAGATAAATCCCACCGTTCATACATCTATCTAATAAAATACATCTATCTATCTAATAATCTAATAATAATTTAATAAAATACAAATAACTTTAAATTTTTCGCTTATTCAATAAATTATTTTGGTCGTTCAAAATTTGAGATAAATCATATTGTCAATATAGTGCCGGAGGCACGGGACCCAGCTAGTATTATATATTATGAATGAAGTATATCACTACATACATGATTACAAGTTGACGATAATAGTTATCTAATTGCACCCAAAAAAGATACTCCAATACTCTCCGGTCTCCCCTATCCATATTATTTGGCAAAACTAATGATTTGGCCACTAAAATTAGTATGTTTTATTAAATATTCGATTGAATTTTTAATTTTTTAAATTAAGTCACTGAATTAATGTTTATTTTCAAATTGAGTCATTCCGTTTAAAAAAGTTGACAAACGTTAATTTTTTATTTACGTGGTGCTGATGTGACAAAAAAAATAAAAAATAATGCCTATGTGGCAAAAAAAAAATCAAAAACAGATTTTAAAAATAAAAAAATTAACATTTTAAAGTTTTAAAAATAACAAAAACATAATAAAATAAAACAAAAAATACAAATTTTTTTTAAAAAATAGATTTTTTTAATAACAGATTTTTTAAAAAAACAGATTTTTTTTAATTTAAAAAAAGCAGATTTTTTATAAAAAAACAGATTTTTTTTAAAAAAAGCGGATTTTAAAAAAAATAGATTTAAAAAAAATACAGTTTTTTTTAAAAAAAATTGTTTTTTATAAAAAATCTATTTTTTTTTAAAAAATGTTTTTTATAAAAAATCTATTTTTTAAAAAAAATGTTTTTTAAAAAAACTATTTTTTTTAAAATCTATTTTTAAAAAAAACTGTTTTTAAAAAAAATATGTATTTTTTTGTTTTATTTTATTATGTTTTTTTTATTTTTAAAACTTTAAAATGTTAATTTTTTTATTTTTAAAATCTGTTTTTAATTTTTTTTGCTACATAAGCATTATTTTTTATTTTTTTTTGCAACGTCAGCGCCACGTAGACAAAAAATTAACGTTTGGTAACTTTTTTTTTAACAAAATGACCTAATTTGAAAATAAACATTAGTTTAGTGACTTAATTTAAAAAATTAAAAGTTCAATCGGGTATTCAATAAAACGTGCCAACTTTGATGGCCAAATCATTAATTTTGCCCATATTATTTGATACATTTTAAAGTCAATTCAATAAACTTAATAAATTTTTAAATTGAAAATTGTCAAAGATTTAAATTTTTTTATTTAATAATTTTTAATGAGTTATCTCAATTTTAAGATTAAAAATATCTCAAATTAATTTTAAAAAATCAATAATTATCATATAATTTGAAATAGATGTGAGAGGATAAATTAAAAAAAATGAATTATAATTGTATGCGTAATTTTTATTTCTCATGAAAAACTTTTTATTAGTTATAATAAACTTTAAATTTTTTATTTTCTCCTAAATTGCTTAAATGGCATGTTGCTATTAGAAAGTGTAAAATAGTACTTCATCCATTTCTAAAAGATTGTCGTTTTAGAAGAAAAAAATATATTCCAATTTATTTGTCGTTTATAACTTTTTAGGAGAATAGATTATTTACTTCCCTATATCACCCCTACCTTCTCTCATTGTCCCAATAAATTATTTTTCTTGTATTAATAATTATCAACTTCCCATAAAAGGGTAGTGATGAAATTTCAAACAAATTTTAATAGTTAAATAATAGTATTAAATGACTTTCTTAATCCATGTGCAAAAATCTTAAACGACAATCTTTTAGAAAAAGATTGTATTAGTTTCACAGACAATCCTTATAGTAGTATAATTTATTTTGGGTACAATAGTAATCTTACAACAATAGTTGTGCACATCAAATTCTCCCACCAAATACTAAAAATTTAAATGGAAGTTAAAAATACATCATTACTCGTATATTTCATATTAAAATAAATAACTTTAAAATAAGTTTATTATCACATAAAAACCGCTCGCATAATGCTCACATACACTCGCATGCATATTGGTATGTCCCACGTGAAGAGCAACTCACGTGTGTCATACCAATTTATATGCAAGTGTATATGAGAGCGATTTTATATGATAGTAGCATTACTCATAACTTTATTATCAGAACCTTGTTCACATCCAAAAGGCCAAAAGCAAATCCTAAGATATTCAAGAAAATATGGATGATGATGAGGAGCAATGTTGCCTTTGGCCAACTCTAAGCATCACAAAGGATAAATTTATGCAGACTTTTACCTTAGGTAATTTTCTGCATTCCAGAACCTGCACAAGGGAAGAAGATGACAATTAGTGGTAAGTTTCAAGCATGAATATAAATAATAGTAGCATGTTTCTTGAAATCCTACAAGAGAGCAAATTTAGAGTTGTATATAAATCCTTGTGTGGTAAATCTAGGATTTGAAACCAAACAAACTCTTTCAAAGAACAAAAAGAATACATTTTCGAGTCTTCTATGTGCACGTAATCTCACAAACTAATAACTAATTGTATGTATAAGTATATATATATATATATATATATATATATATATATATTATATATATGTGTCTGTGTGTGTGTTCATAAAGGGAAAAGAAAAAGAAATAGAGCAGACTAGTTGAGGTTATATAAATGAAAACATTAATGAGCAGACTAGTAACTCACCAGCCATCTAACAAGATTTTAGGATCAACCCACAAGGGTGGTGGTTCAGTCCCCAAATCACACTGATAAAATGATTGGATGCTTTTATCTTCCATGTTGAAGACACCGAGATCATAACCGATAGTTTGTTCACGTATTTGAGCCCAATAATCATCAGTGAAATAAATCGAATTTGCTTGACATGCTGGAACATCTCGGGTTGAAAGTGACATGGATTGAATCCCACCCAAAAACAACACTTGGTCGCCTAATGACTCAACTTCTACCCATTGGCTAGTACTAAAATCTAACTTGTCTTCCCCGTGAATGGCAACTCCATCTTCATCAACAAACTCACCAAGATACCTCAGAACAAGTAACAGATCGTCACAAGATTGCACCAAGTAAGCTCGATGGGTACAGTAATTTCTCAAAGAGTATCTTGTCTCCGTAATTATTTCAGGCAAAGGAGCTACAACTACAGAATCTTTTTCGGGCGTGTAAATGTTGGTATCCCACACTTCAACCTTGTCTGGATAGTTCAAAGCATAAAACCTGTCACTGTAACATACAATGTCACAGTATTTGTCATCAACTTTGCCAAGCAGCATCCACACGTGAAAATCTCCAGCCCGAAAAAACATAAGCTGCGATCCAAGGTCGCCAAATGAAGCGATCATCAACGCATAGAATTGTCAATTGTTGTGATATGGGTTGGCTGAAATAACAGCATTGGAAAAGAAATATCCTCTCAGATCATGAACAGACTCGATATGTAAAATGCTTCCAGAAGAACCATAATAGGGCACTACATCATAGCCATTATCATCTGATTTGGGAAACTTAAAAACTTCAGCCGTATCGATATCCGGAAGTTGGATTTGTGTAAGATAAAACGGATCGAAGAGGTAAGGCTGTACTTTTTCATCCAACACCACCAGCCAACCATGGGAGGATCCCAAGCATAGACCATTATGAAATTTCTGGGGTACATTCAAATCCTGGGGTCTATTCAAACGCTTAATCACCTTTTTGTCTTCAAGACTAAAGAAGCGGAAATCATTGTCATCTTATTGTTCAGGAGGAAGCATAAGCCACGGTGCTTGATGGACCTGAGGATAAGATGATGACAAAATATAAGATTTTGCTGCAGTGCGCCAAGAAGGACACACAGCCCTGAAGTTGAGGATGCTGATTAAAGACATCTTTGACAAGATCATATCCAGCAATTCGTTGGGAAGATCAGACCACTGGCTGTACGAATTGATTCCCGCATCTGACAAGGTTACTTTGAAGAAAGCCCACCAAACTCCTTGAGATATCAATAAGAGAAAAAGCACAGTATATATTTATGTACAGCCCTACCGACCAGATTTCCCTGTAATGAAATGCAGAAATTCAGAAGGACAAAACTTTTAAATATATAAATTGTTAAAAAAACAAGATTTACCTTGCCTAGTTACCTAAAAGATTTAAAGATATTGGGAAAAGATGCAATCAGTTGCATATATGTACAACTGGTGATTAGATTTTCCATCAGTAATGTGTTTCACATTCCTCTTGTAGCCTAACATAAAGGATCATGATATATATATATATATATATATATATATATATATTAATTTCGTTCATCTAAAAACAAGCTTTTATCCTGACCTTCGTAAGAGCAAAAAGTACTTAAATTTTGGTATTTTAAGTAAATGAAACACAAATCTGCAAGCTCAGAAAAGGAGGAGACGGTATATCCTTCCTCAGAAGTGTTGCAGATATTGAGAAAAAACACAAATGGCTATGCTATATGGGGGTATTTAAGGCAGCCAACATCACCCTCATAAAGGAATGCTTTATTACCGGAGATGAAAATAAGTTGAAAATTAGACTGACCATATAATTGAAGCATCCTGGAACACACACTTCCTCTGTAATGTGTCAAAACAGGTTTGGTTTGAAAAAATGGGCGTCAAAACTGATGGAATTTCACCATTTGATAGGATTAAGTATATCCTTTACTCAAAGCTCATAGCCAAACAATTGATTAATAGGGATTGTTCTATTCACCTTCCTGCAGCTTTCATTGACAGAATTTGGTTATAGTCTTATAGAAAAACAAGGTCATAGTTGACACAGCATGATTAACCCAGATACGATTTTAAGGGGGTTACATTATGGTATGCAGATTATGCTAATGCCAAGCAACAAGTTACCAGCCAAAAGCTAGCTTCAGCTTTTCATGCTCTAACTCCAGATTGGTGCCCCTTCAGACCCTCCCAAGGATTCTGTTAGGGTGAATTTCGATGCTTCCAAGAAGAAATCCAGTTTACTGGTTAGCTGCCATAGCTTTAAATAATAAAGCTTTAGAAATAGTGGTTAATAACTTGTATTCCGTATTTCTCTGAACAGCAGACGGCCTTAGGCAGGTTCTAATAAGGGCTCAAGACAACCCATATAAGGGATTTAAACGGTAAAGATAAGGATCGGTCATTGTAAGTGAAAGATCCTCTAGCAATGTAGAAATTGAGTAATCTACCCTATATCCCTATTACAACAAACTTCCTCTGTTCCAAAATAAAATATCATTATTGACTTTTTGAAATCAATATGAGACATTTTCAACCTAAAATTAATGGATATATATTCATTTAATTTTAGTCAATAGAGAAACATTGTAAACTATATAAAAAAACACTACTACTTATAAGTTACTTTTTTGTAATTCTTAGTTAATCTCATTAATTTTGAGTTTAAAAATGTCTCAAATTAACTTTCAAAAGTCAATAACAATAATTTAGAACAGAGGAGAGAGTAAGCTGCAAACTACTTGATTTTAAAATTATATGTGCTTATGTGAATAAGCATATTTCAAAAACTCTTAGAAGCATATTTCAAAAACTCTTTTTATGAAAAGGTATTTAGTGTGAGTTAGTTTATTTTATATATATACCTGTGAAAAAAAGTGTGATTCTAAGACTAAGACCATAGTTTTAGAGAGGTCAACGAGTAGTTAGGTCTCTAGTGTACTTGTGAGGTAAGGACATACTTTTTGTTTCAATACCAAATTGTAAAATAGAACTGAACTCATGAGACAAGTACAACTAAATTTGAGGAAGAAGCAGAGAGCTACTGTCCAAGTTGTAGGATAAGTTGAAAGTTTGTCTTTGAAAAACTTTGTAAAGATTTCTCTGCATGTAAAAAGAGTAAAAGTTTATTATTGATAGTAATAAGATCCCAATCCTGGAGAGGAACTTGTGATTGGACGAAGCAACATATGGGTTGTATGTTGTAAACCAGCTAAATCTATGTGCATTGTCTGATTGGATTTTATCTCTTTACTTATTGTGCATATTAATTTATCACATAGTAATTAATTGAATTTAAATAATTCAAAAAGGCCAAGGAATTTTAAAATTGGTAATAATCTATTCAACACCCTTCTAAATATTATTGACCTTTTAATATTGTATACCAATAGTAAATAAGAGATTTATACATATATATGTATATATGTAAATGTATTTAGCAATATACATATATATGAGAAGTGATTCATAGCAAATAGTTGCTATAGACACTATTCCAATAAACGCATCTTTTACTGTCAAATGCAAGATCTAACAGACGAGATTAATAGAAATTAAAACCCATAAAACTTTTTTTTACATGCATGTACTCTTAGTAGAGGTATGGAGGAATGTCATAAATACCCTCGCCTAAGTTAGATTTAAATAGCTTCAATATATTTATTTGTAATATAATTTATATTAATTAAATCAAATTGTATTACAATATGGAGTTTAAATTTTAAATAATCAAATTGTCACAATAATTGACAATGTTAAAATTTAATTCTTATGAAATTATTTATACAAATAAATACATTGAATATAATAGACAATGTTAAATTTAATTACTTGATAAAATTATTTATACAAATAAATACATTAAATATAATTGATAATTTTAAATTTTATTTCTTAAGAAATTATTTATAAAAATAAATACATTAAATATAATAGGCAATGTCAAATTTTAATACGTGAGAAAATATTTATTCAAATAAATACATTAGAGCTATTTAAATCTAATTAAAGTGATAGTATTTAGGACATTTCTCCATGGTAAAAAAAAAATTTGCCCGATGTTTATCTCGCCCATTAGATCGGTCGGAGAAGTGTTTGCTATAATAGTGTTCATAGCAACTATTTGTTATAGATCACTATCGTGTGTGTGTATATATATATATAAATATATATATATATATATATATATTCAGTCCGCTTCTCTAGCGAACTAGAAGGAGAACGAATCGACTATAGTGACGGCTAGCGACGGTTTTTTCCGTCGCTATAGTCGGTTCGCTCTTAGTTCGCTCCCTCCAGATCGTTGGAGACAGCCGGGCTATATATATATATATATATATATATATATATATATATATATATATATATATATTTTGATTTTACGAATATGGATATTAATATGCATATATATCTGTATCAGCTTTGAACTAATATGAATACTAATAAGGATAATATTTGATTTGATACGGATACAGATAATATCCAACGCAAATATCGGATATTTTGTTGAATGGATGGAGTATAAAACAAACAAGTAAAATTTAGAAACACGCCCAATTAAAGACAGATAATTCCAAGAGTCCCACTCCCCGACCATTCAAGCTAGAAATTCAAAATAAAGCACAAACCGCATATTAAATACAGTATGAGAATAAGATGATCTAACCAAATCGAAAATAAATTATGCACTTACCTGCAGAGATGAAGCCAAAGTATTAACAGGACAGGAGAGTTAATAGTAAATGTGAGGAAGCCATTGAAATGGAACACTTTTATAACAGCCGGAAATCGATCAAGTTTATCAGCTCTGCCGTGTGCGTTTACTTCTTCTTCACCATTCAACAACCTTATAATTCTACGCGCGGTTATGATATGAACTCAACTGCGTCGATTTTATTGACCGGAAATTGAAAGGGACGGACAATGAAACTATAGGTGCCAACCAACCAATCAGAAGTTTTGACCTTTTTTGTCTTTATTTTATCAAAATTTATTATTGAATTTTTCATTGGCATTTGATAAATTAAGAGCACTATACTAAAAATCTAATACACTCTCCGTCCCATAATAGTTGTGCACAAAAATTTTAAAAATAATATTATAACATTAAATATAATATTAATTATTTATAATAATTTTTACCATATACTTATCTTATACTGTCTTTTCTGTAACATCAAAAACTCTATGTGTACATAACTGTATTTGAATTTTATTTATTTGTATTTTAATCCTCAGTGATGGATAAAAATACAAATAAATAAAATTTAAATACATTCATGTTCACCCAGAAGAGCTCGTGTAACATTTTTCATGAGGAGTAATTTTGAAAAGATTGTGACTAATTCTCATAAATCATATAAAACGTCAAATAATTTGAAAAAAATAAAATAATCTAAAACGTTGTATATTATGGGACGAATGTACTTTCTTCTTCGTCTTCTAGGAATAAATTTAAGTATATATAATTTATTATATTGTAATAGTGTAAATTCTGACAAATAATTAAAAACAAAAATTCTAGGGGGACATTTTTTGTGGACATTTTCTAGCGACATTTTTTTTGGTTTTTTTTGTAGTACCTCTTAAAAAATGTATAGTATTTATTTCAATTGAAATTTATATAAAAAACAGTGTTTTAAATATAAATTGGATACATACAAGAAACAGGGTTGTACAGACTGTACAAATCCTGTTTTTTGTATATATCCAAATTACACATAAAACACTATTTTTTACAAAAAATTTAATTAAAATAAATATTATATATTTTTTAAAAGGTACTACAAAAAAAAACCAAAAAAAAAGTTGCGAAAAATATCCCAAAAAATATCCCCCCTAAAAGAACTCAAATAAAAATAATAAGGGTACATTTCAATTCTAGAAAAAGTTGGGGATAAGAAAGAGAATCATGGGGAAGATGTGCCCTTGTAAGGTACCATATATGTGACTTCTGACTTTATGAGGTAAAAAGAAGCCTTTATCACTTCGATATTACCTTTTTATTTTTATTTTTTAGCTAATTTCCTATATCACATTTGGTCTATTTTAATACTTCCTCGTTCTATACAAAAAGTACCATATATGTTTTTTAGTTAATTTTTAAAATTTAAAATTACTTTGAGTTTTATAATTTTAATTATGTAATAGTTAATTTATTAGTATAAATACTTAAAAATATTACTAAGCACAAAAAAATTGGTTTTAATTTTTAGAATTAAATAGGATTGAGGTTAAATGATATTTTTGTGTGAAATAAAGTAATTACATTTTAGTAACAACTAGAACTTAACGACCTAAATAGTCTTTTTACTTTTTTCTCATTTTTTTGCAGAAAAGATAAAAATAAATTAAAACTTTATAAATTGGTTATAAAATGCCCATGAAACCAACTAAAGATGAACCATATTTAATTAGTGATGAGCCCTATTGTGAGATCCCAAATTTTATGAATAAAGATTTAAATTTTTTAAAATATTTTTTTTTGAATATTATGGTGTGGATTTGATATAATGTTATAGTTGTGGGTAATATTTATAAATTTTGCAAAGTAAGCAAGTGGTTATATAATATTCGATTGGTCGGGGAATATTCGTTTTAACAAGGAATATTCGTACGACGGCATAATCATTGGTGGACCCCACAACGGAAGTATTGTCGTAGTAATAAAACGACAGAATTATTTTTATAAAAATAACGGCGGAAGTTTTACTGTTAAAACTGTTGAACTACTCGGTAGTAAAAGTACAGTAATATGCGTGGTTGCATAGTAGCACACGGTATTGGTTATTGATGTTTACGTGATAAGTCACTCAGTTATACTCAATTATTGCTACAGTAGTTGATGCATCATATCTCTCATATTATTGATTCAATTATTGTCACAGTATCTTCTGTATAATATGTTATATTATTAAATCAATAATTGAGACTACAAAATTATTCATATTATTAAATTGAAATATTTACAATGTCTAGAAGTTCTGTTAAGGAGAGGTTTGGTCACCTATTGCGCGTCAATAGGGAGAAATCCTTATTGGAAAGCCCCCTCTTTCCTGGGAACAAACTATTTGTTAAATATTGTGAGTTATGATATTAATGATGAATAAGTTCGTGTTGGTTAAAGATGAATTTGATAGTTTCATTGTGTTGGGATTTTTTGTGTTAGTAGAAATTGACATCTATTTCGACGACAATTGATTCTGGAGGTTATATTGTTCAATCGGATATTCGAAATACTTTTCGTGTCGAAGTACTATTCACGAGTTACTATTCATGAGTTATTATTCACGAGTTACTATTTATGAGTTACTATTTACGAGTTACTATTTATGAGTTACTATTTACGAGTTACTATTCACCCGAAAAAAATATATTTTTTTTCAGTTCAAATCATTTTTTGGTACAATATTATTCCATGAGGAGATGTGCAAATTTTTCAGACCGTTGGTTGAAATTATAATAGTGAATCAATATGGATCGCTGGTTTAAAGTTTTAATAGTGAATCAGTATGGATCGTTGGTTTAAAGTTTTAATAGTGAATCAGTGTGGACCGTTGGTTTAAAGTTTTAATAGTGGATCAGTATGGACCGTTGGTTTAAAGTTTTAATAGTGAATCAATATGGACCGTTGCTTTAAGTTTTAATATGGACCGTTCGTTTAAAAGTAAATCAATCTGGACCGTTCATGAATTAGTTACTATTCAGTCCATTCTCCTATAAATAGAAGCTCATTCCTTCATTATTTCTTACGAATTCAATGAAACTCTTGAGAGAGAAATTATAGAGAGAAAGAAGAAGAGAAGTCAGCTACCTTTCTATTTCAATATCCAGTTTCTTCTAAGGTAAGGGGTATTATTTCGTTTGTATTCATGAAGAGAATTATTTTCTTTCAATACTCGTAAGGGGATTTCTTTTTAATTCATGAAGAGAACTTCTGTTATTCCATTCTTTATTATTATGTTGGAATAACATGTTATACGAAGTACCGCATACATGGTGAAATTCTTCTATTATTTCATTTTTTATTATTCTGTTGGAATATCCCGTCGGTGCGAATTTCGCCTGATCTGGTTCCGTTCTTTATTATTCTGTTGGAATAACCTGTTTATGCGAAGTACCGCATACGTGGTGAAATTCTGTTGTTATTCCGTATTTATTATTCTGTTGGAATATCCTGTCTGTGCATTTACGCCGGACCTGGTTCCATTATTTATTATTCTATTGGGAATAACCTGTCTATGCAGTCTCTATCGCATGCATGGTGAATCCTTCTGTTATTCCATTCTTTATTATTCTGTTGGAATAACCTATCTATGTGGATTACCACATGCATGGTGAATAATCCTTTGTATTGATTTCTTATTAAATTGTGAAAATGATCTGTATACGTGGATTACCGCATGGCGGGTGAAAATCCATTTGCAGTTTCATATATTCTTTATTATACTCAGTTGGTTAAAGTTTTGACTTCTATACTCCATGAAATTAGTAGAATATCCTTGATATTTGCCCTTCATCCAATATCTTTTCATGAAAATATTCTTCTGAGCATTCTTAAATTTTACTCTACAAAGAAGTATCATGTTGACAATTTGGACATTATTGAGTTCAGGATAAATTAACTTATAAGTCTTTAAAATTTATTCTTGAACTTGTTTTATTGAATTATTATGTCATTGTCATGATGAGTTATGTTGGTTATTATGTGAAAACATGAAAGTTTCTTAGAAATCACAAAGGGTTGAAAATCAGATTTTTGGTGAAATGGAACATGAAATTCAATTGACCATATCTCCTATTATATTTTGAATTTATAATTGTGGTCAAGTTCTAGAGTTAGATCTATGAGTTTACTAACTTATTCAAGTGGAATCACTGGAAAATGTGTTATAGATTTTCTTGTGGACTGATTTTAGCAAAGGAGTCAAAAACTGCCAATTTCGAAAAAGCTACTGTCTAGATTTTTAAAAGGGCATTTTCGGCCACTTAATTTGTGATAAAAATTTCGGCCTTTTGGGACCTGAAAATATATGGTATAAAGTAACTTCTGTCCAAAAATGAGTTCATTCCGACTTAAAATGAGCAAGTTATGACCATTTCAATATTTAGGTTTTTCGACAAAAAACGCTATATTCGGAGTTCTATAACTCCGATGACCATGAAATTTAAACTGAAAAATAATGTTAACATGTGTAAGATCCTGCCAAGATTTGGGAATTTCTAGAGTTAAACTTGAGGTAGCTAATTTCTTAAGGAATTAATTAGAAATTGATTTTTGAAAAATAGTAAATGAATTTTAAAAATTTTAAGAAAAATATATTTCATTATGGGACTATATTCTGATAAATCCCAGAAAAAAAAATATTTTTGGGATTGATTTGGTATTTTTCATTAAAATGGTTTAGTTATGAGCATATAAGTTAAATATGTTATGTGAAGTAACAAAGTTGGAAAATAGGATTTTATTACTTGGGAATCCTATATAAGGTATATGCAGATTTTTAATAAGAGATTTGATCATTGGTGACGAAATCTGATGAGTATGGCATTCTTTGAATGATTAAATGCATTATTTGGTAAAGTGTAAATAATTGGAATAAATTGTTTTATAAGTTTAGAGGTGATTAAAATATTATTATCATATTAGATTATGAGTTTATTAAGTGATTGATAATATTTGAATAAATTTAAAGTCTTTAAATATTTATCCTTGTTTTAGTTTGATTAATGCTTATATTATTGTCATCATCCTCATGCTTATATGGTGATGAAAGTTATTTTAACTTACGTGCGAATATGAACTGTTGTTTATTGAATTATATATCTTTGACTTACGTGCAAAGATGGATTGTTGATTATTAGTTTTATTGTTGTATATCTTTGGCTTACGTGTTGAGATGGACTTTTAATAATTATGACCAGAGATTATTCGGTATAGTTATGTTCATTGATGATTTAAAGAATATCCTTGGCCCGTAGTGCAGGGATGATTCAATAACGTGGTTTATTTATTAAGCTGAGTCTCAGCGATAAAAGTGATGAAAAACCTTTTAAATTATAGAAGATAGTAGATTTTATTCTCTACTTGACTTTTCTAATGGATTGCTTGTTCCGTTGCCGTTAAACTTGATGTCTATTGTATTTTATCAGTTTAACATTGTTGAAGACTAATGATAATTTATTCTGCATTATCTTAGTCATAATATTTCTTACTAGGCTAGTTGAGCTCACCCTTTCATTCACTGTTCTCTTCAGGAAATGAGAATATAACTGGGACGAGTCGGGGAACGGAGTGACGGTCCAGATAATAGCATTAGCAGTCCTCACTATTCTGTTAAATAGTGTGACAATAAATGTAATGAGGACTCCTTTGAGTGTGGATATTGTCTAGATGAAAATATTCTCTCAGCTATGTTTTGTCGTATTGTTTACACGACGTTTGTATAATTAAGTTGTATTTGTATTTTATACCATGTATCTGGCGACTCAAGATGAGTGATGTATACCAATTTTGGGGGCGTCACACCGATCATTTAATTTGGTAGTTTATTCATTTAACATCATTTGTCACCGCATAATTATTAAATTTTCATTTAATTCATTTATTATAACTTATACATACAACTACATTTTAAACTTGTTACTGGTTTTATATAAATCTTAATAATCTTCTATCTTAGATTCAAAGGAACTTCAATCTCCAAATACACTACCTACTTCATTAATTCATTGTTCATCTCCACCTTTAATTTAAGGAAACACTATTTGAACATGTACTTTTAATATTTTTATATAATTATTTTCCGCATGAAGTTGAGACCCACTGTCTGTTTATGTGAGAAAAATGTAAGACTCTAACTTTTTATGAATAAAATTTAATTATTTTTTTAAATAGTAAGGTGTTGATTTAATCAATATTATAATTATGAGTGATATATGCAAATTATACGAAGTAAACAGTTTGTCGGGACGACAACGCTGAAATAGTCAATCATTAGTGGGCCCCATAATGGAATAAATGTTAAATATAGAAAGTTACTAAATTAACTTTTTAAAAAAAATTGGGGGCAGAACTTTTAACGTTAACTATTGAAATACTCGGTGATAAAAGTACAATAATATGTGTGACGCCCCCAAAATAGGTATACATCACCCATCTTGAGTCGCTAAATAGATGGTACAGAATACAAATACAAACTTAATTATACAACAGTCGTGTAATATACGACAAAACATAATCTAAGAGTTTTAATAAGAATATTGTCATCTAGACAATATCCACACTCAATGGAGTCCTCATTACATTTATTGTCACACTATTTAACAGAATAGTGAGAACTACTAATGCTACCATCTGGACCGACACTCCGTTCCCCGACTAGTCCCGGTTACGTTCTCATTTCATGAAGAGAATAGTGAAAGAAAGGGTGAGCTCAACTAGCCCAGTAAGAAATATTATGTCTAAGATAATGCAGAATAAATTATCATTAGTCTTCAACAGTGTTAAACTGATAAAATACAATAGGCATCAAGTTTAACTGCAGTGGAATAACCAATCTACTAGAAGAGTCAAGTAGAGCATGATATATACTATCTTCTATGATTTAAAATGTTTTTATCAATTTTTATCGCTGAGACTCGGCTTAATAAATAAATCACATCATCGAGTCATCCCTGCACTACATGCCAAAATATTCATTAAATCATCAATGATCATGACTATACCGAATAATCACTGGTCATAATCATACCAAAAACTGTCCATCAATGCACTAAAGGCTACTGAAGACTTTTACCACATCATTTATAACATTATAGGTCATGATTATACCTAATAATCCCTGGTCATAATCATACCAAGTCCATCTATGCACGTAAACCAAAGATAACTTTCATCACAATATAAGCATGAGGATGATAACAATGACATAATAATTCAATAAAACAAGTTCAAGAATAAATTTTAAAGATTTATAAGTTAATTTATCTTGAAAGCAATTACGTCCAAATTATCAACAATTACATCCAAATTATCAACATGATACTGCTTTGTGGAGTAAAATTTAAAAATGCTCAGAAGAATATTTCCATTAAAAGATACTGGATGAAGCGCAAATATCTAGGATATTCTACTAATTTCATGGAGTATAGAAGCCAAAACTTTAACCAACTGAGTATAATAGAATATATGAAACTGTAAATGAATTTTCACCTGCCATGCGGTAATCCACGTAGACAAATCATTTCCACAATTTAATAAAGAATGAATACAAAGGATCATTCACCATGCATGCGGTAATCCACATATACAGGTTATTCCAACAGAATAATAAAGAATGGAATAACAGAAGATTTTACCATGCATGTGATAGACCGCACAGACAAGTTATTCCCAACAGAATAATAAAGAATGGAACCAGGTCATGCGTAATCCGCACAGACAGGATATTCCAACAAAATAATAAAGAATGGAATAACAACAGAATTCACCCGGCATGCGATAGACCGCACAGATAGATTATTCTAACAGAATAATAAAGAATGGAATAACAACATAATTCACCAGGCATGCGATAGACCGCACAGACAGGTTATTCCAACAGAATAATAAAGAATGAAATAACAGAAGAATTTCATCATGTATCGGTACTTCGCATAGACAGGTTATTCTAACATAATAATAAGGAATGGAATAACAACCCTTACGAGTATTGAAAGAAAATAACTCTCTTCATGAATATGAAAGAAATAATACCCCTTACCTTAGAAGAAAACTAGAATAGTGATGTAGCAGACTTCTCTTCTCCTTTCTCTCTATAATTTCTTTCTATAATAATTGTTCTATAGCTTTAGTGAATTGGTGAAAAATAATGAAGGAATGAGCTTCTATTTATAGGAAAATATAGTTTCGATAATTGCACATTTTGGGGCTAGAAATATTACAGTATAATACCTTTCTCTTTTTCTTTATTTTTAATTTAGTCCTGCAAGTATTATCAAACTTGCACCACCCCCCTAATAGTAAATCAAGTGCCTCAATAGTTTTAAACATGTGAAAAAATTAATTACAATATAATACATTCATCTATACCTCCAATTTTAATTTAGTCATGCAAGTATTATCAATCTTGCACCAACTCCCCTAATAGTAAATTATGTGAATCAATAGTACACACATGTGATCACATAGTTATAAGCATGTAAATTAATAGCAATTAATTGCTCATTTATCCGGTTAATTACCCGATAACTTCTAGACATCAATTATTATCGAAATAAATGACGATTTCCACTAACACCAATAATTCCCACACAATAAAACTATCAATTTCATCTTTAATCAACACGAACTTATTCATCATTATTATTATAATTCATAATATTTAACAACCAGATCGTTCCCAGGAAATAAGGGGCTTTCCGATAAGGAATTCTTTATTGTTCTGTTGGGAATAACCTGTCTGTGTGGTCTATCGCATGCATGGTGAATTCTTTTGTTATTCCATTCTTTATTATTTTGTTAGAATAACCTGTGTATGTCGATTACCGCATGCATGGTGAATGATTCTTTGTATTCATTCATTATTAAATTGTGGAAATGATCTGTCTACGTGGATTACCGCGTAGCGGGTGAAAATCCATTTGCAGTTTCATATATTCTATTATACTCAGTTGGTTAAAATTTTGGCTTCTATACTCCATGAAATTAGTAGAATATCCTGGATATTTGCGCTTCATCCAGTATCTTTTCATGAAAATATTCTTCTGAGCATTTTTGAATTTTACTCCACAAAGCAGTAACATGTTGACAAATTGGACGTAATTTATTTCAAGATAAATTAACTTATAAATCTTTAAAATTTATTCTTGAACTTGTTTTATTGAATTATTATGTCATTGTCATCATCCTCATGCCTATATTGTGATGAAAGTCATCTTTGGCTTACGTGTATAGATGGAGTTGGTATGATTATGACTAGGGATTATTCGGTATAATCATGACATGTAATGTTATAAATGATGTGGTAAAAGTCCTTAGTAGCTTGTAGTGCATTGATGGACAGTTTTTGGTATGATTATGACAAGGGATTATTTGGTATAGTCATGATCATTGATGATTTAATTAATATCCTTGACCCGTAGTGCAGAGATGACTCGATGATGTGGTTTATTTATTAAGTTGAGTCTAGCAATAAAAATTGATGAAAACATTTTAAATCATAGAAGATAGTAGATATCATGCTCTACTTGACTCTTCTAATGGATTGTTTATTCTGCTGCAGTTAAACTTAATGCCTATTGTATTTTATCAGTTTAACATTGTTGAAGACTAATGATAATTTATTCTGCATTATCTTAGTCATAATATTTCTTATTGGGATAGTTGAGCTCACCCTTTCTTTCACTGTTCTCTTCAGAAAATGAGAACGTAGCCGAGACTAGTCGGGGAACGGAGTGACGGTCCAGATGATAGCATTAGTAGTTCTCACTATTCTGTTAAATACTGTGACAATAAATGTAATGAAGAATCCATTGAGTGTGGATATTGTCTAGATGACAATATTCTTATTAAAACTCTTAGATTATGTTTTGTCGTATATTACACGATTGTTGTATAATTAAGTTTGTATTTGTATTCTGTACCATTTATTTGGTGACTCAAGATGGGTGATGTATACCTATTTTGGGGGCGTCACAGTTTGTATCAAAGCTTAGGGATATAATCCCTGACTGAGATGTGAGACAAGAACTAGGAGGGGAGAGACAGGGAATTCCTTCGTTAATATGACCTACCTAAGTTTATTTGGTATTTAATTGGTCGGTCAAAGTATAGGGATAATATGTGATATGATAATTAACCCTTGTTTTGTGGTAGTATTTGAAAATGACATTCGAAAATGTTGAGATAATCAATAAAGCACATGAGACCATTGAGTCACCACATATTAATGCACAGGATAATGTGCAACATGAAGATAATAATCCTCATGTAAATAATAACACCGATGAAATGGTGAACGGTGGGATGTTCAGAGGTTTTATGCAATTCATGCAATATCAGGCGAGGGCGACTCCTGTCCAAAATGCAGGTGGAAACACTGATAACTCTCAGACGGTCACCGCTAAACAGTTCAGGGATATTCATTAAATCGTCAATGGTCATGACTATACCGAATAATCTCTGGTGATAATCATACAAAAAATTGTCCATCAATGCACTAAAGGCTACTGAGAACTTTTACCACATTATTTATAACATTACAGGTCATGATTATACAGAATAATCCCTAATCATAATCATACCATGTCCATTTATGCACATAAGCTAAAGATGACTTTCATCACAATATAAGCATGAGGATGATGACAATGACATAATAATTCAATAAAACAAGTTCAAGAATAAATTTTAAAGATTTATAAGTTAATTTATATTGAAATCTATTACGTCCAAATTGTCAACATGATACTGTTTTGTGGAGTAAAATTCAAGAATGCTCAGAAGAATATTTCCATGAAAAGATACCGGATGAAGAGCAAATATCTAGGTTATTCTACTAATTTCATGGAGTATAGAAGCCAAAACTTTAACCAAATGAGTATCATAGAATATATGAAACTACAAATGAATTTTCACCCGCTATGCGGTAATTCACGTAGACAGATCATTTTCACAATTTAATAAGGAATGAATACGAAGGATCATTCACCATGCATGTGATAATCCACACAGACAGGTTATTCCAATAGAACAAATAAGAATGGAACCAGATCAATCGTAATCCGCACAGACATGATATTCTAACAGATTAATAAAGAATGGAATAACAGAAGAATTCACCATGCATGCGATAGACCGCACAGACAGGTTATTCCAATAGAATAATAAAGAATGGAACCAGGCCATGCGTAATCCGCACAGACATGATATTCTAACAGAATAATAAAGAATGGAATAACAGAAGAATTCACCATGTATGCGATAGACCGCACAGACAGGTTATTCTAACAGAATAATAAAGAATGGAACCAAGTCTAGCATAATCTGCACAGACAGGATATTCCAATAGAATAATAAAGAATGGAATAATAAAGAATTCACCATATATGTGATAGACCGCACAGACAGGTTATTCCAACAGAATAATAAAGAATGGAACCAGGTCTAGCGTAATTCGCACAGACAGGATATTCCATCAGAATAATAAAGAATGGAATAACAAAGAATTCATCATGCATGCGATAGACCGCACATACAGGTTATTCTAACAGAATAATAAAGAATGGAACCAGGTCTAGCGTAATCAGCACAAACAGGATATTCCAATAGAATAATAAAGAATGGAATAATAGAAGAATTTCACCATGTATGCGATACTTCGCATACACACGTTATTCCAACATAATAATAAAGAATGGAATAACAGAAGAATTTCACCATGTATGCGGTACTTCGCATAGACACGTTATTCCAACATAATAATAAAGAATAGAATAATAGAAGCTCTCTTCATGAATACGAAAGAAATAATACCCCTTACCTTAGAAAGAAACAGGATATTGGAGTAGAGAGGTAGCAGATTATTGTGCCATTGTACGGATATTTCCCGACAAAAAGAATATTTCCCGACCAATCGAATATTATATAATCACTTATTTACTTTGCAAAATTTATAAATATTACCCACAACTATAACATTATATTAAATTCACACCATAATATTCAAAAATATATTTCGAGAAAATTATTCTTTATTCATAAAAGTTGGGGTCTTACAACCTCCCCTTCTTATAAAATTTCATCCTCGAAATTAGGGTGCGCACCTGGTATGTCGAAGAGGTGAGGATACCTTGATTTCATCTCAGATTTTAACTCCCAGGTTATTTCCTCCATATCGTGGTTTCTCCACAAAACTTTGACTTGAGGTATAACTTTAGAGCGTAAAATATGATCCTTCTTGTACAAGATTTTAACAGGTAACTCTTCATACGTTAAATCTTCCTCTATCTCGTCTGGTTCTAATTCAATAATATGGTTCGGGTCTTTCACATATTTACGTAACATAGATATGTGAAAAACATTATGAACACGAGACATACTTGGCGGTAAGGCGAGTCTATAGGCCACAGTCCCTACTCGATCGAGGATTAAAAATGGGCCAATGAATTGAGGATTGAGTTTTCCTCTCTTTCCAAATCTTGTATCTCCTTTCCATGGAGCAACACGTAATAACATATGATCTCCAATATTGAATTCCACGTCTTTTCGATGAAGATCAGCATAACTCTTTTGTCGATCTTGTGAGGTTTTTATACGTTGTCGGATTTTTTGAATATTTTCCGTAGTCATATTTACCAAATCCGGTCCCAACAACGTTGCTTCACCCACCTCATCCCAGCATACAGGAGAACGACACTTTCTTCCATACAACGCCTCAAATGGAGCCATGCCAATACTTGCTTGATAACTATTGTTGTAGGAAAACTCCACTAATGGTAAGAACTTGTCCCAACTTCCCTTGAAGTCAAGGACACAGAGTCTTAATAAATCTTCAAGAGTTTGAATAGTCCTTTATGACTGCCCATCCGTTTAAGGATGATATGCCGAACTAAATCGTAAATCCGTGCCCATAGCTTTTTGCAAACTAACACAAAATCTTGAAGTGAATCTTGGGTCTCGATCAGAAACTATGGATACTGGCATACCATGCAATCTTACGATCTCATTTATATACATACTAGCAAGACGTTCAAGTGTTAAAGTTTCTTGTATCGGTAAGAAATGAGCAGACTTGATAAATCTATCAATAATGACCCAAATCGCATCTATGCCTTGAGAAACCTTGGGAAGACCAGTAACGAAATCCATGGTAATGTTCTCCCACTTCCATTCTGGAATTTTAAGTGGTTGTAATGGACCTTTTGGCATTTGATGATCTGCCTTGACTCGTTGATAAGTTAGACACCTTGAGATAAACCACGATATCTCTCTCTTTATATTGGTCCACTAAAATGTATGTCGAAGATCACGATACATTTTGGTACTCCCGGGATGGATTGAAAACGGTGTGTTGTGCGCCTCCATCATGATTTTATACTTCAAGTCATAATCGTTAGGAACACAAAGTCTGGAGTTAACTCGAAGTATTCCTTCTTCATCGATTCTTGCTTCCGGAATAGCACTTTCTTGCACTTTCTTCTTCATACGCATCAGCATCAGGTCTATAGTTTGAGCAACTTTAACTTTATCGATTAAAGTTGGTTCTAATCGTATATTTGCCATCATCACATAGGTCCCTGGAGTCTTTAACTCTATTTCCATCCTTTCCAAGTCATACAAAGTGGTTCTCTGCGTTGACAATATTGCACTCGTAACCGCATATGATCTTCTACTCAATGCATTAGCTACTACGTTCACTTTTCCAGGATGGTATTGGATGGTATGATCATAATCTTTCAACAACTCAAGCCATCGTCTTTGCCGCATGTTGAGTTCTTTTTTAGTGAAGAAATATTTGAGGCTTTTATGATCAGTATAGATCTCCACCTTATCTCCATACAGTTAATGCCTCCAAATCTTAAGCGCAAAAATTACTGCTGCCAACTCTAGATCATGAGTAGGATAATTTCTCTCATATTCTTTGAGCTGTCGAGAGGCATAGGCTATGACTTTCCCATGTTGCATGAGAATACATCATAACCCTTTGCCTGAAGCATCACTGTAGATGACAAATCCCTTCAAGCCAAATGGTATTTTCAGAACAGGTCCTGAAATGAGTCTCCTCTTGAGTTCTTGAAATTTCTTTTCACATTCCTTGCTCCAACCGAATTTTGTATCTTTTCGAGTCAGCTGATTTAATGGAGTAGCGATTCGAGAAAACCCTTCTACTAATCTCCGATAATAACCAGCTAAGCCGAGAAAGCTACGTACTTCGATCACTGACTTAGGTTGCTCCCAGCTTTGAATTGCTTCAATCTTTGCCGGGTCAACAGATATTCCATGATTTGATATCATATGCCCAAGGAATGCAACTTCCTCAAGCCAGAACTCGCATTTCTTCAACTTGGCATAAAGCTTGTTTTCACGAAGCTTTTGGAGTATCAGCCTCAAGTGTTGCCCATGGTCTTCGCGGGTTTTAGAGTATAGGAGGATGTCATCAATAAAGACGACCACAAAGTGATCCAAATATTTCTTGAATACTCGGTTCATCATATCCATGAAGGCAGCAGGAGCATTAGTCAATACAAAAGACATGATTAGGAATTCATAATGCCCGTACCGAGTTCTAAAAGCAGTCTTTGGAATGTCATCAGTTTTAATTTTCAACTAATGATATCCGGAATTAAGATCAATCATTGAAAAGAATTTGGCTCATTGCAACTAATCAAACAAGTTATCAATGCGAGGCAACGGGTACCTATTTTTAATGGTGACATGATTCAACTCTCAATAATCAATACAAAGTCCCATACTTCCATCTTTCTTCTTTACGAATAGAATAGGAGCACCCCAAGGAGACGTACTAGGACGAATAAAACCGATGTCTAACAATTTCTGTAGTTGGATTTTTAACTCCTGAAGTTCAATAGGAGCCATTCGATATGGGGCTTTGAAAATGGGTTTTGTACCGGACTCAAGGTCGATATAAAATTCAATTTCACGTTCTGGGGGTAGGCCGAGAAGTTCTTTAGAGAATACGTCAGGAAATTTATTAACAATAGAAATATCATTCAAATCTGACGTATCTTTATTTAAATCCGTGACATGGGCTAAGAAAGCTTGACATCCGTTTTTTAATAAACGAATAGCTTTATGACTTGATATGACAGTGATTGATTTTAGTGGTTTGGTTGTTTGAATTCGCATAATAGGTTGGTTAGGAATATGAAAGCTAACAACCTTAGGAAAACAATCGATTTTAGCATAATGAGTAGTTAACCAATCAACCCCTAAAATCACATTAAATGCAAGTATTTTCATAGAAATAAATCGATAGGTACCGTGCGGTTATCGATTTAAATCAAACAAGACTTATAAACCGTGGATGTAATGAAGGTTTCTCCCAACGGAGTTTCTACAGATAAGTCAAAGTCTAATTTCTCCGGAGTCAAATTTAAACGTTGAGCGCAAGTACGAGAAATAAAGGAATGGGTAGAACCAGTATCAAATAAAGTATAAACTTCACTGGAGTTTATGATTAGCTTACCCGTGATCACCTCGTTCAGATTCCTCACTTTTTAGGAGGTTACGACAAATGTTCTCCCTTAAACTACCGATTTTGTCTTGTCTGGAACACCCTTTGATGCCTCCATCCCAGCTGGACTTGACTTTGGTGCACAATAAAATCGGGCTAGATGACCTTCTTTTCCACAATTATAACACGCTTTGGACTACAATGTGCAGTTTGAACTTATGTGTCCATCCCCTCCACATTTGTAACATACGACCAGTGGTCGTTATCCTTCCTTAACAACAGGTGTTGGTGCTGACGTCTTTCCATTCTTGTTGAATCTCCTCTTCTTGAAATGTCCACTCTTATTGTCATGGCCATGATTACCACCGAAGTGATTATCATTTCTGGAATGTTGATTCCCTTCACGTTTTTTGTCACCACTTCGATGATTGCTACCACTGGTATTATCGACTTGTCGGTTGCTCTCTCTTGGTTGGGTTGACTTATTATCGCGCTCCAATAACTGAGCCATATTCACAACATCTGAATACAAACACAGTTTGTGAGAAATTAGGTATTAACGTATCTCGGGTTTCAAACCTCTTAGAAACATCCGCGTCATTCTCTCCTCATTATCAACCAAGTGGGACGCAAACCGAGACAACTCGACAAACTTAGCTTCGTACTGCGTCACGGTCATATTATTTTGCTCAAGCTTGATGAACTCTACCTCCTTCATGTGACGAATACTTTCAAGAAAGTACTTTTCATTGAACATCTCTTGAAACTTCTCCCAAGACATTTGGATTGCGGCAGGTTGAGTACGTTTTACAGATTGCTACCATTAATCTGCCTCTGCTCGCAATATGAAGGTGGCAAAGGGAACCTTTTGCTCCTCGGAGCATCCAAAGATATCAAATATCTTGTTGATCTGCTTTATCCACATCTTCGCCTTAAGTGGTTTTAGCTTTCCAAAAAAACTCCGGTGGTCCTAGCTCCTTGAACTGCTTAGCGGTCACCGTCCAAGAGTTGTCAGTGTTTTCACCTGCATTTTGGGCAGGAGCCGCTTTCGCCTGATGTTGCATAAATTGCATAAAGCCTCTGAACATCACATCGTTCACAATTTCATAGGTGTTATTGTTTACATGAGGATTATTGTCTTCCTGTTGCACATTATCCTGGGCATTAATCTGTGATGACTCAACGGTCTCGTGTGCTTCATTGTTTATCTCAATATTTTCAGATGCCATTTTCAAATAATGCCACAAAACAAGGGATTAATTAACATATCACATATTATATTTATACTCTGACCGACCAATTAAATACCAAATAAACTTAGGTAGGTCATACTAGCGAAGGAATTTCCCATCTCTCCCCTCCTAGTTATTGTCTCATATCTCAGCCAGAGATCATATCCCTAAGCTTTGATACCAATTGTAACGCCCCCAAAATAGGTATACATCACCCATCTTGAGTCGCCAAATACATGGTACAAAATTTAAATACAACTTAATTATACAACAGTCATGTAAAATACGACAAAACATAATCTAAGAGTTTTAATAAGAATATTATCATCTAGACAATATCCACACTCAATGGAGTTCTCATTATATTTATTGTCACATTATTTAATAGAATAGTGAGGACTACTAATGCTATCATCTGGACCGTCACTCTGTGCCCTGACTAGTGCCGGCTACGTTCTCATTTTTAGAAGAGAACAGTGAAAGAAAGGGTGAGCTCAACTAGCCCAGTAATAAATATTATGAATAAGATAATGCAGAATAAATTATCATTAGTCTTCAAAACTGATAAAATACAATAATCATCAAGTTTAATTGCAGAGGAATAAGCAATCCATTAGAAGAGTCAAGTAGAGCATGATATCTACAATCTTCTATGATTTAAAATGTTTTCATCAATTTTTATCGCTAGACTCAACTTAATAAATAAATCACATCATCGAGTCATCCCTGCACTACGTGCCAAGGATATTCATTAAATCATCAATGGTTAGGACTATACCGAATAATCCCTGGTCATAATCATACCAAAAACTGTCCATCAATGCACTACAGGCTACTGAGGACTTTTACCACATCATTTATAACATTACAGGTCATGACTATACCGAATAATCCCTGGTCATAATTATACCAAGTCCATCTATGCACGTAAACTAAAGATGACTTTCATCACAATATAAACATGAGGATGATGACAATGACATAATAATTCAATAAAACAAGTGCAAGAATAAATTTTAAAGATTTATAAGTTAATTTATCTTGAAATCAATTACGTCCAAATTGTCAACATGATACTGCTTTGTGGAGTAAAATTCAAGAATGCTCAGAAGAATATTTTCATGAAAAGATACCGGATGAAACGCAAATATCCAGGATATTCTACTAATTTCATGGAGTATAAAAGCCAAAACTTTAACCAAATGAGTATCATAGAATATATGAAACTGCAAATGAATTTTCACCCGCCATGCAGTAATCCACATAGACAGATCATTTCCACAATTTAATAAGGAATGAATACGAAGGATCATTCACCATGCATATGATAATCCACATAGACAAGTTATTCCAACAGAATAAATAAGAATGGAACCAGGTCATGCGTAATCCGCAAAGACAGTATATTCCAACAGAATAATAAAGAATGGAATAACAAAAGAATTCATCATGCATGCGATAGACCGCACAGACAGGTTATTCCAACAGAATAATAAAGAATGGAACCAGGTCATGCGTAATCCGCACATACAGGATATTCCAACAGAATAATAAAGAATGAAATAACAGAAGAATTCACCATGCATGCGATAGACCGCACAGACAGGTTATTCCAACAGAATAATAAAGAATGGAACCAGGTCTAGCATAATCCGCACAGACAAGATATTCCAACAGAATAATAAAGAATGAAATAACAAAGAATTCACCATGCATGCGATAGACTGCACTGACAGGTTATATTCTAACAGAATAATAAAGAATGGAACCAGGTCTAGCGCAATCCGCACAGACAGGATATTCCAACAGAATAATAAAGAGTGGAATAACAAATAATTCACCGTGCATGTGATAGACCGCACAGACAGGTTATTCCAACAGAATAATAAAGAATGAAACCAGGTCTAGCGTAATCCGTACAAACATGATATTCCAACAGAATAAAAAAGAATGGAATAACAGAAGAATTTCACCATGTATGCGGTACTTCGCATAGACAAGTTATTCCAACATAATAATAAAGAATGAAATAACAGTACACATATGTGAATAAATAGTTATAATCATGTGAATTAATAGCAATTAATTGCTCATTTATCCGGTTAATTACCCGACTGGTCAGTATAACTTGCAGACATCAATTAATATCGAAATAAATGTCGATTTCCACTAACACTAATAATTTCAACACAATGGAACTATCAATTTCATCTTTAATCAATACTAAACTTATTCATCATTAATATTATAACTCACAATATTTAACAACCAGATCGTTTCCAGGAAAGAGGGGGCTTTTCGATAAGGATTTCTCCTTATTGGCGCGCAATTAGATGAACAAACCTCTCTTTGACAGAACTTCAAGACATTGTAAATATTACAATTTAATAATATGAATAACTTTGTCGTCTGAATTATTGACTTAATAATATATCATATAATGCAGATGATACTGTGACAATAATCGAATCAATAACATGAGAGATATGATGTAGCAATTACTGTAGCTATAATTGAGTATAACTGAGTGACTTCTCACGTAAGCATCAATAATCAATACTGTGTGCTACTATGCAACCACGCGTATTACTGTACTTTTACTACCGGGTAGTTCAACAGTTTAACGGTAAAACTTCCGCCGTTATTTTTATAAAAAGATAATTATGTCGTTTTCTAATTACGACAATACTTTCGTTTTGGGGTCCACCAATGATTGTGTTATCGTACGAATATTCTTTGTTAAAATGAATATTCCACGACCAATCGAATATTATATAACCACTTGCTTACTTTACAAAATTTGTAAATATTACCCACAACTATAACATTATATCAAATTCACACCATAATATTCAAAAATATATTTCGGAAAAATTATTCTTTATTCATAAAAATTGGGGTCTTACAATTCTACAGTAGATGAATTCGGGAGATGAAATCTAGGGTTAGAACTGAATGAGATAACATGTATTCTTGGTTATTTGAATAAGATAAATAATTAGGGTTATGAATTGAATAGAGATATCGCTCTTCACTACATGTAACAATTGAGAATTGAATTTATTCCCAATTAATTAACGTTGAAATGTAACATAACACTGGTTGTGCATAGAAATATAGCATAATTAATTGGATTAAGTAATTTTAATTGATCACTTGAAAAAGGGCTCTTAAATACATTAAATTCCTGTTAACAACTCATGTGGATTTAATAATTGGAGAAATTAAATAATTGAATTATATTGCATAATTGGGAATATTGTAGTCTTGAGCTTTAATCATCTGACTCAATCATTGTGGTAAAATTAATTAGTTGGTTTAATTTAGTTATAATTGAAAAATCATAAAATTGGAATTGTTTAAATAAAATTGGATTTATAGAATACTAGTAGTTGAGATTTATTAAATAGGATTACTCGTGGGTTCGACACTCATTCTTATCACTTTATTACTTGTTGACCGTATATACTTGCGTGTATTCATTAATTGTGAAATCGATAAACACAAATCAAACAACTTATTTATATATAATTAAATTACTTACATTGACAAACTTTGAGCAGTTAAATTACTTGTATTTCGTCAATCGAAGTTCTTATGTTACGTTTGGATTGAAGGAATGAAATGGATAATGGACTGATTCATTCAAATGAATCATTCCGTATTCTCTTTCATTTAAAGAATAAAATTCAAAATAAGAATGATTCAATCCACTCCAAGTGCAACCAAGGACAATTTTTTTCATTCCATAGAAATGAGTCATTTTATTTTTACCTTCATTACTCCAATCCAATCGTAACATTATTATATTATACCAGTAAATTTAAAAAGTATAATTCGTTTTGTGACAATATATTTTAATCAAATCATGTTTGTCTTATAACACAAAGTTTGTTGTAATATTATACTTTCTATGTTCCAAAATTTGATATACAATTTGATTTTTGACGTCAAACGATAACATATTAAACTTTAATCTAATAAGAATTTATTTAACTTTAGTTGATATAATTATTATAATTATGTAGTATATAACAAAAATTATTAATTACACAATTTATTTTATTTTAAATTTTTATGAGTTATACTAATTTTAAAATTTAATATGTTATCGCTTGACTTTTAAAGTCAAATTGTATTACTGGAACCGAGAGTATATGTTTTATAATTTAAGACATGAATATTATATATTAAATAGTTTTAATATGTACTATATTTTTACAAGTCATTCCGTACATCTTGATTCGAGCTCATCAATTTTATGTGAGATGGAATTTGGTTACCCTGGGAGTCGCCCAACTAGCCCAAATTACACCCCTAGGCCCTAACGGATAACACAAAACTCCGCCATTATTAATGCTAGATGGGCCTTAATTTTTTTAAGAGAACTTAATTCACTTTGGTTTTATAAGATTTGTTGCATAGGACTAAATTGCAAGTTTAACTCTCTTATTTGTTATGTTTCTACAAGTGTTTTTTTTAGCATAAGTCTCCCTTATCGATATATTAGTTGTGCAAAATTGTTCCTCCAACTCTTTTTGTCAATAAAAATATTTTTTTTCCAAATTAAATTTAACATAACGTGCTAACATATTATTCATGCCTAAAGTAAGGTTATTATAGTCATTATGGTAGTTAAATGTGACGCCCCCAAAATAGGTCCACACAACCCATTTTGAGTCGCTAAATACATGGTACAGAAAATAACTACAATTTCATTATACGACAACACATATACTGTGAGTTTAAATACAAATATTATCTTCTAGCCAATATTCACACTCAAATAAGTCCTCTTTACAATTATTGATACACTATTTTACAAAATAGAGAGGATTACTAAAACAACTGCCTTGAAACATCACTCCACACCCCAACTAGTTTTCGCTATATTCTCGCCTCCTAAGAAAAAAATGGAACAAAAAGAAAAAGGGTGATCTCAACTAGCCTAGTAAAGAATATTATGACTAAGATAATGTAGAAAAAATTATCGTTAGCCTTCAATAAATTCGATAAAATATAATGGACAACAAGTTTTAGATCAATATTCGCAGTGAAAATAATAATTTATTAGAAGAGTTAAGTAGAGAATGAAATCTACTATCTTCTATGATTTAAAAGTCCATCATCAATATTTTATTTATGTAACACCAATCAATATACATCTTGAAACAAACATTCATCTTGCTTTACGGGCCAAAGATATTTATTTGTATCATCAGTTGGTCATGTTCATCTCAACACCTTGTCCATCTTTGCACCACGACCAAAAATATTCATCAGGTAATCATTCATTTTTGCACTGCGGGCCAAAGATATTCAGTTATATCATCATTTAGGACTGAGGATGATGAAAAATATCTTAAAGAAAATGAATCTAGTGAGATAAAATGACAAAGATTAGGGATTCATACTTTAGAAAATCAAAGTTCAAAAATACTCCATAATAAACCATAGTGGGGTAAAATTCAAAAATGAAGATCAAAACATAGATACAATCAAAGATAGTAACCATAATAGACATCGTGGACAAAGAAGAGAAAATTTTATTTTTCTGTGAATAGTGTCGTAGTCGTGAATACTTCCGTATACGTGAATAGTGTCGTAGTCGTGAATAGTAACCCCGACACGAAAAGGTAAAAATTTCACAATAAAAATTATACAAATATTTTGGTATAATGATATTGAAAGAAACAACATCATTTACGAAGAAAATAACATCCCTTACCTCAAAAGAATAGTACTTCTCGCTGAAATATCGATATAATGCTAAAGGAAACTTGCACTGAATAACAACACTCAAGATATCTAAATACTCACAAAAATACGATCAATATTATAGAGAGAAAAAACTTCTAATTCTGATGTGATTTTCAATTCTAACTAAGCACCCTATTTATAGGAAAATGCCAGAACGCCAAAACAGACTAAAATTTAATAAAATAATATTTTATAAAAAAATTCACGCACACCACTTGACTAAGTTCAATACTCCACTTTGGAAAAAAAATTCTCAGTACATTTTTCCACCAAAAAATAAAAGTGGATCACACCTATGTTTTTAATAAAAAAACATTTATTTTCGAAACTTCAATAATTCATGATATAAAGCCCTTTTATCAAAAAAAATATATGAATTCTATGTCCATTCCATATAAAATTTAGGGTCCTTTACAATAATATACAATATTTAGTAAGTAATTACACTATTAGTGCATCCATAAAATAATTACAAAAATAATATATTTTCTCATATTTATTAACAATATTAGTGCAATTAGGATTCCTTAATTTAGGGATTTAGTATAGGATTCAATTTATAATAATAAGAAAACCTAAAATCAAGGAGAAAAAACTGCCATAATTAATAATTCAAATATCTTGGATCTAACAACAAAAACAAATTCAAATTAAAAAATAATAATTCAAATTCAAATTTTGGCAAAGTCATCCTCCTCCTCCCTTTCGCCGGTCATCTTCCTCCTCCCCTTCGCCGGTGAGACCCAATATCATGTCCAAAAGAAAATAAGAACACTGCATAGGAAAGAGAGATATAAGAGAGTGATGTGCAATGTAATGTTGATAACCAAACCTTCTTAAAAAAGGTAACCAAACTTTTATACCAATGTAACTAAACTTTTATACCAAGGTAACCAATCTACCTCCATACCTGCAGTATGAATTGGTTACCTTGGTCTGAAAGTTTAACAACCAACTACATGAAAGTTTGGCTACCAACTGCATCACATTCAAAATAAATTGGTAACCTAATAACACTGAATTGGTTACCTTGGTATGAATATTTGGCTACCAACTGTACTTTGAAAAAACTGCAGGGGTGGATGTACTTATTCATGATGTCGATGCACCTGAAAGCATGCCTTCTGAAAAATTGAAGAAACTCCTCACCTTAGACAAGCCAAATCTTCGGATTTTCCCCCCAAATTGAATAAGGTAGATATCTTATCTCTCTCATACAATTGCTAATTTGTATGTTGCACACCCATGCATGTGGTGGATCTGGAAAACACGAATACAGTTTCTAGCGCATCACCGTACCTAATCTTCCAATTCATTTTTGTGATTGTGAAGAGCATTATGATTCCTCTAACATGGCAAAAGAAACACCTTCTTCTGATCTTGACAGATCAAATGGCGGGATAGGTGAGAAAGAGCTTAACATAATGGAGTCAATTATGAACAAGTTATTTATGACAAAAACCCATCCCAAGGGTGTACGTAGTGAGGCTATATTGACTAAGGAACGAGACCGTTCGGTTGATCCTATTGATCTGCTAATTGATGAGAATGTGTTAGATCCACTGTCTGATGAAGATGATCTCATAGTTAACACAATGGTTGGTGGGAATGAAACAATACCTTTATGAAAAAAGAGGATGAAGAAAAAAGAGAGAGAAACAGAAACAAAGATAAAAAATGGATTAATTATGTAAATAAAATATCTAAATGTATTAATTGTATAAATATTTTATGATTGCACTATTGTTGTAATTATTTTAAAAAATGTACTAGAAAGTATAATTGTTCCTAAAATTTAATTTTCTACAACTTTGTAGAAAAAAGTTTTTTCAAATTTCAAACAGAAAATGACCGAAATTCACGTACAGATGATTTTTAATACCTCTATTTCAATAAAATACTGATAAAATACCTCATCATTAAATCCTTCATTTATATCCACATAAAATAAATATTTCTTTATCATATAAATCAATAATTAATTATTCACAAATAATATTGCAGAATCACAATAATGACAATCAGGTCGTTCCCAAGAAAGAAGGGGGCTTTCCGATAAGGATTTCTCCTTACTGGCCCGTAATTAGGTGACCAAACCCTTTTCCTAGACAGAACTTTCTTTTTTATAAATAAAACAAGAGCACCCCAAGGAAATGTACTAGGACGAATGAAACCGATGTCCAACAACTCCTATAGTTGGACCTTTAACTCCTGAAGTTTAATAGGAGCCATTCGATATGGGGTTTTAGAAATGGGCTTTGTACCAGTTTCAAGATCAATAAAGAATTCAACTTCACGTTCTGGGGGTAGACCGGGAAGTTCTTCAGGAAACACGTCAGGAAATTTACTAACAACATGAATATTATTCAAATCTGACGTTTCTTTATTCAAATCCATAACATGGGCTAAGAAATCTTGACATCTGTTTTTCAATAAACGAATAGCTTTATGACTAGATATGACAGTGATTGATTTTAATGGTTTAGTTTCTTGAATTCGTACAACAGGTTGGTTAGGAATATAAAAACTAACAACCTTACGAAAATAATCAATTTTGGCATGATGAGTAATTAACCAATCGATCCCTAAAATCACATCAAAAGCAAGTATCTTTAAAGAGATAAGGTCAACAAGTAATGTGATGGTGCTAACTTGGGTCAAACAAGATTTATAAACAGTGGATGTGATGAAAGTTTCTCCTGACGGAGTCTCCACAGATAAATCAAAGTTTAATTTCTCCGGAGTTAACTTTAAACGTTGAGCACAAGCAGGAGAGATAAATGAATGGGTAACACCGGTATCAAGTAAGGTATAAACTTCGCAAGAATTTATGATTAGCTTACCTGTGATCACCTCGTTTGGGTTCCTCGCATTTTGACCAGTCACGACAAACGCTCTTCTAAGAACCGTTGACTTTGACTTTTCTGGGATAGCCTTTTGAGTCACCATCCACGCTGGACTTGGTTTCGCTACCGTACAATCTCGAGTGATATGTCCTTCCTTTCCACAATTATAACATACCTTAAACTATTGTGGGCAGTTTGGGCTGATATGTCCCTCTTTTCCACATTTATAGCATACGGCCGGTGGTCGTTCTCCTCCCTTAGAACCAGTTACTGCTGGTGTTGACGTCTTCACATGGTCATTGTTGAATCTCCTCTTTTTAAAATCGCCTCCCGACTCGCTTCTTCTATTCTCATGGCCATGATTACCACTAGAGTGGTTACCGCCTTTGTCCGTATTCTTCTTTCTCCGCTGGTTATTGTTGTTCTGATGACTGCTGTCACCAGTATAATCCAGGTTATGGTCCCTCGGTTGAACGTACTCGTTATCTCACTCTAACAATTGAGCCATGTTAACAACATCTGAATAGAGAGAAAATTTATGAGAAATGAGATACTAACGTATGTCGGGTTTCAAACCTCTCACAAACATCCGCATCATACGTTCCTCATTCTCCACCAAATGAGGTGCAAACCTGGATAACTCTGCAAACTTTGCCTCGTACTGGGATACCATCATGTTATTTTATTCCAGTCTAATGAACTTCACTTCCTTCATATGAAGAATACTTTCAGGAAAGTACTTGTCATTGAACAATTTTTGAAACGTCTCCCAAGACATGCTGAGTGCGGCTGGATGGGTACGCTTCACAGATTCCCACCAGTAATTTGCCTCATTACGGAACATAAAGGTGGCGAATTGAACCCTCTGTTCCTCCGTGCATCCCAAGACATCGAATATCTTGGTGATTTTTTTGACCCACGTTTCTGCCTTAATTGGATCCGGCTTTTCCCAGAATTCTGGTGGTCCCAACTCTTTGAACTGCTTAGCTGTGATAAACCGTGCGTTGTTATCATTTCCACCTGTATTTTCTACACGAGTCTCCCTCGTCTGATTTTGTATGAACTGCAAAAAGCTTCTAAACATCCCTTCATTCATCATCTGCTCAGTGGTGTTGTTCACAGGAGGAACATTGCCAGCCTGCTGCATGTTCTCCTCGTTGGTGAGTAAAGATGTCTCCACGATCTCATTTACTCCACTGTTAACATTCTCAGTCGACATTCTCAAATACTACCATAAAACAAGGGTTAATTAAGGAAATCAACATATCACATAATATCCCTATATTCTGACCAACTAACAAATAAGCTTAGGTAGGACACACTAGCGAAGGATTTATTCGTCTCTCTTCTCCTAGTTCTATTCCCCGATCTCCTCCAGAGATCATATCCCTAAGCTCTGATACCAACTGTGACGCCCCAAAATAGGTATACATCACCCATTTTGAGTAGTTAATAACATGGTACAGAAACAACTATAACTTTATTAATACAACAAGAAAACTGTGAGTTTAAATACAAATATTGTCGTCTAGACAATATTCACACCCAAATAAGTCCTCATTACAATTATTGGTAAATTATTTTATAAAAATGGTGAGGACTACTAAAACAACTTTCTAGAATCATCATTCCACACCCCGATTAGAACTCGCTACATTCTCGCCTCCTGAGAAGAAAAATAGAACAAAAAGGAAAAGTGTGAGCTCAACTAGCCCAGTAAAGAATATTATGACTAAGATAATATAGAAAAAATTATCGTTAGTCTTCAACAGAAAAAAATCTGATAAGATACAATAGACAACAAGTTTCAGATCAATATTCGCAGCGGGAATAATAATTCATAGAAGAGTTACGTAGAGAATGAAATGTACTATAATCTATGAATTTAAAAGTTCATCATCAATATTTTATCCCTGTAACATCAATCAATATTCATCTTGAATCAAATATTCATCTTTGGACTACAGGCCAAAGATATTCATCAGTTGGTCATATTCATCTCAACACCTGTACATCTTTGCAATACGGGCCAAAGATATTCATAAGAAAATCAACCATCTTTGCACTATAGACCAAAGATATTCAGTAATACCATCATTTAGGACTGAGGATAATGAAAAATATTTTAAAAAAAACGAATCCAGTGAAACAAAAGAACAAGTATTATGGTTCGTACTTCAAAAATACTTCATAAATAATCATAGTGAAGTAAAATTCAAAAATGATCAAAACATGGATACAATCAAAACTAGTATCCATAATAGATATTTTGGACAAAAAACGAAAATTTAATTTTTCTGTGAATAGTGTCGTATTCGTAAATAGTGCCGTATACGTGAATAGTAAACCCGACACTAAAAGACAAGAATTTTACAAGAAAAATTTTACCAATAATCCGGCATAATGATATTAGAAGAAATAATATCATTTAAAAAAAATAATATCCCTTACCTCTAAAAAGACAATACTTCTGACTGAAATACTGGATATAGTGTTGAAGGGAACTTACTCCGTATAGCAACACTCAAAGTATCAAAATACTCACAAGAATACGCTCAATAATATAGAAAGAGAAAGAGAGAGAAAACTTCAGTTTCTTGTGTGATTTTCAATTCTAACCTAAGAACCCTATTTATAGGAAAATGCTTAGAACACCAAAGCAGAAAATTTAATAAAATAATAATATAATTAAACAAATTTCTTACGCACACCGAGAATTTGAATTCAGCAACTTAACACATACTTAATGAGGCCCACAAAATGTAAAAAACGTTTTTATTAATAAAAATAATTAAAACTTCCAAAAATCAATTATTCTAGAACTTTAGAACTTAAATAATTCATAATAAATAGCCTTTTTATCAGAAAAATTCAAACCTCATGCCCTTAGCATAGGAAATTTCATTCTCTACAACTTTACAGAAGAAATTTTTTCCAAATTCTAAACAGAAATTGACCGAAATCCACAAACGGGCGATTTTACATGCTATAATCAAATTTCAGTCAAGAAATGGGCCCACAGACATGTTTAACAGGTTTTAAACAATTTTTATAACAAAAAATACTTTTTCCCCTCATATACTTATATATCTCACATTCATTGTAAAAATATCACCATTATTATATTATTAAAATATAATAATATATTTAAATAAATTATTTATCAAAAAAGATAAAATAACAATTTTTCAACAATTGTCACATTAAAATTTTCTCCATCTATATCCACATAAAATGAATATTTTTCTTATCATATAAATCAATAATTAATTATTCATAAATAATATTACAGAATCACAATACTGACAACCAGACAGTTCCTAGGAAAGAAGGGGCTTTCCAATAAAGATTTCTCCTTACTGGCGCGCAATTAGGTGACCAAACCTCTCCTTAGATAGAACTTTCTAAACATTGCCAATAAAGTTATCTAATAATATTATTTAAATAATATAAATTATTGATCTGATAATGAAAATACTATGTAGTGATAATTATTGAAACAACAATAATATAAAATATCAATCTAGCAATTATTGAATCAATAAAATAAAATTTTGAACAGTAACTACTGTAACAATTATTGAGTAATGCCTTCATACGTAAGAATCAATAATTGGTGTAATACCGTGTGCTACTGTGTTTTAACTACCGGATATTCCAACAGTATTAACGGTAACAACTACGCTGTTATTTATAAGCAACTTATACTTGTCGTTTTTTTCATCAAATCGCTTTACGTTATGGGGCCCACACAAGGCTGCGCCGTCGTACGAATATTCTCCGACAGTAAGAATATTCCACGACTAAACGAATATTCTCTGATAAAAATGAATATTTTATAACCACTTGCATATTTGAAATATTTGCGCATTTTATCCATAACTAACCACATTAATCAAATCAACCCTTACTATTTCAAAATAATAAATAGAGGAAATTTGATTTTTTTAATAATAAGTTGGGGTCTTACAATTTTAACCACTAGGTATTTCCACAGTGTTAACGGTAACAACTACGCTGTTATTTAAAAAAACTCATACTTGTCATTTTCTTCATTCGACAGTTTTTCGTTATGGGGCCCACAAATGGATGCGCCGTCGTACGAATATTCCCCGACAACAAGAATATTTCACGACCAAACGAATATTCTCCGACAATAATGAATATTTTATAACCACTTGCTTATTTTGTAAAATTTGCACATTTTACCCATAACTAAAGCATTATATCAAATTAATACCTTATTATTTCAAAATAATGAATAGAGAAAATTCAATTTTATTTCTAAAAAGTTGGGGTCTTACATTAAACCTATTTGAGATACATTTGATAGCAACAAATATCACATTTATGATCGAGAAGGAACAAATATGAGGTAAAAGGTGATGGACTTCATGGCACACGTGCGTGAGGTGGTTGTCGCCTGGATCGTTTTTAGCACAATTGTTGGGTAAATTACTTGCAACACATTAACCTCTCATCTATACTGAGACGGTAATCTTGGTATAATTGCCCGCGTTCAGAAATTTGTGTTATTTAGACACCAACGACACTTTGACCCCTCGCTTATATTGAAGCGGTAATCTCTGTACAATCGACGATTGATGTGGTAGAATACGCCACACACAACTACGAACTGTTGTATGATAAGTTAAATTGAATCTCAAAAAAATAACTAAGAAAATACTTGGAATTCTTTAAAGAACCAAAAGTAGAGAATAATCTTAGAAGTATAATAAATCTGAATAATATTGAATTTTTATTATGTTAATTACATTAATGATCCTTAAATAACCATAACTTGAAACCCTAGAAATCCTAAAAGGAATCAATAAGTGTTTTTGAAATTAAAATATAATCTAACATCCTAGTTATTATAGAAATCTAGTAATTTATAGTAAATACTAAGTTTAGGAAACAAATCTACGCTCAAAATCTGTTAAAATGCGATTGCCTCGAAAAGCGTACCAAACAAATCTATACAAATCCGCCAGGGCAGATATTTTTGGCCTGTGAAGTCCGCCGGCGCGAAGTCTGGTAGAGAGCAACGCCGGGGCGGAGCCAAAACTTGTTAGGGCTCATTCGAGCAGAGAAGTATCCGTCGGGGCAGAAATACTTAGGCTTGGAAATTCGTCGGGGCGGAGTTGCTGATTTTCTAATCTTGAAGTTTGTTTTCCAAGCTTGCATCGGTTTAAACTGAAACACATCCTTGGACCATATTAATGAACTTGGGGTCTCATACTCCTTGAACCAAGTTGACATGTCATTCTCATTCCACATTACTTGCACCAAATCTATAAGACTTTCCTTGAACTGTTTAGTTCATCATCTCGTCACGATCCAACTGGAACTTGTACCGGATCCAATTCATGTCCTATATTTGAGTCCTATATTTGAGTCCAAGTTATTGATGTCCTCATCAAAAGATCTCAGGAGTTCAAATTCATCTTAGTCAAACTATAGATTTTAAATTAGGACTAAAATTAATCTTAACCAAATCGTATTTTGTGAAAATAAATTTAGAAGTAGTTGTTAGGGTTTAAATTAGTACTGCAAATGCCGCAGAGAATTCGATTGACACCTTAGAAACATAAACATAATGACACACCTATAACACTATAATAACCTTAATTTATATAAAATGGAACAATAGGTTAACATTTTTTTGTCAAATTTATTTAATAGAAATTATTTTATTATGAACCAAAAAAGATGAAGGAACACTTTTAATGTATTCCCTCCGTTCAGAAAAGATTGTCGTTTTAGAATAAAAAATTTGTTTTAAAAATATTTGTAGATTACAACTTTTAAGGAGAATAAATTATTTATTTTCTTATATTACCCCTACTTTCTCTTTTTAACTTTCTATGAAAGGGTAATGATGAAATTTTAAATAAATTTTATTTGATAAATAATATTTTCTTAATCTATGTGCAAAAATCTTAAATGACAATCTTTTATTAACGACATTGGGGTAGATTTGCAATTTAGTCCGTTGCATAATCGGAATCATCGCCGATATAATTATTGTTTAACTGTAACCAAACAGCAGTAGAAGCAACTTCTTCACCGTCACTAGCCGTAATTTCTTTCAGACAAACTGACGTTGAAGATATATGTAGAGCGATTGGAATATAGATAATGGAGTCACATACCTTCAAATTCTTAGGCTATACATAAAATTATATATATAGAGAGAAATTAAGAGTGAGAAAAAATGGATCCGGAGCAGACGTTTATTAGGGTACAAGAGCAATTCTCACAGATGTTGACACCAAGAATACGAGCTTCTCTTGAGTATATTTATCTCTTTCTCGCCATCACTTTGTTCTGTATACTAGTTGTTATGCACGCCAATTTCGTTCAGCAGGTACTAATTTCATGTTCTATATACCAAAACCACTTTCATTTTTGTTAATTTCTTTTTTCTAGGTTACCCTAACTGTTTTTTTACTAAACATTTGGCTCAAAGGGGGCCAATACATGTTGAAATAGTATATACATACCTAGTAATTTGGCTCAAAGGTGTTGAATTGGTATATACATACAGGAGTAGTTGATGTAATAATTGTCATCTGTATATTTGACATGATGATGCACTATGATTTTTGGTATACACAGTTATAACTCATGCTTGGTTATTTCTAGAGCTTAAATTTTATATTTTTTTTAAACTTTAAGTAAAAGTTGTTTATATTTTATTTGAAGCCTGGCTGTTCAAGTGAGCTCACTGGAGTTGAAACATCGGAAGCACAACTTATCCGGATCAAGGTTTGTGTTTTTTTGGAAAGCCTTTGTTGTATTTTTGTTTATGTACATCTTTCTTTGGATGCTCTGGGACTTCTATTTCACAAACAAGCTAGTGTCGCATCCAAACCCGTATTTAGTTTTGACTGTCGATATTAATACTTGTTCTGTGACCCATGAATGTGTACTTACTGTGATTGAGATTGTTCAGTTTTAGTTTGAGATTAAAGTTTGTTGATGAACTTGAACCTTTTTAGTTGCTTAACAGAAAAGGGAAATTTCTTATTGTAATTGATGTTTACAAATTGAAATCATCTATATTGGTTTTCTCTTCTTACAACTGCTTTTGTTGACTGCAGTGGCATTGGTGTTTAAATAGTTACATCAATCATTGAAGTAGGTTAGGGGAAAGAACATTAAAACGCGGGGCACCTGAATATTGTAACAGTTGACTAGTTGATATTGCCACATTAGTTAGACTTTAATTTATATTATGTTTTTCATAACTATATCAACTCTGTTAACATGTGAGAGAGGTTCTTTGGAAAAATGAAACTATATCAAATGGATATGTGAATTCATATAATCAATGTGCTACTTTATTAAGGTGCTTGATGGACAGTTGATAAAGCGTTTTACCCAGCTTCCTAGTCCCGCCTTTACGATTTTCTCAGCATGGTTTCTGTGATGTAAGTCTTTGTGCCGTTGGACCACCAATGGAAATGTGAATAGAATTAAACTTGTTATAGTTTTCGTATTTAAGATCTTCTAACTGTAACCATGTTAAACAAGTTATTTTGAGTCTTTTGACAAAGAATGTAAGATCACATGTGATAAAGCAAACTTATACATTTCTGGCGAATTGATGCGACAACTTCTATTAATAAGAAAATTTTATTGGGAATCACCAGAATATTGGTGAAGTACCTCTTATAAGTGCGCTTCAGTGGTATCTGTTGCTACCTTTTTTAGGTACTTATGGAATCTGGTGGCTACTTTTGTTTCAGATAGAAATACTTGTGTAGATTATGATGACTTCTGTTTGTTGGTTGTTTTGTTTTGTTTAGGGCCTGTTAGGTCATGTATGAGAGAGTTACTAAGCCTAAACAAATTTTTAGCATTATTAGGCCACTAACTGCACTTGACTGTGTAGCCTTTTGAGTCTCTAAATCATGTGCTGATATTGTTGTTTTATGGCACTTTCATCTGACATCGTTGCAGATTACCAGTGATGGCTTGTGGTCACAAAGTGAATCTGAAAATAATGTGATGAATACTCCTGTCAAGGAAACTGCTGCTTTACATCTAAAAGCAGCAGATGTGAATGAAGAGGGATTGAATTTTTTGGATGCAAGGTTTTGGTTGACCTGGATTAGCTCCGGTGCTAGGAGGGGAAAATCAACATTTAAGTTCTGGAATTCTGACAACGAAAATTTTGAATCTCAACCAGATACTTCTACCCGCAGTGAAGGTTTTAAGCCAGCAGTTGGTGATGCAGTTCTTAAAATCACTAAAGATGAGTCTCGTAGTAGATTCCCTCTATCAGCCAAGGAATCATTTAGAGCAGCAATATTTCACCTCAGCAGAAAGTGGTATGGGTGTCTATCTTTCTTGTGGAGACATGCAAAGAAAATTCTAGGAAGTTTGTGGGTGAGTAAATCAGGAAAAGTCCTTCAGAACTCTAAATTAACAAAGTAGACTCATAACATGTGCAATACAAGATAACTAGATTTTCAAGATGAATTTCTATTCTTATGTTACTTTGTAAAATTGATTTTCTGTTCTTCGAAGGTTGATTATCTGAATCAATTAGTCTTTTGAAAGAGCTAACATATGCACATGGTATGGGTCTTTCAGATATTTTACTTTTCTGCGAACTACATAAGAAATTACTGACATTAGGAACATCTACAAGTTTATATACCTGGTGACGTTTCTTCCAAGCGTCCTTTGTATGGATTTGCTACCCATTGAGCCTTCCAAAACGACATTGCAAGCGGGATAAATGATTTTTTGGTTACTCTACTTTAGGTCAACTTACAAATGAGTCACTAAACTTATTTTTTTTACAGTTAACTCACTGAACTTTAGTTTTCTTATAAACCGTTACAAAAACCGTTAAGTCCTTTACTTTTAACAGAATTTGACACATATGATGCTGAGTTGAAAAAAAAGCTGATGTGACAAAAATGATCCAATGCGACCTTCAATAATAATAATAATAATAATACCGATAATAATAATAATTATAATACAAATAATAATAATATTTATGGTTTATTATTTCCTTAATTATATTTTCTAATAATTAGATAAAAACTCGTTTGATATTAATTATAAAAATAATTAAATATATATTTTTCATTTATGTTATTGTATTTTATATATTTTTACTAAGTTTTTTATTTATATTTTAATTTAAAAGAATTTCTTTCATTTTCTCTATAAAATTTGTTCATTTCCACTTGAGCAATGTAGCCATGCATAAAAATTCCATGTCCGTTTTCTCTCTCTTACGTGTCAAATTCTGTTAAAAGTCAAAGGACTTAACGGTTTTTGTAACGGTTTGTAAGAAAACTAAAGTCCAGTGAGTTGACTGTAAGAAAAAAAAGTTTAGTGACTCATTTGTAAGTTAACCTAAAATAGAGTGACCAAAAAAACATTTATCCCGATTGCAAGCATATAACTGAGGAGTACTAATTAGTATAGGCTCAATAAAATAATTTACATCTGTCTCTCTATTTTTCCCCTTTTTTAAAAAAGGAATTCTTCTTTGATCGTCTTTTTAAGCTTACTGTATGAACAAGCTGTGGATCAACCTGATATGTTGACTTGGTTTCATTAGTTAAACCTTTAACTTTTCTTTGCTTACATTGAATTCAAATTTCAGGATATTGCTGGTATACATTTGAACCTTGATATTCCAAAGTGGTTGCATATACTTCACCTGGACCGACTGAACTCATTTGCAGGTAAATTTTCTGCCTGCAAGTGTTATTTTCTTAGTGGTAATATATAGGAAGTACCCTGTTTCGATGTAATTTGGAAACTTGAAGATTTTCAATATAGAATGTGAGGATCTGGAGGTTAAGTTGTCCAAGTTTTAGGTGGAATTCCATTTGAAAATCCTGCCATCAGTTGTTATCTTATTTGCAGATGGCTGAACTTCATCATACTTTGTAACGTCAAACTAACATTTCGTCTAAACATCTATGAAACATTATTTTTCTTAGAAAAACCTGTTCTACACACTTGTGAACATGTTCTGCCTCGTCTAAGACATGTCCATTGCTTTAAGCTTAAATTCAAGACATGCGACTTGCACTTTAATGTAATTGAGACCCTTGTATGTTTGGATTTTATTTTGTTCTTTCGTGAAAAGAATTTTATATTGTAACTAAAAATTAAATAAAACTTTATATATAAAATTAATACAGAAGTTTGACTATATCTGAGAAAAAAAAGAAGACACAAGAAAGCTTCAACATTGAAATGGGAATATGAGGAGAGATCCTAAGTGTAACTAGGTCTAGATAGATGACTGTATGTATGTATTCAGATGTACAACAACTTTTTACTTTTACGCATATCTTGTCTTTGTTGTGCTTTTTTCTTTAGTCAATGATTTGTGAAGTGACTAAAATTGCGAAAGAGTGTGCGGAAGTGACATGTTATTCTAGTGTTGTAATATAGTCTCTAAAACATTAAAATTTACACACAGACATGAATATGTGTTTGTAATTACATACCCATTTATTATCATAATATAATCTATATTATTAAGTGGGAGGAAAACTTGAGAGTTAAGGTGTAAACAATTATGTGAAGCTTTTTATTTTCCTTTTTTTACCCTTCTCCATTACTCCTGCATCCTGCCCCCATTCACCCGCTTATTTCTCTCCATTATCTTTCTATCTCGTTATTAACTCAAATTTCTCTTATTAATTATTTTTAATTTTATTACTTTTAATTATTAATATATAAAAATAATTAACACACGTAAGTGTGTGCCAGTATACTAGTTTGTATAAAAATACATTATTACAATTTACACACCTGATTCGATACTTAAATGAATTCGAATCCATTTTGATAGTGAGACACTTATACGAGTCGAATATGAGTCACCCACTGTTCGCTCATTTAGAGCATTTAGTTTTCCTTACTTCACTGTCTCACTGATACATACTCAATACAAGTTCGTTGTTCCTTACTGGTATGCAATATCGAGTATACTTGATTAATTTAATATATATTATTTAACAATTAAATTCTCCACATATTTTTAGAATTGGAAGTAGTTCATTAATTATTTAAAGAGTGATAATGTCTTCTCATTAATTTTTTTACAAGGCTAGAGATCTAATTTGAAGTGTTTAAATTTTAATTATTTCAAGTACTTGACTGAGTTAATTTTATATACATTATCATAATATAAATGATCCGGTTCTAATCTGTGTATTTCTCAAATGCTCGCGAGTAGTTCGATTAAAAAACGAGTCAGAATTGAGTCTAACTCGAGTACAATAAAACGAGTCAAATTCGAATGAGGTAAGATTGCAAAATTTTATTTGAATCCGAGTACGAACCCGAATACCTTAAAAAAGTTTCGAGTAGAATCTGAGTAAAGTACTGTTCGTCTCGATTCGGAATCATTTTCACCCCCTAAATTGACCACGTGTCTTGATGGTATCAAATCTTTAGATTCTTGATAAGTAATAGAAGAAGTATAAAAGAAAGTCAAGATACATTATCGGCTAGTGGTTGTTATACACCTATTAGTATATCATGATATGTGGTTCAAGCTATATGAGAAATATATTTATTGGTTTGTTAAGCGCCTGAACGGAAGGATACGTCAACGAGGTCAATCTGCAATGATTGAGAGTCGATTGACGCTTGTGGATAAGTATTAGAACCACTCATACAAATTCTCAAAATAAGAGTGCAAATACAGTCCATTTCTCGCCAAGTCCCTCATAAACTTTAGCAAAAAAGTCGTACTTGGCTCCAACTATTTACAAGTTTAGGGAGGTTAGATGCACGTCGAGGCTATTTCTAGGACTTGAACTAATGCTTCTCACGAAGTGAACGCAACGGAAACAAGGATACGACTGTCGGATACAAATTTGCGACATGAGGGTACGAGAGTTCATGAAATTTGGGAAAATGGGGATTCAGTTGCGGTAGTAGGGGTATGTAACATGTAATTATTATTTTATAAATACATATGTATTTACGTATTTAGTTAAACTATATATTTTATTCTCTTAACAAAATGTTTATAGCCATTTGCCAAACATACTATATATACACATACATATACACGTGTGTGTGTGTGTATATATATATATATATATATATATATATATGGGATATGATCCATAGCAAGTATTTGCTTTGGATGAAATTTGGGCAAATACCATCTATACCGTCCATTCCATAAATCAAGCGCTGTGATTAAAAAACAAACTCGTCGTACGCCAGACGAACTGGCGTGTGATCAAAAAAATAAAGTGACCATACGCCAGTCCAACTAGCGTATGAGATATGGGATATATTTCGTGCCCACTTTACCCCCAACCTCTGAAAGACGGACGGACTCTAAAAGACGGACGGACTCTGAAGTCTGGAGTTCCAAAACTGATGTGGGCTTCTTCTCTCATCAGTGGCGGTTTACGAATTCTACGATATTCCCGTGTTTCCCTTCCACTTGTCCCTACTATTCTGTTTCCCTCTCCTTCCTCCTCTACTCTGCTCCCTAATTTTCGTGCCCTAGCTCCAATGGACGTCAATACCATTAATTCCTTCGCTTCCCTTTCTATTTCCAGCAGAAGGTTCTCTCTTTCTATCTCCTTGCTAGTTAAAATTTGATTTTTTTTAAAAAAAATTATTTAGATTCTGTTCTTCCGCGGTAATCAAATAGGTTAATTGGGATATTTATTGATATAAAGTCTAGCTGATATAATTTTCAAGCAATTCTTATGTATTTTTATTGTATGGCAGCTGGGGTAGAGGAAGAGGTTTTGATGTGAAAGACAATCAGGGTGGCAAATTGAAATGGGTTTGAAGAATCTCAGTTGCTATGGGTGTAAAGAAGGTTCGCAGTTGATATGTGTTTGAACAATCGCAGGTATCAACAATAGTAAAGACGGGGGCAATTTTGTCTCAAAATATGGGCCTTATGTTTTTTCAGCATACGCTTGACGAACTAGCGTAAGGCTTTAATTAATTTTTAATCTGAGCCCTTAATGTATGGAATGGACGGTATATATGGTATTTGCCCAAATTTCATCCATAGCAAATACTTGCTATGGATCATATCCCTATATATATATATATATATATATATATATATATATATATATATATATATATATATATATATATATATGGAATTGTATCGGCACATTGAAATCGCCTTTCACTGAAAAGAACCCCTAAAAGTAATTTACATTTGTTCCAAACAGACAATGTTTCGGCCCTAATCCATCTAATTTTTTTGTGAGGGTGTTCATATTTTACAAAAGATGCCACCGCAGCACCCCTCAAGCGCACCTTTGGCACACCTCCTGATTAACATTCAGGGATAAGGCAAGTGATGCACTATGCACCCCCACACACTTGTACAGTACGTTAGCAAAGTGGTGAACCCTAACTTGTAGGTGAACACTTGACCATCACGCCAATGATGACCTTCATTTCTTTCTCCAGTTTTATAATTTACCATACAAATATCGTCAAAACAATTAATTCTATTGTCCTGATAATTGAAGTATACTGTATATTGATCATCATAATCTAATGAATTTACTAAAAGATCCTCATTCAAATCACTCATCAATTCAACACTCATGGACTCATCTATCAGCATCAAGTTCACCATATTTAACTTTCACATACTATGCTTCCTACTAACCTTAAGATATCCATCCTACAAAAACTCAAACACATATGAAGGTAATTAGTGAGATTACCTAATGAATTTATGTTAAATGGTGCCTCTTCTTGTTTCTTTTTTGCTTTGGGACCATGTTAGAATCAATAGAAAGAGGGGAGACGAGGGAAAATGAATAGTATGTTGAATGATGGGTATACACATTACTGACATTAGTTTGGTGCATGTGTGTTGCACTTTAAGCTAGTCTAAATAATTAACGATTGAAAACTATGTCAGGCTAAGGGCATTCTAGAAAATATATAATATAATAGTAGATTCTAGTAGTAATGAAGTGCATGTGAGCACATGTCATAGTTAGTTATGGTAGTGAAGGATAAGAGTATGGTGTAGGATTAGCTTTATTTCCTGGTGTAGGATTAGCTTTGTTTCCTTGCAAGTAATCTTTTCCTATAAATAGTTGTAATAACTTTTACATTTGTAAGTAATGAAATTTATGAAAATGAGTAGTATTTGCTCTCACACGTATCTCCCTCCTTCTACCTCCCTCCAATTAATCTCACTAAGTCTATTTCTCTATCCTCACAATTCTCTCTTCTATTCTCTCTGTTTCTCAGTCAGTGACTCAGTGCCAAACATGGCCTGACAAATTATTACTTTAAATAAAAGTTTTTACCGTAATTTCTTATGAACTGCCAGTTTTAGGGGGTTTAGAGGAGGATGGAATGATATGAGGATTTTTTGGAAGTGCGCTTGTTATGACATTTCGTAGGGTGCATGGACAGAGAGGAAGGCAAGGATTCTTGTGGGAGGTTGATGTATATGGGTATGGCATACTTTGGGATAGAGTGACCCGAGCATTTCTTTAGCTTTTGTGTGGGAGTTTTTCTAGAAAATTCTATATTAGATATTTAGATTTACTTAAAGATTGGCCAGTTGAGCTCCGTTGGCGCCAGGATTACTTCCAACTTGTTTTTTGTTTTCTCTTATTTCTTTTGTATGGACGTCTTATCTTCCATCTGCATTTAAAAAACATCTTGTGAAAATCTTAATCCTAAATTTTCATAAATTTAGGGTTTGGTCTAAAGTAATTTAGTATGTAGTTAGGTTTACAAGTATTACTGGTCGGGATTTATTTCTTTAATTTACTATTTATAATTAACTGTTAACTATTTCTTTTTATAATATTTTAAAATGTTCTAGGTGTATATCTGGGTTCAAATTATGTTCATATTTTTAATTGGGGTTTTCTATACAACCAATTCTAATTTTCTTCATTACCAATTTACCGTACAAATTGCCTAAATGCAAATGCAATGCTCCTTACATTTGATGCCTTATAATTTGGTCTCCAGATATATAACTCTGATAGCTATATCCATCTTCTTCAGTTATATTTGCCTTTCCCTTTATTTGTTCTAGGATACCGCTCATGATAACAGCTGGTGTACCCCTAAATGAAGTGTAGAATGTGTATTTCTTGTATATCTTCATATAACAAGTAGCTACATTTATACACAAATGCTAGCCTAACTCTAGAAGGAAAAAACAAAAACAGGGAAATGTAGAATGTTTTAAGCCTAAGGCATGTTATGGGTACAACATCACTAAGGGTATGTTTGATAAAAATTGAATGAATTTGAATCTGAATGAGAATGAGCTGAATCTGAATGAGAATGAGCTGAATCTGAATGAGTTGAATCTGAATATGAATGAAAAAAAGTTGTTTGATAATTGACATGTTTGAAATATCTGAATGACAAAACTTTATTATTTTATCCCTCTGAAAAATTCAAAATTGTTGTAAATTTATTTAATAATACTTAATATAATAGTTAATATTTTTTTTTTTAATTTTTTAATTTTTTTTTTATTTCATTCAGCTGCTCATTCAGTCATTCAACTTAAAAAATCTGACTTAGTCATCTAGCTCGTCCATCTTACCGATTCAGCCATTCAGACCAATACAAACGCACTAACCGATTCAGCTATTCAGATTCAGCTCCATTCACATTACTGACATTAGTTTGGTGCATGTGTGTTGCACTTTAAGCTAGTCTAAATAATTAACGATTGAAAACTATGTCAGGCTAAGGGCATTCTAGAAAATATATAATATAATAGTAGATTCTAGTAGTAATGAAGTGCATGTGAGCACATGTCATAGTTAGTTATGGTAGTGAAGGATAAGAGTATGGTGTAGGATTAGCTTTATTTCCTGGTGTAGGATTAGCTTTGTTTCCTTGCAAGTAATCTTTTCCTATAAATAGTTGTAATAACTTTTACATTTGTAAGTAATGAAATTTATGAAAATGAGTAGTATTTGCTCTCACACGTATCTCCCTCCTTCTACCTCCCTCCAATTAATCTCACTAAGTCTATTTCTCTATCCTCACAATTCTCTCTTCTATTCTCTCTGTTTCTCAGTCAGTGACTCAGTGCCAAACATGGCCTGACAAATTATTACTTTAAATAAAAGTTTTTACCGTAATTTCTTATGAACTGCCAGTTTTAGGGGGTTTAGAGGAGGATGGAATGATATGAGGATTTTTTGGAAGTGCGCTTGTTATGACATTTCGTAGGGTGCATGGACAGAGAGGAAGGCAAGGATTCTTGTGGGAGGTTGATGTATATGGGTATGGCATACTTTGGGATAGAGTGACCCGAGCATTTCTTTAGCTTTTGTGTGGGAGTTTTTCTAGAAAATTCTATATTAGATATTTAGATTTACTTAAAGATTGGCCAGTTGAGCTCCGTTGGCGCCAGGATTACTTCCAACTTGTTTTTTGTTTTCTCTTATTTCTTTTGTATGGACGTCTTATCTTCCATCTGCATTTAAAAAACATCTTGTGAAAATCTTAATCCTAAATTTTCATAAATTTAGGGTTTGGTCTAAAGTAATTTAGTATGTAGTTAGGTTTACAAGTATTACTGGTCGGGATTTATTTCTTTAATTTACTATTTATAATTAACTGTTAACTATTTCTTTTTATAATATTTTAAAATGTTCTAGGTGTATATCTGGGTTCAAATTATGTTCATATTTTTAATTGGGGTTTTCTATACAACCAATTCTAATTTTCTTCATTACCAATTTACCGTACAAATTGCCTAAATGCAAATGCAATGCTCCTTACATTTGATGCCTTATAATTTGGTCTCCAGATATATAACTCTGATAGCTATATCCATCTTCTTCAGTTATATTTGCCTTTCCCTTTATTTGTTCTAGGATACCGCTCATGATAACAGCTGGTGTACCCCTAAATGAAGTGTAGAATGTGTATTTCTTGTATATCTTCATATAACAAGTAGCTACATTTATACACAAATGCTAGCCTAACTCTAGAAGGAAAAAACAAAAACAGGGAAATGTAGAATGTTTTAAGCCTAAGGCATGTTATGGGTACAACATCACTAAGGGTATGTTTGATAAAAATTGAATGAATTTGAATCTGAATGAGAATGAGCTGAATCTGAATGAGAATGAGCTGAATCTGAATGAGTTGAATCTGAATATGAATGAAAAAAAGTTGTTTGATAATTGACATATTTGAAATATCTGAATGACAAAACTTTATTATTTTATCCCTCTGAAAAATTCAAAATTGTTGTAAATTTATTTAATAATACTTAATATAATAGTTAATATTTTTTTTTAATTTTTTAATTTTTTTTTTATTTCATTCAGCTGCTCATTCAGTCATTCAACTTAAAAAATCTGACTTAGTCATCTAGCTCGTCCATCTTACCGATTCAGCCATTCAGACCAATACAAACGCACTAACCGATTCAGCTATTCAGATTCAGCTCCATTCAGCTCTAAACAAACACCCTCTAACATCTGCATGTTATGGGTGCTGTGTCACTAACATTTGCTAATTTATGTGCTAACACTCTCCCTCAAGTTGGTGTATAGATGTCTCGCATACCCAACTTGAAACACAGTGGATGAAATATTTTACTACTAAGACCCTTAGTAAGAATATCAGCAAGCTGGTGTTCTGATTTTACAAAGGGTAAGTAGATAAGATATCATGTTTTACTGGGTCATTTGCAATACTAGTGGCTGCCTTGTTATCACAAAATAAATGCATAGGCCGTTTAGTTGTAACACTCAGATCTTCTAGCAAGGTTCGAAGTCACATTAGTTCACATATACCAAAGACGATAGCTTGATTTCAGCCTCGGCACTAGATCTTGCCACCACAGACTGTTTGTTACTATGCCAAGTAACAAAATTACCTCTAACAAATGAGCAATAACCTGATGTAGAATGACGATCCTCTATAGAATCAGCCCAATCTGAGTCGGAAAAAGCTTCAACTCTCATATGACTATGTGGTGCAAATAATAAACCTTTGCCAGGAGCAGACTTGAGATAACTTAGAATTCTGTAGATAGTTTTCAAGTGACAATGTCGAGGATCATGCATATACTGGCTCAATATACCCACAACATAAGATATATCGGGTCTAGTATGGGAAAGATATATCAATCGTCCCACCAAACGTTGATATCTTTCTTTATCAACAGTAAGTCTTGTGCCTCCTTCTAGATGATGATTACTTTAATAGGAGAATCAGCAGGCTTACATCTTAACATGGCAGTTTCTGTTAAAAGGTCAAGGACATACTTCCGTTGAGATAGAAAAATCCCACTGGAAGATCTTGCAACTTCAATACTAAGAAAATATTTCAAAGAACTAAGATCTTTGATCTCAAATTCTTTGGCCAGACTCGCTTTGAGATTAGCCATCTCTTCTTTATTATCACCCGTCACCACAATGTCATCAACATAAACAATAAGAATAACAATCTTCCCATTTATTTGTTTGACAAATAGAGTGTGATCTGCTCGACTTTGTTTGTACCCAAATCTAATCATTGCTTTGTGAAATCTACCAAACCAGGCTCTGGAGATTGCTTTAGACCTTATAAAGCCTTTCTCAATTTACAAATCTTACCCTTGGTGACAGATGAAGCAAAACTATCGGGTATTTCCATATATACTTCTTCTTCCAAGTCACCATGAAAGAATGCATTTTTCACATTCAATTGTTGAATATCCCAACCAAAGTTTGCTGAACATGAGATTATGGTAGGAACAGAGTTCATTTTCGCCACAAGAGCAAATGTCTCCTGGTAATCAATTCCATGAGTTTGAGTATACCCTTTTGCAACTAGCTTGGCTTTGAGTCTTTGAACTGTTCCATCTGTCTTCTGCTTGACTGTATATACCCATTTGCAACCAACTGGTTTTTTTACCATAAGGAAGAGTAACTAGTTCCCATATATTATTCTTCTTCAGGGCATTCATCTTGAGTCTGTTTTCAATTCTCATCACTGATGGCTTCTTTCCATCCCTGAGAAACAGGTATTGAAGACAAAGAAGAAACAAAGGAGTGGTAGGATGCAAATAATTTTTTATAGGCTACAAAATTAGAGATAAGATGTTGAGTACAAGATCTAACCCATTTTCTGAGAGCAATATGAATGTCAGTATCATCAGAAGGACAAGTAGTATCATTAGAAGAATAAGTAGGGTTAGGATTCTCACCATTAGCATTAGCATTATCAAGACCAGGTGCGGAGCAAGGTTGGTGTAGTGGTGCAGAAATGGTGGCCTTATTCTGCATTTTCGAACATAGGTCCTCAATTCAGGTTCATGTAACTCCCCTTGTAGCACAGGCTCATGTAACTCTCCTTGGGTAGAATTATCAGAAACAACAACAGAAACAGGGAAAGTAGAACCTATAAACTCAGAAGGAAGATTCTCCTCAATTCCTTATTAATAACATCCTCCCCCTGAGGAGAAGATGAAGAAGAATAAAAATGTTCTAACTCCCAAAAAGTTACATATCGAGTGACAAAGACTTTGTTAGAAGGAAGATGATAGCATTTATAACCTTTTTGGGTTGGAGAATAACCAATGAAGACACACTGAAGAGCCTTGGGATCTAATTTTCCCCGAGTAAGAGACTTGTCATGAACATAGCACACACAACCAAAAACTCGAGGCGAAGGAGAAGGACTGGTCATGTGTTGAAGAAAAGAGATAGGATTTTTGTTCCCAAGGATTTTAGAAGGAAGGCGGTTGATAAGGAATGTAGCAGTCAGAACAACATCTCCCCATAGAAATTTAGGGGTTATCATTGTGAACATATGAGTGCGAGCGACCTCTAGTAAGTGTCGGTTTTTTCTTTCCGCCACTCTTTTGTTCATGAGTTTTGACACATGAGGTTTGAAGAATGATGTACTATATTCACGACCATTATCACTATAGAGAATTTTGATTTTATCATTAAATTAGGTTTGAATCATTTTATGAAATTCCTGAAAATAATCAAACAACTCATTTTTGGAACGCAAAAGATAAATTCAAGTGACACGAGAATGACAATAAAGCTAACAAATCATCTGAAGCCAGAACGGGAAACAACCCGATAGGATCCCCCCACATCAGAATGAATAATAGCAAAAGGCTCAGAGTGACGACTGTTAATAGCAGAATAAGTCCACCGTTTGTGTTTACCGAATTCACAAGGTTCACACAAAAACTGAGTTTTGGTACATGGTTTAACTAAAGATGGAAATAAAGATTCCAATATTGAAAAAGAAGGATGACCTAAACGACGATGCCATTGATGGAGAGAGGTTAGGCTGGAGTCTGAAGTAGAGTGAAGAGCCTGAGTAGAGAACAAGGTAGATGAAGGAACATCTAAATAATAGAGACTATCAACTGCACTACTACCACTGCCAATCACATGCCCAGTCACCAAGTCCTGAAAAACAATGATTTGGAAAAAATGTTATTGAACAATGTAGAGATTCAGAAAGACGTACAAATAATAGATTTGCAGTAAACGAAGGGATATGGAGGAGAGATGATAATGTTAATGAAGGAGTACAAACAACAGAACCACTCCCGGAGATAGAAGACATGGAGCCATCAGCCAATTGAACCTTGTCTTTTCCAGAGCGGGGTGTGTATGAAGTAAAGAGGTTGGAGGATCCAGTCATATGCTCAGAGGCACCTGTGTTTATAATCCAACTTGAATGAGTGGATGAAACATGAAAAGCATAAGAAAGTATACCTGACTGGGCATAATGAGATGGAGTAGGTTTGGAACAGAATTTCCGAAAAGCTGAGATTTTCTAAGGAGTGAGTGCAGTAGTGTCTGAAGTACTGAGTGCATCAACAGAAAGAGGAGTAGATATGTAGGCCTGAGATCCACGTCCCCGACCAGATCGACCTCCACGCACTTTAGGGTGCCCATGAAGTTTAAAACAACGATCCGTGGTATGATTCTTTCCCTCACAATAATCACATTTGCAGGACTCCTTCTCAATATGAGACTGAATGGGAAAGTAGGTTTAGAATTCGAAGCAACCACGGCTGATTTGTCGACAGAAGTTAGATTTAGAACCATCACCCAACATCTACTTTCCTCTTGTTGGACTCTAGCATGAGCCTCTCGAAGTGATGGAAAAAGTGTTTGACCAATCAGTTGTGCTCGAACTTGATCATACTCTATGTTTAGAACCAGGAAATCAACAACTCGATCTTCGCCAACAAACTTTTGATAAGCGGCGGTGTCGTCTGTACATTTGGCTGAAAAAACGTGGTAATGATCAAGCTCCTGCCAACGGGCATTAATCTCCGCAAAATACTATGCCACAAGCTTCTCCCCTTGACTCAGTTCACGGATTCGCTTACGAATGTCATAAGCCTTAGACATCACCAGAAATAGATAAAATCTGGGTGATAGCCTCCCAAAACTCTTAGGCAGTGTTTAAAAACATGTAACTACTTCTCATAGTCGGTTCCATAGAATTAAAAATCCATGTTTTTACCATGGAATTATCAGATTTCTATTCTTCTTGGGTCATACCCGGTTGTGCAGGCATAGTCAAAGTTCCACTGATGAAGTGTTGCATATAATTGGCCTCAATTGACATACGACATGCTTGAGACCATGCCAAATAATTGGATCCATCCAATTTAAAGGGACCGCAATAGCTAAGTTAATAGCATGGCCTCGTGTTGTTCCGTGTTACTGTTATGAACCTCGCTGCTAGCACCACTTTGTTCTGCCATAAAATAATATTAACAAGGAGATACAATCTATATCAAGGAGAATAAACTTTCCAGCTGATATTAAGAGAATGTAAAACACTCCAAATATATAGGATAGGCAGGAAAAAAAGGTGGGGAAAAAAAGTCCAAGTTTAACAGCTCAAGTTTCTTAACAGTGAGAAAAACAACACTGTTAGTAAGGGTTTATGAAAAACTCAGCAAAACACCTTAATACCACTGTAGATAGCAAGAGGAGAGAGAGTCGACAAAAACAGGAAGAAGTCGCGTCGGAAAATGTTGCTGGAAAAAGGCTTACACGCCGGCAGAAGGAGGCACGTGGCGTCCGGCGCGTGGGGGTGGCGTGTGATCAATTGAGTGTCAGAGGTTCTTTTCTGGTGGTGGTGGTGGTCGACTGACACTTGCCTTAATTTCTCCAACATCTTACAAGGTTTCTATTAGAATTTATTATACTGGCAGCGTAACAGAGAGATAAGGAGAAAAAAATGAAGAACAGTGGAAGAAAAGAAGCAGGTCTGTTATGGACCAAGCTCTGATACCATGCAGAATGTGTATTTCTTGTATATCTTCATATAACAAGTAGCTACATTTATACACAAATGTTAGAATAACTCTAGAAGGAAAAAACAAAAACAGGGAAATGTAGAATGTTTTAAGCCTAAGGCATGTTATGGGTACAACATCACTAACATCTGCATGTTATGGGTGTTGTGTCACTAACATTTGCTAACATATCTGCTAACATGAACCTTATTTACGTTTTCTATGTGATAGTATCTAAATTGCATTTTATCTTTCAGTGCAGTGGCTCGAAAAGAGAAGCAAAGCATTTGAACCAACTTATTTATACACTATGGAAAAGGTAAGGTTTAACTTGTTGGTCATGCCATGCCAGCAATAACTTCAACCAAAGTTGACCCTTGTCAAATTTTAATGTAGGGTTATTTCTTGCTGCCTGAAGGGGCCAAGTTAAGGCATAACATTCGCACTAAAAATATTAGCATTTCAGCTCGACATTCCTGCTTTGGAAACAGGTTGTGTCCATTCATTTCTTGAGAATATATGCCATGTTTATTAAAGTTAGAAATTGTTTAACCAGGATCCCTGAGTAGAAATTATTGATTCTTCTACTTAGTTTGAATCAAAACAATTCTGCAAGGCCTTGTAAATTTTGTTGAAGTTTTTGATAACAACTAAGAAAAAAGGTTAACTTTCCAGAATCATTCCAGGGGCTTAAAATCTAGTAAACATCAAAATATTATGTTACGTTTGGATTGGGGTAATGAATGTGGGAATGGAATGACTCATTCATATGGAATGAAAAAAATTGTGTTTGGTTGCAATCGGAATAAGAAAAATTGTGTTTGGTTCCTAGGAGGAGGGAGAGCATATGGAATAAACTCATTCCAACTAGAATGGAATGAATCATTACACTCTTCCTTCCATTCCTTCAATCCAAACGTAGCATTAGAGTTCTGTTGCATTTAAAAGTATGCTGGTATGCTAATGCGTGTAAATGCTGTATACTAACTTGTTTCAAATGAATATCTTCTGTGCAGGTGGCAACAACTTTTAATAAACAGACTTGTAGGATATGATACTATTTTGATGAATAGTTTCTTAAATTCTCCTGGTCAAGGTATTATATAGTCTTTTGCCCTAGCACATATTGGTTAATTATATTAATTTTTTTCTTCTTGTAGCATGATTTAGATCGCATCTGAGATAGAACAAAACCGGACTCTCTAAGATATATCTTAATTCTTGTAACTTTTTGTTGGTAGCTAGTAACTTTCTACTGTTTCCGTCTCCTATTTTATCATTTGTCAATCTGATGGTAAACTCTTCTGTTCCACCTAATGAATATCTCAAAGGGAAATTTCAAGTACTCAAATTCTAGATCTCTCACTAGCTTTATGCAAATGCTCTTGTGGCCCTTTCCTTTGAAATCCTGAATGTCCCATTGCCCTTCATGTTGCCGCTGCCTGTGGTGTTTTATTTTTAGCTGCGTTATATATGATTCTAACCATTAATTTGATAATTTAATCTCAACTTTGTGCTTATCTAACTATTTGAACCTGTTGTTTGCCTTTTTTTTGAAATTTTTTCTTTTCTTTAAATGATGCATTGGGATCAAAACTTAATATGGTTCTACTTTTGCTGAAAATAGGTTGTGATATGTGATAATATAATTGATGTGGGTTTGTGCTAGTATCTCTGACCATGTTTGGAATTTGTGTGCAGGTTATCTATATAATTACCAAACAAAGGAGTTCTATAATCTTACGTATGTGCATGAGCAACCTGAAGTTTCTGTTAGATTTGGAGGTTTGTATGTTGTATCGTTTATCTGCATCATTTCCTTTAATCGTCATGCAGTATGATTCAAGCTGGTGCTTCAATGCCAATAATGAACTTTGCTTAACTAGCTTCCTTTAGTTTTGTTATAACATTAAGAAAACCGGAAAATTGTGCGATAGTGATCCTAGGTTTTCACCTAATAGCCTTGAATATTAGTTTTATATTTGTTGATACGGATACATATGAAAGGAAACCATAATAAATTGTGCGATAGTGATCCTAGGTATTCACCTAATAGCCTTGAATATTAGTTTTAGATTTGTTGATACAGATACCTATGGAAGGAAACCATAGTGGTGACAGGTGACAGGTGACAGGTGTAAACGAGCCAAATAGGTGATAGGTGTAAAGAGCCAAATAGTTCGGGCTTGACTCGAAAAAATACGAGTGAGACTCAGATTCGTTAATAATATGATCCAAGCATTAAAAATAGTTCGAATAAAAATATGAGTAGAATCTAAGCAAGGTTATACTCTACTCGTTTAAGATTCAAACTATTCGAATTTTTGATTGTGATTCGATACATACTCGATTGATACAGATTGTATTAGATGCTCGATACATTCCCTTATAATATATACAAATTTAAATCAAATTAGGATAAATAATTATTATTGTTTTATTTTTAATTTTAATTGTGATTTTTATTTGTAAAGTGTAATAATAAATATATATTTTTTATTTCTAAGTAAAATAACAAATTCAATTTATAATTATATTTATTATAAAACTAGTTATTATGTGAAAACTCGAATTCGAACTTGAATTTGAAATTCGCAAGTAGTTTGAATATAATTCAATTCGAGTCGGATCGATTTCGATTCGAGTAATAAATATTCGATCGAGTCGAATCTGAGTAGATATTTTCAATTACAATTCGATTTCGAGTTGAATTCGAGTATGAATTTAACATTTCGAGTCGAATTTGAGTAGCTCTCTGTTCGCTTCGGTTCGACTCGTTTACACCCTGGCTGATGGCTGATGGCTGATGGCTGATGGCTGATGGCTGATGGCTGATGGCTGATGGCTGATGCAGTAATATTTGATCGTATAATATTTCAAAACAACCAAGTGTTTGTGTTTGATTTTGTATTTGTGGATGATGATATCTAATCCTGACTCAAGTTTGGTACATGGCACTTACATTCTTAGCATGGAGGAAGCTACAGTTGTAACTCAGGACTTGTTCTTATGTAAGCTGCTTGAATGAATTAGTGAAAATATTGCTGCCACTTTAAAACTAGGTTCTGGTATTTTCCAGGAAACAACTGTTCAGGTTGGTGATAAGGTTTATCCTAAAGGTAGGAAAGATTTAGTTAGTATTTTTCTGTAGTGAACTATTTAATGTGGCTTAAATATTAGGACACCTAGTTTATTTTTCTTTGTGTTTTTTGTTTTATTAACGATTTTTTTTCTTCCATATTTTCTTCATTCTCCGTCTCTTTGTTATAGCTTGAAGGGATGGGAATATCTATTTTCCTGAACTTTTTAGGTCATCATCTTGTTATTATTCTGGAATCCTCATGAAGTTTAAGACAATTTTCATTTTTCCAATAGTTTTAGGTTGCTTTACTTTGTTTTCGTTAGTATTCATCGTACTTCATTAGCTATTTGAGTGTGTTTTGACATTTGCATATATACTAAGCCTTATCCAAGATGGACATCTCTTAGTACTCTTGATACATGGAAATTAATAGTATATCTCTTCTTGCAGATATACTAAGCCTAATCCAAGATGGACATTTCTTAATACTCTTGATACTTAGAAATTAGTAGTTTATTTCTTCTGCTCATCGCTTACTGTATAAATCCAGATGTAGAATTTATACCTTTTCATACAAATATAACATACATTTATATTGGCTATATCCATGGTTGTCTTGTATTTATTGGCAATTATCCTCTTTCATATAAAGTAATTCAATTATCAATGACTTGTGTATCTGAACTCTGAAGTTTGGTTCTCGTGTCCTATAGTTAATGCAACTCTTACTTTATACTAATTATTAAGCATGTATTATGTCATGATTGTATATTCCTATCTCTTGCAGACTACCTTGCGACCAAGTGTGGTGTGCTTATGATGTCCCTGTTTGTTTTCTTCACAACCACAATGTCTGTTTCATTTACTTTGAGAGAGACCCAAACTCGCATGCTGAAGTTCACAGGTTTGTTATGTTTCATTACTTTGATCTGTTTCTTTATTGATAGACAGACCTTTGGTGTAAAACGGCCATACATTCATAGTTGACAATTGTGGTTCCACCCATGAATTGGTTACATTTGCCCATCCAAAACCAATGGGGATAATTAAATTCTAAAGTGAACTAGGATATCAATTTGCTGAATATGATTTAGTTGCTTGGAATCCATGATATGAATTGGCCCACATGATTGCATGAATTTGGAACAAGGACCATGGGATGCTAATAAGGGAAACCGTGGCCCACCTCCAAATGGATTTAAAGAATGTGCCCATGAAAAAAAAAACTAAGGATCAGATTATACAACGGATGAGTTAGAGCTGAATTGGATTAGCATTCCTTTGCATGTACGTGGGCCACATGTGAATTGGCTATAGCTTGCTGAAAATCAGGATTATGACTTGCATTATGCTGATTTGTATGGATGAGGATTTGGCTTGCTTAATACATCATTTTAAAAGACCCACATGATGGTAGCATGGATATAACTTGAAAGGCCCACATGCTATGTATATGTTCAGCCTTCCTTAATAGTCACTTTTGAAACTAAATTGGCTCCACCCAATTGCTAATTTTCAGCCTTTTAAGCCTTAAAAGGGCTGCCTAGAAAAACATCCTTTTGGGCTGCGAGAATGAACATTAATTGGCTGAGCTCCCTTGGTCCATTAATGCTTGGGTCATACTAATTAATTGAAGAACAACTTTTTTATTGAATTTCCTTGAATAATTTTCAGCCCAAACTTCTTGAATTGCTTGACGAATCCCTGGGACTTGAATTGAGTTATTATCGTTTGACGCGGCCCTCTTCAAGATTGTATGACATTACCTCCGTGATTAGTGGTTATTCCTCTTAATGCGTGACATTTTATAGTCCTTTTCTCAATTTCTTGCAGTTCAGCTTCAGCATCATGCCCGACATCGGCTTCCAACATTCCAATTGATCTTTGTGCATGTGATCGAATCTCTTGTCTTTGTACCAGTAAGCATGCAATTCATTTTTTTCATTTTAATTCTAAGATGGCTAAGGGAATAATCAGTATGTCCATGTGATTTATTTTACTTGTTTTGCAATTGTCTTATTTTCATGTTGGGCTGAGGGAATAATCAGTATGTCCATGCGATTTATTTTACTTGTTTTGCACTTGTCTTATTTATGTTGGTATTTTTATTTTCTATAATATGTGATGCATTACCAGTTATTTACTGAATTAGTTATATGTTTGGCTATGCAGATTATGATTGGTATCCTGTTTTTCCTGTTTGAGTTCTACGACGACCAGCTGTTGGCTTTCATGGTGTTGATTCTTGTCTGGCTATGCGAACTGTTTACTCTGATAAGGTTTCCTCTCTCTCTCTCTCTCTCTCTCTCTATTTCTCTCTCTCTCTCTCTCTCTCTCTCTCTCTCACACACACACACACACTCACACTCACACTCACACACACACACTCTCACTCTCACTCTCACTCTCACCCTCACCATTCTTCATTCTCTCTCTCGAGACATTGGTTTTGGGAGTAAATAATCAAATGAGAGACCAGTACTGCTTCTAGTGATATGGTTCGGAAGGTGTTAATCAGAAGAAGGGGGTAAGTTGGGAGGTGAATGATTCCTTAAGTGGTAATTAATTCCGTCACTTGGAAAATATTTTGGGCAAGGACATAACTATCAAAATCTTACGATACACGATAGATACGGTGCCCGATACGTATCGTACAATATTGAAGGGTGAATCGAAAATGACACCGTATAACACAATTCAATACGATACAATGCATGATACTTTTTAAAGTTAGCAACCGACTTGAAAAAGTTTTTATGTAGATCTAAAAGAGAAGTAAAACTTTTGAGCCTTCTATTTCAAATGATGAAGTTTTTTAGTGTTAACATATTCTATATCGCTTGACGAGTCTTTAATCGCTTTTTAGAGTTTCATTCTTCTACAAATTGTTGATTTCTTTTTCTCACGCCAATTTCCACAAATAGAAACATAAATCTCCACTGGTTAATTTAAATTATTGTCTTTGCTTTCTATTTTAAAGGTGGATCTGCATTTTTGTTTTCTCTTGTTACTCAATAAATATTATTAAAATAATATCTAACAAATCGATTTAGAGTATTTTTGATACTATTTAACTTTAAAATTAATTTTAGTCTATAATAATATTTACTTACTACTTTAGTACATAGTCAAGCTAATAATTTATTGTGTTTTATATGTTTAAATATATATTACCACATATTTTTTTTACTTTTTGTATGATACGATACGATACATGAAACACGATTTATGGTTTTCAATACACGACACGATTCACGATTTGACAACTATGGGCAATGATCACTCACAATATGGGCTCTGTGTTAGTGAAAAAGAATAAATTAAAATAATTGAAATAGATGGTAATAAGTAACACTCCATCCGTCCCTCACTATATGCAACTCTTTTTTAGAGTGTGCGGCTTGATTTTAAGACTTTTCGAAAGCATATTTAGATATTATATTTTTGTAAATGTGTTTATATATTTTAGATATTGTATTTGTTTAAATTATACTATAAATATTATATTTAAATATACTTTTGCCATGTTTTAAACTTTTTGTTGCACATTCTGAGGAAGAGTTGCAAACAATGCGAGACGAAGGGAGTAAAAAGTAACAACCACATATAGAAAGTTATATATATATATATATATATATATGTGGGTCTCCATCCACAGCAACCGGTTGTTGGGGAGCAACCCATTTTGGCCAGCCGCTACAAGCTCTACCCGCCTTAGACAATTTTTTTTTTTATAAGCCGGTAAAGCTTATAGCGGCTGGCCAAAATGGGTTGCTCTCCAACATCCGATTGCTGTGGATGGAGAACCTGTCCGGACTCCCGGACAGGCTTAAAATGTGGACTTTTAATTTTATTTTTTTTGCTTTTTTTTAAAACAATTAAAAAATAAATAAATTTATGTACAGTCTGTACAGACATGTTTTGTTATATGTATCCAAAGCACACCCAAAACACTATATTATGTAAAAATTCCAGTTCCATAAAATATTAAAAAAAAAATTAGTTGTTTTTTTTATAAAAAAAAGGTCCGTATTTTGGTAAAGTTCGGGATCCCTGACTGGATCCGGACTCTATATATATATATATACAAAAAGCTAAAATGAAACATATGGAAATTCCCTGTAAGTGGTAACTAATCCCTTCACCTGGAGACTTTACGCAAGGATCACTCACAGGAAGGACACTCTTCTAGACAGTCCAACTTTTGATTCTTCCTGTTATCTTTATTAGTCAGCTCATCGCAGTCTGCAGATTGATTTGGTTGATCCAAAACAGTTGCTTTCTTATTATTGGCAAAATCTCATTGGGCTTTCTGACTAGTTGGGAGAGTAATTTTGCATAATTTAGCTGCCACAGGATCATAACAGTGAATCATGGAGATCCTTGGTTTAGTGCATGTGATATAACAGTTTCATTGGTTTCAGCTTACGTGATGACCAAAAGAAGATTATTATCGGCTTGTAGATGATGTGTCATGGTGACATGTCATTTTTGTTTGATCATGTTATTCATAGTCAAGCTGTGTTTCCATTACGAGTATGCGTACAATTTCTATTGATATTTGTTGTTTAATTCTAATAAATATGAGCTTAATTTTGACCTGCAGTGTTCGAACTCCAATATCAATGAAGTTCTTTCCGCGCTTCTTTTTGCTTTATTTTCTGGTGTTCCATATCTACTTCTTTTCATATGCTTATGGTATGGACCTATCAACCTTTCTTCTCGAAGTTTAAACCTGACATTAAGTTTCATTGTAATCACGCTGGTAAATTTTATCAGGTTTTTCCTATCTGGCTCTCTCGACAACTGCAGCATTTATGCAGCACCTCATCCTTTACTTTTGGAATCGGTTTGAGGTAACATTTTAGTAATCTTTCTTCAGTAGTTGTAGATTATTTGTTGAATATTGTTTCTAGTACATTATTAGCATTGAGGTGTGAAAATATTGATCTGTTTGTTAGAGAATTACTTACTTTTAGCTCTTCATAGAAGTTGAAATGAGTCAATTCATTTTTTGAAATATAAAATTAATGGCTCAATGCGAAAATGATAATTACACCCCCCTTCCAAAAATTAAAAAGAAAAAAAAAGAAAAAAGAAATGAAAGACTGAAGGAGGACTTCCCTGTCTCTTCCTTTTCAATATAGTTAACACATGGTAAAAAGCAATATCTTGAGTGGGGAAGATCATCTTCAACTTGCAAACACAAACATTGAGAGAGGGGGTGGGGGGAGACAAACCTTCAAGCACCATAAAATGGCTGATAACCACCGAAAATATTAGATAAGCACCTTCTCATTTTAAGCAGTTAGATTATTCCATAGCTTTAGTAAATTTTCTTCATTTAATTTAAGATTTGTAGAAAACATGTAGATATGTTTACAAAAATTGAGACAGATTAGAAGCTCTATCTCAGCAATCCAAATATCCCTATATTTTTCCTTTGTTGAATTCAGCTTTGTATATTAATTTCTTTTAGAGGGATTTCCCTGCAAGACCAGTGTTTTGGCTAGCATTGCCGTTTGACTCTATACATTTCCACTTTTATGTGTGTCAAAGACCCAATTTGGCGAACTCATATATTTGAAAACGAAATTGTCTCTCTTTTTTTGGTTGGGAGATGTTCTGCAACAGAGATAAATCTCAGTTAGATAAATTTATGTCAATATTGATGGAACCATTGCAGTTTCTCAGTTATTTAAGAATTAAGATAATTAAGTCTTTGAGGAAATGGGTGGTAGCTCCATAGAAAATTTAAAAAAATGAAACTGTTCTTTGGCAGCCTAAGATTTTTATTAGTCTGGTTGTATTCAAGTTCCTGATGATTTTGAGCACTTTTGTGCTTCATCTATTTCAGATTCCAGCTCTACAGAGATTTATGCTAAACCGACGGTCAAATTTTCAGCAACATCCAGACTTTCACATTACCTCCTCTACTATTCTTGCCTCAACTTTGCACATCACGAGAGTAAACAATAGGAACCCAGGTCCTACTAATATTGATCTGGCTCCTGGATCTGGACTGAGAGGGGGTCCTGATGTTGCAATGACAACTAGTGGTGCATCGGCCCTTTCTGAACAGCATCAGCGACCTGATAATCAGAACTCAGACGGGTTAGATCACTCTCCCCAAATTGAGGGTCAACCTGCCCTCCGTCAAGAAGAAAATGGTGCCAACCCTGGGGCTATGAACTCATTTAGTTCCATGTTATTATGGCTCTTAGGCGGGGCTTATTCAGAAAGTTTTAACTCAATTCTTTCCATGTTCAGAGATGGAAGAGTCCAAGGTCATGTTTTTCCAGAATCCCCTCGTCCAGAAAATCCTACGGCGCAGGGTGCTGAGTAGAAGGGGAACATAAGATTTTGATTTGAGAGGGTTGTAATTTCCATTTGTTAGCCATCGGTATAAGATATATCTCATCAAGATCAAATAACATAGTAAAGGCCGTAACATATATTATAAGTTTATATTGAAAATTGGGGCTTCGGTTAGGTGACAGCTCACCTGTTTTATAGTTGTGCACCTTTTCTAATTGTGTTACCCATGTACAGAGAGAACACTGCAGTATGCGGGAGCATTCCTTCGTGTCAACAACAGTGATGACTGGGAACACATTATAATGTGTAAATAGTTTCGATTAAATTCACGTGCTTATGTTAGCAGTCAGCACAGATCTCATGTACACGATACTTGATCATTTGATAGTGAAGCTTCAGATTTTTAGATAACGACAGCCGGTGAATAGTTTAGTAGTGGAATTGTTCTTCTTTTTTTTACATTATTTTTTCTTTTCTGCTGCAAATTTCAGATGATTCTGGTTTTGAGTACAAAAATAATCTGCAATCGAATAAATTGAATAGGATGTATTTTAAAGTTCTGATTGAACTAGATTTTGTATTAATTAATGTCCTCTGTATTCACTACAATAAATGGCCTGGTGGCAGAGGGTTTATGTTAGGGAAGCTCTGAGGTTCTTTATTATCACATAAAAGAGGTTCACATACACACAAAAATATTTGTGGGTTTTACATGTCAGGCGGGGCTTAAAGTATGCATGTGTATGTATGTCAAACTTTTTTATGTGATAATAGCATTTTTGTTGCTATAAAACTCACCATCCACAAACAATATCAATATGGTGGGACAAGCATGTCTTTTTATTTTGATAATTTTACATGATATTCTTTTAATGAGCACTTTCATGCTAGAAAAATATAAAATATATATATAAAAATTAATGTTTCCCTTTTTATAATTTATTCTCTCTGCCCTCAAAACGATGAATTTGCACGCATTAAGAAAAATAAAAGCAGAGTAAATAAATTTTTAAATTTATTCTTAGTGGTCAAACAAGATTCATAAAGTAATTTTTTATACTAATAGATCTCATCAAATGACATAATTACTATTAAAATAAAAATAATTATACCTTTAGTCGATCTTTTTTTTAAAGATGGAGAGTATAGATCTTTATTTGCACCGTGTTCTAAACAATATTGCAGATGCTAAATTTTAGATCATATCGAATCTTGCAAGGTTACAGATGACTTGTAAAGCTACTATGGATCATAACACGTAACAACATTCAAGATTCTTTATTTTTTCTAAAAGTAATGAACTCTAATTGGTGATGAAATAGATTTTATATGATATTTTGCAATTCGATTTTGTACTTGAAACATCTTTTGTTGGTCAATTTTTTGTTGTATTTTAGTTATATTTTATATAAGAGAGAGAGAGAGAGAATAATTTAGAGAATTTTTCGATTATCCCAGAAATTTTCTGATCCTGAGTTTTGAGTGTTTCCCTTTATAATTCATATGCACATTTTTTATGGTTGTGATTGCAAGTTTGTCACAATGTGTCGTTAATTACATGTTGAGTTTGGAAGAGATTTGATATTCAACTCCATTACACACCGTCTTTTTTGTTTCTCAAACTACATGTATAATTTTAGAGTAATGCTACACACACAAACTATTTTATAAATTGTTTGATGTGACATACTCTACCTCAAAATATTGATCATTGAATATAGTCTTCGGCCCCACATAATATAAATATTTTATAAATTGTTTGATGTGGCATACTCCACCTCAAAATATTGATCAATAAATTATTTCAATGTATATGGAAGGTAAAAAAGTTCCATTGCCTCCTGCCAGGCGTTACAGGCCTATTTCAATGTCAGGATCAATAAATTATTTAAATACCTATACCAAAAAATGGTGGTATAGTCTGTACAGACTATACAGACCTGTTTTGTTATACGTATCCAAATCACATCCAAAATATTGTATTATGAAAAAATTTCAGTTCCATAAAATATTAAACTTTTTTTTAGTTATTTAAAAAAAAACCAAAAAAAAAATCCGCATTTTAACAAAGTAAGGGAGTCTTTACGTGATCCTGACCCATATATATATATATATATATATATATATATATATATATATATATATATATATATAGGGATTCCATCTACAGCAACCGGTTGTTGGGGAGCAACCCATTTTGGCAGCCGCTACTACCTGTACCGGCTTATAAAAAAAAATTGTCTAAGGCCGGTACAGGTAGTAGCGGCTGGCCAAAATGGGTTGCTCCCCAACAACCGGTTGCTGTAGATTGAATCCCATATATATATACATATATATATGGATATCCATCCACAGCAACCGGTTGTTGGGAGCAACCCCTTTTGGCCCAGCCGCTACAACCTGTAGCGGCTTATAAAAAAAAATATTTGTCTAAGGCCGGTACAAGTTGTAACGACTGGGTTAAAATCTTGTCCGGACTCTCGGACAGGTTTAAAATTCGGTCTTTTTTTTCTTTCTTTTTTTTAAAAAAAATAAAAAAAATTATAGAATTAAATTTTTTTCATAATACAGTGTTTTGAGTGTGATTTGGTTACGTATAACATAACATGTATGTACAGTCTGTGTAGACTGTACCACCATTTTTTGGTATAGGTATTCAAAACACGTCCAAAATATTGTATTATGAAAAAATTTCTATTCCATAAAATATTAAATATTTTTTTTAATTATTTAAAAAAAAAAATTTGGTCCGTTTTTTATCAAAGTTGTATATATATATATATATATATATATATATATATATACACAGCGGATCAGGTCCGGACTCCCGGACCTGATCAAATCCGGACCCCAAAAATTTTTTTTTTTTTTTTTTTTTTTTTGGTAGAACAACTAAAAAAAAAAAAAAAAAATTATGGAACTGAAATTTTTCCAAAATACAGTGTTTTGGGTGTGTTTTTAATACCTACCCCAACCAATGTATGTACAGTCTGCCCAGACTGTACAGACATATTTCGTTATAGGCATCCAAATCACGCCCAAAACACTGTATTATGGAAAAATTTCAATTTCATAATTTTTTTTTTTTTTGTTGTTTCAAAAAAAAAAAAGCAAAAAAAAAAAAAAAAAAAATTGGTCCGTATTTTAGTAGAGTCCGGGATCCCGGACTGGATCCGGACTCTATATATATATATATATATATATATATATATATATATATATTAATAATGTGTGTACATATATATATTTAGGCTTCTATGCTTTACTGGTCTTTCCCATGAGGAAGCTCACACGCTCTATCATCGAGCTAGGGTTTGAGAGAAGAGAGAGAAAAAAGCAAAGAAAGCTGAAATGTCAACTAATGTGTCCGAAAATTGGATTAGAGATCTTCCCAAAGACGTCATAATCGACATCCTCACACGATTACCGGTCAGATCCATTCTCCGATTCAAATCCGTCTGCAAATCATGGTACGCTCTTTTCAAGAACCCTTGTTTTACCACCAAGCACTTTCTTCTCGATCAATCAAACCCATCTCATCACCCGTGTTTCCTTTTTACTTGTCATCGTTCGGTCTCCATCAATACTAGCTCCAGAAATTCTGTCACTTTAATCTCAAACGACAAATCAGTTGATGTCCCAATTAACATAGAAATACCATTTCTTAGCATTTCTAAACCTTTACGGATTTCGGGTACCTGTAATGGGTTGATCTGTCTGAGTATTTTACCACTTGGGTCGATTATATTATTGTGGAATCCTGCTACTAGAGAGTTTAAGGACCTCCCTGTTTCCCCGATTGATCGCCCTCCGGCTGGCCCTATTAAGGTTGTTTTTGCTTTTGGTTTTGATGCAAATTCCAATGATTACAAGTTGTTGAGGATTGTGTATTATTGTTACCCACTGAACCAAGTTGAGATGTACTCGTTGAATTCGAATTCGTGGACAGAGATTAACATCAGGGTGAAGTTTCTGATATTCGAATCTTCTTGTACTGTGTTTCTCAATGGAAAGTTTCATTGGACTGGAATTGGGTTTGGGGAGCTGAATGGGGAAAAGGTTATCATTTCATTTGATATGGCTGATGAGGTGTTCAATTATATAATGCCGCCGAGGTTTTCTTCCAGAGGAAATGATTATGACGATGACGATGATGAAGATGACAATGATGTTAGATTCAGACATCATTTAGTGGTTTTGAAGGGTTCACTTGCTATGATCGGCTGTGGAGGCAATGGGCAAGATAATAAGCTTGACGTTTGGGTTATGAATGAATATGGTGTGACTGGATCGTGGACTAAGAATATATCTTGTAGAATGTATTCGGTAATTGATAGACCATTGGGGTGTGGAAGAGATAGTCAGATTCTGTTGGGGAAAAATCATACAGAGCTCTTTTGGTATGATTGCAGTACTGAGGAAATCAAGAACGTTGGATCCCGTGGAGCTGCTTATTGGTCTGATGTTTTTAATCATGTGGAAAGCCTACTTCCAATCAGAGGAGGCAAACATGTGGGACAAACTGATTTGGATGATGTGGTTCCTGACTTGTTCTTCGTTCGAAGATTTGATTTGGTATTAGAGTAGTGCTTCTTTGGCCTATAAGACTTTTAAGTTAATTTTATGTAATGTTGTTTTGTTGTGAAATTTCTAGACATGCCTGCGATAAGTCATGATGAGCTATCAGTATCAGGAAACTTTAAGCAGATGGTGTTGGGTTGTGGAACTGCAAGCTATTGTGTGAGATTCTGTTTGGGAAGGATCATACAAAGACAGATCGTTATATGGTGACACTACTGACAAAAGCGTTTGGTACAACTGATCTACTGAATGAATTTTTTTGGGAAATCATAGATCTTTACAACCTCTTTAACAACACTTAAACAGGGAAAAAGAAAAACAATCACAATCATAGAGACCTTATCTGGGAGCCAAATAAGCAGGTTCTATTGATAGTGCACCTCTACCTGGAGGTATAATATTTTATCGGCTGATATCGAGTGCTGGAGTTGCCGAGGATACCAACTTATACTCTACCTGGAGGTATAATATTTTAGTATATTTCTCGTTTATGAATAAAGTGAAATATAATATTATTCATGTTATATTTATTTTTGAAGGCTTTAGTCAACGTTTGCGTCCGAGAGCACCCGTGGTATGGTGGGGGTGCTGGCTTAGACGACGTTATGTTCCAGAGGGTTATGGCGGCGGTGTCGAACATATTTGGTACAGATCCGTTATTCCGTCATCAGGACCTTCCCAACTGTGTTTACCTCCATTAGCTTGCTCAAGACATTGCAGCTAGTGCCACTGCCGAGAGTACGGGTATCTTTCCGGAGCAGTTCACCGCAATACACGACGAGGTGGTTCGGATGGTGATTACCTTACTCATGAACGCTTTTGGGCCGATGATGAGTTAGCCCTTAACTACTCAGGTATACTATTCGTTTTAAATTCAAGTATTCTGCATGTTATTTAATTTCCATTTAGTTGTATGTTTAATTGTATCATATGGACTAATGAGTTACATTATATTGTATCAACAGGGTGACGCTCCCGAGCGGGCTGGCGATGCCGAGGAGGTTGCTCACTCCGACGCCCGCTCGATGATCCTCCTCAAACCGGGGGTAGTAATACTGGCATGACTTAGTTTTGTAGATGATTATTACATATTTTATTCATCTTTACTTTAGTTTAGCTTAATTGGAAGCTTTAATTTTTGTAGTTTAGTTGATATTTGATATATTGTAGTTTAAATCTTGTAATTACATGTCATTTTTGTATATCTTATGAAAAATTAGAGTATTTTCATTATTGTTGGAAGTGTAATTCATATTGGACTTATATGTGAACAAAAGTCAGTTATTTTATATATATATATATATATATATATATATATATATATATATGTTTTTGGAATGTTATTATGTTGCAGGGAAAATAAACAGGTTTACAGGTACAAAAATATGGGTTAAAATCCTGGATGTTGCAAAAACATAAAAAACATTATAAAAAAATCCCTTATTCTCGACGGATTTCCGTCGAAATTAAACCTTTTCATATGCAAACAGAAACGTCACGTGGCAACTTAACACCGACTGATTAATACCGACTGAATGGATTCCGTTGAAGATATATTAATTCTGACGGACAATTCAGTCAGAAATTGTTCCGTCGACGTTAGTTATTCTCGATCGAAATCTCGACAAACTTAATTCCGACACGCCTATATCCGACTTAATTTCTGACGGAATATTCCTTCGGAATTAAGATATCCTCGACGGAATATCCTTAATCTCGATGAAATAATCCGTCGGGAATAACCTTTTTTCTTGTAGCGGCGTGCACTTTAGTTTATGAATGAAACAATGTATGTTTCACATTTGGTAAATATGACCAAAACAAATCTATCCACAAAATTAATTCGCTAAAACAAGTCATATAACCAAAACATAATCACAATCAAACATTGAAATACAACCAGTGAATTTATCAAAACATAATAACAAACTGCATTCAACCACAAATGGGAATCAAGTTTTACTACCGTTGTTTTACAACCAAAAAGTTCCACCAAAATATACAGTTAACCAACCATGTTTGTGGACTACAATATACCTTTATCCCAATATAGATCCATCCAAGGCATCTTTTGTGGGATTTTGCCAAGGCTAGTAACAATTTTTGTTCAAACAGGTCATGAAGAAACTGTATGATACAAACAAGGGGGCGCATGATTGGGTGCCTGAGAGACCTGCCCTACATTGGAAAAGAGCTTTTTTTAGAACTACTTCACTGTCAAACATGTTTGTGAATAACCATTGTGAGGTTTTCAATAGCAAGATTGGTAAGGCAAGAGATAAACCCATAATAACATGCCTTGAAACCATTAAGAGGTATTGTATGGTTAGGATTCAAAAAAGATACTCAAAACAGTTGGCTAGGAACACATTCTTATTCCCTAGACCAATGAAAAAATTAACCCAAGACAGTTGAGAGATCATTAGGAGAAATTCCCGAATGGAGTGGGGATAAATGTGGTGAATCTACTACTTCAGGGGGTAATTTACTTGTAATTGATTTGAAGAACAAGACCTGTGAGTGTAGGAAGTGGGACTTGACTGGCATACCTTACTTTCATGTTGTGACATATTTTTAATCAACAACAAAAAATTTTACATTATTTACACAAATGCTACACTAGAGAAATGTATTTAAAGGTTTATGAGCAATTCATTAAGCCACTAGGTGAAATCTAGCCAGAAAAAAAAAATGGTTTTGAGTCAGTCAAACCACCTATAATCTTAACTCATATTGGCAGACCTATAAAGGTTAGAAGAAAGACTAATGATGTTCCCTTTGCATCAACCCCAACTGAAGGTGCTACAACAAAACTCAAAAGGGTTGGAACATCACTAAGGTGTGGTTTTTGAAAGAGCTGGGGACACAACATAAGGAATTGGCATAAGGTATGGAGCATATTATGTATTGTTTTTCAATTTGTCATGTTATTTGTAAAATGTTATAACTTTTAGCAACGCGCATAAGAAATTTGGGGATAATCAAGATGGAGGTGCTGAGGGAACCAATGTTAAGGGAGCCAATGATGAGCCTAACAATGCTGAGGGAACCAATGATGAGCCTCAAATTTCTCAAACATAAACTGGTTCACAGCCCCAATTAGCCAACTCGCCCAAGCCACCCAAATTCCTCCCAAGACAAAGCTACCCCAGATGAATTAATTAAAAATTTCATTGTCTTTAATTTTACTTTAATTGACTTGTAATTTTTTTAACTTTGCACTACATTGTTGTGTAGAAAAAAAGGCCCATTACTCATCAAAAGACACCAGTTGTAGCAACACCAGAAATGCAGACTCCTACAATGCCAAACATTCGGGACAAAGGGAATGACAAGGTGGAGTTGACATAGCTACTTCAAGTCAAGAAAGGAGTAGTGGAGCTACATTTACATTGAGGGGAATAAAATGTATTACCAGACAGGATTTGGAAGAACTGATAGAAAAAAGAAAGCATGTCAATAGGGGAGATAATTTGTGAATTTCATTATATTGCGTATATTTTGGGACTAATTTTTTGGTTGGTTATTTATGAGTCCACATATATTTTTAGTACATTGTCTATATTTATATATGAGTCCACAAACATGCTTTTAACCAGGCTCTTATAATATTTCCAGAAGTTTTTGTATATATGCATAACACAAAATCGATACTCAACATTTGGGACAACAATTTCAAGTGTCCTAATCAAACCCTGGATGCATATTTAATACACAAAATTTAATACTCAGCATTACAAAATATAAAAGCAATGTTAAAAGAAAAAACATAATAAAGAAGCAAGATATAAGAACATGTACCTTTTACTTGTCAGCGATAAATGTTCAACCAAACTGATTAACAATGTTGATATCTTCTACAAGTAACTGTAAAAATCATACCCAACTTTATGTATTTTCTGACTCCACCACAACCCATGCAAAATGATATAAGCCATTGTTAGGATCCATACCAACAGCAATCAATAATTCCCCCCCCCCCCAAATGACCCTTTTAAGAGACATCCATCCAAATTAATTAAAGGTCTACAACCGACTAAATTGCAAATCTGACCCTTCTATTTGTCATGTTTTTGCTAAATTGTTCCTTAATTTTTTTTTTTGCATAACTATTTCTCATAGATGCGTTAATCATAAACTTTTTTTTTTATCATAACTGGTCCTCATAGATGCGTTAGTCATGCAAATGTGTTCCTTCAATTTTTTTCAGTTATTAAAAATTGATTTTCTCTCTCCTCCCTCCTATCTCCTCATTTTTTTTATTTTTTATTTTTAAAATTTGTGTAAAAAGTATAATTTTTTTTACATTATCATTTTGAATTCAATATGAAATATCTCTAAATTCAAAATTAGTATAAATTAATTAATTTTAGACTATAATTTCCAAAATTATAAACCTTACTATTTTTTATTTTATCTAAATGGTACTAATAATTGTATAATTTATTTTAAAATTGAATATATCTCAAATTGATTTAAACAAATCAAACTTGATCCTATATTTTGAAAAAAAAAATATAAATTTGAAAATATTTTCAAAATTTTCATTATACGACTATTATTAAAAGTTGAACTCAGTATTTTTAAAGACAAACAAAGAAATTTTTAAATATATTGAGTTCAACTTTTAATAATAGTCGTATGAAGAAAATTTTGAAAATATTTTCAAATTTATAAATTTTTTTGTTCAAAGTATAGAATCAAGTTTGATTTGTTCATATCAATTTGGGATATATTCAATTTTAGAATAAATCATATAGTTATTAGTACCATTTAGATAAAATAAAAAAAATAGTAAAGTTTATAATTTTGGTAATTATATTTTTTTAAATTAATTAATTTATATAAATTTAAATATAAAAATAAACAAATAAAAAGAAGAAGAGTATACTTTTTACATAAATTTTAAAAATAAAAAAATAAGGAGAGGAGAGAGGAGAGAGAAATTCAATTTTAATAGGTGAAAAAAATTAGAGAAACACATTTGCATGATTAACATATCTACGAGAAACAGTTGTGCTAAAAAAATGTTTAGGGAATATTGGAGGAACACATTTGCATAACTAATGCATCTATGAGGAATAGTTGTGCTAAAAAAAAATTTAGGGGACTATTTAGCAAAAAATGACAAATAAAATGGTCAGATTTACAATTTAGTCGTCTACAACCTGTAGTGAATCCCTCTTTTAATGGTTGTACGCACACACACACTCTTTGGAATCTACCAAAGTTCTCACCTAAGATAGGATCTGCCATCTTCTCAATAAATGAACTACTTAGCATCCTCTTTTGAACCTCTGCACCATAGTCCAAATGTCTCTCAAATTGATCTCAATGACGCCCTTCAATCATTTTCAAAGCCTTTACCTTTACTCTATATGATAGACTTCTTTTTACTTTAATCTTTAAGTCATTCATAACTTTGACATGAAATGCATTTGCATTCCATTTTGGATTTTGATTATAAAGTCAACCTCATACTTGCTAGCTAACCAAGATGAAGTCATAGTAGGTCCACCATTCCACTCCCTGGTACATGTATGATCCTTTCTCATTCTTGTAATCTTGAAGGTATCCTCTCTTTGTAACTTTGCTGCATATAAATAGAAATTGTAATGGGGATCACAAATAACTTGTATCTTATTGGACATGTTCTTTTTAAAGGTAATTTTCCTCCCATTTTTCACTGCATGAGACCTTATTGCCATTCTAAGTTCAGTCCCAATACTGAATGTCATCCCTATTGAAAATTCTAGATCATCCATGTCATTTTGTACATCAAATTTGTTTGTTTCTCTCATCATTATCATCATCTGACCATACAATCCTTTCATCTTCTGAGTTATCAAGGTCTTCAGATGAAGAATCAACTTCTATTATATCTAATATCTTCTCCTATCCTTGAGCTCTCCCACTTCCTACATCTTCCTAGTCTCTTCTGTTTACTCAAAAACTCATTTAAGATCTCATCATCTACACCATCATTCATATCCCCAGGTTCATTTCTAATATCCTCATGCTCATCCACATTTTCAGAAAACATAACATCGTCACTGCTTTCATCATATGAGCTATCAGAAAAATGTGGCAAGGTAAAGGTTTGGTCTTCATCCCCTTCTGTTTCACAATTATCCTTTTCTTCATCCTCTGTTTGACAATGAATCTTTTCCTCTTTTTCAAAATGCTCTTCTTCGACCTCACACTGCTCCTCATTCTTTGTTTCATAATGCCCCCAACCTCTGTTTCATAATTCCCTTCATCCTCTCTTTCAGTTTGGGGCTCTGCATCTGCTTCACATATTAGGAATTGTGGCTTTACTTCATCTACTACATTTGGTATAAGGGGGTCAACAGCTGGTGTATGAAGTAAGTAAACTTCCATCATCCTATTCTTAAGAATCAATGCACACATAACCATCATATCATCATCTGTATCTAATGAAAATAACCCCCTTTCCATATCAGTCTTAGGTATTTTATACTTAAACTCAAAAATACCACCAACATATCCAAATGGTTTAGCAATTGCACACAATTTAATTAGAGACAAAATCTGGATGACACTTCATAATAATCATATTAACCTCCCAAATAGGCTAGACTTGATTCTTTTATAAATTTCCCACCATGGAAGTATTTTATAGTGAAATACTCATCCACTGCATATGGAAATTTAATAAACATAATCAAACACATTATAAAGGACCATAATATCACTATAATCCCAATTAATAGACGATATCAAAAAAGAAGACTCGCATATACAAATACGACCCAACTATGAGATATATAAGGACAAACTAATATTTGTTTACTTCAAACTCATTAATAATTAAAATAAAAGGATTAACTTTTTCAAAATACGAGACTTACCATTAGCAGGGCCCTCTATTGATGTATATGCATCATGAATTCATGATTGACTCTATCTCTAAAAAATTGACACCATCGGCAAGACCCCAACTTTTTATAAATAAAATTGAATTTTCTCTATTCATTATTTTGGGGTGGATTCCATTAATGTGGTTAGTTATGAATAAAATATGCAAATTTTGTAAAATAAGCAAATGATTATAAAATATTCAGAATATTCGTTTGATCGTAAAATATTCTTATTGTTGGGAATATTCGTACGACATGGCAGTCATTTGTGGGCCCCATAACGAAAAACGGATGAAGAAAATGACAAGAATGAGTTTTTTTTATAAATAACGGCGTAGTTGTTATCGTTAACACTGTTGGAATATCTGGTGGTTAAAATGCATTAATACGTGTGGTTGCACAATAGCACACGTTATTGCACAGTATTCTTAGATTATTGATCATTACGTAAGAAGGTACTGCTCAATAATTTTTACAGTAATTACTGTTTAATATTTTATTTTATTGATTCAATAATTGCTACGTTGATATTTTATATTATTGTTAATTCAATAATTGTCACTGCACAGTATTTCCCATTATCAGATCAATAATTCATATTATTTGAATAATATTATTAAATAACATTATTGACAATGTCTAAGGAAGTTTCTGTCTACGAAAGGGGTTTGATCACCTAATTGCACGCCAGTAAGGAGAAATCCTTATCGGAAAGCCCCTCTTTCCTGGGAACGACCTGGTTGTCATTATTGTGATTCTGTAATATTATTTGTGAATAATTAATTATTAATTTATATGATAAGGAAATATTTATTTTATGTTGATATAAATGAAGGAATTAATGCTGAGGTATTTTATCAGTATTTTGTCGGAATGGAGGTATTAAAAATCATCCGTATGTGGCCAAAGATATTCACCAATTAATCATTCATCTTTGTACTACAGGCCAAAGATATTCAATAATATCATCATTAAGAACTGAGGATGATGAAAAATATTTTAGAGAACGAATCCAATGAGACAGAAGGACAAATATTAGGGATTCGTATAACAGCTTATCTAAGATCAATAATACTTCATAATAACCAATTGAGAAGCAGAATTCAAAAATAAAGATCAAAATATGGATATAATCAAAGATAGTAACCATAATAGACATCTTGGACAAAAATGAAAATTTTATTTTTCGGTGAATAGTGTCGTATACGTGAATAGTGTCGTATACGTGAATAATAACCCCGACACAAAAAGTTCCAAATTTGATTAAAAAGTTCACCAATTTTCGGCATAATGATATTGAAGAAAATAATATCATTTAAAAAGAAAATAACATCCCTTACCTCAAAGAAATAGTACTTCTGAATGAATGTCGGATATGATGCTGAATGAAACTTGTACTGAATAGTAAATTTTAAAGTATCTAAATACTCATAAAATACGCTCGATAATATAGAGAGAAAGAGAGAAAGCTTATATTTCTGGTGTGATTTTTAATATTAACTTAGCCCTCTATTTATAAGAAAATATTAGCATGCCGAAGCAGACTTGACCTGCTACCTGATGGCTTTACCTGCTACTATTGCCACCCACCAAATTTGAAATAAAATTAAGCACATTTCTTTACCAACCACAAGTGGGGCCCACTGAATTCTAGAATTTTCTACCAAAATCATTTATAAACCTAATTTTCGAATCAGTCATCTCTTAAAATTCATAACAAATCATTCGTTCATTTTTAACGGTTCAAAATTTATGGACATATACTCAACTTATATATGTATAACATATCCAAAAATCACAACGATCCAACGGTCGGATTAAAAATTATAACTCACGTAATATATTATAAAAATACTGATTTGATTTTTAATACCTCCATTCCGAGAAATATATTGATAAAATACCTTAACATTAATTCCTTCAATTATAACCACATAAAATAAATAAATTCATCATTTATATCCGCATTAAATAAATATTTCCTTATCATATAAATCAATAATTAATTATTCACAAATAATATTACAGAATCATAATTATGACAACCAGGCCGTTCCCATGAAAGAGGGGGCTTTCTAATAAGGATTTCTCCTTACTGGCGCGCAATTTGATGACCAAACCTCTCCTTAGACAGAACTTTCTAGACATTGCCAATAACGCTATCTAAAAATATTATTCAAATAATATGAATTATTGATATGATAATGAGAAATACTGTGCAGTGACAATTATTGAAATAACAATAATACAAAATATAACGCAACAATTATTGAATCAATAAAATAAAATATTGAACAGTAATTACTGTAACAATTATTGAGTAGTGCCTTCTTACGTAAGGATCAGTAATCCCCCCAACTCATTTTTTCTATTTTCATGGCAATGGCTACCACCAGAGTGGTTACCGCTTTTATCCGTATTTTTCTTCCTCCGCTGGTTATCGTTGTTCTAATGACTGTTGTCACCGGTATGATCCTGGTTGTGGTCCCTCGGTTGAACGTACTCGTTATCTCTCTCTAATAATTGAGCTCTGTTGACAACATCTGAATAGAGAGAAATTTTATGAGAAATGAGATATTGACGTATGCCGGGTTTCAATCCTCTCAGAAACATCCGCGTCATATGTTCCTCATTCTCCACCAATTGAGGTGAAAATCTGGATAACTCTACAAACTTCGCCTCGTACTAGGACATTGTCATGTTGTTTTGTTCCAATCTAATAAACTCCACTTCCTTCATATGACGAATACTTTCAAGAAAGTACTTGTCATTGAACAGCTTCTGAAACGTCTCCCAAGATATGCTGAGTGCGGCTGGATGGGTACGCTTCACAGATTTCCACCAGTAATCTGCCTAATTACGAAACATAAAGGTGGTGAATGGAACCTTCTATTTCTCCGTGCATCCCAAGACATCGAATATCTTGGTAATTTGTTTGACCCACGTTTCTGCCTTAATTGGATCCGTCTTTCCCCAGAATTTTGGTGGTCCTAACTCTTTGAACTGCTTGGCTGTGACAAACCGTGCGTTGTTATCATTTCTACCTGTATTTTGAACACGAGTCTCCCTCGTCTGATTTTGCATGAACTGCAAAAAGCTTCTAAACATCACGTCGTTCATCATCTGCTCAGTGATGTTGTTCACAGGAGGAACATTGCCAGCCTGTTGCACGTTCTCCTCGTTGGTGAGTAAAGGTGTCTCCACGGTCTCATTTACTCCACTGTTAACATTCTCAGTCGACATTTTCAAATACTGCCATAAAACAAGGGTTAATTAAAGAAATCAACATATCACATAATATTCTTATATACTGACCAACCAACAAATAAGCTTAGGTAAGACACACTAGCGAAGGTTTTACTCGTCTCTCCCCTCCTTGTTCTATTCCCCGATCTCCGCCAGAGATCATATCCCTAAGCTCTGATACCAACTGTGACGCCCCCAAAATAGGTATACATCACCCATTTGAGTCGTCAATAACATGGTACAGAAACAACTACAACTTTATTAATACACCATATAAACTGTGAGTTTAAATATAAATATTGCCATCTAGATAAAATTCACACCCAATAAGTCCTCATTATAATTATTGGTACATTATTTTACAAAAATGGTGAGGACTACTAAAACAACTTTCTAGAACCTTCATTCCATACCCCGACTAGTACTCGCTACATTCTCGTCTCCTAAGAAGAAAAATAAATCAAAAAGGAAAAGGGTGAGCTCAACTAGCCCAATAAAGAATATTATGACTAAGATAATATAGAACAAATTATCGTTAGTCTTCAACAGGGAAAAATCTGATAAAATACAATAGACAACAAGTTTCAGATCAATATTCGCAGCGGAAATAATAATTCATAGATGAGTTACGTAGAGAATGAAATCTACTATAATCTATGAATTTAAAAGTCCATCATCAATATTTTATCCCTATAACATTAATCAATATTCATCATGAATCAAATATTCATCTTTGCACTACAAGCTAAAGATATTCATCAGTCGGTTATATTCATCTCAACACCTGTACATCTTTGCACTACAGACCAAAGATATTTAGTAATATCATCATTTAGGACTGAGGATGATGAGATGAAAAATATTTTAAAGAAATATTTTTATTGGAAATAACGGCAGAAGTTTTAATGTTAATACTGTTGAACTACTCGGTAGTAAAAGTACAGTAATACACGTGGTTGCATAGTAGCACATGGTATTGATTATTAATGTTTACGTGAGAAGTCACTCAATTTTACTAATTTTATAGACCCCCATTTACCTATTTTTTAAAATAATCGGTAGAAATTATTTAAAGGTGGGGCCCACATGTGGGCCCATATGTGTTGAAAAACTAATTTTAAAATGAGGGTTACGTATAGGGGAGGGAGTTAATATATATAAGTATGTGATGTGTGTATATATATATATATATATATATATATATGTATATGTTGTGTGTGTGAGTGAGAAATGGTAGAAAAGAAGTGAGAATGATGTGTGTGGATGTGAACATGTTGGTGGGAAAGTAAGAAATGTGTATGTGAGTGGTGGAGTGTGTGAATTTATATATATATAATCTAGTATAACGATATATATATATATATATATATATATATATATATATATATATATATATATATATTGAATGAGTGAGTGGATGTTGGTGGGAGGGGAGCACGTGGGTCCACGGGTGTTGAAAATGAATTTGGAGAAAAGAAATCTAGCAAATTGTTCGGGTGATGGAGTTATTTTTAAAGAGGTGATTGGTATTATATATATATATATATATATATATATGTTTATAACATGTGGGTTTATATATATATATATATATATATATATATATATTTATATATATATGTGTATATATATATGTATTATGTTTTGTCTTGATTTGATATTATTGGTTGAGGTTTGACAATTGCAGTTGATGTTATTGGTTGGAGGTTTGAAATTTTGCATGTTGAGTATCAAAGTTTTCAATTGTGGTTTGTATAATTATTGAGTCCGTGAGAAAAAAAAACCTTACACAGTGCCTCTCCATTTTCCTATAAATAGAAGCTCATTCCTTCATTATTTCTTACGAATTCACTGAAACTCCAGAGAGAGAAATTATAGAGAAACTATAGAAAAGTATTCTGCTACTTCCCTACTCTTATATCCAGTTTCTTTTACGGTAAGGGATATTATTTGTTGTACCCGTAAGGGGTGTTATTCTTTCTTATTCATGAAGAGAACTTCTGTTATTCCATTCTTTATTATTTTGTTGGAATAACCTGTATATGTGGCATACCCTATACATAACCTGTATACGCGGCATACCCTATATTTAGTGACATTCTTCTATTATTCTGTCTTTATTATTCTGTTGGAATATCCTATCTGTGTGTTTTACACCGGACCTGGTTCCGTCTTTATTATTCTGTTGGAATATCCTGTCTGTGTGTTTTATACCGGACCTGGTTCCGTCTTTGTTATTATTCTGTTGAAATATCATGTCTGTGTGTTTTACACCAGACCTGGTTCCGTCTTTATTTATTATTCTGTCGGAATATCCTGTCTGTGCGTTTTACGCCGGACCTGGTTTTATTATTTATTATTCCGCATTTATTATTCTGTTGGAATATCCTGTCGGTGTGAATTTCACCTGATCTGGTTCCGTTATTTATTATTCTGTTGGAATAACCTGTCTATGCGAAGTACCGCATACATGGTGATTTCTGTTGTATCATGTTGATAATTTGGACGTTATTAGTTCCTGAATAACTTAATTCTTGAACTTATTTTATTAAATTCTTATATCATTGTCATCATCCTCATGTTTATATTTTTGAAAGTCATCTATGGCCTGTAGTGCATAGATGGACTTGGTATGATTATGACCAGGGATTATTCAGTGTAATCATGACTGTAATGTTACAAATGATGTGGTAAAAGTCCTCATTGGCCCGTAGTGCATTGATGGATAGTTGTTGGCATGATAATGACCATTGATGAATACACGAATATCCTTGGCCTGTAGTGCATGGATAATTTGTGGTCGTGACCCTAATGAATATCCTTGGCCGTAGTGCAGGGATGATGGAGATTATTTATTAAGCCGAGTCTCAGCGATAAAAGTGATGAAAAACCTTTTAAATCATAAAAGACAGTAGATTTTATTCTCTACTTGACTCTTTTAATGGATTGCTTGTTCCGCTGCAGTTAAACTTGATGTATATTGTATTTTATCAGTTTAACATTGTTGGAGACTAATGATAATATATTCTGCATTATCTTAGTCATAATATTTCTTGCTGGGCTAGTTGAGCTCACCCTTTCTTTCACTGTTCTCTTTAAGAAATGAGAACGTTGCTGGGACGAGTCGGGGAACAGAGTGATGGTCCGGATGATAGTATTATCTAGTAGTCCTCACTATTCTGTTAAATAGTGTGACAATAAATATAATGAGGACCTATTCTGAGAGTGGATATTGTCTAGAAGATAATATTTGTATTTAAACTCATAGCTCTCTTGTTGTATAATTTAGATTGTATTTATATTTTGTACCATGTATTTGGCGACTAAGAATAGGTGATGTATACCTATTTTGGGGGCGTCACATTAACGGTAACAACTATGCCGTTATTTATAAAGAACTTATACTTGTTGTTTTCTTCATCCAATCGCTTTCTGTTATGGGGCTCACACAAGGCTGCTCCGTCGTATGAATATTCCCCAACAACAAGAATATTTCACGACCAAACTAATATTCCCCGACAACAATGAATATTTTATAACCACTTGCTTATTTGAAATATTTACGCATTTTACCCATAACTAACCACATTAATCAAATCAACCCTTACTATTCCAAAATAATAAATAGAAAATTTTATTTTATTTATAATAAGTTGAGGTCTTATAATATCCAAGATCAGTAATAAGAGTGGGTCCCACATATAATTTTAATAAAAATCATTTTATTTTCTGAAATTTTAGTAATTCATAGAAAATAGCTCGTTTATCAGAAAAATACGAATTTTATGTCCATTCCACACGAAATCGAATTCTCTACAACTTTGTAGCTTTGAGTTTTTTCAAATTCCAAACAAAAAATATCTGAAATCCATAAACGGGTGATTTTTAATACTTCCCTTCTGACAAAAATATTGATAAAACACCTCAGCATTAATTCCTTCATTTATAACCAAATAAAATAAATAAATTCATTATTTATATCCACATCAAATAAATATTTCCTTATCATATAAATCAGTAATTAATTATTTATAAATAATATTACAGAATCATACTTATGACAACCAGGCAATTTCCAGGAAATAGGGGGCTTTTCGATAAGAATTTTTCCTTACTGACGCCCAATTAGGTGACCAAACCTCTCCTTGACAGAACTTTTTAGACATTGCCAATAATGCTATCTAATAATATTATTCAAATAAAATGAATTATTGATATGATAATGAGAAATATTGTGCAGTGATAATTATTGAAACAACAATAATATAAACTACTAACGCAGCAATTATTGAATCAATAAAATAAAATATTGAACTGTAACTACTGTAACAATTATTGAGTAGTGCCTTCTTATTTACGAATCAATTATTCAACAATACTGTGCAATACCACGCATATTACTGTATTTTAACCACCAGATAACCCAACAGTGTTAACGGTAATAATTACGCTGTTATTCATAAAAACTCATACTTTGTCGTTTTCTTCCTCTGACAGTTATTCCGTTATGGGGCCCACAATTGACAGCGTCGTCGTACGAATATTCCAGTCAAAAAGAATATTCCACGACCAAACGAATATTCTCCGACAGAAATGAATATTTTATAACCACTTGTTTATTTTGCAAAATTTGCACATTTCACCCATAACCAAAGCATTGTATCAAATTAACACCTTATTAATTTAGAATAATGAATAGAGGAAAAATTCAATTTTATTTATAATAAGTTGGGGTCTTACAAGGGGGCTTTCCAATAAAGATTTCTGTAAGACCCCAACTTTTATGAATAAAAATAAATTTTCTATAAATATCATTTTTGAATATTATGGAATAAATTTGATATAATGTTATAGTTGTCGGTAATATTTATAAATTTTGCAAAATACGCAAGTTGTTATATAATATTCGATTGGTCAGGAAATATTCGTACGACGGCACAATCATTGGTGGACCCCACAACAAAATTATTGTCGGATTGAGAAAACGACAAAAATATTTTTATGAAAATAACGGCGGAAGTTTTACCATTGATATTGTTGAACTACTCGGTAGTAAAAGTACAGTAATACTCGTGATTGTATAGTAGCATACGGTATTGATTATTAATGCTTATGTGAGAAGTCACTCAGTTTGATTCAATTATTGTCGATATTTTATATGTTATTAAATCAATAATTGAGATGACGAAGTTGTTAATATTATTGTTTTCATTATTAACGATGTCTAGAAGTTCTGCCAATGAGAGGTTTGGTCACCTAATTGCGCGCCAATAGGGAGAAATCCTTATTGAAAAGCCCCCTCTTTTCTGGAAATGACCTGGTTAATTAATAGTGTGAATAATAATAATGATGATGACGTTTTGTTTTATTCATATTATTATCGTAATAAAACAGAAAAACTTTTTATATAAAACAGAATACTTTTATAAAGTTATTCGTTTTATTAGGCTAATAGTAAAATCTTTTTATATAAAACATAATACTTTTATAAATTTATCTGTTTTATTAGACAATAATTAGAATATATTATATTTTATTATGCATAGTGTTTGCATAGTAAAATCATTTTAAAAGTTATTCGTTTTATTAGATTATAAATAGAATATATTATATTTTATTTAAAAGATTTTACTTTAAATATGGACCGTTCGATTAAAGTAAATCAATTTGGACCGTTCATGGATTGGTTACTATTCATTCCATTCTTCTATAAATAGAAGCTCATTCCTTCATTATTTTTTACGAATTCACTGAAACTCTAGAGAGAGAAACTATAGAAAGAAAAAAGAAAATTATTCTGCTACTTCACTACTCCGATATCAAGTTTCTTTTACGGTAAGGGGTATTATTTGTTTTGTATTCATGAAGAGAACTTCTATTATTCCATCTTTATTATTCTGTTGGAATAACCTGTATACGCGAGCTACCCTATACTTGGTGAAATTCTTCTGTATTCCATTCTTTATTATTCTGTTGGAATATCCTGTCTGTGCTTTACGCCGGACCTGGTTCTGTCTTTATTATTCTGTTGGAATATCCTGTCTGTGCTTTAAGCCAGACGTGGTCCCGTCTTTATTATCTTGTTGGTGTGAATTTCACCTGACCTGGTTCCGTCATTTAGTATTCTGTTGGAATAACCTGTGTATGCGAAGTACCGCATGTATGGTGATTTCTGTTGTATTCCATTCTTTATTATTCTGTTAAAATATCCTGTCGGTGCGTATTACGCCTGACCTGGTTCCATTATTTATTATTCTGATGGACTAACCTGTTTATGCGAAGTACCGCATGCATGGTGATTTCTTTTGTTATTCCATTCTTTATTATATTCAGTTGGTTAAAGTTTTGACTTCTATACTCCATGAAATTAGTGGAATATTCTTGATATTTGCGCCTCATCCATTATCTTTTCATGGAAATATTCTTCTGAGCATTCCTTAATTTTACTTTACAAAGAAGTATCATGTTGACAATTTGGACGTTATTAGTTCCTAAATAAATTAATTCTTGAACTTATTTTATTGAATTCTTATATCATTGTCATCATCCTCATGTTTATATTATTTTTGAAAGTCATCTGTGGCCTGTAATACATAGATGGACTTGGTATGATTATGAACAGGGATTATTCGGTGTAATCATGACCGTAATATTACAAATGATGTGGTAAAAGTCCTCATTGGCCCGAAGTGCATTGATGGACAGTTGTTGGCATGATCGTGACCATTGATGAATACACAAATATTCTTGGCCCGTAGTGCATGGATAATTTGTGGTCGTGACTCTAATGAATATCCGTGGCCGTAGTGCAGGGATGATGGGGATTATTTATTAAGCTGAGTCTCAGCGATAAAAGTGATGAAAAACCTTTTAAATCATAAAAGATAGTAGATTTTATTTTCTACTTGACTCTTTTAATGAATTGCTTGTTCCGCTGCAGTTAAACTTGATGTCTATTGTATTTTATCAGTTTAACATTGTTGGAGACTAATGATAATTTATTCTGCATTATCTTAGTCATAATATTTCTTGTTGGGCTAGTTGAGCTCACCCTTTCTTTCACTATTCTCTTCAAGAAATGAGAACGTAGCTGGGACGAGTCGGGAAATAGAGTGATGGTCCGGGATGGTGTCTTAGTAGTCCTCACTATTCTGTTAAATAGTGTGATAATAAATATAATGAGGACTAAATTGAGTGTGTATATTGTCTAGATGACAATATTTGTAAGACCCCAAATTATTAATAAATGAAATTTAATTTCCTCTATTTATCATTTTGAAATAGTAAGGGGTTGATTTGATTAATGTAGTTAGTTATGGGTAAAATGCGCAAATATTTTAAAATAAGCAGGTGGTTATAAAATATTCATTGTTGTCGGAGAATATTCGTTTGGTCGTTAAATATTCTTGTTGTCGGAGAATATTCGTACGACGGCGCAGTCTTTTGTGGGCCCCATAACAGAAAACGATTGGATGAAGAAAACGACAAGTATAAGTTGTTTATAAATAACGGCATAGTTGTGACCGTTAATACTGTTAGAATACCTAGTAGTTAAAATACAGTAATACGCGTTGTTGCACAGTAGCACACGGTATTGCACCAATTATTGATTCTTACGTAAGAAGGCATTACTCAATAATTATTATAGTAATTACTGTTCAGTATTTTATTTTATTGATTCAATAATTGCTGCGTTGATTTTTAATATTACTATTATTTCAATAATTGTCACTACACAGTATTTTTTATTATCGAAGCAATAATTCATATTATCTGAATAATATTATTAGAAAACATTATAGGCAATGTCTAGAAAGTTCTGTCTAAGGAGAAGTTTGGTCACCTAATTGCGCACCAGTAAGGAGAAATCTTTATTGGAAAGCCCCCACTTTCCTGGAAACGGCTTAGTTGTCAGTACTGTGATTCTGTAATATTATTTGTGAATAATTAATTATTGATTTATATGATGAGGAAAATATTAATTTTATGTGGATATATATGGAGAAAATTTTTAATGTGATAATTGTTGAAAATTATTATTTTATCTTTATCTGATAAAATAATTCATTTAAATATATTATTATATTTTAATAATATAATAATAATGATATTTTTACGATGAATGTGGGATATATGAGTATACGTGGATGAGAAGTATTTTTGTTACCAAAAATATTTAAAGCATGTTTTATGTGTCGGTGGACCCCATTTCTTGACTGAAATTTAATTATAGCTTGTAAAATCGTCCGTTTGTGGATTTCGGTTAATTTCTGTTTGGAATTTGAAAAAACTTTCTTCTGCAAAGTTGTAGAGAATTAAATTTCCTAGAAAAACTCACGAGATTCGAATTTTCTAATAAAAGGGCTATTTATTATGAATTATTGAAGTTCTGAAGCTCCGAAATAATTAATTTTTAGAAGTTTAAAATATTTTAAGTAACAAAAACGTTTTTTTTATTTTGGTGTGTTTCACATGTGTGGAAGGAGCTGAATTCAGATTCTTGGTGCGTATGAAGTTGTGGAAAAAAATAATAATATTATTAAATTAAATTTTCTGTTTTGGTGTTCTAAGTAATTTCCTATAAATAGGGTGCTTAGGTTAGAATTGAAAATCACACCAGAAACTGAAGTTTTCTCTTTCTATATTACCGAGCGTATTCTTCTGAGTATTTTGAGTATACTTTGAGTATTGTGAAACGGTACAAGTTCAAGTCATAGCCTATATCCGGTGTTTCAACTAGAAGTATAGTCTTTCGAGGTAAGGGGTGTTATTTTCTTCAAAAATGATATTAATTCTTCAATATCATTATGCCGAAATATTGGTTGGAAATTTTTATCAAATTTGGAACTTTTTCATGTCGGGGTTACTATTTGCGAGTTACTATTCATGAGTTACTATTCACGAGTACTATTCACGAAGCGTGATGATGTTTTTTTGTGAAATTTCTAACTTTTGGTGTTAGAGTTACTATTCACGTATACGGCACTATTTATGTATACGGCACTATTCACGTATACGACACTATTCACCAAAAAATGAAATTTCTTCTTTTCGTCCAAAATATCTATTCTGGATACTAGCTTTGATTGTATCCATGTTTTGATAATTCTTGAATTTTACCCCACTCTGGTTATTTATGAAGTATTTTTGAATGGGAATTGTTTAAAGTACGAATCCTTAATATTTGTTCTTTTGCTTCACTGGATTCGTTTTCTTTAAAATATTTTTCATTATCCTCAGTCCTAAATGATGATATAACTGAATATCTTTGGCCTGTAGTGCAAAGATGAATGATTTCTTGATGAATATCTTTGGCCCGTAGTGCAAAGATGAACATGTGTTTAGATGAACATGACCAACTGATGAATATCTTTGGCCTGTAGTGCAAAGATGAATATTTGATTCCAGATATATATTGATTGATGTTACATGGATAAAATATCGACGATGAACTTTTAAATTCATATATAGAAGATAGTAGTTTGCATTCTCTACTTAACTCTTCTAATGAATTGTTATTTCCGCTGCAGTTGTTGATTTAAAACTGGTTGTCTATTGTATTCTATTAGATTTTTCCCTGTTGAAGGCTAACGATAATTTGTTGTATATATCTTAGTCATAATATTCTTTACTGGGCTAGTTGAGCTCACCCTTTTCTTTTTTGTTCCATTTTTCTTCTCAGGAGGCGAAAATGTAGCGAGTACTAGTCGGGGTATGGAATGAAGGTTCTAGAGAGAGTTGTTTAGTAGTCCTCACTATTTTTGTAAAATAATGTATCAATAATTATGATGGGGATTTATTTGCGTGTAGATATTGTCTAGACGGCAATATCTGTATTTAAACTCATGGTTTATATATTGTAATAATAAAGTTGTAGTTATTTATGTACCATATATTTGGCGACTCAGAATGGGTTGGATGGAATGGACCTATTTTGGGGGCGTCACAGTTGGTATCAGATCTTAGGGATATGATCTCTGGCGGAGATCGGGGAATAGAACTAGGAGGGGAGAGACGAGTAAATCCTTCGCTAGTGTGTCCTACCTAAGCTTATTTGTTAGTTGGTCAGTATATAAGAATATTATGTGATATATTGATTTCCTTAATTGGCCCTTGTTTTATGACAGTATTTGAGAATGTCGACTTAGAATAGTAACAGTGGAAATGAGACCGTGGAGACGCATGTACTCACCAACGAGGAGAGCGTGCAACAGGCTGGCAATGTTCCTCCTGTGAACAACAGCACTGAGCAGATGATGAACGAGGGGATGTTTAGAAGTTTTTTGCAGTTCATGCAAAACCAGACGAGGGAGACTCGTGTTCAAAATACAGGAGGAAATGATAGCAATTCACGGGTGGTCACAGTCAAGCTGTTCAAAGAGTTGGGACCACCAGAATTCTGGAGAAAGCCGAATCCGATTAAGGCGGAGACGTGGGTCTAACAAATTACCAAGATATTCGATGTCTTGGGATGCACGGAGGAACATAAAGTTCCATTCGCTACTTTTATGTTCCGTAACGAGGCAGATTACTGGTGGGAATCTGTGAAACGTACTCATCCAGCTGCACTCAGCATGTTATGGGAGACGTTTCAGAAACTGTTCAATGACAAGTACTTCCCTGAAAGTATTCGTCATATGAAGGAAGTGGAGTTTATTAGACTGGAGCAGAATAACATGACGGTGTCCCAGTACGAGGTGAAGTTCGCGGAGTTATCCAGGTTTGCACCTCATTTGGTGGAGAATGAGGAACGTATGACGCGGATGTTTCTGAGAGGTTTGAAACCCGGCATACGTCAGTATCTCATTTCTCATAAATTTTTCTCTATTCAGATGTCGTCAACAGGGCTCAGTTGTTAGAGCGAGATAACGAGTACGTTCAACCGAGGGACCATAACCAGGATCATACCGAAGATAGCAGTCATCAGAATAACGATAACTGTGAAACCCCATATTTTATGAATAAAGAATTAATTTTCTCGAAATAATTTGTTAATATTATGGTGTGAATTTGAGATAATATTATAGTTGTGGGTAGTATTTATAAATTTTGCAAAGTATGCAAGTTGTTATATTATATTCGATTGGTCAGGGAAGATTCTTTGTGTCGGAAAATATTCGTACGACGGTACAATTATTGGTGGACCCCATAACGAAATTATTGTCGGATTGAAAAAACGACAAAAATATTTTATTAAAAATAACGGCGGAAGTTTTACCGTTGATACTGTTGAACTACTGGGTAGTAAAAGTACAGTAATACGCGTTGTTGCATAGTAGCACACGATATTGATTATTGATATTTATGTGAGAAGTCGCTCAGTTTGATTCAATTATTGTCGATTAATAATATGAATTATTATAGCGATGATGACGTTTTGTTTTATTCGTATTATTAACGTAATAAAACAGAAACATCTTTTTATATAAAACAGAATACTTTATTAAAGTTATTCTATAAATAGAATATATTATATTTTATTATGCATAGTATTGCATAGTGTTTTGCATAGTGTTTGCATAGTAAAAATCTTTTTATATAAATAGAATATATTATATTTTATTTAAAAGATTTTTCTTTAAATATGGACTGTCAGATTAAAGTAAATTAATCTGGATCGTTCATGGATTAGTTACTACGCATTCCATTTTCCTATAAATAGAAGCTCATTCCTTCATTATTTTCTTACGAATTCACTGAACTCTAGAGAGAGAAACTATAGAGAGATAGAAGAAAAGTTTTTTGCTACTTAACTTTTCTTTTCCTATATCCATTTTCTGTTACGGTAAGGGGTGTTATTCTTTCTTATTCATGAAGAGAACTGTTGTTATTCCATTTCTTATTATTCTGTTGGAATAACTTGTATACGCGGTCTACCCTATACTTGGTGAAATTCTTCTATTATTCTGTTGGAACATCCTGTCTGTGTGTTTTACACCGGACCTGGTTCCGTCTTTATTATTATTCCGTTGGAACATCTTGTCTGTGTGTTTTATACCGGACCTGGTTCCGTCTTTATTATTATTCTGTTGGAACATCCTGTCTGTGTGTTTTACACCGGACATGGTTCCGTCTTTATTACTATTCCGTTAGAACATCCTGTCTGTGTGTTTACACCGGACCTGGTTCCGTCTTTATTATTATTCCGTTGGAACATCCTGTCTGTGTATTTTACACCGGACCTGGTTCCGTCTTTATTATTATTCTGTTGGAACATCCTGTCTGTGTGTTTTACATCGGACCTGGTTCCGTCTTTATTATTCTGTTGGAACATCCTGTCGGTGCAAATTTTGCCTGACCTGGTTCCGTTATTATTATTCTGTTGGAATAACCTGTCTATGCGAAGTACCGCATGCATGGTGATTTCTGTTGTTATTCCATTCTTTATTATACTCAGTTGGTTAAAGTTTTGACTTCTATACTCCATGAAATTAGTAGAATATCCTTGATATTTGCGCTTCATCCAGTATCTTTTCATGGAAATATTCTTCTGATCATTCTTGAATTTTACTCTACAAAGCAGTATCATGTTGACAATTTGGACGTTAGTAGTTCTTGGACAAATTAATTATTGAACTTGTTTTATTGAATTCTTATATCATTGTCATCATCCTCATGTTTATGTTATGTTGAAAGTCATCTATGGCCTGTAGTGCATAGATGGACTTGGTATGATTATGACCAGGGATTATTCGGTATAATCATGACCGTAATGTTACAAATAATGTGAAAATTAAAAGTCATCATTGGCCCGTAGTGCATTGATGGACAGTTTTTGGTATGATTATAGCTATGGATTCTCTTCGGCCAAGGGATCAAAGATGAATTATTTTATGGCATGATCATGACCATTGATGAATACACAAATATCCTTGGCCCGTAATGCATGGAATTTGTGGTCGTGACCCTAATGAATATCCTTGGCCGTAGTGCAGGGATGATGTGGATTATTTATTAAGCTGAGTCTCAGCGATAAAAGTGATGAAAAACTTTTTAAATCATAAAAGATAATAGATTCTATTCTCTACTTGACTTTTTTAATGGATTGTTTGATCTGCTGCTGTTAAACCTGATGTTGTTATATTTTATCAGTTTAATACTGTTGAAGGCTAACGATAATTTATTCTGCATTATCTTAGTCATAATATTTCTTACTGGGCTAGTTGAGCTCACCCTTTCTTTCACTGTTCTCTTCAGGAAATGAGAACATAGCAGGGACTAGTCGGGGAACGGAGTGACGGTCCAGAGGATAGCATTAGTAGTCCTCACTATTCTGTGAAATAGTGTATTAATAATTGTAATGAGGACTCTTTTTGAGTTTGTATAATCTCTAGTAGACAATAATTATATTCACACTCACAGTCATGTTTTGTCGTATTGTACACGACAGTTGTATTAGTAAGTTGTATTTGAATTTTGTACCATGTATCTGACGACCCAAGATGGGTGATGTATACCTAATTTTGGGGGCGTCACAGTTGGTATCAAAGCTTAGGGATATGATCCCTAGCTAAGATGTGAGAATAGAACTAGGAGGGGAGAGACGGGGAATTCCTTCGCTAATATGACCTACTTAGATTTATTTTGTATTTAATTGGCCGGTCAAAGTATAGGGATAATATGTGATATGTTAATTAACCCTTGTTTAGTGGCAGTGTTTGAAAATGGCATCCGAGAATGTTGAGATTATCAATGGAGCACAGGAGACCTTTGAGTCTCCACAGATCAATAATCAGGATAATGTGCAACTAGAGGACAATACTCCTCATGAAAATAATAAGACCGATGAAATGGTGAATGATGGGATGTTCAGAGGCTTTATGCAATTCATGCAACAACAAGCTAAGGCATCTCCTGTCCAAAATGTAGGTAGAAATACTGATAACTCTCGGACTGTCACCGCTAAGCAGTTTAAGGAGCAATTCATGCAACAACGGGAGAAGGCGGCTCCTGTTCATAATGCAGGATGAAACCATGGCAACCCATGGTTGGTCACCGCTAAGCAATTCAAGGAGTTGGAACCACCAGAGTTTTTGGGAAAGCCAGAACCACTTAAGGCGGAGACGTGATTAAAGCAGATCACCAAGATATTTGATGTCTTGGGATGCTCCGAGGAGCAAAAGGTTCCCTTTGCCACCTTTATGTTGCGTGAAGAGGCAGATTACTGGTGGGAATCGGTAAAACGTACTCAACCTGCCGCACTGAAGATGTGTTGGGAGAAGTTCCAAGAGCTGTTCAACGACAAATACTTTCCCGAAAGTATTCGTCACATGAAGGAGGTTGAGTTTATCAAATTTGAGCAAAACAATATGACCGTGTCGCAATACGAGGCAAAATTTGCGGATTTATCCCGGTTTGCGTCCCACTTGGTGGATAATGAAGAGAGAATGGCTCGATTATTTTTAAGAGGTTTGAAGCCGGAGATACGTCAACATCTTATTTATCATAAACTGTGTTTGTATTCAGATGTTGTAAATAGGGCTCAGTTGGTGGAGCGCGATAACGAGTCAACCAAACCAAAAGAGAGCATCCAACAAAATTATAATACCGGTGATAACAGTCATCAAAGCGGTGATAATAAGCACGGTGGGAATCAACATGTCAGAAATGGTAACCACTTCGGTAATAATCATGGCCAAAATAATAAGAATGGATATTTCAAGAAGAGAAGGTTCAACAATGATGTAAAGACGTCAGTACCAGTACCCATTTTAAAGGAAGAAGAACGACTACCGGTCGTATGTTTCAAATGCGGACAGAAGGGACACATCCGTCCAAACTGTACGCAACAGTCCAAAGCATGTTTTAATTGCGGAAGAGAAGGTCACCTAGCTCAATTTTATCGTATGATGAAGTCAATTCCAGCTGGGATAATGATGCCAAAGGATATCCCAGACAAGCCAAAGCCAGTAGTTTAAGAGAGAGCGTTTTTTTTTCTCTCGTGACGAGGAACCTGAATAAAATTATCACGGGTAAGTTAATCATAAGCTCTTACGAAGTCTATACCGTGTTAGATACTGGTTCTACTCACTCTTTTATTTCACCTAGTTGTGTTCAATGTTTGTACTTAACTCCGGAGAAGTTAAACTTTGATTTATCTATTGAAACTCCATTGGGAGAAACCTTCGTTACCTCCACTGTTTATAAATCTTATTTGATTCAAATCGACACTTTCACGTTACGTGTTGATCTTGTCTCTTTGAAAATACTTTCCTTTGATGCAATTTTAGGAAACGATTGGTTAACTACTGATCATGTTTTTCGTAAGGTTGTTAGCTTTCATATTCCTAACCAACCTATTATGCGAATTCAAGCAACCAAACCACTAAATTCAATCATTGTCATATCAAGCCATAAGTAAAGAGCCCCGATCCTTTTGTTGATGACTTCCTTGTATGGAATGCACCGAAGCCAGACTTTCTGTAGGCGACGTCGTGAATGACGATAACAAGTTGATAGGTATCATTGTGAGGTGCTATCTAGGTTAAGGGATAGAAGTCACAGTTGGTATCAATGTGACGTACTATCCAAGTCTTGGATGTGAGTAACAGTTTTGAATGATAATTTTATCATTAATAAATCTCTTGACGTATTTCTGAAGACTTCTTAGCCTACCCCAGAGCGTGAAATCGAATTTTGTATTGACACCAGTACAAAACCCATTTCTTAAACCCTCAAAATAATTTTTTCAACTAAAACGAAAGTAACATGCACCAAAGACGTTGACTCGAGCTGTTGAAAATTACGATCGTACTATTCAATATCATCGTGGAAAAGCGAACGTGGTAGCTGATGTGTTGAGTAGAAGATCGTAAGCGTTTACAAGTGCGATGTTGTTAACACAAAGACTCATTTCGTATAACTTGCAAATGATGAAGATAGAGTTAAAGACTCTAGGGACCCACGTGAAGATAACGAATATACGAGTAAAATTGACTTTAATCGATAAAGTTAAAGACGTTCAAGCTACATACCTGAATCTGATGAATGTGAAGAAGAAGGTTCAAGAGGGTGTTATTTTAGAAGCAAGAGTTGCTGAAGAGAGGAAATCTCAACCCTCGATTTAATTGGCCCGTTTGAAATCCTCGATTGAGTAGGAACTATGACTTATAGACTTGTTTTACCGCCAAATATATTGCGTGTTCATAACGTTTTTTTTCGTATCAATGTTACGTAAATATGTGGACGACCCGAACCACATTATTAATTTAGAACCGGACGAGATTGCGGATGATTTAACGTTTGAAGAGATACGTGTTACAATCTTGGATAAGAAGAATCGTATTCAACACTCAAAGGTTATATCTCAAGAGTTAGAATTTGAAGTGAAGTCAATGTATCCTCACCTGTTCGGCATACCAGGTACGTACGTAAATTTCGAGGGCGAAATTCCATAAGGAGGGGAGATTGTGAAACCCCAGATTTTATGAATAAAGAATTAATTTTCTCGAAATAAATTTTTAATATTATGGTGTGAATTTGAGATAATATTATAGTTATGGGTAGTATTTATAAATTTTGTAAAGTTTGCAAGTTGTTATATTATATTCGATTGGTAAGGGAATATTCTTTGTGTCGAAAAATATTCGTACGTCGGTACAATTATTGGTGGACCCCACAACGGAATTATTGTCGGATTGAAAAAACGACAAAAATATTTTATTGAAAATAACGGCGGAAGTTTTACCGTTGATATTGTTGAACTACTGGGTAGTAAAAGTACAGTAATACGCGTTGTTGCATAGTAGCACACGGTATTGATTATTGATATTTATGTGAGAAGTCGCTCAGTTTGATTCAATTATTGTCGATTAATAATATGAATTATTATAGCGATGATGACGTTTTGTTTTATTCGTATTATTAACGTAATAAAACAGAAACATCTTTTTATATAAAACAGAATACTTTATTAAAGTTATTATATAAATAGAATATATTATATTTTATTATGCATAGTGTTGCATAGTGTTTGCATAGTAAAAATCTTTTTATATAAATAGAATATATTATATTTTATTTAAAAGAATTTTCTTTAAATATGGACCGTCAGATTAAAGTAAATTAATCTGGATCGTTCATGGATTAGTTACTACGCATTCCATTTTCCTATAAATAGAAGCTCATTCCTTCATTATTTTCTTACGAATTCACTGAACTCTAGAGAGAGAAACTATAGAGAGATAGAAGAAAAGTTTTTTGCTACTTAACTTTTCTTTTCCTATATCCATTTTCTGTTACGGTAAGGGGTGTTATTCTTTCTTATTCATGAAGAGAACTGTTGTTATTCCATTTCTTATTATTCTGTTGGAATAACCTGTATACGCGGTCTACCCTATACTTGGTGAAATTCTTCTATTATTCTGTTGGAACATCCTGTCTGTGTGTTTTACACCGGACCTGGTTCCGTCTTTATTATTATTCCGTTGGAACATCTTGTCTGTGTGTTTTACACCGGACCTGGTTCCGTCTTTATTATTATTCCGTTGGAACATCCTGTCTGTGTGTTTTACACCGGACCTGGTTCCGTCTTTATTACTATTCCGTTGGAACATCCTGTCTGTGTGTTTACACCGGACATGGTTCCGTCTTTATTATTATTCCGTTGGAACATCCTATCTGTGTATTTTACACCGGACCTGGTTCCGTCTTTATTATTATTCCGTTGGAACATCCTGTCTGTGTGTTTTACATCGGATCTGGTTCCGTCTTTATTATTCTGTTGGAACATCATGCCGGTGCAAATTTTGCCTGACCTGGTTCCGTTATTATTATTCTGTTGGAATAACCTGTCTATGCGAAGTACCGCATGCATGGTGATTTCTGTTGTTATTCCATTCTTTATTATACTCAGTTGGTTAAAGTTTTGACTTCTATACTCCATGAAATTAGTAGAATATCCTTGATATTTGCGCTTCATCCAGTATCTTTTCATGGAAATATTCTTCTGATCATTCTTGAATTTTACTCTACAAAGCAGTATCATGTTGACAATTTGGACGTTAGTAGTTCTTGGACAAATTAATTCTTGAACTTGTTTTATTGAATTCTTATATCATTGTCATCATCCTCATGTTTATGTTATGTTGAAAGTCATCTGTGGCCTGTAGTGCATAGATGGACTTGGTATGATTATGACCAGGGATTATTCGGTATAATCATGACCGTAATGTTACAAATAATGTGAAAATTAAAAGTCATCATTGGCCCGTAGTGCATTGATGGACAGTTTTTGGTATGATTATAGCTATGGATTCTCTTCGGCCAAGGGATCAAAGATGAATTATTTTATGGCATGATCATGACCATTGATGAATACACAAATATCCTTGGTCCGTAATGCATGGAATTTGTGGTCGTGACCCTAATGAATATCCTTGGTCGTAGTGCAGGGATGATGTGGATTATTTATTAAGCTGAGTCTCAACGATAAAAGTGATGAAAAACTTTTTAAATCATAAAAGATAATAGATTCTATCCTCTACTTGACTTTTTTAATGGATTGCTTGATCTGCTGCTGTTAAACCTGATGTTGTTATATTTTATCAGTTTAATACTGTTGAAGGCTAACGATAATTTATTCTGCATTATCTTAGTCATAATATTTCTTACTGGGCTAGTTGAGCTCACCCTTTCTTTCACTGTTCTCTTCAGGAAATGAGAACATAGCAGGGACTAGTCGGGGAACGGAGTGACGGTCCAGAGGATAGCATTAGTAGTCCTCACTATTCTGTGAAATAGTGTATTAATAATTGTAATGAGGACTCTTTTTGAGTTTGTATAATCTTTAGTAGACAATAATTATATTCAAACTCACAGTCATATTTTGTCGTATTGTAAACGACACTTGTATTAGTAAGTTGTATTTGAATTTTGTACCATGTATCTGACGACCCAAGATGGGTGATGTATACCTAATTTTGGGGGCGTCACAATAACCAGCGGAGAAAGAAGAATACGGAAAAAGGCGGTAACCACTCTGGTGGTAATCGTGGCCATGAAAATAGAAGAAGCGAGTCGGGAGGAGATTTTAAAAAGAGGAGATTCAACAACGACCATGTGAAGACGTCAGCGCCAGTAGAAACTAGTTCCAAGGGAGGAGAAATACCACCGGTCGTATGTTACAAATGCGGGAAAGAGGGACATATTAGCCCAAACTGCCCACAACAGTTTAAGGTATGCTATAATTGTGGAAAAGAAGGACATATCGCTGGAGATTGTACGATATGGAAACCCAATCCAACGGGAATGGTGATTCAAAAGGATGTCCCAGAAAAGTCAAAGTCAACGGTTCCTGGAAGAGCCTTTGTCGTGACCGGTCAAAATGTGAGGAACCCGAACGAAGTTAGGACGGGTTAGTTAATTATAAATTCTTGCGAAGTTTATACCTTACTAGATACCGGTTCTACCCATTCTTTTATCTCTCTTGCTTGCGCTCAACGTTTGAACTTGACTACGGAGAAATTATACTTTGACCTATTTATGGAGACTCCGTTAGGAGAAACTTTCATTACATCCGTTGTTTAGAAATCTTCTTGATTCAGGTTGGCACTATCACATTACCTGTTAACCTTATTTCTATAGAGATATTTGCTTTTGATGTGATTTTAAGGTTAACTACTCATCATGTCGAAATTGATTACTTTCGTAAGGTTGTTAGTTTTCATATTCCTAAGCAACCTGTTATTCGAATTCAAGTAATCAAACCATTGTAGTCAAACATTTTCATATCAAGCCATGAAGTCATTCGTTTATTACGGATGTCAAGTTTTCTTAGTCCATGTTATGGATTTGAATAAAGACACATCAGATTTGAATAATATTCCTGTTGTTATTGATTTTTCTTGACGTATTTCCTGAAGAATTTCTTGGCTTACTCCTAAATCTTGATATTAAATTTTGTATCGACTTTGAACCCGGTACAAAACTCATTTCTAAAATCTCATATCAAATGGCTCCTATTGAACTTCAGAAGTTAAAAATTCAACTATAGAATTTGGTACCTGAGCCTTTATCTGGTGACCTCCTTTGTGGAATGTACCGAAGCCAGACTCTCCGTAGGGGACAATATTCGTGCGATAGTAAACTGATAGGTGTCATTGTAACGTGCTATCCAAGGTTAGGATATGAGTCACAGTTGAGAACAACCTAAGTCGGTAATCGAAATACGTAGTTTTCTAGGCTTAGTTGGTTATTATCGGAGATTCGTTGAAGGATATTCTCGAATCGCTATTCCATTAACGCAGCTGACTCGTAGAGATACAAAATTCAAATGGAGAAAGGAATGTGGGAAGAGTTTCGAAAAACTCAAGAGGACACTCATTTCAGCACATGTTCTGACCATGCCATCCGGGAAAAGCGAACGTGGTAGTTGATGTGTTGAGTAGAAGATCGTATACAAGTATGAGTACGATATTGTCAAAGACTCATTTCGTATAATTTATAAATAAAAGAGATGGAGATGAAAACTCTAGGTACCCACGTGATGATATACGAGTATAATCGACTTTAATTAATAAAGTTAAAGTTATTCAAGCTACACACCAGAGCTGATGAATTTGAAGAAGGAGGTGCAAGAAGTTGTTATTTCAAAAGCGAGAATCGGTGAGGTGAGGAAAGCTCAAACCTTCGATTTATTAATCCATTTGAAATTCTCGATCGAATAGGAACTGTGGCCTATAGACTCGTTTTATCGCCAAGTATGACGCGTGTTCATAACGTTTTTCATGTATCAAAGTTACGAAATTATGTGGACGACCCGAACCACGTCATTGAGTTAGAACCGGAAGAGATAGCCGAAGACTTAACATATGAAGAGGTACTTGTCAAGATTTTGGATAGGAAGGAGCATGTCCTACGTACGAAGGTCATACCACAAGTTAAAGTTTTGTGGAGAAACCATGCTATTGAGGAAATGACCTGTGAGTTGGAAACGGAAATGAAAGCGAGGTATTCTCATCTTTTCGAAACACCAGGTACATACGTCAATTTCGAGGACGAAATTTCATAAGAAGGGGAGGTTGTAAGACCCCAAATTATTAATAAATGAAATTTAATTTCCTCTATTTATCATTTTGAAATAGTAAGGGGTTGATTTGATTAATGTGGTTAGTTATGGGTAAAATGCGCAAATATTTTAAAATAAGCAGGTGGTTATAAAATATTCATTGTTGTCGGAGAATATTCGTTTGGTCGTTAAATATTCTTGCTGTCGGGGAATATTCGTACGGCGGCGCAGTCTTTTATAGACCCCATAACAGAAAGCGATTGGATGAAGAAAACGAAAAGTATAAGTTGTTTATAAATAACGGCGTAGTTGTGACCGTTAATACTGTTAGAATACCCGGTGGTTAAAATATAGTAATACGCGTTGTTGCACAGTAGCACACGGTATTGCACCAATTATTGATTCTTACGTAAGAAGGCATTACTCAATAATTGTTACAGTAATTACTGTTCAGTATTTTATTTTATTGATTCAATAATTGCTGCGTTGATTTTTTATATTACTGTTATTTCAATAATTGTCACTACACAGTATTTTTCATTATCGAAGCAATAATTCATATTATTTGAATAATATTATTAGAAAATATTATTGGCAATGTCTAGAAAGTTCTGTCTAAGGAGAGGTTTGGTCACCTAATTGCGCGCCAGTAAGGAGAAATCTTTATTGGAAAGCCCCCACTTTCCTGGGAACGGCCTGGTTGCCAGTACTGTGATTCTGTAATATTATTTGTGAATAATTAATTATTGATTTATATGATGAGGAAAATATTGATTTTATATGGATATAGATGGAGAAAATTTTTAATGTGACAATTGTTGAAAATTAATATTTTATCTTTTTCTGATAAAATAATTCATTTAAATATATTATTATATTTTAATAATATAATAATGATGATATTTTTACGATGAATGTGGGATATATGAGTATACGTGGAGGAGAAGTATTTTTGTTACCAAAAATATTTAAAGTATGTTTTATGTGTTGGTGGACCCTATTTCTTGACTGAAATTTGATTATAGCTTGTAAAATCGTCCGTTTGTGAATTTCGGTCAATTTCTGTTTGCAATTTGGAAAAACTTTCTTCTGCAAAGTTGTAGAGAATTAAATTTCCTATAAAAACTCACGAGATTCGAATTTTTTGATAAAATGACTATTTATTATGAATTATTAAAGTTCCGAAGCTCCGAAATAATTAATTTTTAGAAGTTTAAAATATTTTAAGTAACAAAAACATTTTTTTTATTTTGGTTTGTTTCACATGTGTGTGGAAGGAACTGAATTCAGATTCTTGGTGCGTATGAAGTTGTGGATATTAAATTAAATTTTCTGCTTTGGTGTTCTAAGTAATTTCCTATAAATAGGGTGCTTAGGTTAGAATTGAAAATCACACCAGAAACTGAAGTTTTCTCTCTCTATATTATCGAGCGTATTCTTGTGAATATTTTGAGAATACTTTGAGTATTGCTAAACGGTGAAAGTTCAAGTCATAGCCTATATCTGGTGTTTCAACTAGAAATACTTTCTTTCGAGGTAAGGGTGTTATTTTCTTCAAAAATGATATTATTTCTTCAATATCATTATGCCGAAATTTTGGTTGGAAATTTTTATCAAATTTAGAACTTTTTCATGTCGGGGTTACTATTCATGAGTTAATATTCACGAGTTACTATTCACGAGTTACTATTCATGAGTACTATTCACGAAGCGTGATGATGTTTTTTTATGAAATTTCTATCTTTTGGTGTCGGAGTTACTATTCACATATACGGCACTATTCACGTATACGGCACTATTCACCAAAAAATGAAATTTCTTCTTTTCGTCCAAAATATCTATTCTGGATACTACCTTTGATTGTATCCATGTTTTGATCATTCTTGAATTTTACCCCACTCTGGTTATTTATGAAGTATTTTTGAATGGAAATTGTTTAAAGTACGAATCCTTAATATTTGTTCTTTTGCTTCACTGGATTCGTTTTCTTTAAAATATTTTTCATCATCCTCAGTCCTAAATGATGATATAACTGAATATCTTTGGCATGTAGTGCAAAGATGAATGATTTCTTGATGAATATCTTTGGCCCGTAGTGCAAAGATGAATATGTGTTTAGATGAACATGACCAACTGATGAATATCTTTGGCCTGTAGTGCAAAGATGAATATTTGATTCCAGATATATATTGATTGATGTTACAGGGATAAAATATCGACGATGAACTTTTAAATTCATATATAGAAGATAGTAGTTTGCATTCTCTACTTAACTCTTCTAATGAATTGTTGTTTCCGTTGCAGTTGTTGATTTAAAACTGGTTGTCTATTGTATTCTATTAGATTTTTCCCTGTTGAAGGCTAACGATAATTTGTTGTATATTATCTTAGTCATAATATTCTTTACTGGGCTAGTTGAGCTCACCCTTTTCTTTTTTGTTCCATTTTTCTTCTCAGGAGGCGAGAATATAGCGAGTACTAGTCGGGGTATGGAATGAAGGTTCTAGAGAGAGTTGTTTAGTAGTCCTCACTATTTTTGTAAAATAATATATCAATAATTATGATGGGGATTTATTTGCGTGTGGATATTGTCTAGACGGCAATATCTGTATTTAAACTCAAAGTTTATATGTTGTAATAATAAAGTTGTAGTTATTTCTGTACCATGTATTTGGCGACTCATAATGGGTTGGATGGAATGGACCTATTTTGGGGGCGTCACAATATTTATATTAAAACTCACAGCATGAATTTTGTTGTATTTTACACGACTGTTGTATAATCAAGTTGTATTTGAATTTAGTACCATGTATTTGACGACTCAAGATGGGTGATGTATACCTATTTTGGGGGCGTCACAATTTCTCCCTATTGGCGTGCAATTAGGTAACCAACCCTCTCCTTGACAGAACTTCTAGGCATCGTTAATATTGCAAATAATAATATTAATAACTTTGTTGTCTCAATTATTGATTTAATAATATATAAAATATCGACAATAATTGAATCAAATAACGTGAGATATTATACAACAATTACTGTAACAATAATTGAACAAAACTGAGTGACTGCTCACGTAATCATCAATAATCAATACCGTGTACTACTATGCAACCACGCGTATTACTGTACTTTTACTACCGAGTAGTTCAACAGTATTAACGGTAAAACTTCCGACGTTATTTTCATAAAAATATTTTTATCTTTTTCTTAATCCGACAATAATTCCGTTGTGGGGTCCACCAATGATTGCGCCGTTGTACGAATATTCCTTGCTAAAACGAATATTCTCCGACCAATCGAATATAATACAACAACTTGCATACTTTGCATAATTTATAAATACTACACACAACTATAACATTATAACAAATTCACTCCATAATATTCAAAAATGATATTTATAAAAAATTTATTTTTATTCATAAAAGATGGGGTCTTACAGCAGCACTACAAAAAATATACTCTATGAACCAAAAATAAATGCTCTAACTCTCTCTTTATATAACTATGAAACTGATGGAAAACAGGATACTAAAATGACTAATAATTCTTAATTGCTTGTGAATGAGTGAATGAGAAGGCTCCCCCCTCCTATCTATTTATAGGAGAGGTTGGTGACCATTCGGATGAGTACTTAGCCCTTGAAAAGGCATGAGATGCTACTGAAAAGACATGGTTGGCATCATTCGGTCAAAACGACATAGTTTTGATCATTTACAGAATAGGCGCATCTATTTGGACCCATAAAACGACGTAGTTTACATCACTGTTGTCAAACCCGGACCGGACCGCCGGTTCAACCGGAAAAAACCGGACCCGGTTCACTCAACGGTCCGGTTTCGGACCATTAAACCACTTTTGCTCAAAAACCGTTCAGAACCGGTGAACCGGCGGTTGAACCGGTTGACCCAGTGAACCGGTGACCGGTTCACGGGTTTGACCGGTTCTCTCCTTAAAGATAAAAAAAAAATATATTACAAATTTTATTTTATTTTAGTAATTTAGTTGAGACTTTGTTTGGTATTTTACATATTTTTGCATTCATTTAATCAAACACTTGAACTTGTGGTTGAATTTTGGAATTTGAATGTATCTTAGAGATGTTTAGTTTTTTTTTTGTAGATAAATTGATTAATTTTACATATTTACTAAATATTATATACAATATATAATAATAATTAATATAATTAATTATTTATTATTTATTACATATTAATGACGTCACTGGGTCAATAACGGTCCGACCACTGGTTGGACCAGTGACCCATCCACCCAGTAACTTTTCCGGTTCGATGACCGGTCCGGGTTTAAAAACCTTGGTTTACATAACCAAAACCACGTAGTTTTAGGCTTAGTAGAAAAGGCGCGACAAAACGACGTAGTTTTGTGCCGTCTGTTCAGACTGATACCCTTTCAGTAGATACCGCTTCTCAAACAGTTTTGATAATAGAATTAAAAAATTTAAATACATTTTAATTAAAAAATTATATACAAAGACTCACGACCCCAAGCAAAGTCAAGCCAGGCGGCGACGCATAGGTTCGAACCAAGTCTAGACTAGGTCATCTCCTTTCCAAAAAAGTGGGATGCCCCTTGGGGCCCAAACTCAAGAGCAATTCTGTTGTATATAAACACATTAAAAGTTTAATTCATAACATATGTGAGACTTAGTTTTTCGACATGTATTTATTATCATTTATCATTTTCAATTGTTATATTTGAGAGTTAATATCTCATTCATTACTCCATGGATTTGAGCTTCCAAATACTTAATTTAATCTACTCATAAAGTAGAACACATTAATATATGGAATCATTAAAAATAATTAATGACACTCACATTAATTTAGACTCAAATTCTAACAAAATCTTTGCTAAGAGAAGAAGAGCTTCAAGAAGGTACAATCCTTTAACCTTAGAATGTTGTCCTCTGTTTTGTTCAACTAGTACATTTCAGTTGGGTAGGGTAGTTATGCATGCTTGGTTGTGGGAGTGGATTCTGAAGTTATAAAGTGGTTTTTATACAGATTATATGTTGATGTGTTAAAATGTGTAACAACTTAAAGTTAAATGCAAAAAATAACATAAAACACCTTACTGAGATAGTCTTAAAAACAGGACAAAAACCTTGGATAAATACAGTGTTTTGTGTTCATGGTTGATGCAGACTATATGTATCGACTGTTGAAACTTATTAACCAATTCTAATAAAACAAATGAAAAATGTTAACTTTGTCATGGGTATTTTGTTTTGCCAAAACAGTCCAAATTGTCTATCAATCTGCTAACTTAGACTGGTATCAGGGGCTTGAGTTACTCGTTACTTATTGGTGCAAAGAGTTTCCGAATCCGTAAGCATAGAGACCAAGCTAATACATTTTGATATAACGTGAGAGATCATAACACACAATTTTAAAACCAAGCCCGCTGTTTCACATCTTCTTTTCAATATTTTGAGTTGGAGGTAGCACTTGGGATTTCTTGGTATCAGCTCTGAGTAAGCAGGACGTTGGATTACAAATCTCACTTTCTTATACTTTATCTTGTCATTTTTCTATTTTTACCGTGCATCTTGACTCAAATGTGATAAATGAGATTTTCTCCCCATGAGGAGGAAGATGTGAAACAAAGTCTCCTTATTGTTTCCTCTTTCCTTCTCATTACCTCCTAAACTACCCACATTTTATACACACACACAAATATATATATATATATATATATATATATATATATATATATATATAATGAGTTGGTTGTTTTTTTTAAGGGATAAAAAAATATCTAGCCACCTAATATGACCTTTGTCACCAATAATATGAACCAGTCAAATCACATTTTCTTTTCTTGAGCGGTTGAGCCTTTAGCAGCCACTATAGATTTTTCCTCATCCCAACTGTGCAATTGTGTCAAACTGACAATATAGCTCCAAGTTATCAACTTTCTGTCTCCTTTTTTCCAAACTCTCCCCAAAACATCCATGGCTACAAACAAAACCGAACCATCATGGCCTGAACTTCAAGGAACCAAAAATTGGCAAGGACTTCTTGAACCCTTAGACCTCAACCTCCGGAACCTAATTCTCCGGTGCGGCGACTTCTGCCAAGCCACCTACGATGCCTTCAACAACGACGAAAACTCCAAGTACTGCGGCAGCAGCCGATACGGCAAGAAGGACTTTTTCCAAAAAGTCATGCTCACAAATGCTTCCAACTACCAAGTCTCTTGTTTCCTCTACGCCACAGCAAAAGTCAGCGTCCATAAAGCCTTCCTCCTCCACTCTCGCTCCCGTGAGGCTTGGGACCGGGAATCTAACTGGATTGGATACGTCGCCACCACCACCGACGAAGCCAGTGCTGCACTAGGCCGCCGTGAAATCTACGTGGCTTGGCGAGGAACAAGTCGAAACTACGAGTGGATTGATGTGTTTGATCCAAAGCTTGCTTCTGCCAAGCCATTGCTACGAAAAACGAATGAACAAATCAGTACTACTAGTGGTAGTAGCAGCAACAGCAGCGATGATGAAGACGATGCTTTGCCGAAAATCATGAAAGGCTGGCTCACAATTTACAATTCGGATGACCAGAATTCTCAATTTACAAAACTGAGTGCAAGAGCACAACTGATGACAAAGATAAAACAGTTGGTGGAACAATACAAGGATGAAAAATTAAGCATAACTTTTACAGGGCATAGTCTTGGAGCAAGTCTATCAATTGTATCAGCTTTTGATCTAGCTGAAAATGGTATCACCAACATCCCCATTTCTGCTTTTGTATTCGGTTGCCCACAAGTGGGCAACAAGGCTTTCAATGAGAAGCTGAAGAAATTTTCAAATGTAAAAATCTTGCACATAAGGAACAAGATTGATCTCATTCCTCTTTACCCAAGCCCCTTGTTGGGATATGTGAATTCGGGGATCAATTTAATGATCGATACCCGAAAATCGCCGAGCTTGAAGGATTCGAAGAACCCGAGTGACTGGCATAATTTGCAGGGGATGTTACATACTGTGGATGGTTGGAATGGAGATGAGGGGGAGTTTGAGCTGAAGGTGAAGAGGAGCTTGGCTTTGGTGAATAAGTCCAGTGAGTTTTTGAAAGAAGAGTATTTGATTCCAGGGTCATGGTGGATTGAGAAGAACAAAGGCATGGTGCGTGATGAAAATGGAGAATGGGGTTTGGCACCACAGGCAGAAGAGGACCTACCAGTCCCAGAATATTGACCACTTGTGTAGTGTAGTGGTTGTATTTTAGTGGTTTCTGGTGCTTTTTCCTGCAATTTTTGCTTGAGTAATGCTAGGCCATAAATTATTTTATAAATATTTTACAAATTATTGACGTGACATACTCTACTTTGACCCCACACAATATGTTAAAGTGGAGTATGTTTCATTAGCAGTTTGTAAAATATTTATAGAATAATTTGTGTCTCTAGCGTTATTCTATTTTTTGCTTTCTCTAATCTGTGTTGTGCTTTATATGGATTCCCCATAGTTGATTTAATGGAGGTAGTTCATGCTTTTTTAACGATTTTTTTTTTATGATTTATATAGTTTTATTATATATGGTATGAAGTAAATTAAATAAAAGGGAAAAAAAAGGAAATCGAGAGCATAAATGCATTTCAAGATTCAACATTTTACAATTGGAATTGTTGACACCTAATTTTTTTCAAAAAAATAGAATTAACACATCGAAACCAGACGGACATTTGGAGCCAAAAAAGTCAGAAAACGTGTCCGAAAAAGTATACGAAGTATTTAAAATGATCCTTGATACTCCTGGATAATTACAAATCAATCGAATCGAAAATTAGAGCAATTTACACCCGAAATGTAAATAGTCAGTAGTCACAGTCAAACCAAAAAGTTTGCCAGAACGTCGTCCGGGATACACCAAAATGTCCCATAAGGAATTATGGAGCAGACAGCGCGGGAATCGAAATCCAGACAGAACAGTTTTCAATTGATAAAAATCGGTTATGAAAAACGGTAATGATACGTGAATTTGGTAAGTTGATCAATACAATGTCGACACGCAGATATGAGTAATCTGTTTTTTTATGTGTCAGTCCTGTATTGATCAATTGACCTAACATATTATGAGGTTAACTTCATTGTAATGTAACCGGATCCCTAGAAAATGTTCAAAAATTTGTGAATTTTATTTCAGACATAGTGGTGCAGAGTGTAAATGGTAGTCGAAGAGAACAGTCATTTCACAGGGACGGATCCGTTGAAATTTTGTAACCTCTGACTGAACTTTCATACGTAACGTTAAATGTAGTAGTGTTTATGAATGTTTTTTTTTTCTTCAAAACATACTCCATGGATTGCAATTGCATAGTTGGATTATAAAGTCACATAAAATAATTTATTGTTGGTGATGAGTCCGTATGGTTTTAAGATAAAATCCATGAGAATATCTAATTAGGGAGACCCCATGAAGTGACGGAAGGTGGTATTCAAACAAAGAAAAAGGAATCCTATGCTGTAAGAGAGAAGCTCAACCACAAATATGTTATCGTGATAAGTGAAGGATAACGTACGAATTACAATAATGAAAAATAAATAAAAAATCTCTTACTTGATTTTTAAAAAAGTTATTAAAATTATAAAAAAAGTGGTGATTTTTTTATTATTGAAGAAGATGTCCAATTGGAAAGTAACACTTGTCGTTCCTTGTTCGCGCTCAAACTCAATACAGGATTTAGATTTAATTAATTACCATAATTTCCCTACGAAAAGACCACCAACAGCAACAGGCAACAGCCAACACTGGTAATCCCATAATATAGTTTGTCTGGGTTGCTACAACGAGATTATTATTATTATTATTATTGTACTAAATCCATAACTTATATATTGAAAGGATCACTACTACCACAAGAACAATAATTAGGTGCTTTTAATCAATACAATAATTAATATTATTATAAACTATCTAAAAAATATTACTTATTGCAAGTTTTATTATTTCATTTTAATGAGACATCTTAATTTTAAATTTGAGAGGGGGATGGGGGGAATATCAAATAACCCAGGTTCATAACAACTTCAGGTATGCACCTCCGCAAATTGTTAGCACGCCAATTTCTATTTGGTATATGAAACCAAAACTTAGGTTGTTAATCCTGGGTACTTATTCCCATCTAGCCTCCCATCTAATCTTGACATTGTTGGACAAGATTCTGACGCTCCTTTACTAAAGTATATACAAATAGACAACATAACAGAGGCAGAATTCATAGGTCTGCAAGTTACCAAACTAGATGATCAACCCCCTCAAACGCTGGTGATAGAGGAACCTAAAATTGATTAAGAAGACAGATCCTAAAACAAATATATTCATAAAACATATGAACATGTACATACATGTGTAGATAATCATACACACAAATTCAAAAAAACACATCTCGGAAGAGAACAGATGGAGGAATATATATTTGTTCTATTACTGCAACGTTTTTCATTAAACCCAATTGAAAATGTTGTTCCACCATCCCTTCTAGTGACAACTGACAAACCCTAATGCCTCTCTCAGAATATACCATGACTGGAAAGTTATGCGCATAGTGTCAAGTTTTGCGCATGTGCAGCAGTGCAGGCGTGTTTATTTAACTAAGCAAACGGAAAAGAGCAATAGAAGTCTGATACTATTTGATCCACTTAAAAGACAAACTCAAGAAGAGTAGTAGCAATTATTTCTTACAAACACAAGTTCTTGCATACACCCTTATGAACTACTAAAAGGACAAACTCACACAGTAGTGATTTTGTACCAAACCTTACTTACTTCATTTCTTTCCGCGCAATTTCACTCCAAGTGCTCTCTCCAACTTGGAGATAATCTGCTGGTTTGGAATAGCTTTTCCAGATTCATACTCTTGGATTATTTGAGGCTTCTCATTGATCAACTACAGTCAAAAACCTAAGATCAGTATGCAAGTCCACATGTGTATGTAGGTGCATCCACACAAACAAAAGAATAAGTCAGAGAGAGGCAGAAATTACTTGACTGAGCTGTGCTTGTGTAAGTTTCTTATCCATTCGAGCCTGCATAATATTTTTCTTCAATTCAGTGGGTACACGATCATCTGTTGAGTAAAGTAGATGACATATACAGCATAAGAGTGATACATACTACAAAGGTAAAAGATGCCTTAGCAAATCAAATGTGGGGTAAAGAAAGCAATAGTTTTGTAGGAGAGGAGGGTTCAGAAATATAGTTCAGCGGCACAGCTTCAAAGGATTCAGGAATTCAACTGAATATGAGCAACGCGGGATCAAGTATCAAATAGAACAAACACTACAGCATATGTATATCTCCAGCAACATTATACAAAGTGAGGATGGAGCAAGAAAAGACTGGCTATGCAGTACTAGTACAGTTTCCAAAAGTTTTAAACTATTAGAAGATTCTCCCTAGTTCCTTTTTAATTGACGTTTTAGGAGAAAATACAAAGATTAAGAAACGTAATTAACGCTTTGTCTGATCGATCAAAATGGTTATAAAATCTCAATGTTACCCTTCTAAAATTCATTGAAAAAGACGAAAAAGAAACAAATTAGTATTTAGTAGGGATAATATGGAAAACTAAGTCATTAATGCTTCCTTAACATCTAAAAATCACAGATAAAAAAGAACCAAGGGAGTACCATGCTGTCATGTACAAAATACAGTGCATGTAATAAACATATGCAAGTCATTATCTCCTTTTCTAATATATTTCGTGTAGGCATAACAAAGTTTTTTATACTTTTGCCTAAAATAGTGGCAAATGACATGTTTAAAATTATGATTAAGTTCGTTCAATTTTTCCTATTTAAACTTGTGAAATATTTTATGTTGAACTCCTAGAAAATTGGAAATCAAGTAAAGGAAACAAAGACCCCTTTTCATATTATTCATCATGTAGTCTCGATTCTCGAACTGGCCTGTAATAATGCCATTGTTTACTTCTCCTTACATAAACTGGCATGGAGAAGGATATAAAGAACACTCTCATCGAATGTGGTGAGAAATCCATAAACTACAGCTTAATTCTCTAAAGTAGACAATATAACTCCGCAGTTTTGTCCACAAAAAAAAGAAGAAAAATAAGGTTAAAATGCTAAAATTTCATAGATTCATATATAATTTGACTGGATTATTAAATAATGAACAAGATTCCTTTGTAAAAGAATTATTTGAATAGAGGCCCAAGAAATACTTCATTTTTACTATCTTCACAAAATAAATGATAAGGGAAAAAAACAAGATGAAGAACAAGCCACGAGGGATCCAACAGTGCCAGCTAGAAAGTGGTGCAAAGCTCTAGAAAAGCAGATCTCGATAAGTGAATTCTCAAAGCCTTTAATGTCTTTTTCACTTTCAGAAAAAAATGACTTGCACCGACCAACCAACTCTTTCACAAAAAAGGATGATGTGTTTGTTATTCATGCAATGTATCTCAAGTATATAAGCAGTGACGGTTAAGAAAGTTATAATATCGGAAATTTGCCCTTTCTACCGTTAGAAAGAAGAAAAAAATATTTGCCTTCGACAATTATAATCTGCCAAGATTTATTCAACCCTAGCAACCAAACTTACTAAACTCAATATTGCACAATTCCCGGATTCAATCCATGTGACAGAACACTAGTTAAAAGGCAAAGAAACCATAGAAAGCCTGTTGAAATGATGAAGTCCAGGTGGGTAATAATCCACAAACAAAGCAGCACAGCTGAACTAAATGATGCAGGTATCCTTGGAAAAGCTGATATATGCATTGTTTCGTTCTAAAGATCCTCAATCAGAGGAGGTGGAATGACACCTCTCATAGGAAGTATGAATATCATCCTAAATATATGCTAGATTGCTAAAGAAATTTACTACCTAAGAACTAGATAGGGGAAAAAAATTGCACTGAACCTATGTTTGCTTATTCTCAAATAAAAAATATCATGCATAACCTTTAGCGAGGAAGTGGGAACACTTCCACAAGTTCTCTGGTACATGGCAAACGAGGTGGAATGACACCTCTACACAGTGTGAAATATAAACCTAGATATATGCTATATTGAAGAGATTTATTACCAAAAAAAAATACATTTAACCAGTATATGCTTATTCTAAAATCAAAAGATCTTTCATAATTTTTAGCTAGGAAGTAAGAACACTTCCACAAGGTCTTTGGTCCATGTCGGACAGGTGGTGGAAGTTGATGCATCACTGATATACCATAAATATGTGCACAACACTTCATTTGACATGTTCACAATCTAAATATTATTTTTTTTCATGTTGAGAAGGTGTGCAAACAATTTTCAAACATTCAATTGTGTACCAGAAAATGAGATATGATATTCTTTATAATAATAAAAATTTGTATTTGTTAGAAGAGACGAACAAAATGCGATATCATGACAAAAGTAAGACAAGAAGAACCATTAAGTAAGACAATCATGTGAATAAGTCATGCACATCCATTTTTAGTGGCATTCATAAATCTACACTCACATCAATACATATGTACATTGCCATTTAAATGACATGGTTATTACTGAAATGATTTTACACATAATAATAATAATAATTAATATTTGACAAAGTATAAAAAAGTAAGATTCTAATTCACTCAGTCAAAAGGGTACACGTGCAGGGGTTAATCAGAATCAATGCAATCAAATAAAAACTCTTTAATATACTGACGAGTAAGGTTCTCTGTTTCATCATCCAGCTTCCTTGTGTTTAATGAAGTACTGCTAGAGGCAGCTCTGTTTCCCCCAGCATTAGCTACAAAAATTGATGAAAAACTATCAGAATGGGATCCAAAATGTCTTGCTTAAGCAGTTGATAACTAACCAAAAAATATAGAACAAACTATGAAAGTAAATATTAAATTTCAATAAATTGGCAGTTAAACACTGTTATGGCCTTCTGAAACCAATGGATTGACAAATTATACCACCTTCAAATTATAAAAGACGTATCTCCTTGTTGCTACCAACTATTAAGTAAAAAACATAAACTTTTCATAATTTAAAAGATGGATATATATTAAAGCCACACATAACAAATTACCACCCACTGAATTATACCCAATTAGGTCAATATATGCTAGTATAAAAAAAATCTGAAAACAACAATTCAAAGTAAAAGATTCACTTTTGACAATTGGATATGCAGTAAGAGTATAAGATTAACTAGTTTATAAACAAAACATGGTATAACAACTATCCAATCTTAAACAACATAAACACGTATTTTTTACAATATATTAAACAACCAAAAAGTAAATTTAGCTGAAAACAAACGAAACGGAGTAGTAGAAAGGAAGTATACATTTTTTGACGGTCTCGATATCAGCACCCGCACGACGGGCAGCGTTGACGGCCTTCTCGTCCTTGCGAGCGGCGGAGGTAGGGGCCTTCTTGCGGAGCACCACCGGTTCCCAGTCCTGCGACAGTGGTCCGACTCCTGCCATTTCTTTCTTCTGCTCTTCTTCTGGTTAGGGTTGAGAGATACTGTTAAAATGCAAATGGTGGTTACTTTTGGGGATGCTATTACATAAAAATCTTACCTGGGATTTTTATGCAAAATACACTTTAGTCCCTAAATATCAAAGTTATTTGTCAATAACTTCCCAAACTTGTTGACTAGTAATGTCAAATGAAAATTATAGTTAACACAAGTTGTTTATTAACAAGTAGGGCTGACAATTTCCCCCTTCGTTCGATTCCGACCGTAATGGAACCAATTTTTAAAATTATAGTGTTAGAGTCGAGTATGAGATACCATCTCGCCCCTTCCCGACTTGACTGATTATATTTATATTTATATATATAGTCCATTTTAAAGACTCACTCCCTTATTTTATATACCATACCCATCCCTTTTATATGTGTTAGGCCATGATCCTTTTTCTTATTGGGCCAGATCTAATGGGCTCCTCCTTTGGGTTGTTATTATTCTTATCCTGGTTGACCCGGATGTTTCGGGCCCAATTATTTATTATCTCACTAAATCCATACAGATTGGATCCGGTCGCGTGGGTCATCTCCATTATTTGGGCTTATTTATCAAATTAGCTCATTATGTATATTTCCCCCTTAACCCAACTTTGACCGGTAATCATTACTTAAAATAATAGTTGACTATTATGTCTGCCACCTTTCTATATGACATTAATGAGGATGGGATTGGGGCGACGGGTGGAGAAAAAGGTATGACAGAAGATATGGAGGCTGAGTGCATGCTTTCGGCGGAAATGACCGGAAATGGGGGGAAAAATATGTCAGGAAGTGATGGGTGGCACGGTGAGCCGGAAGGGGAGTTTGCGTGGAGCTGTGATGATAAAGAGGAGGTAAGTAACAAAATATTACACACACCACATAATTATTCTCTCAGACACTAGATATTATCATCCTCTTGAGTTAACCTTGTGAACACATATATACTTACTCTCACGCCTGAGCTATCCCCCGGCGGTCCGACCGTCAAGCTTGTGGTGTTTGTTGTGTTTACTGTGCAGGATCAGGACGTCTTTTGTGATTGGGACGTGGAGAAAGATCCTGGCGTTAACATTGGCGCTAGAAGGAGGGATCTCTAGTGTCCTGAACATTTTTCAATCACAAACCATATTTGTCCTACGTCAATATTCATGGTGAAGAGTAGAACACCTACACCCGAAGGGCAACCCATGGCAGTCAGTGAATCGACACCGCGAGTGTCTGTCAAGGATCGTTTGGGACCGGCAATAAGTGTTCATGCTAGCACAGCATCCAAACGATCACATGAAAATTTTCGGCCAAGGGTTATGAACAACGTTAAGCGTAAGCTAGTTTTCCCGATAGAGAAAGGGTCTGACCGTGATCGGAAACGGGTAGAAGGCACCACGCCTAGAACTCGATACCGAAACGAACAAGACGAAAAAGCCTCACGACTGGCTAAAATGGCAGATAAAGCGGATAGGGCCATGGAAGCACTTCTGAAGCAGCGACAGGATATAACTGAACAAATGGCTCGAATGACAGAAATGAGAGACGAAGAGTTCAGTTATATTCAATCTGAAGAACGTGGTCATCGGAGGGGAAAGGAACCTGCTCATTCAGGGTGAGAATCGCTGGGTCGAATTAGAAAAAGAAGAAAATCCCGAAGCCCTACCCCTCAAGGATCAAAAAGGACATATCGCCCTACTAATTCTAGGGGACGGGGGCAAAGTAAACGAAGAGGTCGATCCAAAGAACGCACCCCTGAGTACAGGAGGAAAGCACTTGTTGTTGCCCATTCTCACCATAGCGCCCGGTTTCAGAGGCGAAGTTTATCAAGAGATCATACTCCCGAGAGTTTACTGAGGGTACACCACCCTGTAGACACTCGTCATCGAAAGAGTCCCTCTAATGTTGAAGTTTCTATTGAAAAAAACCGGTATGCTCAGAAGAGGAAGAATTCGCCAGAAAAGGAAGCATCGTCTCAACCGGAAGGCGTGGAATATCTGGTTAAAGAATTAAAAGAACTTCGGAAGCAGCTTGCCGAAGTACAGAGAATAAAAGATACTCCGGGAAAGAAGACCTCTCCTTTTTCCGCGAAAATTCTTAAAGAAAAAGCTGATCCCACCAAGAAGTTGCCCCATATCGAGAGTTATGACGGATCGGGGGACCCTTACGACCATAGTCAAGCGTTCGATCGGCTCATGGATTATTATGACTTTAGCGACGCTGCTAAATGCCATACTTTCGTCACAACACTTAGAAAGGACGCCCGACAGTGGATGGGAACATTGCCCCCTGATTCAATCTCGTCATGGGAAGACATGTGCAGTAAATTTCATGCTCGCTTTGGGAGCAATAAAAGAAGGGGAAAACCGACTGGTTCGTTGGCTCAAGTTCGACAGTTTTCTAACGAGTCTTTAGGCCAGTATGTGAAACGGTTTCGTGAAGCCGTCGGTCAAGTAGCAGACTTGAATGATTTACAAGCTGTGTGGGACTATTTCAGAATGGACTAGATTTGGTCAAGTCGGAAAAGTTGGTAAAGAAACTAATGTTCAATCACCCGAAGAGTCTCGCCGAAGCCTTTGACAAAGCCGAAGGCTATATTGTGGTGGAGGAGGCTATGAGCAGCCTCAAGCGACCTTCTTCGGAGCGGCTCAGGGAGACAGATCGTGACAAAATGGATGGAGACCAGAAGAAGAATGAAGGGAGTAGAGACCGTTATGAGAGCGGGTCAAAGAAGTATAATAATTGGAGACAGGGTGGAGGACGTTCGTCCGCGCCGGCCCAGAGGGTGAATAGGACGTATACAGCACTCAATGCAGACAGGGCTGTTATCTTGGAACAAATTAAAAATCAACCTATCTTCGAGCCACCTCGAGATAATATCAAGCCTGGAAAAGGAAATCCTCGCAAATATTGTGATTACCATCAGGCTTCGGGTCATGATATGAATGATTGTGCCAGTTTGAAAGACTTCATTGAAAGAAAGGTACAAAGTGGGGTTTTAGTTCAGTATGTAGCTGCCAGAACTAATTAACAACAGAACCAAGGACCTGTCCCAGCGGCCCAACCAGTTCAGCAGGCGTTGCAAGCTTCGGGACAACCTGCAAGGCATGTGATCGATGTCATCACTGGGGGCACTTCTGGCAAATTAATTGGAAAGAAACGCCGAAGCTATTTGGATTCGGTCATGTCAGTGGCGGGATCCTTCCCAAAAACCGATAGACCCTTTCCGAATACGATGATCTCTTTTACTGATGAAGATTACCCTTCAGAGGCCATCGAGCCTCATGAAGGATCGTTAGTGATAACAGCCCAAGTAGGTTCAGTAGATATGAAATGGATGATGGTGGATAATGGGTCTTCTGTAGATATCCTGTATGCCCACGCTTATCAAAGGATGAATCTAGACGGGCGAAAGATGGAGATAGGACAGGAGGCTCCTCTATACGGTTTTAGTAATGATCCGGTCAAGGTTGCTGGGACCATTGAGCTACCCGTCATCTTCGGAACGGCCCCTTAACAGGTAGAGATTATTTGTAAATTTTATGTTGTACATGTAGATTCTGCTTATAATGCTATTTTGGGGAGGCCCACTTTAATTGCTCTACAAACTGTGACCTCAATACCTCACTTTAAAATCAAATTTCCTACGGCTCATGGGGTTGGCGAGGTGAAAGGGGATTTGGATTTGGCCAGAAGGTGTTACAGAAATGCTGTGATCACTTCGGGAGTAGGAGTGTCGAAGCAGAAGCAAGCCATGGATAGAAATCGAGCCCTTTACTGAGAGCAGTTCTGAACCATTAGTCATGTCAGCCGAAGAAACAGAGGAGATAGAGCTCATCCCGGGCAAAGTGGATAAGGTAGTAAAGATAGGTTCGGATCTACCAGAACCCCTCCGAACGAACCTCATGGAGCTACTAAGGTGTTATGTTGATATCTTCGCATGGGAACCTCAGGACATGCCTGGAGTAAGCCGGGATATCGCTGAGCATCGGCTAGAGGTAGATCCGTCAAAGAAACCCGTTCGACAGAAGAGGAGGATCTTTGCGCCTGAACGACAGCGGATCATTGATGAGGAGATTGCAAAATTGCTGGCAGCTGATTTCATCTTTGAGATCGACTACCCGCAGTGGATGGCAAATGTAGTGCTAGTCCAGAAGCAGAATGGTAAATGGCGAGTCTTCATCGACTACACTGATCTGAACAAAGCTTGTCCAAAGGATTTTTATCCGCTGCCCCACATTGATCAACTTATTGATGCCACTTCGGGACATGCTTTATTAAGTTTTATGGATGCGTTCTCTGGGTATCATCAGATCTCTATGTGTAAAGAGGATATACCGAAGACGGCGTTCATTACGCATCGTTCGGTATATGCTTATAAGAAAATGACTTTCGGCCTCATCAATGCCGGAGCCACCTACCAGAGGATGATGAACCATGTCTTCAGATATCAGTTAGGCAGGAATATTGAGGTGTACGTAGACGATATGATTGTCAAAAGCATGTTGGTGCATAAACATTTAGACAATTTAGAGGAGTGCTTTCAGACACTTCGTCATCACAATTTGAGACTAAATCCCACAAAGTGCACTTTCGGTCTGGGGTCTGGTAAATTTTTGGGTTATCTTGTTAGTCAAATAGGAATTGAAGCCAATCCAGAGAAGATTCAAGCGATCTTGAACATGAAGACTCCTCAGTCATTTAAAGATGTTCAACGTCTGACTGGAAGGATTGCAGCTTTGCAGAGGTTCGTGTCCAAGTCTGCAGAGAGATGTTTGCCGTTTTTTGATACTTTGAAAGGTCCGAAGAATGAAAAGACCTTTCAATGGACTTCGGAGTGCGAAGACGCCTTTCAGAATATCAAGTCTTACTTATCTTCGGCACCCTTGCTGGTAAAGCCCGTTCCTACAGAGCCTCTATATCTGTACTTAGCAGCTAGTTCTTTGGCGGTGGGAGCCGTTTTGGTACGAGAAAAGGGGGGTAAGCAACACCCGATTTATTATGTAAGTCATGTCCTTCGGGATGCTGAAACGAGGTACCCAAATATTGAAAAGTTTGCTTTTGCTCTAATAACTGCTAGTCGAAAGCTTAGGCAATACTTCCAGGGTAGACTAGTAATAGTATACATAAATCAGCCTTTAAAGAAGGTTATGGGAAGACCAGAGGTATCGGAGAGACTAGCTGCATGGACGATGGAGTTGTCCCAATTTTTTATTGAATATCATCCCCGAACAGCCATTAAAGGACAAGCGTTGGCTGACTTTGTGGTTGAATGTTCGTTTTCTGAGACTGATGAAGTCGTGGCCGAAGCTGAAGGGGCTGACAGGGCAGTTGCAGTTCTTCAGCAGAAGGAGGGTCTATGGACGCTGTATGCAGATGGGTCTTCTACTACGGACATCAGTGGAGCCGGGATTATTCTGACGAGTCCGGAGGGATTCAAGGTGCAGCAGGCCATCAGATTTCAGTTTAAAGCAACCAATAATGAAGCTGAATATGAGGCAGTACTCGCAGGGTTACGATTAGCAAAGAGTCTTGAAGTACAGAGAATGGTCATCTTCAGTGATTCTCAATTAGTCGTTAAACAACTCTCTGGAGAATACGAAGCCAGGGGTCCGAAAATGATCAAGTATTTGGCGGAAATGAAAGAACGTCTTCGGTATTTCCAGTCCTATGAGTTTCAAGGGATCGAGCGTAACAAAAACTCAATTGCCGATGCGCTCTCCAAATTAGCCACCACGGATGTTAATACCTTTGATGGGTCGGTTTACTTAGAAATTTTACAACATCCTAGTGTTCATCATAAAGTGGTGATGTGCGTCGACCAAACCAACTGCTGGTTAACTCCATACTTGGAATACTTGGCAGATGGCGTCTTACCTTCGGATCAGATGCTAGCCAAGAAAATCAAGTACAAGAGTGCTAATTATATTCTGATTGATGGAGATCTATTCTGAAGGGCTTTCTCGTCTCCTTTACTAAAATGTTTGACTCCATCTGAAGCTGAATATGCTCTGCAAGAGGTGCATGAGGGCATCTGTGGCGATCATATGGCTGCTAAGTCATTAGCCTACAAAGTACTTCGTCAAGGGTACTACTGGCCTACCATTTTCAAAGAAGCAACTGAATATGTCAAGAAGTGTGAAAAATGCCAACTCAATAGTCCGATACCGCATCAACCGCCCGAAGAGCTATATACGATCCTATCTCCCATACCCTTTGCTGTCTGGGGGGTTGATATACTGGGCCCATTACCAAAAGCAAAAGGTCAAGTTAGTTTTGTTATAGTTGCCATCGATTATATGACCAAATGGGTAAAAGCGAAGCCACTTAAGTCAATAACGGAACAGGAATGCTTGAAATTTTTGAGAGAGTCGGTCGTATTCCGTTTTGGAATTCCTAAAGTGATAATATCGGACAATAGGCGTCAATTTGTGGGATCGAAGTTTGAAGCATTTTTGAAAGAACTAGGGATTCAGCACAGAAAGACTTCAGTAGCTCATCCTCAGTCAAACGGACAGGTTGAAGTAACCAACAGAACACTCCTGAATGGGATCAAACGCAGATTGGACGAGGCTAAGGGCAGATGGCCAGAAGAGCTGCTTAGTGTGTTATGGGCTTATCGAACTACTCCGAGGACTACAACGGGGGATTCACCTTTCAGATTGGCCTATGGCACTGATGCCTTAGTCCCAATTGAAATTGGATCTCCAAGTCTTCGAGTTAGTCAATTCAGAGAAATCTATAATGAAGAAGGCTTGAGAGCTAATCTTGATTTGCTTGAAGAAGTTAGGGAAGCAGCCCTAATCAAATTGGCAGCCTATCAACGCAGAGTAGCCAATCATTATAATAAGGGGGTAAAGCTTCGCAGGTTTGAAGTAGGAGATTTTGTCCTCAGAGAAGTTGAAGCATCTACACTTCAAAATCTGGGAAAATTGATGCCAAACTGGGAAGGGCCATATGAAGTCATTGAAGTGCCAAAACCAGGGACTTATCGGCTGAAGGCTTTAGATGGGTCAGCAATTAAGAATACTTGGCATGCTGGGAGGCTTAGAAAGTACTTTCAGTAAGAAAAATGTCAGCACATCGGAAGTCTGTAAATATTTACATCATCATCAATAAAAATTCACTTTTTTCTCTCAAACAAATTTTGACTCTGTTGCCAATCTGTTCATTGGTGCTTGGAGGTTCGGGAGGACTCGCTGACCATTCGATGGTAGCCCCTTCGGCAGGAGGTCTTTATGAGTTTGCCAGGCCCTTCGTGGTAGGCAAACGTCATTGGTGTTTGGAGGTTTGGGAGGACTCGCTGACCATTCGATGGTAGCCTCTTCGGCAGGAGGTCCTTATGAGTTTGTCAGGCCCTTCGTGGTAGGCAAACGTCATTGATGTTTGGAGGTTCGGTAGGACTCGCTGACCATTCGATGGTAGCCTCTTCGGCAGGAGGTCCTTATGAGTTTGTCAGGCCCTTCGTGGTAGGCAAACGTCATTGATGTTTGGAGGTTCGGGAGGACTGGCTGACCATTCGATGGTAGCTTCTTCGGCAGGTGGTCAATTAAGACATTGTCAGGCCCATCGTGGTAGACAATTGTCGACACCTAGACCTTGTCAGGCCCTTTGTGGTAGGCAAGTGTCATCTTTAAGACTTTGTCAGGCCCTTTGTGGTAGGCAAATGTCATCTCTCATTTTTTGATCAAGCCTTTCGAGGTGAACAAATTCCTAATGAAGTAGATATGTCTCAGTCTTCGGTAACTAATAAGTATCCCTTAACTTTATTACCTAAATTTTTTCCAAGTGTTAAGTTCGGGATACCTCATTATTTAACCTCACTTTATCTATTATATGTCATACTTAATTGTTAGTAATAACCGAATCCTTGAAGCGATTATGTATATTTTTAATAGCACTAATATTGAGAGGTTTGCACAAAGCAAACACAACGAAGTCATAAAGGACGAAATCGAAATTCATTAATATTCGATTTAATTACAAAAACAAATACTTTTTACAAGTCCTACAAATTAAAATAAAATTATCTTCAGCTCGCGGCCTCACTTTCAGAATCTAGCAGAGATGGATCTAGTTGAGCAGCCACCATCTTTCCCTTGCCCCTGGTCCGGCATTCCTCGTATCCTTCGTAATATACCTTTAAAATCTTTGACCCAAGCTCGTCCGATGTACGATAGTCTGCCCGTATTTGATTGATTATATCTTCGGTCAAAGGGGGATCTCGTTCCTGAAGTGCCTTTATCTTACCACGAAGCTTGCGACTCTTGGCCTTCTGAACTTTCTTATAAGATCGAGCCTTCGTCTGAACTTCGTGGAGCTGGGTTGACAATTTTTGGTTGGCTACAACAAGATCCTCTTTGGTAGTCTTCAAGGCTTCGGTCTCAGCAACAAAACGAATATTCAACATAGATAATTTTTGTTCACTGGCTTTTGTCGTCTTTAACTCTTGTCTGACTGAGCTCAGCACATCGTAAGTCTCCTTCATATCCTCCTTGGTTTGAGCCAATTCTCTCTGAAGACTTTCGTTGGTATGAAGAACAGATTCGCGTTCCTCTCTCTCTCGGGCCAACGTAGCCTTCAACATATTATTCTCCCTCCTCAGAGTCTCCTCATCGGACACGGTATTTAGATGCCTAGGACGTAAACGCCCGAAGACTGCATTCGCCTGCGTATACTCAACAGTGTTCAGTCGATTTTAAATATTTCAGCAAGTGAAGAAATGTTTAATTAATAAAACTCTCACTTACCTTTGCCAGATAACTCATGCCTTCATCAAGAAAATTCCCGTTCGTATGAGTATCAAATCGATGATCATCATTCTCCTGAACGAAGGCATCAAACAGATGAAAGGGGAAGTTGACGTTGTACCGAGGCCATAAAGTCGGCGCTCCGGTAGCCTCATCGTGGAAATTTTGTGTTGAAGGCCTTGGGGGGGAAGGCATCGGTTGGTCTTGAACGGGAGAAGGATCCATGTAGATGTTTTCGGGGGAAGGAGATCGAGCTGGAGAAGGATCTCGAACTGGTAGAGTTGAAGGCGTTGGACTGGAGTCATTGTCAGCTGGTCGTTTTCTCTTTCGAGATGGCACTACAGCAGACTCGTTTATTTCTTCTTCATTTACAGTTGAAGTCTCCACGAGCTTTGTTGAAGGGTGAATATTTAAAGAAGGAACCCTAAGCTCATCGGGGGTTAGGGGAATGATTTTGGTTCTCAACTTTTTGATCCGAAGAAATTGTCTTCGATCATTCACGGAAAGATCCAATAAGCTTGTTCGGGCCAATGGAGGGACAGCAGTTGGTGGTATTAAGTCTACGTTCGGAGGTATTAGATCAGCAGTTGGTGGTACTGGATCTATGTTCGGAGGTATTATATCAGCAGTTGGTGGTACTGGATCTATGTTCGGTGGTATTGGGTCGGCAGTTGCTGTTGGACTGGTGGTTGAAGGTATCGGATTAAAAGACGGTTCGGATTCGGAAAGATCTTCGAATTCTGATGGGATGGAGATTGGCCGAGGCTTTCGGATGGCTCTTTTCTTTCGTCGAAGTTGAAGAACTTTTTCCGGAAGAAGAGGTTCGTCATCTTCTGGTACGTGGGTTAGAGGCTCCTCAGCTGGTATTTCGGTAGATGGGTTGAATCTGGAGGAAACATCCGGTTGTGGAGGTCCGGCATCAACATCTGTAGATTTTCCGGCATTGTCTTCGGATGGAACTTCATGTTGTAAAGAATCGATGGGGGCTTCTACCGGTTTTCCAGCTAACAAATCTTCTAAGTCTTTCATCTCCGAAAGTGATGGTTTGATCAAAGTCACTACAAAAGATTAACAGTTCTACGTCAGAATTTACATCACAAAAACTTCAAATATTCACAAAATAAATTCATACTTACATTTGTGGTTGTACAACCACGCTTGGTTGGAAAGAAGTCTATAATTCCATTCCTCCCTCGAGAAATTGTCCAGAAGCTCTATTATCTCAGCTTCACGCTCTTCAGAAACATCCCCGAAGTCTGTGGAGATCTTCTCATCTGTGGCCCAGCTCGGTAAGGAAAGGACTTCGGGCCCTTTAACGAAAAACCATCTTTCATGTCATCCTTTGTTGCTTGAAGGGGTATTCACTAGTGAACGTCTCTCGAACTTCTCCCCTATTTTTAAAGATTGCTTGCTTATGGTTTTAAAACCTTTCTCTCTGGACTGACCAACCTTATATACAGTGAAGAAAAAGTCGAGCGAAGGTTCGACGCCAAGTTCGTAGCACAGAGCTATAAATGCCAAAATATGAATATATGAATTTGGCATTAGTTGGGCGAACCCAACGCCCAGAAACCCTAATAGGGTCACCACGAAGGCGTGCAAAGGGAACCGGATACCTTTCTCCAGAATGGTTGTTGTAACAGCCATCCATCCTTCAGGACGTTGATACATTTTTTCCCCAGACCTGGGAACTCTTATCTGGTGGGTTTCCGGAATGTGGCAACGAGTTCGAAGCCTTTCCAGATCAGCCTCAATAACCTTCGAGGGGATGTTGGCATGAACGTACAGCTCGTTGTCCCTATAGAATTCAGAAGGACTGGGAGAAAGTGTTGTTGTCTGTTTCTTTGTAGTAGTTGCAACAGCCTGACCAGAGCTCGAAGCATCTTTGCTAGGGTTTGGGTCTGGAACAATGGAGCAAATAGGTTTAACTAGCAAGGGACGACCTTGTTCGGAATCTTGGGACGCCATTGTTAACAATTCGCAGAGATTACAAAGAAAGTTCAGTAGATAGGGAGAAAGCTTGAAGGTTCGAAATTCGAATTGGCAGGTAAAATTGTCAAAATTGGAAAAGTTTGTCTTTTATATTGACAGGTGCACGGTAATCGAAGGCGGCAAAGTAAATTCACGGTAATGATGGTGAATTGGAAAAGGCGCTGCCCGGTTTTGGGTCTAAATATCCCAACCAAAATGGGTTTATATCTGTTGGACTTCCCAATTCTATCTTTGATATCGATTTGGACCGACTTAATTGGGCTTTGATGAATTTCACTTTGGACCTCTTATAACCTATCACAATTCAACATATCATGGGCCTATATTATTTATAGTCTTCCATTAAACCCTCTGTTTAATAAAAGACTAGGGGGCAATGTTAGACCATGATCCTTTTCCTTATTGGGCCAGATCTAATGGGCTCCTCCTTTGGGTTGTGATTATTCTTATCCTGGTTGACCCGGATGTTTCGGGCCCAATTATTTATTATCTCACTAAATCCATACAGATTGGATCCGGTCGCGTGGGTCATCTCCATTATTTGGGCTTATTTATCAAATTAGCCCATTATTTGGGCTTATTTATCAAATTAGCCCATTATGTATATTTGACCGGTAATCATTACTTAAAATAATAGTTGACTATTATGTCCGCCACCTTTCTATATGACATTAATGAGGATGGGATTGGGGCGACGGGCGGAGAAAAAGGTGTGACAGAAAATATGGAGGCTGAGTGCATGCTTTCGGCGGAAATGACCGGAAATGGGGGGAAAAAGATGTCAGGAAGTGATGGGTGGCACGGTGAGCCGGAAGGGGAGTTTGCGTGGAGCTGTGATGATAAAGAGGAGGTAAGTAACAAAATATTACACACACCACATAATTATTCTCTCAGACACTAGATATTATCATCCTCTTGAGTTAACCTTGTGAACACATATATACTTACTCTCACGCCTGAGCTATCCCCCGGCGGTCCGGCCGTCGGTCCGGCCGTCAAGCTTGTGGTGTTTGTTGTGTTTACTGTGCAGGATCAGGACGTCTTTTGTGATTGGGACGTGGAGAAAGATCCTGGCGTTAACAATATGGTTGTTTTACTTTTAAGCGACGAACTTAACTGTCCGTCGCTCGATTCGTCGTTAAAGGAGATATGCAAGTTATGTAGGATCAAAGGGAAGCCCATGATCCTTTTCGTGTGATACGGTCCGGATCTTAAGCTCACCATTTATCTAGTTCACCTTGCTCACTCTCCTTTAGCGACGGACCGGACGACGATTTGGTCCGTCACTATATGTTGTTCATCGCTAAAAGCTAAGACGTCGATGATTCAGTCATACAACCGTCGTTTATACTTTTAGCGACGCTATATATTGTCCGTCGCTAAAAGTATAGACGACGGTTGTATGATCGAAATCGTCGTCGGATCCGTCGCTAAAGGGGGGTGAGCATGGGTGAGTAAGATAAGGGGTATGCACTTGATCCTTGCTATATATATATATAGCAAAGATCAAGTGCATACCCCTTATCTTACTCACCCGTGCTCACCCCCCCTTTAGGCGACGGTTCCTGTCATACAATTGTCGTCTATACTTTTACCGACGCTATATGTTGTCCGTCGCTAAAAGTATAGACAACGGTTGTATGACCGAAACCGTCGCCTAAAGGGAGGTGAGCACGGATGAGTAAGATAAGGGGTATGCACTTGATCCGGACCGTATATATATATATATATATATATATATATATATATATATATATGAAAAAATGTATATACACAATAGTACACAGTTACAACTTTTTTGTTCCCCTTTTTATACTTTTTACTTTTATTATTTATCTCAAATATATAGCTACTTTCTCTATCCCACTCTTTTATTTTAAATCATACATGATGAAGTGTGTGTAAATGTAACTAGTAATATAAAAATGGATTGTCAATACACTGAATTAATACTTCATAATATAAATAAAACTGCTTTTGTTTAATTACTTGACAATAATCGTTATATTATATACGATACAAAAGAGAAAGAAAAGGTGTCCAAATCATCTTGAAAAATAGACAAAAAGTTTTTAATGTTTTTTAGCAATCGTGATTTAATTTTTGTTTTGAGAGCATGTTTTAGTTGTGTAAATACTAAATACACTTTGGTTTTTGGAAACACATTACAAATTATCTTTTGTGGTAAATTGTATCTTCAAACTGCTTATAAGTATTTTTTAATGAAAATAAGCAGAAACATCTAATTTGATATTTTTACTTATAAGCAAAAAGTTTGACAAAGTATATTATTCGTTTGGAAAAAATGTATGTACACAGCCGTGTATTACACAGTCGACTATGACGACAATTGAGCTATAGCGACGGTTTCACCTGTCGTCATAGCTATTCTGAGCTATGGCGACAGTTTACCGTCGCCATAGTCCAAAAAATCTGTCGTCATAACCCTACTCTGTAATATACAGCTGTGTATATACATATAGCCTTGTTCGTTTACCACTACATACTACTATTATTATATCCTTTAGTTTATTTTATCCAAAAATAAGTGATAAAAATTTAACTAATATCAAAATTATTTTTTTAATTGTTTTTAAATGCTTTATATTAAAAACACAAACTAAGGTTAGCTAATTCGACCTTTTATCCAGTCTGGCACTCACTGGTCTTACAACACTACTTATTCGTAAGAGCAATAAACATTTTACTTATTTTTTTAAAACACTCTTTAAATTTATTATTGAGTATTTAATTTAATAATAATAAATTTAAAGATATTATGTTATTTTACTTTATCATTAAGAAAAATAAAAATAAATATTAAAATGAGATTCCAAAGATAGTACTAGTACATATTTAGGCATTCTCGTGAATATGTAAAATTCACGGGGCAAAAGATGAGGTTGGCAACACACTTCTCTCTTCCGGAACCCAAAAACCAAAAAGGAAGGCGACAATTTTTACGAGATCTTCTCCAATTCTTTTGTCTGGGACGATCCTACTCTAATTCTCTATCCTCATATCAACACTTTCTCTCTCATCCACCGTATACATCTCCCCTTCCCCCTTTCTTTCTCCCTTTCTCCCTTTCTCTTTCTAAATCTCCATCTAAATATGAGTATCCAAGGTAAAAGACTCTTTCTTCTCACTTATTTTGTATACTTCACGCAACATTGTATCTCTCTGTGTACAAATTTTTGTATATTCATACATATTTTCTGTGACTTATTATTCAAATTGGACGGAAATTGTAGAAATTCAATTTGATTGATCTGTTAATCAATAAAACCAGTTTCGTGTTTTACTGGAACAGGGGAATTCTCTAATTGCATTAGCTGTTTTGTTATCATTTATATCTTCAATCAATAGTGAAATGGTATGTTGTTGAAAGTGGATGATTTTAATATGGTTTTTTATTTAAACTAATTTATCTAAACTGTGATGTGAAATTAGCACATTTGAATGAAAAAAAGAATAGCTTTAAAGTTCAACGAAAATGCTCCCAATTTGATTTCTTTGGCATAGATTCCTTGCAATGAAACATGACATCTTTTTTAATAAATTTAAGTATGAAATGTGGTTATTTAGCTCAAAAAGTTCTAACAATAATTGATTTAAGTGCAAGGTTTAATATTACTTTTGTTCTAACTCTGTCTACACAGTAGGAGATCGCGAAATCATGTGGAATGGGAAGAACTAACTGCGATGTGGATATACTGTCGTCGTTTTGGTTCACATTATAAGATCCAATTTTTGACCAATTGTATTCTTGATTCACTGCACGAGTCTATGGTTATATTGAAAGGTCTTCTGAGAAGTACAGGACCCTTCTTATTGGAATTTTAGCTTTACCATCAATTTGGTGTGTTGCAAAGGCGTTAAGGATATCTATTTCCTGGGTTAGGTTTGTTGGTATTGTTTTACACCATGCCAGCTATACAGAAGCTTTACAACGCTTGTAAAGGGTCTCTGTCTACCAATGGACCCATTTCTGAAGACGCCATCGAGAAAGTTCGCTCCATGTTAGGTAGCAAATACTCCTTTCCATGCCCCTCATTTTATCTAAAGTTCAGCTTTACAATCCTGAATGTTTATCTAAAGTATATGTGTGTTGAATATTTTGAATGGTTATTCTTTTATCTTGCCAATTTATTATCAAGCTGAGGATTTGAACCCCGTTTTGATTTTTAATATATCCTTGAATTGGATGCTTGATACTTAATATAAACTTCGTTCATGTTTGATATGTATTCGGAACATTTGAATAATGTAGAATGGATGTGTGAAAATGCATGTGGAGTAGGGTTAATGAGTTGCTATCACATATGCTAGTAACTGAGCATATGCAATCATTATTGTGCAATCCAACATTTGTTACATTATTGTTCCTTTTCAACAAAATCAGTTACTACACTCTCGTCATTATAATTCTCTCACAGTCCCTTTCTACTCGACACATGACAGTAACAAATATAATAAATCAAACTATAATAGTATACAAGTTTTTGGGGGCACAAGGGGCAAGAACAGTTACGCATTTAATTATGATACCATTACAAACTGTAGATGAGTTTGCCCTCTTACATGGTTGATTTGCATCGATATTCTTTATTTTATTGATTTTATTTTTCTTATAATAACAGCGATAAAAATGGAATGAAACTAGTTTTTTATAGTGTTCTAAAAATAGTTAAGAGGACCTAGGTGGAGGGGGCACCTAGTGCCAGACATTTTCCTAGGCGAACTAGGCGTTTCCTTAAGCGGTCTCATTTATTTATTTTTCATACTGTACATACATGTCATACTATACAAAGGATATAGTAGATGTAATTTTTTTAAATAGTACATGAAACATTAATTTTTTTTTAAAGCTTAACAAATTCATTTGAAGTATTGTAAAGCTTCAAAGTAGAGGTCTGATTTTGCCTAGGCGGGAGGTTTAGGCGCCCAACCAAATCGAGGCAGTAGAGGGCTGCCTAGCGCCTAGGTGGGGACTAATTGGACCCAGACTTGGATTTTTAGAACACTATTCCTTTCGACCTAAATATTGTTATTTATGTCCTAAATGTGGCACAGTAAACTATCAAATTCATGACTATTTATGTTACCATTGTCGGTCACTTTGTGCAGTTATGTGCCCTAGCATTGTTCAATCTCCAGCAAAGAAAAGTCTTCATCTTTTTCCACAAAATGTTAACTTATTGACACCTTCTCTTCCTTTATGTTGTTGCTCGCCCTCCCCCTGCTCTTCTTATTATGTTCTTAAGTTCTCTATGGTCTGTGAAGGATTTCTTATTCTTCTGCTCTTTGACATGCCATTTATGTTTTAGTTTTCTTTTCTTCCCTTTTCTTATAAACAGAAAGGAAATTAGAATTAGTAAAGATAATAACATCCTAGAATGCAACAAGTTGCTGGAGTCCTAAATATTATATTTGCCAAAAATTGCATGATTCTAGCTCATGTTATAAACTTAGCCGGGGTTTATGTGATAATTTACTTTACAAGTTGTAAGCCTGATTTAAGTTGTTAGAAATAGCTGGTTTTTATCTCCCTTTTATGCCTTATTCTTCGCATTTTTATAATGGATACTACTACATAGTCATGTACTATATAGACATTTATTGAAAACATGCTCTACCTGTTTATGAGGTGTTTAATCTTTACTCTTTATTTTGTACAAGTTCACACAAAATTCTGTTGTTTATTAATTGATACAGTCCTTGAAATTTTATAGCATTCCGTTGAGACTATCAATTTTGTTTCAGATAAAATCAAGCCTTCTGATGTTGGTCTCGAGCAGGAGGTACAGTTAGTTCGTGGGTGGACAGTTTCTGTGAATGGACAAAATGGGGGCCATCAATCACTGCCACCAATCAAATATCTGCATATATTCGAGTGTGACAGCTTCACTGTAAGCTTAGCATATGTGATTTATCTGTTTGCTAGTATTATTTTATTCTGGCATAGCTTGTATAATGACCAAGATCATTCATTTTGAATTTTCTTGCAGCTGGGAATATTTTGCATGCCACCTTCCTCTATCATTCCTCTTCATAATCATCCTGGAATGACCGTGTTAAGCAAGCTCTTATATGGTTCATTACAAGTAAAGTCATATGATTGGCTTGACGTGCCTGGTCCTTCTGATCAATCGCAAGGTGTGCCTTTTCAGCCAATTGTCCGAGAACTTTTTTATTTGCTAACTGAACTTTTGATACCTGATTAAGAACATTGAGTTAGTCTCTTGATTGCCTCTGGTATTTTAAAGTAGTGCAGTATCTTTTTAAGGTTCCGTCCACTGATAGGAGCTTCCATTTCCCTCCTGTAACATGATGGTTGCCAATCAAGGTTAGGAACATAACTTAAATTTGTTTCCAATAATTTATGGCTGCTTCCCTCTCTCAATAATATTGTCATTTTATCTAATGGCAATAGTAGAAATAAAGTCTAGAGGCTCATTAGTTTCTTAAGAAGAATGGTTAGTACCTTTTTTTCTTAGTCTCCAAATTTGCTCGGTCTTTAAGTTTGCTTTGTCCAAGATAGTTCAGTAGCTCATTCTAGTAGGTTCTACCTAGTAGTATAAATCTTAGTAGTGGTTTTCATTTTAGTTAGGATTTGATTGAAATATTGAATCCAGAGAATCTCTCCCTTATCCTCTTCCTCACCTCAATTTCTCTTTTTTGCCAATTTTTTCTCCCTCCAATTCTGTTTCAAAGATCTATTTTTGGTTTAGAATAATATTTAGAGAAGACTAATTAGCTGTAAATTAATTGAAAAACTGTGAATAGGGTGAAATTCTGAATTCCACTAACCCTAGGATATTCGACCAAAAAAGAGTAAATTGATCGTAATCAATAATTTGTGTTGATAATAACTTTGAATTTGGCGTTACATCCATTTATATAAAGAACAAAATCCTAATTAGACTTGGGCCAGTAACATAACTAAAGACTAAAATACTTAAAAAAAAGAGTTCTAATTACTAATAATTAAATAAATCTAAAATAATAATATAACATAATCATAAATCATTCACCACAACGTCTTAAGGATCGATTACTATCAGTCTATAATTTTTCCTCAGTTGAGAAGAATTCACCTCTGGCAAACATAGTTTTCACGGCGCCACGGTGAGACACGACGGTAGTTGACCGCCAGGATGCCTAGGCGATAAGGCGTCTGTCATGACGTCCATACGACGATAAGTCGTTTATAGGGTGCAATTTATACATTATTTATTCTACTTAAAAATTACATTGGAGTTGCATGAGATTTTATGATTTATGTGGTCAAAATGATAACTTTTATGGTTTATATGGTCAAAATTATAACTTTCAAGGTTATTGTACATGCATTAAAATTAAGTTGCAACTAATAATTCATGGAGAAAGAGAAGGTTACTTTTTGAAATAACTAAGAATTAATTTATTACTTTTTATGAAAGATTTTTTTAAATTATTATTTAGTTAAAAAAACATTTATTTTGTTAAAACAAATAATCATGTCTAGCATGTAGAACCAACACTTGGAGCACAACTATTTTGTTTTTGTTAGAGGGTAATGGATTAACACAAAATGGATGACAACTATAATCAAATTAAAAAAAAGAGAACAATAATTATAGTTGGTGACACCTAGCAACCAAGAAGTCAAAAGTCTCTTTATTCTATCTTCTTCTGCCAATCTCTTGCTCTTTTTCTTTTACGTCGTCATCTTCTTTGTATTTTTCCTTTTCCCCTTCTGTTTGATTTTTCATAGCAACTACTATGTGTGCGTCCCGAGCATCGTCGCATGTTGCTACATGTGGGTCGGCAAATCTGAAGTGGATAGAAGGTTTTAAGGCTTTCTTTCAATTCGACCTAGCTGCCAAGGCGAGCGCCTTAACAGATTCCTCCAAGGCGAATGTCGATTTGCTATTTGCTCTTGTGCCTGGATGCCAAGGCGACTCCGTGACAACTATGATGGCAAAGTGAAAATTCTCATAGCACTCCAAAAGAACTGGATCAAGACGATGAAACTCCTCAACAATAATCCATGTACTAGGCCACTTGACCAAAAACTATCGATTACAATCTTGCATAGTCGACACAACCCTATGATATAAGACATCCTCAATAACTTCGGATATAGGATGTAATGAAACAAGAGGAGGTGCACGTGGAACACGTAATGAAGAAACAAATGCATACTAAATAAGGTTAGTAGATAATGATGAAGAAGGTAAAGAAACAGAAAAGGGGGTAAAATCATTAGAAGACCCATGATAAGGAGGGAGGTTTTCCACATTAAATACAAGACTGATACCTATATTACTAGGAAGATCCAACTTATATGTATTAACACTAATCAAACTAAAAAATGACCCATCCTCTTTGCATGCACTTTCTTTATGTGCCAAACTCTTGATACTTGCGATGAACATTTGTAGAGACTTATTTTTTTCATTGCTTAAATTAATTTTCTTTTTTAACTATTCAAGTCAGCATGCAAATCATGAATGTGATAGGCTAGAATTATATACAGGGAAGATACATAAAATCAATAGGTTTCTTAAGCAGATAACCAGTGTAAGGTCTCAATTGGAATGATTAATTGAACTATCATACATAAAAATTCAGCCATAGGTAAGACTTTATCCAATGTTAATGGATCACCTACAAGCTATCGTATTAAATCACCAAGACTCATTAATCTTAGATTGTTATTAATGACCTCATGCTGACCATACGTTTGTGGACCATAAGTTTGCGGGTGATAAGTGGTGGAAAACTTAAGCGTTGTATTAAGTTTCTTTAAGAGAGTTCTCCAAAAGTAACTCATAAATTTCACATCTATATGGAAAACTGTAGACATGAAAACCATGTAATCGAACAAACTCAAAAAAGAAAATGGATGTAATATCAACAATTTTGTTGCAAAGGATAAATATACCATTTTAGAAAATTGATTCACTACAACAAAAACTAAATAATGACCCCAAGACAAATTCCGGATAAAATCCTCTTAAGGTGCATGGGAACCGTTTGTGGAGTGTACAAACTCATGTTTTATTTCTTACCTTTAGCAGTCTAACATGTGCGACACTTGGTAACAACACGAGCTACATCTTCTCGAGACTAGGTTAAAAGAATCTATCCTCAACAATGACAATGGTCTTATCTCGATCAAAATGACCAGCTAATCCTCCAACATGTAACTCCCACGCTTGCAACGAAGTACTAAAAATACACAATCAGGGCGCCCTTGAAAAGATTTCCATCATGGATAGGGTGGTGAATTGGGATCCTATAGAACTGCATAAACCTCTTTTAAGAAGAGTATTTATATAGGGCTTAAATACAACCACCTTTGCTCACAAAGTGTTAAGAAAGATGGACATTCTATTCATTGCATCGACGACCTAATTCTCTATCCCATTGTAATGCTCAAGGACAACAAAGTACTCATGAGTTAACTCAACCCACCTAGCGAGTCGATGACTCAATTTCTTGTTAGAGTTGAGATATGAAGCGTCTGATGATTGAAGTATAACACAAACTCCTCAAGCAACAAGTAATGACGTCAATAACTAAATGCCAGAACTTCAACAGAGAACTCTGAATCAAAGGTAGAGTACTTTTGTCGGGTTTTATTCAACTTCCTCGCTAGAGAAAACAATTTGGTGACCCTCTTGACTAAGCACCCCCTATCCGTACGCCTGAAATATCACATGCTATCTCAAACACCTTACTAAAATTTGGTGGCACAAGGACAAGTGCAAGGACAAGTGCTTGTATTAACCTATCCTTATCTTCACAAAGGCTTTGGCGGCGATTCAAATTGTTAGTAATGACCTAATGAACCTCCTATAAAAAGTAACTAGACCATGAAAGCTTTGTGCTTCATGAATGTTAGAAAGTTCAAGCCATTCCTTGATGGCCTTTACTTTTGCAGGATTAGCATCAACCCCATCCTTGGATACCACAAACTGAATTTAACCTCCTGCACAAAAAAAGAACACTTCTTCATGTTAACATAGTGCTTCTCATGCTGGAGAGTTGTTAAAAACTGGCATAAATGAAGTGCTTGCTCTTCTCAGGTTCAACTATAGATGAGGAGGTCATCAAAAGAGACCATTACAAACCTGTCAATAAACATTTGATTCAGAACTCTCATAAACGTGCTATGTGCATTGTTTAGGCCAAAAGACATGACTAACTACTCAACTACTCACAGGGGGACGTCGTCCCTTGTTTAAAAGGCTTTGTTCCACTCATATTGTTCACGGATATGAATTTGGTGGTATCCACTCCTGGATTCTATTTTAGTGAAAACATGAGCGCTTGTCAACATATTTGTCATCAAGCCTAGGTTTGAGAAACCTATACTTTTTGGGAATCTCGCAACACATCCCCAAACTACCATCAGCCTTAGGGGTGAACAAGACTGAATAGCATAAGGACTAATGTTACGTTTGGATTGATGGAATAGAATGGAGAGTGGAATGATTCATTTCATTCTAGTTGGAATGAGTTATTCCATCCTCTCCTTTCTCTAAGGAATAAAATTCATAAATTTAGGAGGAATAAGAATGGTTTAATCACAACCAAACACAATTTTTTTCATTCCATTGGAATGAGTCATTCCATTCACACCTTCATTACTCCAATCCAAACGTAAGACTCTCTCGCACAAGATCCTTACTTGACAATTCACCTACCCTATCATCTTATCTGCAGCTGCTTTGTGGGGTTCATCCTATAATATGGCTAATTAGGTAACAAAGAGCCCGACACTAGATCAATAGCATATTGTATTTCCCTAAGCGGTGGTAATCTTTGTGGGTTGGAGGTAAATAATACTAATAGTGTTTTAAAAAAAATACAAAAACAAAACAAAATGCAAGACATAATTGAAATGCAATTGATTCTTGAGTTCTTGTGTTTATTGTGAAAATTATTGGTGTTGGTTTGGAAATTTGGATATCATCCTCCCTAGTATTCTCGTAGTCTTACAAATGACACCCATCTCTGTTGTACTTCCTGTACAGATTAATCTGACAGCTCAAATTAGCTTGAGTTTGAAGTTTGATTGTGCTAGATTCACGAGACAATAAAGGGCCACTTAATTAATGCTTCTGGAGGGGGCATATATATGTATATTGTTAGTATATTTTCAAATTATCAGTGTTTTGGTGAATGGTTCAAAAATGGTAATTGATTGAACCGGAAACTTCATTTGATCATCAATTAACCAGAAGTACAAGGTCATACATAAAATCTTAGAAGCGCATAACTGAATATGGTAATTGCTTGGTTCAATGTCAATCATTCATGCTTCTGCATTAATTGAATATATAATCCATACTATGAATTGCTTCATAATTTCTTGTAATCTTAGCTTATAACTGGATGAACCAAAGTACCACAATTGTCAACATCAAGGTCATGAAATTAGCTGCAACATTATACAAATATGCTTCACCTTCAATCTTAACCTAGTTCACATTATAGCATTAAACTTACCTCTAGTTGCTGGCTTTTGTTCAAAATGTTAGAATTTGTGCGTAGAGGAAAGCAATGTAGTTGGAAACACCTGATTCTGGCTTTTTTCCAATGGAAAAGCTTACCAAATGTAATTTAATTTATTTATTTTTAATAAAAAAGGTTTCCTATAGTTAAATTAACTGTTGTCAGATTTGTTAATTTCATCTATAGCTGTTGCACTTCCCATCTCCGTATCCATCTTTTTAAGCTTGTATTATTGAATAGTTGTGAATGGTTTAATAGTAGAGAGACCGGCAAAGCTTGTTAGAGATGATGTGATGACTGCACCTTGTGGAACAACAGTTCTGTATCCAACTAGTGGAGGCAACATACATTGTTTCAGAGCGTTAACTCCTTGTGCTATCTTTGACATTCTGTCTCCACCTTACTCATCTGAGGATGGTCGGCACTGCACTTATTTTCGCAGATCTCCAGGAGGGGATCTACCAGGTAATTAAACTTGATCTTCGTTTTTTATCTTTTGTCAAAATCATCGTTATCACCATTGCTATTAGCCTATTATCACTATTTGATTGTTTTATTAATTAGTGAAATTACTCTTATCCTTTCCAAATGAAGAGATAAAACCATTGATTCTATGTTTTTTCTTTCTCCTCTTTGTAGGTGATCTTGAAGTGGACGGAGTGACCGTCTCTGAGGTGACTTGGTTAGAAGAGTTTCAACCTCCTGATGACTTTGTGATTCGAAGAGGGCAGTACAAGGGCCGTACTTTTAAAGCGTGAGGGTTCTTCCACGAGTTTCTTTTGCATTTTAATGAACTGAAGCGCTTCATTTTAGGCAGTATTGAGCTAAACTCTAGTAATGGGTTTCAACAATTGTGAAAATAATTATTTTTGTTGGCATCGTAACTTAGGCATTTGAGCTGTACATATTAATATAGATTATATTCCTTCAATTTACCAAACAGTGACCTCGCATAAGCAAGTGGAACACTGAACGATATTTGACATGTCTTGCTGAATATTGCTCCAATTGGAATTTGCTTGTTTACTTTAGGCCTGTTTGGTGTTTTGCTCGTTCCTTGCCCTTTGATTACATCCTACTCCATGATTAAATGATTTGTCAGGGAGCAAGTCATAGGATGTTAGTTGAAAATTAATCTGGCCCAATTTGAGGTTAGGCTGTACGCCACTGCCAACACAGTTTTTCTATTTTGCTCCACCGCAAGTTCTTCTCAAAGTTCATTTTTAGTGTGAGCTAAAGCAAGGCTAATCCACCTACCTAGAATGAAGTTAGTTCTGCAAATTCACGAGCTTGAATTGACAATCTTCTTACACGGTTGCAACCAATTGGTTCAATCCAGGCGTGAGACTTGAGGGAGGAGCATCAACTTGAGACCAGGAGGAAGAAGAAATTAACCTCGAGAAAAGTTGGTTTTGAGGTCCTTGGTGCTGCTCCCTACTAGCAGTATAGCATACGAGTCTTCAAAGTTACTCAAACGGTCTATTTGGTTTGGCTGGAATGGAATGGAATGAACATTCCAAAAAGAATGTGAATGCTCATTCTTATGTTTGGTTGCTTAAAAAGGGAGAGAATGATGTTTATTAAAGGAATATTTATTCCATCAGGAATAAAAATTGATCATTTCATTCCATTTCAATTGATGTAGCTTCTCTTTCTGGCCAAACATGGGAATAGAAATGCCCATTCCCAATTCCAATGTTGTAACCAAACAGATGATAAAATCTATCAAAGTGAGAGGGTTGAACAAAGTCATTTATTAAAACATCCACAATGATAAACGTGAACAAAAAAAAAACAAGTTTCTCTTTGGTCATGTCAAAAAGGAAGAAATTAGAACGAGTCTGTGTTTGGTCATTGGTCTACTTTCTGCTCTACTAGATGGAGCTGAAGTACTACTTAAAAAAGCGTCAAACATGGGCATGTAACCAGTAGTGAGCTTAATTACTTCATGGAGTTAATTACGTATACTGTTAACCTTTCTCTGGGGTTTATAGATCGCATTTGATGCCTCTGTTCCCGGCGACTCTTATACCAATATATATATATACAGAAAGACTCAAGAGTAGAATTAAAAATATAAAAACAAAGTGAGTATACGGCTAAGGGTCCCAACATCCAGATGGGTAGGCTATATATAACAATTCCTTCTTCCAACACATTCTGCGCCATCTCTCTATCATAGCTTAAGGAATAGTAGTAACTGACCATGCATGACCTTGAAGAAGAGCATTTAATGTCTTTGAATATGCTTTGAGAATCAAATCTCAATACTACATTGTGGTTTGTAGGTACAAAAGTTAGTCAAATTGTTCTAATTAATATTAATTATTATATATGCTAAAATTTGGTTCAATCGGCCTTCAATAACATTCTAACACATCACAAACTCATTTATGATTTTTTTTTAAATATTCTTAATATATAATAGGATTAAAATAAACATGATATGTACGTAGTCTAATTTAACCCATGTATTTTGAAATTAATTTTTTGGGTCCAAAACAGATTTTTTTTTTTTGGAATCGTTGTCTTGAGTATTGTGAGGGGTCGAGTTTTCATGCATTAGAGATACACGTATATTATATATTCTGTTGAAAAATTGACAATTCTTAACATAACCGGACGTGCATGTGGTCCTAATTAATTAGTGGAAAGTTTCTACAATTATTTGTCAAATTATGTTGAAAACATGGTCCTACCTATCTTCATCTACCAAATGTTAATTTCCTCTCCCCAACATCTTCCGACAGAAAAAGATAACATTAAGAAAATTCCATTTAAAATTTTCTTAATTCGGCTTCTTAGTTAGAATGTCACCGGTCAGTTTTGTGATATTTCCTCATAATACATTAGTAAGTGATGCAGGAGGATTTCAGGTCGAAAATTCTGAGTGGTCGGACAGTACACGTGATAATATTCAAGGATTAAAAGTTAAGGATCAGCGCAATAGTATCGGTTGATTTCGGGGTCAGGCGTTTGCTATTATGTCTTCGGGATTGGAGTTCGGCTTCGAATGATGTCATGACTTCGGATGTGGCGAGTTTCTTCTGGAATGGCGCCACGTCGTGACTTCGGAAGTCGATGAACTAACTTTATTATTATTATTATTATTTAGTTCTTTTACAGTAATGGTATTTTATTAAGTAGTAAATCTTTTATAATAAGTTGTTACTTGTTAAGATTTTATTTTCGTATTTTTAGGAAGTTTGTTAGAATTTTTGCTTCCATATCTCTAGGAGGATTTTGTTTATGTATCTCTAAAAAGATTCTAGAGTGACTTAGAGAGAAATTTTTTTAAGCTATAAAACCCTGGCTTGTGGGTTGAATGGATGAATACTTTGATTTTGATAAAATATAATTTACACACATTAGGGAGTTTTCTTTGCATTTTTGGCGAATCTCTTGTTCCTTTGCTTGTGAATTTCTCATTAACGTAGCCCGTAGTCGCTATCTTCGCTCGGCGTCAATTGATATCAAAACTCAACATCTTTTTGGGAATAGACTTCATCAGTTTCAATGGCTGGTGGTCGTGGTCGTAGAGGGCAGATTACGACTGAGGAAGTCCCGTACTGTGATCGTAACATCCAGGACGAGATGATTGAGGATTTGCAGAGACAAGTTATAAAGTTAACCTGTCGTCTCAAGGCGCAAAATCTGGGTCGACGTGGACATGTTCTGAATGAGGAAGTTCTGCACTTTTGTGACGCCCCCAAAATAGGTATACATCACCCATCTTGAGTCGCCAAATACATGGCACAAAATTCAAATATAACTTAATTATACAACAGTCGTGTAAAACACGACAAAACATAATCTAAGAGTTTTAATAAGAATATTGTCATCTAGGCAATATCCACACTCAATGGAGTCCTAATTATATTTATTTTCACACTATTTAACAGAATAGTGAGGACTACTACTGCTATCATCTGGACCGTCACTCCGTTCCCTGACTAGTCCCGGCTACGTTCTCATTTTCTGAAGAGAACAGTGAAAGAAGGGGCTGAGCTCAACTAGCCCAGTAAGAAATATTATGACTAAGATAATGCAGAATAAATTATCATTAGTCTTCAACAATGTTAAACTGATAAAATACAATAGACATCAAGTTTAACTGCAGCGGAATAAGCAATCCATTAGAAGAGTCAAGTAGAGCATGATATCTACTAATCTTCTATGATTTAAAATATTTTCATCAATTTTTATCGCTAGACTCAACTTAATAAATAAACCACATCATCGAGTCATCCCTGCACTACGGGCTAAGGATATTCATTAAATCATCAATGGTTAGGACTATACCGAATAATCCCTGGTCATAATCATACCAAAAACTGTCCATCAATGCACTACAGGCTACTGAGGACTTTTACCACATCATTTATAACATTACAGGTCATGATTATTGTAAGCCCCTAACTTTTATGAATAAAGATAATTTTTCTATAATTATCATTTTTGAATATTATGGAATGAATTTGTTATAATGTTATAGTTGTGGGTAGTATTTATAAATTTTGCAAAGTATGCAAGTTGTTATATTATATTCGATTGGTCGGAGAATATTCGTTTTATCAGGGAATATTCGTACAACGGCGCAATCATTGGTGGACCCCACAACAGAATTATTGTCGGATTGAGAAAATGACAAAAATATATTTATGAAAATAACGACGGAAGTTTTACCGTTAATAATGTTGAATTACTCGGTAGTAAAAGTACAGTAATACGCGTGGTTGTATAGTATCACACGATATTGATTATTGATGCTTACGTGAGAAGTCACTTAGTTATACTCAATTATTGCTACAGTAATTGCTGTATCATATCTCTCATATTATTGATTCGATTATTGTCACAGTATCATCTACATAATATGTTATTTTATTAAATCAATAATGGAGACGGCAAAGTTATTCATATTATTAAATTGTAATATTTACAATGTTTAGAATTTCTGTCAAAGAAAGGTTTGGTCACCTAATTGCGTGCCAATAGAGAGAAATCCTTATTGGAAAGATCCCTCTTTCTTGGGAACTACCTGGTTGATAAATATTGTGAGTTATAATATTAATGATGAATGTTATTAAAATTGAAGTTGTGCTCGGAGTTGAATTTGGAGACGCGGACGTGATATTTGAGTCCGGAACGATGAAGTTAGTACAAATAGACTATAAACGCAAAATTTTCTGAATTTAACTATTTGGTCAAAAAGTCAACAGTTGAATTTTTCGGGAAAAGTCAAACTTCGAAATTTCAAAATTTATATTTTTGATAAAAATAGTTTCATTGTGTTGGAATTATTTGTGTTAGTGAAAATCAACATTTATGTCGATAATAATTGATGTCTGGAGGTTATATTGACTAATTGATTGCTATTATTTCACATGATTATAACTATTTGTTCACATGTGTATACTATTATTTCACATTCTTATTACTATTAGGGGAGTTGGTGCAAGATTGATAATACTTGCATGACTAAGTTAAAAATAGAGGTATAGATGGAGGTACTATACTGTAATTCGTATTTTAACATGTCTAGAACTATTGATTCACATGATTTACTATTGAATCACATTATTTACTATTAGGGGAGGTGGTGCAAGTTTGATAATACTTGCATGACTAAATTAAAAATTAAGAAAAAGTTAGAGGTATTGTACTGTAATTTTTCGAGCCCCAAAACGTGCAATTATTCGAAACTATATTTTTCTATAAATAGAAGCTCATTCTTCCTTCATTTCTCACCAATTCACTAAAGCTATAGAGCAATTATTATAGAGAGAAATTGTAGAAAGAAAATCTGTAGAAGAAGAGAAGTCCTGCTACCTCACTACTCCTATATCCAGTTTCTTTCAAAGGTAAGGGGTATTATTTCTTTCTTTTGTCTTCATGAAGAGAACTTCTGTTATTCCATTCTTTATTATTATGTTGGAATAACCTGGTTATGCGAAGTACCGCATACATGGTGAAATTCTTCTGTTATTCCATTCTTTATTATTCTGTTGGAACATCATGTCTGTGCTTTACGCCGGACCTGGTTTCGTCTTTATTATTCTGTTGGAACATCCTGTCTGTGCTTTAAGCCGGACCTGGTTCCATATTTATTAATCTGTTGGAATATACTGTCTGTGCTTTAAGCCGGACTTGGTTCCGTCTTTATTATTCTGTTGGAATATCATGTCTGTGCGTTTTACGCCAGACCTGGTTCCGTCTTTATTATTCTATTGGAATAACCTGCCTGTGCAGTCTACCGCATGCTTGACGATTTCTTTTGTTATTCCATTCCTTATTATACTCAGTTGGTTAAAGTTTTGACTTCTATACTCCATGAAATTAGTAAAATATCCTTGATATTTGCGCTTCATCCAGTATCTTTTCATGGAAATATTCTTCTGAGCATTCTTGAATTCTACTCTACAAAGAAGTATCATGTTGATAATTTGGACGTTATTAGTTCCTGGATAAATTAATTTGTGAACTTATTTTATTGAATTCTTATATCATTGTCATCATCCTCATGTTTATATTTTTTTGAAAGTCATATGTGGTCTGTAGTGCATAGATGGACTTGGTATGATTATGACCAGAGATTATTCGGTATAATCATGACCGTAATGTTATAAATGATGCGATAAAAGTCCTCATTGGCCCGTTGTGCATTGATAGACAGTTGTTGGCATGATCATAACCATTGATGAATACACGAATGTCCTTGGCCCGTAGTGCATGGATAATTGTGGTCGTGATACTAAAGAATATCCTTGGCCGTAGTGCAGGGGTGATTCGATGATGTGGATTATTTATTAAGCTGAGTTCCAGTGATAAAAGTGATGAAAAACCTTTTAAATCATAAAAGATAGTAGATTTTATTCTCTATTTGACTCTTTTAATGGATTGTTTGTTCCACTGCAGTTAAACTTGATGTCTATTGTATTTTATCAGTTTAACATTATTGAAGACTAATGATAATTTATTCTGCATTATCTTAGTCATAATATTTCTTACTGGGCTAGTTGAGCTCACCCTTTTGCTTTATTGTTCTCTTCAGGAAATGAGAACGTAGCGGGGACTAGTCAGGGAACGGAGTGATGGTCTAGAGGATAACATTAGTAGTCCTCACTATTCTGTTAAATAGTGTGACAATAAATGTAATGAGGACTTATTCTGAGAGTGGATATTGTCTAGAAGACAATATTTGTATTAAAACTCACATCTCTTTTGTTGTATATTAAAGATTGTAATTGTATTCTGTACCATGTATTTGGCGACTCAGGATAGGTGATGTATACCTATTTTGGGGGCATCACAGTTGGTATCAAAGCTTAGGGATATGATCCCTGGCTAAGATGTGAGACAAGAACTAGGAGGGGAGAGACGGGGAATTCCTTCGCTAGTATGACCTACCTAAATTATTTGGTATTTAATAGGTCGGTCAGAGTATAGGGATAATATGTGATATGTTAATTAACCCTTATTTTGTGGCAGTATTTGAAAATGGCATCCGAGAATGTTGAGCACATCAATGGAGCACAGGAGACCGTTGAGTCTCCACAGATCAATAACCAGGACAATGTGCATCAGGAAGGCGACAATCCTCATGCAAACAATAACACTGACCATATAATGAACGATGGAATGTTCCGAGGCTTCATGCAATTCATGCAACATCACGCGAGGGCGGCTCCTGTCCAAAATGCAGGTTGAAACACTGGCAACTCTCGGACGGCCACCGCCAAACAGTTCAAGGTGCTGGGACCACCGGAGTTTTTTAGAGAGCCAAAACCTCTTAAGGCGGAGACGTGGATAAAACAGATCAACAAGATATTTGATGTCTTGGGTTGCTCCGAGGAGCAAAAGGTTCCCTTCGCCACCTTCATGTTGCGGGCAGAGGCAGATTACTGGTGGGAATCTATAAAGCGTACCCAACCTGCCGCACTGAAGATGTCTTGGGAGAAGTTTCAAAAACTGTTCAACGACAAGTACTTTACCGAAAAGTATTTGTCATATGAAAGAGGTAGAGTTCATTAAACTGGAGCAAAACAACATGACCTGTGTCGCAGTACGAAGCCAAGTTTGCCGAGCTTGTCCCGGTTTACGTCCCATTTGGTTGATAATAATGAGAGAATGACGCGAATGTTTCTAAGAGGTTTGAAACCCGAGATACGTTAATATCTTATCTCTTATAAACTATGTTTGTATTCAGATGTTGTTAATAGGGCTCAGTTATTGGAACGCGATAACGTGTCAACCCAACCAAAAGAGAGCAGCCGACAAAATGACAACAAGCGTGGAGGGAATCAGCATAGCCAAAAATGGTAACCACTTCGATGGTAATCAGGGCCAAAACTAATAAGAATGGACATTTTAAGAAGAGAAAATTCAACAATGATGGAAAGACGTCAGCACCAGCACCTGTTGTGATGGAAGGAGAACGACCACCTAATATATGCTTCAAATGTGGAGGGGAGGGACACATTAGTCCAAATTGCGTGATGCCGTCTAAAGCATGTTATAATTATGGAAGAGAAGGTCACCTAGCCCAATTTTTTCGTTCACCGAAGACAAGTTCAGCTAGGATAGAGGCACCAAAGGTCGTCCCAGAAAAGTCAATGCCGGTAGTGCAAGAGAGAGCGTTTATTGTGACCTCCCAGAAAGTAAGGAACCCTAACGAGGTCATCACAGGTAAGCTTATCATAAACTCTAGCAAAGTCTATACCTTTTTTGATGCCGGTTCTACCCATTCTTTTATTTCTCCCACTTACGCTCAACGTTTAAATTTGACTTCGGAGAAATTAGACTTTAACTTATCTGTTGAAACTCCATTGGGAGAAACCTTCATTACATCCATTGTTTTAAAGTTTTGTTTAGTTTAAATCGGTACCCTCACATTAACTGTCGATCTTATTTCATTGAAAATACTTGCATTTGATGTGATTCTAGGGATTGATTGGTTAACTAGTCATCATGCAAAAATTGATTATTTTCGTAAGGTTGTTAGCTTTTATATTCCTAACCAACCTATTATGCGAATTCAAGCAACCAAACCATTAAAATCAATCACCATCATCTCAAGCCATAAAGCTATTCGTTTATTGAAAAACAGATGTCAAGCTTTCTTAGCTCATGTCACGTATCTAAATAAAAATACGTCAGTTTTGAATGATATTTCTATTGTTAATTAATTTCCTGACGTATTCCCTGAAGAACTTCCTAGCCTACCCCCAGAGCGTGAAATTGAATTTTTTATCGACCTTGAACCCGGAACAAAACCTATTTTCAAAGCCCCATATCGAATGGCTTCTAATGAACTTCAGGAGTTAAAGACCCAACTTCAGGAATTGTTAGACATCGGTTTCATTCGTCCTAGTACGTCTCCTTGGGGTGTTCCTGTTCTATTCGTGAAAAAGAAAGATGGGAGTATGCGAATTTTTATTGATTATCGGGAGTTGAACCATGTCATCATCAAAAATAAGTACCCATTGCCATATATTGATGACCTGTTTGACCAGTTACAAGGAGCCAAATTCTTTTCAAAGATTGATCTTCGTTCCGATTATCACCAATTGAAGATTAGAACCGATGACATTCCAAAGACGGTTTCCAGAACTCGGTACGGGCATTATGAATTCCTAGTCATGTCTTTTGGATTGACTAATTCTCTTGCTGCCTTCATGGATATGATGAACCGAGTATTCAAGGAATATTTAGGATCACTTTGTGGTCGTCTTCATTGATGACATCCTTATTTATTCCAAAAGCCGTGAAGATCATGATCAACACTTGAGGCTAATACTCCAAAAGCTTCGTGAATATAAGCTTTATGCCAAATTGAAGAAATGCGAGTTCTGGCTTGAGGAAGTAGCATTCCTTGGGCACGTGGTGTCAAGTCATAGAATATCTGTAGACCCAGCAAAGATTGAAGCTATTCAAAGCTGGGAGCAACCTAAAATAGTGACCAAAGTACGTAGTTTTCTCTGCTTAGCTGGTTATTATCGAGATTCGTAGAAGGGTTTTCTCGAATCACTACTCCCGTAACCCAGCTAACTCGGAAAGATACAAAATTTGGTTGGAGCGAGGAATGTGAGAAGAGTTTTCAAGAACTCAAGAGGAGACTCATTTCAGCACCTGTTCTGACAATACCATCTGGATCGGAGGGATTTGTCATCTACAGTCATGCTTCGGACAAAGGGTTAGGTTGTGTTCTCATGCAACATGAGAAAGTCATAGCCTATGCCTCACGACAACTCAAAGAATATGAGAGGAATTATCCTACTCATGATCTAGAGTCGGCAGCAGTCATTTTTGCACTAAAGATTTGGAGGCATTATTTGTATGGGGAGAAAGTGGAGATCTTTACGGATCATAAAAGCCTCAAATATTTATTCACTCAAAAGGAACTAAACATGCGACAACGACGTTGGCTATAAATGTTGAAAGATTATGATCATACCATCCAATACCATCCTGTAAAAGCGAACATGGTAGCTGACGCATTAAGTAGAAGATCATATGCGAGTACGAGTGCGATATTGTCAACGCAAAGGCCCATTTTATATTACTTGCAAAGGATGGAGATAGAGATAAAGACTCCAAGGACCCATGTGATGAAGTCAAGATATCCTCACCTATTCGACATGCCAGGTACGTACCCTAATTTCGAGGGCGAAATTTTATAAGAAGGGGAGGTTGTTTATTCTTTATTTCGAGAAAATTATTCTTTATTCATAAAAGTCCTTTTCCGACTACCCATCCGTTTGAGGATGGTATGCCGAACTAAATCGTAAATTCGTGCCCATAGTTTTTTACAAACTAACCCAAAATCTTGAAGTGAATCTTGGGTGTCGATCAGAAACTATGGATACTGGCATACCATGCAATCTTACGATCTCGTTTATGTACATACTAGCAAGACGTTCAAGTGTAAAATTTTCTCGTATCGGTAAGAAATGAGCAGACTTGGTCAATCTATCAACAATGACCCAAATCTCATCTATGCCTTGAGAAACCTTAGGAAGACCAATAACAAAATTCATGATAATGTGTTCCCACTTCCATTCTGGAATTTCAAGTGGTTTCAATGGATCTTTTGGCACTTGATGCTCCGCCTTGACTCGTTGACAAGTTAGACACCTTGAGATAAACCCCGTTATTTCTCTCTTTATATTGCTCCACCAAAATGTATGTCGAAGATCATGATACATTTTGGTACTCCCAGGATGGATTACAAACGATATGTTGTGCGCCTCCATCATGATTTTATACTTCAAGTCAGAATCAGTTAGGAACACAAAGTCTGGAGTTGACTCGAAGTATTCCTTTTTCATCGATTCTTGCTTCCGAAATAGCACCTTCTTGCACTTTCTTCTTCATACGCATCAGCTCCAGGTCTGTAGTTTGAGCAGCTTTAACTTTATCGATTAAAGTCGGTTTCCACTCGTATATTCGCCATCATCACATGGGTCCCTGGAGTCTTTAACTCTATTTCCATCCATTCCAAGTCATACAAAATGGGCCTTTGCGTTGACAATATTGCACTCGTACCCGCATATGATCTTCTACTCAATGCGTCAGCTACTACGTTCGCTTTTCCAGGATGGTATTGGATGGTATAATCATAATCTTTCAACAACTTAAGTCATCGTCGTTGTCGCATGTTGAGTTCCTTTTGAGTGAAGAAATATTTGAGGCTTTTATGATCCGTATAGACCTCCACCTTCTCTCCATACAGGTAATGCCTCCAAATCTTAAGCGCAAAAACGACTGCTTCCAACTCTAGATCATGAGTAGGATAATTCCTCTCATATTCTTTGAGTTTTCGAGAGGCATAGGCTATGACTTTCTCATGTTGCATGAGAACACATCCTAACCCTTTGCCTAAAGCATCACTGTAGATGACAAATCCCTCTGAGCCAGATGGTATTGTCAGAACAGGTGCTAAAATGAGTCTCCTCTTGAGTTCTTGAAAACTCTTTTAACATTTCTCGCTCTAACCGAATTTTGTATCTTTTCGAGTCAGCTGAGTTAATGGAGTAGCGAGAAAACCCTTCTACGAATCTTCGATAATAACCAGCTAAGCCGAGAAAGCTACGTACTTCGGTCACTGACTTAGGTTGCTCCCAGATTTGAATTACTTCAATTTTGTCAGGTCAATAGATATTCCATGATTTGATATCACGTGCCCAAGGAATACAACTTCCTCAAGCCAGAACTCACATTTCTTCAACTTGGCATAAAGGTTGTTTTCACGAAGTTTTTGGAGTATCAGCCTCAAGTGTTGTTCATGGTCTTCGCGAGTTTTGGAGTATATGAGGATGTCATCAATAAAGACGACCACAAAGTGATCCAAATACCGAGTTCATGAAGGCAGCAAGAGCATTAATCAATCCAAAAGATATAACTAAGAATTCATAATGCCCGTACCGAGTTCTGAAAGCAGTCTTTGGAATGTCATCAGTTTTAATCTTCAACTGATGATATCTAGAACGAAGATCAATCTTTGAAAAGAATTTGGCTCCTTTCAACTGGTCAAACATGTCATCAATGCGAGGCAACGGGTACCTATTTTTTATGGTGACATGATTCAACTCCCGATAATCAATACAAAGTCGCATACTTCCATCTTTCTTCTTCACAAATAGAACAGGAGCACCACAAGGAGACGTACTAGGACAAATGAAACCGATGTCTAAAAATTCCTGTAGTTGGGTTTTTAACTCCTGAAGTTCAATAGGAGCCATTCGATATGGGGCTTTAGAAATGGGTTTTGTACCGGATTCAAGGTCGATACAAAATTCAATTTCACGCTCTGGGGGTAGGCCAAGAAGTTCTTCAAGGAATACGTCAGGAAATTTATTAACAATAGAAATATGATTCAAATCTGACGTATCTTTATTTAAATCCGTGACATGGGCTAAGAAAGCTTGACATCCATTTTTCAATAGATGAATAGCTTTATGACTTGATATAACAGTGATTGATTTTAGTGGTTTGGTTGCTTGAATTCGCATAATAGGTTGGTTAGGAATATGAAAGCTAACAACCTTACGAAAACAATCGATTTAACATGATGAGTAGTTAACCAATCAACCCCTAAAATCACATCAAATGCAAGTATTTTCAAAGAAATAAGATCGATAGGTAACGTGCGGTTATCGATTTGAATCAAACAAGACTTATAAACCGTGGATGTAATGAAGGTTTCTCCCAACAGAGTTTCAACAGATAAGTCAAAGACTAATTTCTCCGGAGTCAGATTTAAACGTTGAGCGCAAGTAGGAGAAATAATGGAATGGGTAGAACCGGTATCAAATAAATATAAACTTCGCTAGAGTTTATGATTAGCTTTCACGTGATCACCTCGTTCGGATTACTCGCTTTTTGGGAGGTTACGACAAACGCTCTCCCTTGAATTACCGGTTTTGTCTTGTCTGGGACACCCTTTGATGCCTCCATCCCAGCTGGACTTGACTTTGGTGCACGATAAAATCGGGCTAGGTGACCTTCTTTTCCACAATTATAACACGCTTTGGATTGCATCGTGCAGTTTGGACTTATGTGTCCTTCCCCTCCGCATTTGTAACATACGACCAGTGGTCGTTCTCCTTCCTTAACAACAAGTGATGGTGCTAACGTCTTTCTATCCTTGTTGAATCTCCTCTTCTTTAAATGTCCACTCTTATTGTAATGGTCATGATTACCACCGAAGTGATTATCATTTTTGGCATGTTGATTCCCTCCACGTTTGTTGTCACCACTTCAATAACTGCTACCACTGGTATTATCGACTTGTCGGTTGCTCTTTCTTGGTTGGGTTGACTCATTATCGCGCTCAAATAACTGAGCCCTATTTATAACATCTGAATACAAACACAGTTTGTGAGAAATTAGGTATTGACATATCTCAGGTTTCAAACCTCTTAGAAACATCCACGTCATTCTCTCCTCATTATCAAACAAGTGGGACGCAAATCGAGACAACTCAGCAAACATAGCTTCGTACTGCGCCACGGTCATATTATTTTTCTCAAGCTTGATGAACTCTACCTCCTTCACGTGACGAATACTTTCAGGAAAGTACTTGTCATTGAACAGCTCTTGGAACTTCTCCCAAGACATTTTGAGTGCGGCAGGTTGAGTACGCTTTACAGATTCCCACCAGTAATCTGCCTATGCTGGCAACATGAAGGTGATAAAGGGAACCTTTTGCTCCTTAGAGCATCCCAAGACATCAAATATCTTGTTGATTTGCTTTATCCACGTCTCCGCCTTAAGTGGTTTTGGCTCTCCAAAAAACTTCGGTGGTCCCAGCTCCTTGAACTGTTTAGCGGTGACCGTCCGAGAGTTGTCAGTGTTTCCACATGCATTTTGGACAGGAGCCACTTTCGCCTGATGTTGCATGAATTGCATAAAGCCTCTGAACATCCCATCGTTCATCATTTCATCGGTGTGACGCCCCCAAAATAGGTCCACACGACCCATTCTGAGTCGCCATATATCATACTATAAAAATCAAATACAAACTTCATTTATACAACTGTTGAACTATCGTGCAGAATACGACCACAGTTAAACTGTGAGTTTTAATACAAATGTATGTAACTCTCATGGTGCCTTGACCACAACCTTACAATGATACCTTACATAAAAGTACAGTCCATAACTATTTTAGAAATTAAAATCCTTGGAAAGTGCTCAAGGAAACCTTCGTAAATGGGAGGCCATGCGTTTAGGTTATGATAGATATCATATATCCACAGAATTATCCTTAGTTGAGCCAATAATCCCCAAAGAAAAACAAGAAGATTGCTATCATCTTCGTTCCAATGGTAAGTCTTCTCTTGACATATAATTATCTCCGTTGTCTCCAAGTGAGAATTATATTTCGAATAAACTCCAAGATTATATTGGTAGTGCTCGTAGATATACTCAGTAAGTGGATGTGCACAACTCTGTCTTATGATAACACGAGGTTGTATGTCATTAGACATCTTTATGATAGTGGCAAAATACCCTTCCAAAGTTGGGTTCACCTCACCCTATTCGGTTCACCAAAATTAAATATCAAATGACGTATAAAATACGACACACTTATCTAAAGTTCTCAATAAAAAATTTTCCATACAATTTAAGGAGAACCTCAACAGTTATAGACCACCGTTCTATTCTCCTGTTACCCCCGCTCGACCCAGCTACACTCTTATTATCTGAAAGGAATTGTGAAGCAAAAAGGGTGAGCACAACTAGCCCAGTAAAGAATATCATGACTAAAGATAATTTACATCATCAATAGCCTTCATCAGTAATAAATTAGAGATTTAGAACATATGGTAGATGATAAAACTTTTCAACCATAGTTGCAGCGGATTGAGCAATCCATTAGAAGAGTCAAATAGACCATCAGATCTATTATCTTCTCCATGTTAAAAGTCCACCAATAATGTTTTATCCCTGTAACATCAATCAACAATTCCTATCCACAATCATATGAATAACTCATAATCATAATTGTAATTCTAAATTCCTCTTCGCATCCAGGACGAAGATAATTTTCATCACCTATCTTTACCTGAAACATCAAAAATCATGGTTATACCAAATCATAATTTTTTTTCATAATCATACTAATAAATTCATCTTTTCACTTTGGGCTAAAGATATTCATTAACAATTCATCTTTGCTCTACAGGCCAAAGATATACAATTGTATTATAGAAGAGTCAAGTAGATCATGATATCTACTATCTTCTACGAATTAAAAGTGTATTATCAATATGTTATCGCTGAGACTCAGCTTAATAATTAATCCACATCATCGAATCATCCATGTACTACGGCCAAGTATATTCATTAGTATTACGACCACGAATTATCCATGCACTACGGGCCAAGGATATTCGTGTTTTCAATTATGGTCATGATTATACCGAATAATCTCTGGTCATAATCATACCAAGTTCATCTATGCACTACGAGCCAAAGATGACTTTTACCACATCATTTGTAACATTACGGTCATGATTATACCGAATAATCCCCAGTCATAATCATACCAAGTCCATCTATGCACGTAAGCCACAGATGACTTTCAACACAATATAAGCACGAGGATCATGACAATGATATTAAGAATTAATCAAATGAGATAAAGGATAAATATTCAACATTTATAATATAATTTATCCAGGGTTCAAGAATATCCCAATGTTATCAATCACTTAATAATCTCATAATCTAAGATCATTAATATTATAACAATATTTTAATCATTTCTTAAACTTATAAACAATTTATTTTAATTGTTTACACTTTACCAAATAATGCATTTAATCATTCAAAAATGACATACTCATAAGATTCATCAGGAATGATCAAATTCCTCATCAAAAATCTGCATATACCTTATATAGGATTTTCAAGCCATAAAATTCTATTTACCAATTTTTTAACTTCACATAACATATTTAACTCATATGTTCGTAACTAAACCATTTTCATGAAAAATTACCAAATCAACTTATTATTTTTTTATCCTTTGTCCAAACATATATACATATATTTCATACACAACAAGTATTTTTTTTTATAATTTTTCAACTCCCTCGAGTATTTTTCAAAAATCAATTTTTAATTAATTCCTTAAGAAATTAGCTACCTCAAGTTTAACTCCAAAAATTCCTAAATCTTGGCAGGTTCTTACACATGTTAACGTGAGCTTCCAGTTTAAATTTCATGGTCATCAGAGTTATAGAACTCTGGTTATAGCATTTTTTTGTCGAAAAAACCTAAATATTGAAATAGTCATAACTTGCTCATTTTAAGTCAGAATGAGCTCATTTTTGGACAAGAGGTACTTTATACCATATATTTCTATGTCCAAAAAGGCTGGAATGTTTCTCACAAATTAAGTGGCCGAAACAACCCTTACAAAATTTTGGGCAATAGCTTTTTCTCCTTTTTTACTTTTTTCTCCTTTTTTAAAATTAGTCCATACAAAAATCTACAACTCCTCTTTCAGTGATTCCACTTGAGATGTTAGAAAACTTATCATAATATCCTCCCAAATTTTTCCAGAATTTTTGAATGTCCGAAAAATTATGAAACTGCAAATAGATTTTAACCCGCCATGTGGTACAGATCATTTTCAAAATTTAATAAGGAATGAATACGAAGGATCATTCACCATGCATGCGGTAGTCCACACAGACAGGTTATTCCAACAGAATAATAGATAATGGAACTAGGTCATGCGTAAACGCACAGACAGGATATTCTGACATAATAATAAAGAATGGAATAATAGAAGACTTCACCAGGCATGCGATGAACCACATAGACAGGTTATTCCAACAGAATAATAAATAATGGAACCAGGTCATGCGTAAACGCATAGACTGGATATTCCAACAGAATAATAAAGAATGAAATAACAACAGAATTCAACAGACATGCGATAGACCACACAGACAGGTTATTCCAACAGAATAATAAATAATGGAACCAGGTTATGCGTAATACGCACATACAGGATATTCTAATAGAATAATAAAGAATGAAATAACAGAAGAATTTCACCATGTATGCGGTACTTCGCATAAACAGGTTATTCTAACATAATAACAAGGAATGGAATAACAATAACTCTCTTCATGAAAATGAAAGAAATAATACCACTTACCTTAGAATAAAGTTGGATACTGGAATAGAGAGGTAGCAGACTTCTCTTCTTCTTTCTCTCTATAATTTCCCTCTATAATAATTGCTCTATAGCTTTAGTGAGTTGGTGAGAAATGAAGGAAAAATGAGCTTCTATTTATAGAAAAATATAGTTTCGATAATTGCACGTTTTGGGGCTCGAAAAATTACAGTACAATACCTCAAACTTTTCTTTTATTTTTAATTTAGTCCTGCAAGTATTATCAAACTTGCACCACCTCCCCTAATAGTAAATAATGTGAATCAATAGTTCAATCATGTGATTCAATAGTTATAATCATGTGAAAATACGAATAACAGTATAGTATGTGAGACCCCAAATTTATGAATAAAGTTTTAAATTTCTCGAAATATTTTTTTTAATATTATGGTGTGGATTTGATATAATGTTATAGTTGTGGGTAATATTGATGAGTAGGTTTTATACCTATGAATCTGGTATTCTTAAACTTAATTATTGTTATATTTAATTGTTTTTTTAGGATCTTTTTATGTGTTTTGTGTTTAATTGTTGTAGGTTGGAGCTGGAGGGACGAATTGGTCATTTCGGAGAAGAAAAAGGTCAAAAATCATGAAAATTAAAGCTGAGTGGCATTTCTGTAAATAAGAGATCATGGCCAAGCGCCTAGGCGCTTGGAATTGCACTATGATGAGCGCCTAGGCGCTTATGTGCGTAGAGAGTTGAGTTTTGCAGCTGTTAAGTGGGTTTTTGAAGCCAAAGAGGAGTCTGAATGAGGGCTGAGACCAATACAAATAGGAGAGGACTCTAGAAAAGCAAGGAGAAGGAATTTTGCAAGCAATCAATCAAGTTTTCAAGGGATTTGCAGAGAGAACAAGGAAGAAAAACACGAAGGAGAATTGCAAAGGCTGAAGATCTAAGAGAGAGTATTGGAGCAAATTCAGAGTTTCTTCTTCTCTTCTCTAGTTTTATCTTTTGTAACTATCTGGGATGTTTGGATTATTTATCTGGATGATGTTTTTCTTTATTATTATCATGAACTAAATTTTAATTAAGATTGCAACAGAACTTGGTATGTAGTTTAAATTGCAAGCTTCCCATTGAATGAAAGTTAGTTTTTATTGAATTGTTTATTATATCTTATGCTTATTGATTAATTGCCTGATCAACAATTACTGTGATAATCTATATAAAATTGGAAGATGGAGTATAGATTCAGATCTGGATATAATAACATCTGTTCATATAATCTGAATAGGGTTAATATGATTAGCATATAGGATAGGAATATACCTATGTGTCTTTTGTATCCATTGAAAGAATTTGTGCGTAAACCCTAATTAACTTGATTCACATAGGAATATAGTGAGTTGATTAATTAGGGTGTTCCTTGTAATTCTACATCTTAAAGATTGGATTTAGGAGGATTTGTTCATGTGTCTTTGGAAGAAGAGCATGAATATTTATAGAGCATTCTTGGATAACAATTCTTATTAATTGATTTATTTTAAATGGGAAGTAAGTTAGTTTAAATGAAATACCAAGGGAAGTTGTGATCTTAACCTGTTAAATCTGCAGTTATTCTTGTGAAATTTTGATTTTAATTATTAGTTTGTTAAGTTTAATTTTCAAATCATAAACAAAATTTTCTTAGTTTAAAATAGGATTAATTGCATTAGAGTTAGTAATTGATAAATATTAGTCTATTTCCTCGTGGGAACGATATCCTTGCTTGCTGAATATTACAATTGAACGCGTATACTTGCGTGGTAAAGTGCTATTAAAAATTAGGCAACAAGTTTTTGGCGCCGTTGCCGGGGAAATTAGTTTAATATTTTGTCATTATTGATTTTTATAGCGTTAATCTTAATTTAAACTTTTTCTATTCTGTTCCATTCAGGTTCTTTTGACTAGTTTATGCAAACGCGATCGAAGAAGCCAGACTTATTGCCTCACGAGGACGACATCGAGAAAAGATTTCAGCGGTTGCGTAAGTGGGTTAAGGAAACCAAAGAAGCATTTGATAAGGAAGATACTATGGCTGAAGAAGAGCAAAAAGCACTGCGGGATTATGCTACACCGCGGGTTACTGAAATTCAGTCGAGTATTACGAGACCTGCTATTACTGCTACAAGTTTTGAGATAAAACCGGGGACAATACAGATGATTCAAAATTCATGTCAGTTCGGAGGGTTACCAAACGATGATCCGAACGATCACATAGTCAGCTTTATAGAAATCTGCGATACTTTCAAGTATAATAATGTGTCAGAGGATGCAATAAGGCTAAGGCTATTTCCATTTACCCTTAGAGATAAGGCTAAGAGTTGGCTCCATTCACTACCACCAGGCTCGATCACTACATGGAATGATTTAGCCCAGAAATTTCTTGCAAAGTTTTTCCCACCTGCAAAAACAGCAAAGTTGCGGAACGATATCTTCTCTTTCGTTCAGCACGATTCAGAATCACTATATGAAGCCTGGGAGAGATTCAAGGATTCATTGCGAAAATGTCCACACCATGGAATTCCTAAATGGCTTCAGGTGCAAACGTTTTATAATGGTTTATTCAGCACAGTGAGATCGAGTATAGATGCTGCAGCAGGAGGAGCTATTATGGCCAAGAATTGTGATGAGAGGTATGAGTTACTTGAAACCATGGCAGCTAATAATTATCAATGGCCAACAGCAAGAACAACTCCGCCAAGGACAGTCGGAGTGTATGAAGTGGATGCGATGACAGCATTGTCAGCTCAAATGACAGCTCAGATTTCTGCTCTTACAAAGAAGATAGATTCACTTGGGGTACAACCAGTTCAGAAAATGGAAACGATATGTGAAATATGTGCGGGTAATCACTCAATTGATCAATGTGCAATAAATCCTGAATCAGTCCATTTTGTTTCCAATTATAACAGGCAGCAGGGCAGTTATGCAAACAACTACAATTCAGGAGTGAGAAACCACCCGAATTTTTCTTGGAGTAATAATCAGTCACAAGCTCAAGCTCCAAGGCAAACATATCCACCTGGATTTCAGCCACAGCAACAAACTCAACAACTTGATAAGTTTTCACAAATGGAAGAATTGATGGCAAGATTTGCAACTCAGTTGGAAACCACAACGAAAACCCAAGCAGCTGCAATAAAGAATCTGGAGAATCAAATAGGGCAAATGGCTAATGCTATGAATACTAGAAATCCAGGTTCTTTACCTAGTGATACGGAGAAAAATCCAAGGAATAATGGAAATGAGCACTGTAAGGCAGTTACACTCAGAAGCGGGAAGGAGTTGACTACAGATTTGGACGGACACAAGAAAATAATTTCTGCTGAGGATGGTGAACAAGAGAGTGGAGATTCAGAAAGTAAATCTGAGGAAAAAGTTGTGACAAAACAACAAGAAGAAAAGCAAACAACAGTTGTACCACCTGTGCCGTTTCCTCAAAGATTTCAAAAGCAGAAATTAAATAGACAATTTTCAAAATTTTTAGAAGTGTTCAAAAAGCTGCAAATCAACATTCCATTCGCAGATGCCTTAGAACAAATGCCTAGTTATGCAAAATTTATGAAAGATATTTTAGCAAGAAAGAGGAAGCTAGGGGAGTTCGAAACAGTAGCATTGACAGAAGAATGTAGCGCAATTCTGCAAAGAAAGTTACCACCGAAGTTGAAGGATCCGGGTAGCTTTACAATACCGTGCACGATTGGGCCCCAGTTCTTTAACAGATGTTTGTGTGATTTGGGGGCAAGTATTAACTTGATGCCACTTTCGATCTACACTCAGTTGGGATTACCAACCCCAAAGCCAACAAATATATCTCTACAGCTCGCAGATAGATCAGTGACATACCCTAGGGGCATTGTGGAAGACATATTAGTGAAGGTGGACAAATTCATATTCCCAGCAGACTTCATTGTGTTGGACTACGAAGAGGATAAAGACATACCCATTATCCTTGGAAGACCATTTTTAGCCACTAGAAGGACATTAATTGATGTACAAAAGGGAGAGTTAACAATGAGAGTTCAAGATGAAGAAGTAACTTTTAATGTTTTCAAGGCTATGAAATTTTCGAAGGAAGAGGAAGAGTGCTTAAGAGTTGATCTTATTGAAGAAGCAACTGAAGAGGTATTTGGTGAATCTGTGATTGAAAACCCTCTTGAAACCGCATTGGTTAGTGAAAAATTATTTGATGATTCAATGGTGATAGAATGGGTCCAAATGCTAGATTCAGCTCCAAAGTTCACACGATGTCCACAAAAATTTGAACCTCTGGATTATCGGGGAAAGCTAGATGAAAAGGTGACATCATCCATAGAAGAACCTCCTACCTTGGAACTTAAGCCATTGCCTAACCACCTCCGGTACACTTACCTTGGTTCTTCTTCCTTGCCAGTCATTATTTCTGCATCACTTGATAAGGTTCAAGAAGAAAAGCTACTAAGGGTACTTCGACAATATAAGACTGCTCTTGGATGGACTATTGCAGATATCAAGGGGATAAGCCCATCAATTTGTATGCATAAGATTTTGTTGGAAGACGAAGCAAAACCAACTATTGAACAACAACGAAGACTTAATCCAATCATGAAGGAAGTCGTTAAAAAGGAGATCATTAAATGGTTGGATGCTGGAATTATCTACCCTATCTCAGATAGCTCATGGGTAAGTCCGGTTCAATGCGTGCCAAAGAAAGGGGGAATGACAGTAGTTGCGAATGAGCAGAATGAATGGATCCCAACGCGAACAGTTACTGGTTGGCGAGTGTGTATGGATTACAGGAAGTTGAATAAGGCCACTCGTAAAGACCATTTTCCTCTACCATTCATAGATCAAATGTTGGACAGGCTTGCAGGGCACGAGTATTATTGCCTCTTGGATGGATATTCGGGCTATAACCAAATTGCCATTGCACCCGAGGATCAGGAGAAAACAACATTCACATGCCCATATGGCACCTTTGCTTTTCGCAGAATGTCTTTTGGGTTATGTAATGCGCTAGCGACGTTTCAACGGTGTATGATGGCTATTTTTTCAGATATGGTTGAACAAAATCTTGAGGTATTTATGGATGATTTTTCAGTTTTTGGGGATTCGTTTGATTATTGTTTGGAAAATCTCACACTTGTGCTCAAACGCTGCATGGAAACAAATTTGGTTTTGAACTGGGAGAAATGTCATTTTATGGTGCAAGAAGGGATAATCTTGGGTCACCGAGTATCATCAAAAGGAATTGAGGTTGATAGAGCAAAAATCGAAACCATTGAGAACCTGCCACCACCAATTTCTGTAAAGGGTATTCGAAGTTTCTTGGGACACGCTGGTTTCTATAGACGATTTATAAAAGACTTCTCCAAAATCACAAAACCACTGTGCAATCTGTTGGAGAAGGATGTCTCATTCAACTTTGATCAAGCATGCCTAGAAGCGTTTGATGTGTTAAAGAAGAAACTTGTTACCGCACCTGTAATCATAGCACCAGATTGGACTATACCGTTCGAATTAATGTGTGATGCTAGCGACTATGTGATTGGTGCAGTTCTTGGCCAACGAAAGGATAAAATTTTTCATGCTATATACTATGCTAGTAAAACATTGACAGATGCTCAACTGAATTATACTACTACCGAGAATGAGCTATTAGCAGTTGTTTATGCATTTGATAAATTTCGCTCATATTTGATTGGGACAAAGGTGATTGTGTTTACGGATCATTCGGCAATTAAGTACTTAATAGCAAAGAAAGACGCGAAGCCAAGATTAATTAGATGGGTATTATTGCTACAAGAGTTTGACTTGGAGATCCGGGACCGAAAAGGAACAGAAAATCAGGTTGCTGATCATTTATCACGGTTAGAGAATTCAGAACTAAAGAAAAATGACACAACAGTGATCAACGAATTTTTTCCGGATGAACAGCTATTTGCGGTAAGGATGGATACACCATGGTATGCAGATTATGTAAATTTCATTGTCAGTAAGGTGTTTCCGCCTGATTTGACAAGCCAGCAGAAGAAGAAATTTCTCCATGACGTGAAACAGTATTTATGGGATGAGCCATTCTTATTTAAACAATGTGGCGATCAAGTAATAAGAAGGTGCATCCCAGAAGTTGAAATGGAGAGTATTCTACACCAATGTCATGCATCTGACTATGGTGGACATTTTGGGGGAGAAAGAACGATAGCTAAAGTGGTTCAATGTGGATTTTTCTGGCCAACACTTTTCAAAGATGCCCGTGTGTTTTCATTAAAATGTGACAGATGCCAAAGAGTTGGTAATATATCAAAGCGACACGAGATGCCACTTAATATGATCCTGGAAGTCGAATTGTTTGATGTTTGGGGAATTGACTTCATGGGACCATTTCCACCATCTTTCTGTAACTCCTATATACTTCTAGCGGTGGACTACGTTTCGAAGTGGGTAGAAGCTATAGCATCACCTACCAATGACGCGAAGGTTGTGATTAAGTTCATTCGGAAGAACATTTTCTCTAGATTCGGCACTCCTCGCGCAATCATTAGTGATGAAGGATCACATTTCTGTAATAAGCAGTTTTCAGCTATCCTTGCTAAATATGGAGTCACTCATAAGATAGCTACTGCTTACCATCCACAGACAAGTGGTCAAGCCGAGGTATCTAACCGAGAAGTGAAACGAATCCTCGAGAAGATAGTGAATCCTAGTCGGAAAGATTGGTCTAACAAGTTGGACGATGCTCTATGGGCATACCGTACAGCTTACAAAACTCCGATAGGGATGTCTCCGTATAGGTTAGTTTATGGGAAGGCATGCCATCTTCCAGTTGAACTCGAACACAGTGCTTATTGGGCAATTCGGAAGTTGAACCTTGATATATCTGCTGCGGGAGAGAAGCGCCTCTTACAATTGAATCAAATGGATGAGTTCAGACTCCAATCGTATGAGAATGCGAAGTTATATAAAGAAAAAATTAAGAGGTGGCATGATGAGAAAATTCTGGAAAGAAAGTTTGAAGCAGGTCAAACAGTGTTATTATACAATTCGAGGCTTAAACTGTTTCCTGGAAAGTTGAAATCTCGATGGTCTGGGCCATTTATAATCTCAAAAGTCTATCCTCATGGAGCTGTTGAAGTGGAAGACCCGTATTCAAAACGTAATTTTAAAGTCAACGGTCAACGATTGAAGCACTACTATGGGGGATGTTTTGATCGTGAAAAGACATCGGTCAACCTTGCCGATTAGAACAGAGGAGAAAGTCAGGCTGAAGACTATAAACCAAGCGCTAACTGGGAGGCAACCCAGGAAGTTTTATTGTTATTCGCTATTTTTACTCTTATTAATTTACTTTACCATTAGTTTATTTAGCGGTTAAACTTTGCTAGTTAAGGATTTGTGCATACCTTGTTCTCTAACAGAGATTCAATTGATTGCAGGAAAGGAAAACACGTACAAGTTTAAGATTGGAGATATTTGACGAGGTTTGGGACAAAAGTTACATGGATCGACGTTTGGAGTGGCTAGATTCGCGTTTTCGGGTTGCTATTTACAAAGAAGTCACTTCAGAGCCAATTTGACCACAGCTCCGGATATTATTTCGTGAAACTTCAAGAATGAAAGTTGTAGATCTACTTCTCCTCTTTCCAGAACATCTTGAATCATCTAAATCGGAGTTTGGACGAAGAAGTTATGGCTATTTTCCCAAAGGACGTCAGAGCAGAGAATGTTGGAAAAGCCCCAAGCGCCTAGGCGCTCCACTTCAAGCCATTCCAACCGCCTAGGCGCTTCAAGTCAGTAGCTACAAACCATGCCAAGCGCCTAGGCGCTCCATCTCAAGTCATTTCAAGCGCCTAGGCGCTCAAAGTCAGAATGTGTTGTCCAGACCAAGCGCCTAGGCGCCCAAACAGTGCACACACCAAGCGCCTAGGCGCTCCACTCGCCCAATAGTTTCTGCAAGCAAGCGCCTAGGCGCTCCAATAGTACACACACCAAGCGCCTAGGCGCTCCAATGTAAAAAAAAAAAAAATTCTTAAGCCCCAATTCGGGCAACTCCTCTCCCATTCCAACTCAAAACCTCTCTTACTCTCCTACTCCATCTCTAACCCTCCACAACTCAAAACCCTCATCTAATCTAGCCTAAACAACTAATCTTTCTCTTCCAAATCCAAATCAAACACTAAATCCCTACCCAAACCAAAGCAACTAAGTTCCATATTATCATCCTTCTTCACCAATTCGGGATTCCACTTGCATTCAAGCCATATCTACTTGAAGTAAGGGTTCAAGGCTCAAATTGCTCATCCAACTTTGATTGAACATCAAGATTTGGCTATACCCAAGTAAGTACATAAGATTTTATTGCAAATTCTTTGGATTCACTTGGATAATAGTTAGGTTAGTACTTTGAAGTTAGTTTCCATCATTGTGTTGGCTCAATTGGGTGTGGGTACTCTTAATTGTTGCTTGAATTACCTTGGATGTATAGTGTGTTTAGTAATTGCAAAAAATTGGTGAAATTTAAGTTTGGGGGAGTGCATACTAATAGTGTTCCAAATTTGTGCACACAAAGTGTTTGATAAATTGTCACAACAAAGATTTTGGCTCTCCTAAGTTTTTGAGTATCATTTGGGTTAGCAAGAAGTTAGTACATAAGACTATGGCTAGTAAGAGATAAAGAGGAGAGACTTCGGGCACGTCACAAAAGTATGACAAAAAGAGATTTACAAGTGCTAAAGCATCCGACAGATATTACAATGTACTTTCTAACAAAGCACTAATTCCCGAGCGTGGACTATTGCCCGATATAGAAGATGGAGAATTATTACAGATGATTGGGAGTAGAAGATGGGTGAACTTCACAGCTCAACCGGATGCATCTGTTGTTAAGATTTTTAAGGAATTCTACGCAAATGCAATAGATCATATTGGTAACGTAATTTGGGTTCGAGGTAAATCTGTGGAGGTCAGTTTTGGGTCAATAAATGCTTATTATGGTTTGAACACGATACCCAACAATGGATACATGCAATATCTACAACACGAGCTAGACTACAGTGAGATTATTCAAGCCTTGTGTGTGCCTGGAACGACATGGAAATTAACAGATCAACATGAAGCTGTGTTGTTCCCCGCATCCAAATTAAGCAATTATGGGAAGGCATGGCATGCATTTATTTGTGCCAAAATGATGCCATGTAGGCATATGAGTGATGTTGTAAATCAAAGGGCAGCCCTGCTTTTCTGCATTGCATCAGGAAAAATTATAGATGTGGGCCAAGTTATTCATGATTCCATTGACAAAGCAATTCGAGGAGGGACCTCAGGTGGACTACCACACCCATCTTTGATCACAGGACTATGCCAACAAGCTGGGGTGAAATGGGATGCCGAGGAAGCTATACAGCCTCCTTTAGCTGCAATTGACCACTCGCTTATAAAGAAGTACAAGGTATGGAGTGGGGGAATACCACACCCGAGAGGATTAGGATTCATTATTGCTCCTCCCGAGCCTGCAGCTGAGCCTAGTCATCAGGTCCATGAGAATCCTCCTGCAGCTGGAAGTTCAGAGCAACCTCCTAATTTTTATGAAGATATCCGTCATGATTTGAGAAATCAAACTAGAAGAATCGACATGGTTGCCACTCGAGTTCAGGAAGGTTTTGACAGAATGGAAAGAAATCAGGATAGTTTAGCTCAGCGGCAAACGGAGGTGTATCAGAATTTTAGCGCAGCATTCCTTGAAATGTTTGCTCGCATGAATCCAGGTGCCGCTCCTTACCAATTTCCACCATTGTCCGCATACCCCCCAGATGAAGAAGATGAAGAAGATGAAGAAGATTCTGACGAGGAGTAAAGCTTCTATCTTTCAGGGAAGTCCTCAGTGCTTAATTTCTTAAATTTTATTTGTTATATACAATGAGGGCATTGCATAATTTAAGTTTGGGGGTGTAGGTTTCCAGCTCCAGTTCATGCATATAGTTTTGCATATAGTTGCATTCATGTAGTTTTAAAAAAAAAAAATAAAAAAAAAAATAAAAAAAATAAAAAAAAATTTCAAGCATTTGCATGTTCCAGCTGTTAAATAGTTTAAGTCTGTCTTGGTCAGTGATGAGATTGGAATTGAGTAGACAAGTATAGTATTGTCTGTTAAGATTTTGACGTGATTTCTTGTCAGGATTTGAATCTGTACCTGTTTGAAACTGATATAATAAGGATAGCACAGTAAAAACAACCATGTTGACTGATTGAGTTTAAATTGACACATAATGGATTTCTAGAGGATAATGCTAGTCTGAATGAATGAAAGACATGAATAGGCGAAGATGACTGGAGATTAGATAAAAACTTAAGTTTGGGGGAAAAATTTGGGATATATAAGCTTCGTTAAAAAAAAAAAGAAAAAAAATACCGTGGCTAGTTTTGTTTCGGGGCCTTTGTTACTTGAGCAAGTACGCCCGAAGGGGTATCTTAAAACCTAGCGCCCTAAGGTCTTATATGGTCTGGGAGTCGTTGGTCGAAAGCTCGCTAAGGGGTAGCACTGTTAGCCTGATGGAATGAGACATTGCACAGTCATGGTTAAAAAAAAAAATATATATATATATATATATGTATATATATGAAAAAAAAAACAATAAAACGGGAAAAGAGCAAAAAGCCCTCGTAAAGAAAAAAAAAAAAAAGAGCATAAGTATCCCGGATTGGACTCTTAAATTTTGGTGGATATTTGTCTTTAGTTGGTTTTAGCTTGTTCGTGAATTTTGTGAGTTTACACTGTATGATTCCTTTAAAGAGATTTATTATGTGTTGTATTTAGCATCATATCAGTTAGCACGGATGTTAAGCACACACACACTATATCAATAATAACAGGTTAAGATTTGATGATTGACGATGAAATTACAAATCTGTTTTGACATGATGTACTATCATGTTTATTGTGATTTCTCTGAGGCTTGATGAATAGATTTTGTTTTGTTTGACTGCTGGAATGTAGACATTTAGATAGTTGCATTTTCATTGCATATTGAGCTATTGCATTGTGTTGTGTTGCTTGGGGACAAGCAATTGGTTAAGTTTGGGGGTATTTGATGAGTAGGTTTTATACCTATGAATCTGGTATTCTTAAACTTAATTATTGTTATATTTAATTGTTTTTTTAGGATCTTTTTATGTGTTTTGTGTTTAATTGTTGTAGGTTGGAGCTGGAGGGACGAATTGGTCATTTCGGAGAAGAAAAAGGTCAAAAATCATGAAAATTAAAGCTGAGTGACATTTCTGTAAATAAGAGATCATGGCCAAGCGCCTAGGCGCTTGGAATTGCACTATGATGAGCGCCTAGGCGCTTATGTGCGTAGAGAGTTGAGTTTTGCAGCTGTTAAGTGGGTTTTTGAAGCCAAAGAGGAGTCTGAATGAGGGTTGAGACCAATACAAATAGGAGAGGACTCTAGAAAAGCAAAGAGAAGGAATTTTGCAAGCAATCAATCAAGTTTTCAAGGGATTTGCAGAGAGAACAAGGAAGAAAAACACGAAGGAGAATTGCAAAGGCTGAAGATCTAAGAGAGAGTATTGGAGCAAATTCAGAGTTTCTTCTTCTCTTCTCTAGTTTTATCTTTTGTAACTATCTGGGATGTTTGGATTATTTATCTGGATGATGTTTTTCTTTATTATTATCATGAACTAAATTTTAATTAAGATTGCAACGGAACTTGGTATGTAGTTTAAATTGCAAGCTTCCCATTAAATGAAAGTTAGTTTTTATTGAATTATTTATTATATCTTATGCTTATTGATTAATTGCCTGATCAACAATTACTGTGATAATCTATATAAAATTGGAAGATGGAGTATAGATTCAGATCTGGATATAATAACATCTGTTCATATAATCTGAATAGGGTTAATATGATTAGCATATAGGATAGGAATATACCTATGTGTCTTTTGTATCCATTGAAAGAATTTGTGCGTAAACCCTAATTAACTTGATTCACATAGGAATATAGTGAGTTGATTAATTAGGGTGTTCCTTGTAATTCTGCATCTTAAAGATTGGATTTAGGAGGATTTGTTCATGTGTCTTTGGAAGAAGAGCATGAATATTTATAGAGCATTCTTGGATAACAATTCTTATTAATTGATTTATTTTAAATGGGAAGTAAGTTAGTTTAAATGAAATACCAAGGGAAGTTGTGATCTTAACCTGTTAAATCTGCAGTTATTCTTGTGAAATTTTGATTTTAATTATTAGTTTGTTAAGTTTAATTTTCAAATCATAAACAAAATTTTCTTAGTTTAAAATAGGATTAATTGCATTAGAGTTAGTAATTGATAAATATTAGTCTATTTCCTCGTGGGAACGATATCCTTGCTTGCTGAATATTACAATTGAATGCGTATACTTGCGTGGTAAAGTGCTATTAAAAATTAGGCAACAAATATTTATAAATTTTGCAAAGTATGCAAGTTGTTGTATAATATTCGATTTGTCGAAAAATATTCTTTTTATCGGGGAATATCCGTACGACCGCACAATCATTGGTGAACCCACAACGGAAGTATTGTCGTAGTAATAAAACGATAGAATTATTTTTATGGAAATAACGGCGGAAATTTTACCGTTAAAACTGTTGAACTACTATGTAGTAAAAGTACAGTAATACGCATAGTTGCATAGTAGCACACAGTATTGATTATTGATGCTTACATGACAAGTCACTCAGTTATACTCAATTATTGATTCAGTAATTGCTGCATCATATCTCTCATATTATTGATTCGATTATTGTCACAGTATCATCTGCACAATATGTTATATTATTAAATTAATAATTGATACGACAAAGTTATGTATATTATTAAATTACAATATTTACAATGTCTAGAAGTTCTGTCAAAGAGAGGTTTGGTCACCTAATTACGCCCCAATAGGGAGAAATCCTTATCTGAAAGCCCCCTCTTTCCTGGGAACGACCTGGTTGTTAAATATTGTGAGTTATAATATTAATGATGAATAAGCTCGTGTTGATTAAAGAAGAAATTGATAGTTCTATTGTGTTGGAATTATTAGTGTTAGTGGAAGTTGACATTTATTTTGATAATAATTGATGTCTGGAGGTTATATTGTTCAATCGGGTATTCGGGACACTTTTCGTGTCAGAGTTATTATTCATGAATTACTATTTATGAGTTACTATTCACGAGTTACTATTCATGAGTTACTATTCGTGAGTTACTATTTATGAGTTACTATTCACAAGTTACTATTCACCCGAACATAATATATTTCTTTTTGGTCCAAATCATTTTTGGGTACAATATTATTCCATGAGGAGATGTGCTAGTTTTTCAGACCATTGGTTAAAATTATATTAGTAAATTAATATAGATCGTTGGTTTAAAGTTTAATAGTGAATCAGTATGTACCGTTGGTTTAAATTTTAATAGTGAATCAATATGGACCGTTGGTTTAAAGTTTTAATAGTAAATCAATATGGACCGTCCGTTTAAAAGTAAATCAATCTGGACCGTTCATGAATTAGTTACTATTCAGTCCATTGTCCTATAAATAGAAGCTCATTCCTTCATTATTTCTTACGAATTCACTGAAACTCTAGAGAGAGAAATTATAGAGATAAATTATAGAGAGAAAATCTATAGAGAGAAAGAAGAAGAGAAGTTTGCTACCTCACTATTCTAGTATCCAATTTTATTCTAAGGTAAGGGGTATTTTTTTTATATATTCATGAAGAGAACTTCTGTTATTCCATTCTTTATTATTCTGTTGGAATAACATGTATACGTGGACTACCCTATACTTGGTGAAATTCTTCTACTATTCCATTCTTTATTATTATGTTGGAATAACATGTCTATGTGAAGTACTGCATATATGGTGAAATTCTTCTATTATTTCATTCCTTATTATTATGTTGGAATAACCTGTCTATGCGAAGTACTGCATAATTGGTGAAATTCTTCTATTATTTCATTCCTTATTATTATGTTGGAATAACCTGTCTATGCGAAGTACTGCATACATGGTGAAAATTTTCTATTATTCCATTCCTTATTATTATGTTGGAATAACCTGTCTATGCGAAGTACTGCATATATGGTGAAATTCTTCTATTATTCCATTCCTTATTATTATGTTGGAATAACCTGTTTATGCGAATTACCGCATACATGGTGAAATTCTTCTATTATTCCATTCTTTATTATTTTGTTGGAATATCCTGTCTGTGCGTTTACTCCGGACCTGGTTCCATTATTTATTATTCTGTCGGAATATCCTGTTTGTGCGTTTACGTTGGACCTGGTTCCATTATTTATTATTCTGTAGGGAATAACCTGTCTGTGCAGTCTCTATCGCATACATGGTGAATCCTTCTGTTATTTCATTCTTTATTATTTTGTTAGAATAACCTGTCTATGTGGATTACCACATGCATGGTGAATGATCCTTTGTATTCATTCCTTATTAAATTGTGAAAATGATCTGTATACGTGGATTACCGCATGGCGGGTGAAAATCCATTTACAGTTTCATATATTCGTTATTATACTCAGTTGATTAAAGCTTTGGCTTATATACTCCATGAAATTAGTGGAATATCATTGATATTTGCGCTTCATCCAGTATCTTTTTACTAAAATATTGTTCAAAGCATTCTTGAATTTTACTCTACAAAGAAGTATCATGTTGACAATTTGGACATTATTGAGTTTAGGATAAATTAACTTATAAATCTTTAAAATTTATTCTTGAACTTGTTTTATTGAATTATTATGTCATTGTCATGATGAGTTATATTGGTTATTATGTGAAAACATGAAAGTTTCTTAGAAATCACAAAGGGTTGAAAATTAGATTTTGGTAAAAATGAAACATGAAATTCAACTGACCATATCTCCTATTATATTTTGAATTTTTGAGTGTGGTCAAGTTCTAGAGTTAGATCTATGAGTTATATAACTTATCCAAGTGGAATCACTGGAAAAGGTGTTTTAGATTTTCGTGTGGACTGATTTTAGCAAAGTAGTCAAAAACTGCCAATTTGGAAAAAGGCTACTGCCCATAAATTTGAAGGGTCTGTTTCGGCCACTTAATTTGTGAGAAATATTCTGGCCTTTTGGGACATAAAACTATATGGTATAAGGTACCTCATGTCCAAAAATGAGCTCATTCCGACTTAAAATGAGAAAGTTATGACCATTTCAATATTTAGGTTTTTCCGACGAAAAATGCTATAATCGGAGTTCTATAACTCCGATGACCATGAAATTTAAACTGGAAGCTCACATTAACATGTGTAAGATCCTGCCAAGATTTGGGAATTTCTGGAGTTAAACTTGAGGTAGCTAATTTCTTAAAGAATTAATTAGAAATTGATTTTTGAAAAATAGTAAATGAATTTTAAAAATTCTGAGAAAAATATATGTTCATTATGGGACTATATTCTGCTAAATTCCAGAAAAGAAATATTTTTGGGACTGATTTGGTATTTTTCATGAAAATAGTTTAGTTACGAACATATGAGTTAAATATGTTATGTGAAGTAACAAACTTGGAAAATATGATTTTATGGCTTGAAAATCCTATATAAGGTATATGCAGATTTTTTTTAATAAGGAATTTGATCATTGGTGATGAAATCTTATGAGTATGGCATTTTTGAATGATTAAATGCATTATTTGGTAAAGTGTAAACAATTGAAATAAATTGTTTATAAGTTTAAGAAGTGAATAAAATATTGTTATGATATTAATAATATTAGATTATGAGTGGTTGATAATATTTGGATAAATTTAAAGTCTTTAATAATTATCTTTGTTTTCGTTTGATTAATGCTTATATCATTGTCATCATCCTCACGCTTATATGGTGATGAATGTTATCTTTGGCTTACGTGCGAAGATGGACTGTTGATTATTGAGTTGCATATCTTTGGCTTAGGTGAAAAAATGGATTGTTGATTATTGGTTTTATTGTTGTATATCTTTGGCTTACGTACGAAGATGGACTGTTGATTATTGAGTTGTATATCTTTGGCTTACGTGAAAAGATGGATCGTTGATTATTGGTTTTATTGTTGTATATCTTTGGCTTAAGTGCAGAGATGGACTTGTTATGATTATGACCAGGGATTTTTCTGTATAGTCATGACCATTTATGATTTAATGAATATCATTGGCCCGTAGTTCAGAGATGATTCGATGATGTGGTTTATTTATTAAGCTGAGTCTCAGCGTTAAAAATTGATGAAAACATTTTTTAATCATAAAGATAGTAGATATTATGCTCTACTTGACTCTTCTAATGGCTTGATTATTCTGCTGCAGTTAAACTTGATGTCTATTGTATTTTATCAGTTTAACATTGTTGAAGACTAATGATAATTTATTCTGCATTATCTTAGTCATAATATTTCTTACTAGCCTAGTTGAGGTCACCCTTTCTTTCACTGTTCTCTTCAGGAAATGAGAATATAGCTGGGACGAGTCGGGGAGCGGAGTGACGGTCCAGATGATAGCATTAGTAGTCTTCACTATTCTGTTAAATAGTGTGACAATAAATGTAATGAGGACTCCATTGAGAGTGGATATTGTCTAGAAGGCAATATTTTTGTTTAAACTCTCAGCTTATGTTTTGTCGTATGTTATACGACAGTTGTATTATTAAGTTGTATTTGTATTTTTCTACCATGTATTTGGCGACTCAAGATAGGTGATGTATACCTATTTTGGGGGCGTAACATAGTACCTCTATCTATACTTCCATCTTTAACTTAGTCATGCAAGTATTATTAATCTTGCACCAACTCCCCTAATAGTACATGAATGTGAATCAATAATACACACATGTGAACAAATAGTTAATAGCATGTGAATTGATAGCAATTAATTAATCATTTACCCGATTAATTACTTGGTTGATCAATATAACTTCCAGGCATCAATTACTTTCGAAATAAATGTCGATTTTCACTAACACTAATAATCCCAACACAATGAAAATATTTTTCTCAAAAATTTCATTTTTGAAATTTTGAAGTTTTACTTTTTTTCGAAAAAGTCAACTTTTGACTTTTTGACTAAAAAGTCAACCTTAGCAAATTTTGTGTTTATAGTATATTCTACTAATTTCATCGTCCTGGACTCAAATATCACGTCCGCGTCTCCAAATTCAACTCCGAATTCAACTTTAATTTTTAGTAACATTCATTATTAATATTATAACTCATAATATTTAACAACCAGGTCGTTCCTAGGAAAGATGGGGCTTTCCAATAAGGATTTCTCCCTATTGGTGCGCAATTAGTTGACCAAACCTCTCATTGACAGAACTTCTAGACATTGTAAATATTGTAATTTAATAATATGAATAACTTTGTTGTCTGAATTATTGATATAATAATATATCATATTATGCAGATGATACTGTGACAATAATCGAATCAATAACATGAGAAATATGATGCAGCAATTATTGTAGCAATAATTGAGTATAACTGAGTGACTTCTCACATAAGCATCAATAATCAATACTGTGTGCTACTATGCAACCACGGGTATTACTGTACTTTTACTATCGGTTATTTTATGACAACTTGCTTACTTTGAAAAAAAATTCAAATATCACCCTTAACTTTAACCTTTTATCAATTTAACCATTTACTAAATAGAATAATTATAAGAAAATTAAATACTTTCATTTCATAAAATTCGGGGTCTCACAATCTCCCCTCCTTATGAAATTTCGCACTCGAAATTTACGTACCTGGTAGTTCGAAGAGATGAGAATACCTTGCTTTCTTTTCGGATTATACCTTCCCGGTTATTTCCTCTTTATCATGATTTTTTCTTTGCTCATCTCATGTATTTCAGATATCATTCTAGAATATATCTTCAAAACAAAGGTTAATTGACATATCACAATTTGTCAACTTATCAAGTAAATAATTTCAGTTTAGGTAAGTCACAAACTAGCGAAGTATATAACTCGTCTTTCCCCTCCTAGTTCTAGACTCTTATGTCCGCCAGCGACCATATCCCTAAGCTCTGATACCATTTGTGACGCCCTAAAAATAGGTCCACACGACCCATTCTGAGTCGCCAGATATCATACTATAAAAATTAAATACAAACTTCATTTATACAACTGTTGAACTGTCGTGCAGAATACGACCACAGTTAAACTGTGAGTTTTAATACAAATTTATGTAACTCTCATGGTGCCTTGACCACAACCTCACAATGGTAAGTGCTCAAGGAAACCTTCGTACATGGGAGGCCATGCGTCTAGGTTATAATAGATATCATGTGTCCACAGAATTATCTTTGGTTGACCCAATAGTCCCCAAAGAAAAACAAGAAGATTGCTATCATCTTCTTTTCAATGGTGAGTCTTTTCTTGACATATAATTATCTCCGTTGTCTCCAAGTGAGAATTATATTTCAAATAAACTCCAAGATTATATAAGTAGTGCTTATATATATACTCAGCAAGTGGATGTGCACAACCCTGTCTTATGATAAAACGAGGTTGTATGTCATTAGACATCTTGTATAATAGTGGCAAAACACCCTTTCAAAGTTGGGTTCACCAAAATTAAATATCAAATGACGTATACAATACGACACACTTATCTAAATTTCTCAATAAAATTATTTCCATATTATTTAAGGAGAACCTCAATAGCTATAGACCACCGTTCTATTCTCCTGTTACCCCCGCTCGACCCAGCTACACTCTTATTACCTGAAAAGAATTATGAAGCAAAAAGGGTGAGCACAACTAGCCCAGTAAAGAATATCATGACTAAAGATAATTTTCATCATCAATAGCCTTCATTAGTAATAAATCAGAGATTTAGAACATATGGTAGATGATAAAACTTTTCAACCATAGTTGTAGCGGAACGAGCAATCCATTAGAAGAGTCAAATAGACCATCAGATCTATTATCTTCTCCATGTTAAAAGTCCACCAATAATGTTTTATCCTTGTAACATCATTCAACAATTCCTATCCACAATCATATGAATAACTCATAATCATAATTGTAATTCTAAATTCCTCTTCGCATCCAAGACGAAGATAATTTTCATCACCTATCTTCACCTGAAACATCAAAAATCATGGTTATACCAATCACAATTTTTGTTCATAATCATACTAAAAAATTCATCTTTGCACTATGGGCTAAAGATATTCATTAACAATTCATCTTTGCTCTACAGTCCAAAGACATACAACTATATTATAGAAGAGTCAAGTAGAGCATGATATCTATTATCTTCTACGATTTAAAAGTGTATTATCAATATGTTATCACTGAGACTCAGCTTAATAATTAATCCACATCATCGAATCATCCCTGTACTACGGCCAAAAATATTCATTAGTATTACGACCACGAATTATCCATGCACTACGGACCAAGGATATTCGTGTTTTCAATTACGGTCATGATTATACCGAATAATCCCTGGTCATAATCATACCAAGTCCATCTATGCACTACGGGCCAAAGATGACTTTTACCACATCATTTGTAACATTACGGTCATGATTATACCGAATAATCCCTGGTCATAATCATACCAAGTCCATCTATGCACGTAAGCCACAGATGACTTTCAACACAATATAAGCATGAGGATCATAAAAATGATATAAAGAATTAATCAAATGAGATAAAAGATAAATATTAAACGTTTATAATATAATTTATCCAGAGTTCAAGAATATCCCAATGTTATCAATCACTTAATAATCTCATAATCTAATATCATTAATATTTTAACAATATTTTAATCTTTTCTTAAACTTATAAACAATTTATTTTAATTGTTTACACTTTACCAAATAATGCATTTAATCATTCAAAAATGCCATACTCATAAGATTCATAACCAATGATCAAATCCCTCATAAAAAATCTGCATATACCTTATATAAAATTTTCAAGCCATAAAATCCTATTTACCAAATTGTCAACTTCACATAACATATTTAACTCATATGTTCGTAACTAAACCATTTTCATGAAAAATTACTAAATAAACTTATTATTTTTCTATCCTTTGTCCAAATATATATACAAATATTTCATACACAACAAGTATTTTTTTTATAATTTTTCAACTACCTCAAGTATTTTTCAAAAATTAATTTTTAATTAATTCATTAAGAAATTAGCTACCTCAAGTTTAACTCCAGAAATTCTCAAATCTTGGCAGGATCTTACACATGTTAACATGAGCTTCCAGTTTAAATTTTATGATCGTCAGAGTTATAGAACTCCGGTTATAGTATTTTTTGTTGAAAAATCCTAAATATTGAAATTGTCATAACTTGCTCATTTTAAGTCGGAATGAGCTCATTTTTGGACAGGAGGTACTTTATACCATATATTTTCATGTCCAAAAAGGCCAAAATTTTCCTCATAAATTAAGTGGCCGAAACAACCCTTACAAAATTTTGGGCAGTAGCTTTTTCTCCTTTTTCACTTTTTTGTGCTTTGTTAAAAATAGTCCATACAAAAATCTACAACTCCTCTTTCAGTGATTCCACTTGGAGATGTTAGAAAACATATCATAATATCCTCCCAAATTTTTCCAGAATTTTTGAATGTACGAAAAATTACAAAACTGCAAATGAATTTTAACCCGCTATGCGGTAATCCACGTAAACAGATTATTTCCACAATTTAATAAGGAATGAATACGAAGGATCATTCACCATGCATGCGGTAGTCCACACAGATAGGTTATTCCAACAGAATAATAGATAATGGAACCAGGTCATGCATAAACGCACAGACAGGATATTCCGACAGAGTAATAAAGAATGAAATAATAGAAGACTTCACCAGGCATGCGATAGACCGCATAGACATGTTATTCCAACAAAATAATAAATAATGGAACCAGGTCATGCGTAAACGCACAAATAGGATATTCCAACAGAATAATAAAGAATGGAATAACAACAAAATTCACCAGGCATGCGATAGACCGCACAGACAGGTTATTCCAACAGAATAATAAATAATGAAACTAGGTCATGCGTAATACGCACTGTTAGGATATTCCAACAGAATAATAAAGAATAGAATAACAGAAGAATTTTACCATTTATGATGTACTTCGCATAAACAGGTTATTCCAACATAATACTAAGGAAAGGAATAACAATAACTCTCTTCATAAAAATGAAAGAAATAATAACCCTTACCTTAGAATAAAGCTTGATACTTGGATAGAGAGGTAGCAGACTTCTCTTCTTCTTTCTCTTTATAATTTCTCTCTATAATAATTTCTCTATAGCTTTAGTGAATTGGTGAGAAATGAAGGAAGAATGAGCTTCTATTTATAGAAAAATATAGTTTTTATAATTGCACGTTTTGGGGCTCGAAAAATTACAGTACAATACCTCCAACTTTTCTTTTATTTTTAATATAGTCCTGCAAGTATTATCAAACTTGCACCACCTCCCCTAATAGTAAATAATGTGAATCAATAGTTCAATCATGTGATTCAATAGTTATAATCATGTAAAAATACGAATAACAGTATAGTACCTCTATCTATACCTCTATTTTTAACTTAGTCATGCAAGTATTATCAATCTTGCACCAACTCTCCTAATAGTACATGAATATGGATTCATAGTACACACATTTGAACAAATAGTTAATAGCATGTGAATTGATAACAATTAATTGCTCATTTACCCGATTAATTATCCGGTTGGTCAATATAACTTCCAGACATCAATTACTTTCGAAATAAATGTCGATTTTCACTAACACTAATAATCCCAATACAATGGAAATATTTTTCTCAAAAATTTCATTTTTGAAGTTTGACTTTTTTCAAAAAAGTCAATTGTTGACTTTTTTGACCAAAAAGTCAACCCCAGTAAATTTTGTGTTTATAGTCTATTTCTACTAATTTCATCGTTCCGGACTCAAATATCACATTCGCATCTCCAAATTCAACTCCAAACTCAGCTTCAATTTTTAATAACATTTATCATTAATATTATAACTCATAATATTTAACAACTAGGTCGTTCCCGGGAAAGATGGGGCTTTCCAATAAGGATTTCTCTCTATTGGCGCGCAATTAGGTGATCAAATCTCTCCTTGACAGAACTTCTAGACATTGTATACACCCGAAAGTATAAAGTATTAAAAAAATTATCTCGGGGGCGCTGCCCCCGAACCCCTGCCAAATTTTTTATAATTTAGCAATAATTTTTGCCCCACTGTTAAAAACCTCTGGCTTCGCCACTGCTCTGAATTACTGCATTAACTGAAGTTTTGTGTTTGTGTTTACTTGCAGTTGCTATCCCTTAATAGCTTTCATGTAAGACTGATGAGCATTGTGCTGGATGTGGATGTTGAACCTACAACCACTCCATGGGATTCTGCTAAGGAAAAAATTGTATTGCTTCTTTAACCATCTTCTCACAATTGCTTGATTATAATACAAAGACTGGATAGCTTTAGTGCACCTTTTGGTGTGCTTGAGAAAGTGAAACTTATTGCAATTTTTGAAGGGAAATCTTTAACTCGTTTGTTAACCCTTTGAGATTGTGGATGTTTCAATTTCTTTAGGCACATCAAAAGTGTTCAACAATATTTGCTTATTACGTTATGTTGGTTGTGTAATGCTTGATGCTATTTTCTCTGACGGGTTAAGCTTTCTTAGAGAACTGTTATATCTGTGGGCATAGCTCACACTGAGGTTACATTTTGGCACATTGTTTCATATATATAGTGTTGTCACCACCTCGAAGATAGCTGGAATTGAAATGATCTATAATTTGCCATCCCGATTTAGCCTAAAATGATTATTGTCTAGTGGGAGCACTCCCCCTCTGTGATCATTGGTTGGGGAAATCTTTTATCTTTCTGTGTGCTTATAATAACATTTTATTTTCGTTATGTAAACATATATTTATAAGTTTTTTGCACAGGTTTTTGATGAAGACATTGGGCAAGACAAGCGATAGGGTACTGCTAAGTTACCGTTACTTGAGCTGGAACCTGAGACCACAAAAGAGATTCAATTGAGACTGCTATCATCACTTGATATATATGCTTAAGATAAAGGATAAGAAGGATATGGTAACTCATGTTACAGTTAAGGTACATATCAAAATTATTTTTAGGCATCGTCATTACTATATTTTCTCACTAATTGCTCCCTCCCTTTGTTCTTAATTATGTCAGCTTCTGGTGCTGAGGTAACCGTCGCATCTGTTGAGCAGGAGCTGGAGATTGAAGCTTCTCGTGGCACTAGACTTGTTGCTGATACATCCATATTATCATGTTCAGTAACCGTCTCATCTGCTTGATGCAGTCACATTATCATGCTTAGGTAGTAGCTTAATTTTATGGATAGTTTGATTTATTTTGTGGATGCATGTAATCAAATTTACAATTCAATATAGTAGTAATTTATATTGAAAAGTGAATTTGAGATGCATATATGGATACATTTTGGTATATATTTTGTGGATGTAGTAATTTAAAACTATAAACGAATGGTATTATTAGGATGTATTTTGAATGGTTGATACATTTTGGCTATATATCATGGATTTAGCATATTGCAGGTGAACCACATCCCTTTTTTTTTCTTTTTTCTTTTTTATCTACAACATTTAAATAACATTGTCTGATATACTAAATAACAACATTTTATCCAAAAAAACGTTATGGAATCATACATTCTACAACGTTTTTAAGTATCTGCTAATATTTGGAAAACAAATCTACAACGTTTTTTTCTAAAAAATATTGTATATTGTGCTTAACTACAACGTTTTAAAAACGTTGTGTAAGGGTGTCAAATAGATAACACCCTTAACCACGACGTTTTTCTGACAGAAATCATAATTTTTTTTTTGCGTTGTCTATTTACTGTTTTGTAGTAGTGACAATCACAGAACTTCCTAAATGTAAACAACACTTCCTTACGATGTATGATCCCTAATTTTTTTGGATTCGTATGTTTAGGTTCAATCATGTCTTATTTAACAAGGGAATCGATTACATCTGTTCTAATGAAAAAAAAGTAAGAACTGTTAAAGTAGACTATGAACTCGTCCTCCACATGCAGTAAGTAGGTAAGACACATGCAGATGAGGCCACTACAAATTATCAGGAAGTCATAAGATTATTTCTAAACATGACTTGTTACAGCTAATTATAATATAACCTGCAGTTCCAACAGTATATATATATATATATATATATATATATATATATATATATATAAATGATCAAGTAAGAGATCCCTTACTTTCTTAAAATGAAGGTTTTTTTTTGTTTTTTTTAAAACAACTAAAAAATGTATGCACAGACTGTACATACATTTTTTGGTATAGGTATCCAAATTACGCCCAAAACATTATATTATGAAAAAATTTCAGTTCCATAAAATATTAAACTTTTTTTTTAGTTGTTTCAAAAAAAAAGTAAAAAAAAAAAGTTTCTCATTTTAAGAAAGTAAAAGATCCCTTACAGGATCCGGACCGTGTGTGTGTATATATATATATATATATATATATATATAGATTGTGATGCCTAATTACTTTAGTAATATGGTACATTGTTTGAATGCAGGAAAAAGAACAACTTGCATGATTCAAACTCCGAATTTGAATATTCTAAACCTAAATAAATTACATGATAAGGACTAGGGTTCAGAAGTTTGATTTGCACCGCCCATATACATTGACCTTTAATATTAGTTTACATTAGTTTATTTGTTATGCCCATAAATAATTTCAATTTATAAACTTTCATTATCTTCATATATAAAATATTTATTATTAAATTTACATATCAATGTAGCTATATATATATTACATGCAACACTTGAACATCTATATGGAATCGGCATGCATGTAATATATATATTTATATACATATATATACATATGGAGAAATGATCCATAACAAGTATTTGTTATGAATTAAAAATAGGCAAATATCATCATTAATGTCCAATATAAGAACCAATGACCAAAATTAAAACTGAAAAATTCATGTTCGCTACTATTAGTAGCGAATGACGTACGAGTTATGTTCGCTACTAATTAATAATAGCGAATGACGGATGTCGTATACTACTAATAATAACAGATACCGCTGAAAATAGTACGTATCGTCGTCCGCTACTATTAGTAGCGGACATAATCCATCTTCCGCTACTATTAGTTAGCAGTCTTGAATTTTTCAGTTTTACTTGGTTGTTGGTTCTTATATTATATAAACAATAAAGATGATATATATTAATCTCGGTCGTTTGATCCATAGTAAATACATATTATAAATCATTATCATATATATATATATAACCGATTAGGTGAGGGCTCCTTTACTTTGTTAAAATGCGGACTTTTTGCTTTTTTTTTAAAACAACTAAATTTTTTTTTAATATTTTATGGAACTGGAATTTTTCCATAATACAATGTTTTGGGCGTGACTTGGATACCTATACCAAAAAATATATGTACAGTCTGCACAGACTGTACAGACCTGTTTTGTTATACGTATCCAAATCACATCCAAAACACTGTATTATGAAAAAAATTCAGTTCCATAAAATATTAAAGTTTTTTTAGTTGTTTTTTTAAAAAAAAAGCAAAAAAAGTAAAAGAAAAAAAATCCGCATTTTAACAAAGTAAGGGAGCCTTTACAGGAACAGGACCCTATATATATATATATACACGGTCCAACTCTAGCGAATCAATGAAACCGAACCAAAAACGAACCGATTATAGCGATGAGTTTGTCCGTCGCTATATCATATAGCCTATTCGTTTTTAATTCGCTATAGAGCCGAGCGTTTTATATATATATATATATATATATATATATATATATATATATATATATATATATACACACGGTTCGGCTTTCCAGCGAATCAAAAACGAACCGACTATAACGATGTATTTGTCCGCCGTTATAACATATAATCGATTCGTTTTTAATTTGTTGAAGAGCCGAACGCTATATATATATACTAGCTGGGTCCCGTGCCTCCAGCACTGTATGGGCAGTGAGATTTATCTTAAACTTAGTGCGGTCCAGATGATTTATTAAGTGAGCGGGAAATTCAAAATCATTATTAAATAGATTAGATAGATAGATGTATTTTATTAGATAAATGTATGAACGGTGAGATTTATCTCAAACTTTGGACGGTCCAGATGATTTATTAAGTGAGCGGGAAATTCAAAATCATTTATATTTTATTATATATATATATATATATATATATATATATATATATATAGACACGCTAATGTAAGCATACGAGAGATTCTTTGGAAGAGTATGTATATAATAATGAAAATGTCAACTCCCATGCACAAATGATGACAAAACATAAAATAAAATGTACATTTGGTAAATAAGAGCTTAAGGAATTCCTTATTTTCTTTCAACACACGAGACCCAATTTTCTTCACTACCATATATACGGTCTCTTTCCCATTAGAAACTTACTTTAATACTTCGAATATATTTGTCTTCTTATATTGATTAATTAATTCACTACTGGAATCTTATATAATCATTTTTCTCTCTCTACATATATATGTATATAACTATATGAGTATGAACCATAGGAAATGATGCTCTGGAAATCATGTACATAGTTACTATTTCGCATTGTTCAATCTGACGACCAAAATAACACACCAACGCATGTTGCTGTCGACAAGTCTCCCTATATAACATCATGATGCAGTAGAAGAGTTGTATAATTAAGATCTTATAGTCACTATGCATGTGATATGGATTATTGTCATATACAAACACACAAACACGCACACAGACATATATATATATATATATATATACATATACGTATATATATATATATATATATGAGTATGAACCATAGGAAATAATGAATAATGTTACCATGGATATAGTCACTATTTTGTGACGATACATGCAAAGGTAGGTTGCGATAGGCAAGTCTCCTATGTAACACCGTAATGCACTTGAAAAGTTATGTTTATAAATCATGTCAATCAAACCTTAAAATGAAACGATGTAAGATATGAGGCCGTATGCTTGAGATTTGATACACTATGATATGAATTGTTGTCATATATAAACACACACACACACACACACATATATATATATATATATATACCTACACATGTCACACGCATTTCCAGCTGAGTTTAAATTGTCTTTTAGCCCCTAGCCAAATCCTCGAAGTGATTAATCCTGTTCTTGGGAACCTCTTGTTTTTCTTACACGGTAAATATAAAGAATAGACTCGGTTCACCAAGAGACAAAAAACTCAAATTCTCTCCAATTAAGATGCCTTTGGAAAGTAAATCCTTGGACTGTTGAGAAAAGGATAGAGAGAAGAGAGACAACATGAAGGAATAATTAACTTATATGATCAATTGATTTGATCATCTCTCTAACTTTAATTACTTAATTATATACTCTCTTCGATCTCTTCTTTTTCCACACCTTTCATTGTAATACTTTTCTCTTGTTTAGTTAATATATATACGTACATAACGTATGAAGCCTGAACTTGCATGGTTGAACAAAACTGTACTAGAATTCCTTCCATTAATTTTCCAATTAATAATTATTCATCAGTACGTTTCAAAACTATGAGTGATTCAGATAGAGTGTCGCTGCTTCTGATATGATGGAAGGGGTTCACCTAATCAATCAGTATTAATTAAAATTACTTTATTTTTCTTTTGATCACATTACAATTATTGGGAAAGAGAATTAAGAATAATGGGCCTGGCGAGCTAACAAACTTGCCCAAAAAAGTTAAGAGATCCCCAATCACCGAAGGGCAACTCATAATGATTGGACAAAAATAACATTTTTAAATGAATATTATCCTTAGTGGGTAAGCCTCGCGGACTAAGATTCTGGTTAGGTTACTTTAGTTGATAGGCTACAGGGTTTTGCATTGGTAAAATATCCTTATTCCTTAATTAATTTCCAGCTATATGAGGAGTTGTATGATTTTTTATGGTTGTAATCAAATCTTTATTTTTGCTGATCAATTTTTTTTATTTAAAAAACACCATATGTGAATAATTACTCATATTAGGGTTTAGCTTTTATTATCAGCTAGCGCACCCTATTTGTTCAGCCAAAAACAAAAGAATATTACTAGCATAATGAAATAAAAACACTTGTATATCATATTGGAGAAACATCTCATTTCTTGTTTTAATACCTCATTTATTTGGAGCAGCTTATTAAGTTATTTTAAAAATAAGTTTAAAGTAGTAATTTTTAGCTTATTTAAAACTAGCTAGCTATAAGATTAGTACAACAATTTCAATGCACTAAAAATGTATGTTAACTTAAGTTTTTTCCCAACTTATTTAAGTAAATATTTTTAGTCCAAAATAACAGCTTTAAATAAAAGAAGCCGCAAATGTGAGACTTGGACTTATTGAATCAATTGCTTAAATTAACTTAATTAGTAAACAAGTTATATGTAACAGCGCCCACCGTAGCTCGAAAGAATAGTATTGGACAAATTAAAAGTGTGAGCTAACTTGAAAAATCAATAAAAAAAAGTTATATGTAACATAATAATTAAGACGCGACAGAGTCTATAGCTTTTATTTGTGACTAATTATTTATTAGATTTCAAATATATTAATATTAACTACAATAATAGTAATTCAAAGTGAACGCATTGCCTAGAAGAGTCAACTATGTAATGTCTCTATTATATATATATATATATATATATATATATATATATATATAAAAGCCTCGAGAAGTCACATTATATTCAACAGTCCAAGAGAGTGGTCGCATCTATAATTGTAGAAAATATTACTACTAATTACTACTAATAAAAAAAGATCAGAGAATAAAAAAGGTATCAAGTGGAGCATCCGACCGTCGTCTTCCTTCAGACATATATTATATGCTGTTAATAATTATATTAATTATATGATACTAGTCTAAGAATTTTATGAATAAATGTGTGATGACTAATGTCAATACTATGCTCAATTTCCACAGATTCCTACCCGTAACCAAGAACAATATATAAACACACCTCCAATCATCCACTTATAATTATAATCCCCCCCTCCTCTCTCTCTCTCTCTCTCTCTCTCTCTCTCTCTCTCTCTCTCCTAAATACTCCTAATGCATGCTATGTAATCGATCAGTTATTACATATATACATGATATAGATATATCACTTCCTATATATATAGCTAGCTAGTTTGATAGTCATTCTCTTCAATTCCGTATTTGAAGTTAATTTCTTCTTAACATTAATTAATTCTTCTGATCATATATATATATAGAGAGAGAGAGAGAGAGGGAGAAAGTGAGAGAGATCCTTGTCTTAATATATATAATTTCCAGCAGGGATCGAGATCTGTCGATGATGCCTTGATATGTCTTTTTGTCTAGTTTGATCCCAATTAACTTGTGTAGTTTTTGGATTGTTGGGGGTAATTGAAGCAACCTTATATATGTTTGGAAGCTGTGGTGGGCTAGCTTTCATATGACTAGAATCTTGAGGTAAAGAATTAAGGAAAGACTACGTACTCTTCATCATCCAATTCCATGGTTAATTTGCATATCTATCTATCTATCTATATTAATTTCTCTCTCTCTGTCTGTCTTTCTCTCTTTTATTCACACTTACTTGTTCTTAGTCTCTTATTTGTGCATTAATTATCCTACAATTGTCTGTTTAATTAATTAATAAATGTTATTTTGTACGAGTTGACTTCCATTTTAGTCTCTCTTTTTATCCTTGCCAGAAATTAAAATAGATCTGTGCTTAATTCATTTTTATTTTTTTCCCTTATCAATAAAATTCTTCATATTAAGGTTGTTGAAAACAATATCAGAATTAATTCTTGAATCTAACCTAGCTAATCCCGTTAAGTTAAACTGTACGTGCAGGATTAATATTGTATCACCAATTAAAATAGAATTTTGTAAAATGTATATTGAATCAAAATTTTCGTAACCTGGAAGTACCAAATTTCAAAATATTCCAAGATTTAGTGTATCTTGTTAATTAGCACAACGCCTCAGTTATATATACGTCTATTACATGCATATAATTCTAGCTCATATTGATCTCATGGCTGTGTTTAGAAAGTTGTCTCAAGTCTTCCTTTTCCTTTGATTTCTGCCATTTTGTTCTAGCCTCTAGCTAGATCAAGCTATCTAGTACTGTACTTTATTTATTAATTATATATATATATATATATATATATATATCATTGTAATTTTTCTATTGTTATATACGGTCATATTGCCATGAATTGATCTCCCAATTTGATGTGTGAACATAAACAGAAAGCATTCTAATCAACTTTTCTCATGGGAAAGAAGAATAAATACAAACACTATTGAGATATAAAATTCCACATCAGACAACTAAAATTTGGAGACTAGATATAACTTGAGAGGTACTCAATATAGCCTAACTATTAGTTAGAAATTCAGTTTTTGTGATTTTATACTTCCTTTGTTCCTTTTTATTTATCTTTCCAATTAATGAATTGTGAAAGGTAATATTGAGATTTTATACTTGTTTTATATAATCAGATAAAACATTAATTGCATTTTTTAGTTTTCGTGTTTTTTTCTTCTAAAACGTCAATTAAAAAGGAACTGAGAGAGGAGTAAAAAATAATGTCAAATTAGGAACATTAGGACACTTTATAGTTCTAAAATAGAAATGTATCTCTAATTTTACAACAAGGGAGTATTAATTAATTTGACAGGTTAGAGATGCAAGTAATTTAGGATCCCTAACTACTTACGGGGTTAATTATAGCAAGGATCTATGTACATCATCTTGGACATAATTTAGGTGCACTTAACATTTCTCTTAGATAATGTTTGAATGTCAAGATCCAAGGAATTGCAGAGGAAAATGTAACCTTCCTTTTTTTTATTTAATTATTATTATTATTTTAATAGGATTTTGCATTCCCAAAACGTGTACACCCTTACTTTCCATGTATTATAATGCCAGAAAAATATTTATAGCAAAATAAATTTCCTTACTCCTCCTCCTCCTCCTCCTCCTCCTCTTCCTCTTTCCTTTATGTTAGTTTTTCCGATAATTATTTTGCTTGTACAAGAGTAATTTTCCTAGCATTCAAGCATATGAACAAGTTCTCATAATGCGTGTACTATACACCATAGTAGAATGATCTACTCCCTTGATGCATGCATGCTACGAATTAACATTGATCGACTTCAAATTAACATTCCAATTAATTAACCTGCAGCAATACAACTAATAGTAAGTAAGGCTCAAAAAGTATCGAAATTAATGGAGAAATGATGGAAACAAATTACAAATACAACAGCTAGTTATGGCTGAGCAGAGAATCGACATTTCTGATGAAGATCATGATCAGAGCCATGGAACTAATGACAATATCCGATCAGCTAATATGGCTTCTGATCATCTATGTGATCAAAAGTCACGTTCACCTTTCGATTTGAATGAGATAGCTATTGATAATGATGAAAACCAAGATGAAAGTGCAACTGATCAGGTTCCTGATGATGATGATGATGATGCAGCACATTCAAGCAGTAACAACATGACTACTTCGGAGGGGAAAGAGCAAACGAGTAGTAGTACTGGTATAGTTAGGCAATACGTCCGGTCTAAAATGCCTCGGCTCCGTTGGACACCTGACCTCCATCTGGCTTTTGTGCATGCTGTTGAAAGGCTTGGTGGCCAAGAAAGTATGATTTCCTTTTTCATAAAAATCTTAATTTGCTATATATATATGTGAAGAATATTTCAGATATGTTGTCCCTTAATTTAATCTCTCTCTGTCTCATCCATGTATTAATTAATTAGTGCATGCATGCATGCTTCATTTAAAAACTAACTCTAATAAGTAATTACATTACATTTTTCAATCATATATATAATATATATGGGACAAGAGATGATGTGACAGAAGATTTATTTAGACTCATATGCGAATTAATAAGAAATTAAACAACTAAGTGAAGTAATTTTTCTTAATTTCCTTAAATTAGCTTTTCGATCCTCTAATGTTATTTTCTTTCTTCTCCTACTAATTAAATATATATGTTTTTACTTGTGAATGTGTGCAGGAGCAACTCCCAAACTAGTTCTACAGTTGATGAGTGTAAGAGGACTTAGCATTGCTCATGTAAAGAGTCATTTGCAGGTAACAATAAATATATCATGCATATCATGACCATGTGTAATATGATATTTCGGATGGAATAGCGATTATCCTACTGGTTAAGATAATTAACAAGACAAAAGAAGTAAAAAAATTATCTTAAACACAGAGAAATCTTGTGTAAATTAATTATATTAATCAAAACAAACACAACACAACTGATTATAATTCAACCCACAAGTCGGGTTTTATAGCTAAAGGTTTCCTTGTCAATTCATAACAGGATTCCTATAATTATGGCCACAATCTTCTAATAGAAACAAATAACTAAGGTAATAAAATCCTAATAAGTAACAACTTAATTATAAAAAATTTACTACCTAATAAAATGTTATTACTATAAAGAATAAAATAATAATAATAATAATAAAGTCAATCCGATGACTTCCCGAAGTCATGACGTCACGAGCCCCGAAGACATCCAAAACTTCTGAAGTCGAACATTCGTTCTGAAGCCGAAACCCCGAATCAACCAACATCGCTACATTGATTTATTAACTCATGGTCGTTCAGTGTTATCCATATGCATGTTATCCAAATAGCTTAATATCATCGGGCTCAGATCCTACTGCATCAATCTTACCGTGTTGGAAAGAACTCGTCCTCAAGTTCGACACATATAGAATGAAAAATGTATGAGAGAGTGCTTCGGCAACTGCAATAATTTCCCTTAAATTCGATAGAGTAGCCTACAAGAGTACCAAGCTCTATATATGTAGCTCTTCAGACTCCTCGAGTCTGTAGACTGATATGTTCGATAAACTCAATCCAGCGAAAATATCTATCTAGTGTTGAATGTCCCTCATCAGCGATAGTCCCGATGGAAGCTTTTCGGGCAATTCCCGCACATCGACTGGCACATCAACCAACACTTCAGTGCTTTCATAGAGTACCACTTCATCCTCATATTCGTTATATATAGGTTCTCCATAAAATACTTCTTCATTTGCATATTCATCATATACAGGCTCTCCATACTCCTCCACTTCATCAACTACTACTCAACCAACTGTTCTTCATCAAAATCGAAATCAAAATTATAAAATTTCTCATCACAATCAAGGTGCGAGAAATACTTCGAGACTTCCTCAGCTGGGGTAGTCCACGAGAGTAATAACCTTCCTCGTCATGATCAAGGTGTGGGACTTCTTTAGCCGTAAACTGTCCACGATAGTGATCAAGGTGTGGGACTTCCTCATTCAGAACCCATCCACGTCGACCTCGATTTTGCGCCTTAAGACGCCAGGTTAATTCTGTAACTTGTCTATGTAAATCCTCACGTCCTGAATGTTACAATCATGGTGTTGGACTTCCTCAACCGGAACATGCCATCCACGACCACGACCACCAGCCATTGAAACTGATGAAGTTTATTCCCAGAAAGATGTTGAGCTTTGATATCAACTGACACCGGGCGGGATAGCGATTATCCTACAGGTTAAGGTAACAAAAAATCACAAGGCAAAAGAAGCAAGAAAATTATTCTAAACACAAATAAATCTCTCAATGTGTAAATTATATTAATCAAAGCAAAACTCAATTGATTATAATTCAACCCACAAACCGAGTTTTATAGCTAAAAGTTTGTTTGTCAATTCATAATAGGATTCCTATAATTATGGAAACAAACTTCTAATAGAAACAAATAACTAAGGTAACAAATTCCTAATAGGTAACAACTTAATTATAAAAGATTTACTACCTAATAAAAAGCTATTACTATAAAGAACTAAATAATAATAATAAAGTCAATCTGTTGACTTCTCGAAGTCATGACCGCACGAGTCCCGAAAAATATCCAAAACTTTCCGAAGTCGAATCCCCGAATCAATCAATACTGCTACGCTGATTTATTCTGATTTATTAACTCATGATCTTTCAATGTTATTCATGTGCTATTCAATAACTTAATATCATCGGGCTCAGATCCACTTCCATCACATGAGTTCATGATTTTTTTTTCAATTTGTTAACCTTTTTCAAGTCAAAACTGTCCAGCATTCTTACCCGGTACTTCAAGCTTTACCACTTCATAATTTCCAATTCTATGATCAGCTTTGCCCAATAGATTGTGAAAAACATGCATGTCAAAGTATTTCTTCCGAACAATACAGCCTCAAGCTTTCCTCTAAACAATAATGCTTATTGTTAGACAAAAATACCCTGTCTTGTATGTTCGAATTTTCCAATTTAACGGGCAAATTAATTAAAGGTCTTACATTAATTACGAAAAAAAAATGGAAGATGGAAGAGCATAGGACTTGTTTGTTGCTTTCTGTGTTTGATCAGACATAAGACTTGTGTGTTTGAACGGCTAATTATAAGCCCCAAACTTACTATACCATCAAAAGTGAGTTTTTCGACATGTAAAACTGTGTTTGTGACTTAAATACATAGAATTTAAAATAAATTTCTTTATACAAATAAAATTCTTAAGTGCATTTTCTCTCTAAAATTAAAGCCGGTAAGCAAATATGCATCCACACATGCAAAAAAAATTGGAATATCATGCATGAAACACATTACAAAAGTGAATAAACATTACAAATTGTCTATTTTTATTCTCTAATTAGACATTTTGAAATGCAGATGTACCGAAGCAAGAAGCTGGATGAGTCTGGGCAAGGTAAATGTCAAAATCATTTTTTTTGTTTGTTTAATAACGCTAAATAGTTGTTGTGGATAGGAACTAGCTAAAGATCAGTATATTGATCATGAACACCAACCTGAAATAAAATGAATTGAGATTAATTAATGAGTACAAGATTATGTGAAGTAAACTTTCTTAATAGTAATGTCAATCATAAACCCAAATTCTCTAGAAAATGATACTCTTAGGTAGGTCAGGTCCATTTTACCTACGCCCTCAGCTACCATCACAGCATCCAATGTTTTTCTATAGGTAGTAACAAATTCTATGTAATTTGAGTCAGGATCTCAATTTTTATATCTATCACTAAAATATTTAATAACATATCATTTAATTCATTTGAAACTCTTAATATTACTCTTTGAGCAATATTCAATTAGGGTTAGATACAGAATTCAATTATCACACAGCATGAGGTTACATACAAAAAAAGTAACCCCACATATTCCTTAAGGCCCATTTAATTGGCCATAAATAATTTTTTTTGGAACCAATTAATAAAGGGCAAAATAGGATACAAATTTTGGGAGTTTAATTGTGAAAAAAAGGTAAAAGAAGGAAAATAATTCATAACATATTTGCTTTCTTAATAAAGTAATTAAGATTTAATTATAGCAAAAAGTTTTCTTAATAATTAATAAATGTCAAGAATCACATATAATCATTCTCAGCTGATTTAGGTATACCTTTTGCAGTACTTTCTCAAATAAATCGACTCGTGCATGGAAAAGATCAAATTGTGTACCGAAGATTTAATCCTTATGAACACTTCAGCTTTGATAACAGAAGGCACTTGCTCTCTCCACTTGCCAAAAGCTCGCTCGAATTCAAAGCTAGCTCTTCAAGGTGCTTATCTAACTAGCTCTTTTTCAAAATTATAGATAGATAAATTAGTAATACGACAACAACTTTAAAACAATTTTTTTTAGCATATCCAGTATGCATGATAATACATATTTAATTCACCTGGAATATATTAGAAAATAAGTAATGACAGACAAAGAATTTCAAGTCATTTCTAATTAATTTTGAACGGACTGAAAATGAAAAGGAAAATTTATAGAGATTGGTATTTATATAAAAATGGCAGGCAGCCAAATTAATCACAACTGGCCTGGGAAAACTCAAAGGCCTGTTTCGAATTAATCCCTAATAAATATTTATATATATTTCACGATCTCATTGTAGAAATCACGAATGGGCTTTTGGTCATCCATTGGCAAGATCGAGTTCGCTATGGAGCAAAGAATCATCAGGAGCAGTTAGGGACAAATTGATGAGCGCAAACTTATATAATGGAAGAGATGCAATATTAACAGGAAATGAGCCTAGTAGACCTACCCATTTTGTTAAAGACAAGATGTGGCTTGCCGGTGATCAAATGGTTGGAAATCATGGAAGAAGTAGTACTAATGGAAATGACTCGAAAATTTCTTGGGATATTGAAACAAACTCTTCAATTTTATCTACACATAAAAATCCCAAAGCAATGCCAAGTAGTTATTCCAAATTCATCTCCAATAATTATGAAGATAAACTTGAGACCACATATCCATTAAAGGTACGTACGTAACTCTCTCTGATCTCTCTCTCTCTATATATATATATATATATATAAATATATATATATATATATATCTGAAGATCGACCGACTACTTATGATCTCAAGTTCTCGATCGATCGTGGCTGTAACTCCCTCAACTTGAGAATATATCTTGCATTATTTTATAGAACCATGCATCAATAAAAATATGACGTACTTTTTTTTGTGGGATTTACTGTAATTTTTTTACAAACGGAATTTTTTTGTAGAACAGATCTAGTAATCAATAAAGTCTAAGTTTTTGGTACATATATATATATATATGCAGCTCCAACCCCAAGGGCTTAAAGAAAAGCAAATGCAGCATATGAGTAGTACTGAAGCGGTGTTCCGACAAGACGAGTGTCTGCCAAATTTGCAGTTAAGTTTAAGCCAAGACGGCGAAACAAAGAATCGTCATCAGGAGGCGAAAAAAGACATCATCGAAACCAAGCTTTCTCTTTCTTTGTCTAGACAAGTATCAAAGTACTCGAGTGAAGATCAACAGAATGGAATGAGTACAGTACTACATGATGTTAAAAGGTTGGAATTAACGGATTTACAAGAAAATAGAAGCAAGGCCAAGTTGGGGCTGAGTACTTGGGATCTCACCATGTCATATTAATCATAGGAGTGAGATCTTCTAAGTACTTGCTTTATATTAAGGCCTTTTTAATTAATTATCAACATACATTTAGTAATTTTGATCTTGCTTGTTAATTAACCTCTACTTTCATGTTTCTTGATCTTAATTGGCTACGGATCATTATATGTGTTCATTATTACCATATATATATATTTGTTCCATCTTCTTTTTACTAGCTATGATGCAGTTTTAATTCATATGACTCTTTTATACGATTCAATGAATTAAGGCACTAGCTATAACATGGAGAAACAACTTGCATTGTTATAAATCGGATCCAAATAAGTGCATAAAAGCAGGCTATGGAATTAACTATATATCCTTGTGGAGAAATTTATTTATTTTTTGCAAATTGGACTCGTAACGTGCGGAAGGAGTATTATTAATGAAAGAGAAGTGATATTTTTACATAAAAATTTGATATTTTCATATGATTCTTCTCGCATGAATAATGAGTGAGTGTTACCTTTATGTGAGAGAGATTTATATAAAAATATTATTTTAATATATGAAAATATCAGTTTTCTTAATGAAATCAACAAGATTATCAATACCTATATATATATATATATATATATAACAAGGTATTAAGAAATCTTATTACAATAATTTTATCAAAACATTTTGGTTGATCATAAGTCAATACTAAGGTTGTGTTTGATAAACTTGGGAATTAAGATCTGAATGATTATGATGTCTTAATAAATTAGATCATCTGAATGGTTATGAGGTCTGAATTTAAAAAATTATTTGATAACTAAAAAGTAAATTGTCTCTTAATGACACTATTTTACCTATTTTAAAGAATAAATTTTATTTAATAATTTTAAATATTCAATTTAATAAAAAAATAGTGCATAATATTGTTGAATATATTATATAGAAAAAAATTATCAAAAAAAATTCATTAAGAGGTACCTCTTAATTATTAAGATTTTATTTTCTGTCTTACCGATTAAGAGACATTCAGAGGTAACAAAAAAAACAAACAATATTATGTCTCTTATTGAATAAGAGACAGCCTATTAAAAGACAATCAGATGTAAACAAACAACATCTAAGTCAATCATTCTAAACTCTTCATTTTTATTTATAATGCATAAACTCTTCGAAATGTATTTCGTAAAATATATATAATGATTATATGTGAGGAACGGGCTATCTTTCTTATTGTAAGTTTGTCCTTTGATGATTATTGACATCAGTGCTTTTTAGGACTTTTCTCTTATTTTATTGTGAGATTCGTACATGCATATATATAAATATAAAATTATATTCATTGAATTTTAACATATATTATTATAATTATGTTATTTATATTTGAAAATTATAAATTAATTAATATCCAAAATATCTTTAAAATGACTAACTAAATTAATTTGGATAAGATCTTCCCTTAACTTGTTATATATTGTATCGATATGCATGTATATGAAATAAGTTGAAAATCATTTGTGAAAACTAACGGTCCTTTTAAAAGTTATACACTATTCTTGAATTTATTTATACCTATATAAGTATTTCCATATAATTATAAATTTAAAGATACAAATTTTATAAGAATTTAATGTCTTGCACGAGTTATTAATTTAATATTATTAATTAAATTACATAAGTGCGTCAAAATTATTAGCTGATGAATTTATATATAACGTACTTAGAAGCCTATATTTATGAAATTAGGATTCTCTCAGTTACCAAACAAAAACTTCTAACTTCTAAATGACTAAATGAGAGTAACGACCCAATAGTTGAGTACTTAGGAACTAGATTGGCTTTGTATACCATAGCCTATAGAACCTCTAGATTAGTATTCAACCTTCCTTCTCAAAATAAAATTTCAAATGTCAAATTCAAATTTTTTTAAAACAAAAATTAAGTTAAAAACTCCCTCTAATCCAACATTTGATATAAAATTTTCAAAATCTGCGACTTTTACAAAAAAAAACCATATTCGCGGCCACCATCACCTGCCCTGACAATCACCACCGTGGCCGTGATTGCCTCCACCACCGCCGTCATTAACCAGTGTAGACAGCCATACTATATATTGCCGCCATCATCTTTTTTCTTTTTATGCTTTTAAGATGGGCTACTATTAGACCTGACAATTTAGATTGAAAACCATATAGTTAATCAAAATCACTTGAATCTATTGAGTTGGTTAACTAGTTTTTAAGTTATAGATTGATTTGGTTTTAGATTCATATTATTAATTACAAATATGAATTAGAACTAGTTTAACTAGTTTTAACCCATATATATTCTATAATACTTTATGAAATATGAAAATTTTGACCTATTTGTATAGATACAATACATTTGTAAATTCAGTATATATATTTTTACTATGAACATAGTTTCATAACATTTTATCTAGGGTAATTAAATCACCCCCACTCTCCCCCACCCCCACCCCCACCCCCAACCCCAACCCCAACCCCAACCCCACCTCATGAAAATAATATTTATTGATTATATATACACTCCCACGCCGCTCACCCCCTCCCCCACTCCCCACCCCCCACCCCCCACCCCCCAAAAAAATATTCAGCTCCTTTTTTACATGCTTTTCATTTGGGAATATATCTTACTCAAAATAGAAAGAGAACAAGTGTAGTGCATTGAGATAAATAATTTTTGAATGAGATTTCAAAAATTAAAATGAGACTCTTTTTAGAGAGAGAAAATATATTAATTTATTATTTTTTGAATGAACACTATATAAATTTTTAGAGAGAAAATATATTAATTTATTTTAGAAAGATAATGTATTAGAAAAATTAGAGAGAGAAAACTAATTAAAAGATGGAAAAAGAGAAAGTACATAAATTTTAAAAAGTAAAATATGGGTCGACCTATATTAAAACTAACTATTTTGGTTCAACCCATACAAACTATATTAAAAATAAATAATATGATTTTAGTTCTTATTCGGACCTATAATCATTTTATGTAAATCAAAATCAAACTAAACCCATATTTTGCCAGTTCTAGCTACCATCATCATGATCACGATAGAGAATGAAATAAGAATCATACAAACCAAGAATTAAGCTGCGTATCATGATATACTGCGGCCTATAGACAAATAGGAGCTGAAGAAAAATTTTGAGGAATCCTCACCTAAAAACTAAAAATTTAGACTTCAATCTTCGTGTCTGCTCTTTTCTTCCAATAGCCAAATCCAAATTATTCACTTCTGTACAAGTTCCTTGTTATATTTTGTGTAGTAGAAATTTGTTTTTGTAGTAAGATATAGAACAATAATATTTTTGCCTGAATCGAATGGTTGACCACTCTTTCCTTAAGACTATATTCATCCCTTACTTTTGTTACACAGGGTTACTGCGAATTAATCTCCCAAAATAAGACAGGCCCAGATTTTACCATGTACTAGAATTTGTTGTGTAGGAACAAATCTAGTGCTAAACTATAGATGAAAGAATAAAAATTATAATAAGGAAGATATTCAGAATGATAATTTTCCTAACTTGAGAAGGATTGAATAACTTGAGAAGGGTTGAAAATTTTGAAGTATTGAATTTGGTGGATTCCTGACATTTTGAAGTGTTGAATTTGGTGGATTCCTGACCTATTTATAGGTTTGTCGTATCCCAATTTCTGATGGGTCGTATCCCAATTAATTTGGTCGTATCCCAATTTATGGGTCGTATCGTATCCCAATTTATGGGTCGTATCCAATTAATGGAATATGTCGTTCTGTCGTATCCCAACTCCAACTCCAAATATTACCGTTGGCCCAACTCAATTTTGGCGGAAGCCAAATATTACGGATGGCTCCAACTTCCATATTACCGTTGGCTCCAATTTCCAATCAACTTCCAATAATGAAAATATCTAACAATCCTCCCCTATTTTCATAATCCTCCAATCCTTTTCCTTTGACATTCTTCTTTCTCTTATTAAATATAGTATACATAAGTAATAGGTGTCTTTCGACTTGAACCTTTACATAGTCTATTTCACAAAATATCTGAATTTCTTTAGTAGCATTAGTTTTGAACTAAAAAATCTTAGAGTGATATCTTGCTCTATAGACATATACTATATTTCTTATAGTTTAAGGAAACCTAACACCTTTATGGCCTTGTGTTTACCTCTTGGGTTTCGTAAGTAACTTAGAGATAAGCTTTATGTCTCGCAGAAGCGGCCCACTTCCTTCACTTACATAGGTGAATCTAATTAGATGCACTTGTATGACCTGCATCCTCCAAACCGGACATAGATTCATTAAAGGTTTACCCTACCCTCTTTGTTCTCCATACAAGTATACACTATCTTTGAGATGGTTTTGAAGAATTTCTTCTTCATACTTGTCTAATGTATAACTTGTGAAATCTCAGATTTTATGAATAAAGAATTAATTTTCTCGAAATAATTTTTTTTATATTATGGTGTGAATTTGAGATAATATTATAGTTGTGGGTAGTATTTATAAATTTTGCAAAGTATGCAAGTTGTTATATTATATTCGATTGGTCAGGGAATATTCTTTGTGTCGGAAAATATTCGTACGACGGTACAATTATTGGTGGACCCCACAACGAAATTATTGTCGGATTGAGAAAACGACAAAAATATTTTATTGAAAATAACGGCGAAAGTTTTATCGTTGATACTGTTGAACTACTGGGTAGTAAAAGTACAGTAATACGCGTTGTTGCATAGTAGCACACGGTATTGATTATTGATATTTATGTGAGAAGTCGCTCAGTTTGATTCAATTATTGTCGATTAATAATATGAATTATTATAGCGATGATGACGTTTTGTTTTATTCGTATTATTAACGTAATAAAACAGAAACATCTTTTTATATAAAACAGAATACTTTATTAAAGTTATTCTATAAATAGAATATATTATATTTTATTATGTATAGTGTTGCATAGTGTTGCATAGTATTTTGCATAGTGTTGCATAGTGTTTTGCATAGTGTTGCATAGTGTTTGCATAGTAAAAATCTTTTTATATAAATAGAATATATTATATTTTATTTAAAAGATTTTTCTTTAAATATGAACCGTCAGATTAAAGTAAATCAATCTGGACCGTTCATGGATTAGTTACTATGCATTCCATTTTCCTATAAATAGAAGCTCATTCCTTCATTATTTTCTTACGAATTCACTGAAACTCTAGAGATAGAAATTATAGAGAGATAGAAGAAAAGCTTTTTGCTACTTAACTTTTCTTTTCCTATATCCAGTTTCTGTTACGGTAAGGGGTGTTATTCTTTCTTATTCATGAAGAGAACTATTGTTATTCCATTTCTTATTATTCTGTTGGAATAACCTGTATACGCGGTCTACCCTATACTTGGTGACATTCTTCTATCATTCTGTTGGAACATCATGTCTGTGTGTTTTACACCGTACCTGGTTCCGTCTTTATTATTATTCCGTTGGAACATCCTGTCTGTGTGTTATACACCGGACCTGGTTCCGTCTTTATTATTATTCCGTTGGAACATCCTGTCTGTGTGTTTTACACCGGACCTGGTTCCATTATTTATTATTCCGCATTTATTATTCTGTTGGAACATCCTGTCGGTGTGAATTTCACATAACCTGGTTCCGTTGTTTATTATTCTGTTGGAATAACCTGCCTGTGCGGTCTATCGCATGTATGGTGATTTCTTTTGTTATTTCATTCTTTATTATACTCAGTTGGATAAAACTTTGACTTCTATACTCCATGAAATTAGTGGAATATCCTTGATATTTGTGCTTCATCCAGTATCTTTTCATGGAAATATTCTTCTGAGCATTCTTGAATTTTACACCACAAAACAGTACCTTATTGACAATTTGGACGTTATTGGTTCTTGGACAAATTAATTCTTGAACTTGTTTTATTGAATTCTTATATCATTGTCATCATCCTCATGTTTATATTTTTTGAAAGTCATCTGTGGCCTGTAGTGCATAGATGGACTTGTTATGATTATGACCAGGGATTATTCGGTGTAATCATGACCGTAATGTTACAAATGATGTGGTAAAAGTCCTCATTGGCCCGTAGTGCATTGATGGACAGTTGTTGGCATGATCATGACCATTGATGAATACACAAATATCCTTGGCCCGTAGTGCATGGAATTTGTGGTCGTGACCCTAATGAGTATCCTTGGCCGTAGTGCAGGGATGATGTGTATTATTTATTAAGCTGAGTCTCAGCGATAAAAGTGATGAAAAACTTTTTAAATCATAAAAGATAGTAGATTCAATTCTCTACTTGACTCTTTTAATGGATTGCTTGTTCCGCTGCAGTTAAACTTGATGTCTATTGTATTTTATCAGTTTAACATTGTTGGAGGCTAATGATAATTTATTCTGCATTATCTTAGTCATAATATTTCTTACTGGGCTAGTTGAGCTCACCCTTTCTTTTACTGTTCTCTTCAGGAAATGAGAACATAGCAGGGACTAGTCGGGGAACGGAGTGACGGTCCAGAGGATATCATTAGTAGTCATCACTATTCTGTGAAATAGTGTATTAATAATTGTAATGAGGACTCTTTTTGAGTTTGTATAATATCTAGTAGACAATATTTGTATTCAAACTCACAGTTATATTTTGTCGTATTGTACACGACAGTGGTATTAGTAAGTTGTATTTGAATTCTGTACCATGTATCTGGCGACTCAAGATGGGTGATGTATACCTAATTTTGGGGGCGTCACATAACTGGTTATTACTATAAGTATTTTTCCACTGAACTAATATACCAGATGTTACTCTAGTATTTAGTTGGATTCCACTTATAGATTACCTCTCATTTAAAGGCTTTAAACCCATCTCCCTGGAAGTCTTACATATTACATCCTTGCCTAGGCCTTTTGTAAAAGGATCTGCCAAATTTTCCTTTGACTTAACATAGTTAAAGGTAATAACCCCTTTATTGATTTGCTCCCTTACATAACTATGTCTTAAACTTATATGTCTAGACTTTTCGTTATAAACCTTGTTATAAGATCGTGATAATGCTGCCTCATTATCACAATATATTGAGATAGCTGTCATTGGTTTGGACCAAAGTGGTATCTCAAATAATAAATCCTTAAGACATTCGGCTTCTTTTACAGCAGTTGATAATGCAACAAACTCAGATTCCATAGTTGAATGTGTTATCAAGGTTTGTTTCTTGGAACCCCAAGAAATTGCCCCTCCTCCTAAAGTGAATATTCATCCACTTGTAGACTTTATTTCATCCGAATCTGTTATCCAGTTTGCATCTATGTACCCTTCTACCACAGCTGGGTATCCTGTATAGCATAATGCATAATTCATTGTGCCTTTAAGATATTTAAGTATCATTGATACTGCATCCCAATGAACCTGACCTGGATTATGAGTAAACAAACCTACTCAATAGTCCTACTGCAAATGCTATATCATGTCTAGTACATTGCATTGCATACATTAGACTACCAATTACACTTACATACTTTAATTGAGATATGTTATTTTCTTTATTTGGAAATAACTTTACAGAATGATCATATGGGGTAGAGGCTATCTTGGAATTCTCGTGATTAAACTTCTTTAACAATTTCTCAATATAATGTGACTGAGTTAAGGAAATAGTATCTTAAGATCGCACAATTTTAATACCTAAAATTACATCAGCCTCCCCCATATCTTTCATATCAAAAGTAGCAGACAAAAATGCTTTAGTTTCTAATACTACTTTTTCACTAGTACCAAATATAACCATATCATCAATATATAAATAAATTATAACTCCAAAACTTTTATTAAACTTAGAATAAACACATCTATCTGATTCATTTATTTTAAATCCATTTGAAACAATCATTTGGTCAAATTTTTCATGTCACTGCTTAGGTGCTTGTTTTAGGCCATATAAAGATTTAATAAGTTTACAAACTTTTCTTTCCTGGCCTTTCAAAACAAACCCTTCTGGTTGTTCCATATAGACTTCCTCTTCTAAATCACCATTTAGAAAAGTAGTTTTAACATCCATTTGGTGTATAACAAGTTTATGAATTGATGCCAATGCAATTAATAATCTAATGGTACTAATTCTTGCTACTGGAGCATATGTATCAAAATAATCAATTCCTTCCTTTTGATTAAAACATTTGACTACCAGTCTAGCTTTATACTTATATTGGGATCCATCTGATTTTCTTTTCTTTTTAAAGATCCATTTACAGCCAATGGGTTTACTACCAGGAGGTAAATCCACCAAGACATCCTTGTTTCCTTCTACTAGGTACATGTAGAAATCAGTGCCATAGGATTTTTCTATCCTTGTTCTTTTACTTCTTCTTGGTTCTATTTCTTTAGTAGATGTAGTAAGTTCCATTTCATCATTTGTTCCATGATGAACAATTTCTTGATCCTCTTTATCAGTGTATTCTCTTGACCTTTTCCTAAAGAAAGAATTCTCAAAGAACTCAACACCTCTAGATTCCAAAATTATATTTTGGCTAACATAATTTGTGGATTCCATGGTTAAGAATTTATAGGCTTTGCTATTTTGTGCATAGCTTATAAAAGTACACTCGATTGCTTTAGCACCAAGTTTAGGCCTTTTAGGATCAATTAACCTTACTAATGTTCCACATCCCCACACCCTTAAATGGTCAAGAGAGGATTTTCTCTTTTTCCACAATTCATAAGGTGTAATATTAGTTTTCTTATGGGGTATACGAATAAGTATATACAAGCAATCATTAATGCTTCCCCCCCATAAATTTTTAGGCAAACCAGAAGTAAGAAGTAATGTATTAATCATTTCTCCAAGTGTTCTATTTTTTCGTTCTGTCCACTCCATTTTGTTGAGGACTATAAGGGGCTATAGTTTGATGAATTATACCATAATTCTCATAAAAATCATTATAAGAGAAGTATTCCCCTCCTCTATCCGATCTAAGAATTTTAATTCTTTGATCTAATTGATTTTCAACTTCAGCCTTGTAGATTTTAAATTTTTCTAAAGCATCATCTTTAGTCCTTAACAAATAAACTTGAGTGTATCTAGAACAATCATCTATAAATGTTATAAAATATCTTTTACCTCCCCTAGTTAATATGCCCTCAAATTCACAAATATCATAATGAATTAATTGTAATAATTGTGAATTTCTTTCTACTTTTTTAAAAGGTTTCTTGGCAATTTTAGATTTAACACATATAACACATTTTTCTAAGTCAGAAAAATTAATCTTAGGAATTAAACTAAGATTACTCATGCTACGCATACTTTTATAATTTACATGTCCTAATCTAGCATGTCAAACATTAAAGTAGAAATCATATAAGCAAAAGATGAATTTTCATTAATAACATTTAGTTTGTACATGCTATTAGATTCATATCCTTTTTCGACATACATATCACCCTTAGACAATACAATACAATTAGCGTCAAACAAGACTTTTATGCCATGTTTGTTTAAAAGACTAACAGATACAAGATTTTTCCTAATTTCTGGAACATGAAGAACATCATTAAGAGTAATTGTCTTCCCGGATGACAACTTGAGAACCACCTTGCCTTTGCCCATCACTTTTGCAGTTGATGAAATTACCATGAATAGTTCTTGACTTTCCTTCATAGATTCATAGGCTTTAAATATTGCTTTATTCTTGACAATATGCTTGGTTGCTCCAGAATCAATCCACCATTCCATGTCATTTTCAACCATGTTAGTCTCCATGATCATAGCAGCAATATCCTCATTGTCTACCATATTTGCTTAGTCATTCTTTTGTTGCCTTTGTTTCAAGTACAAAGTACATTGTTTCTTGAAATGTCCTGGCTTACCACACTTCCAACAAGTACCTTTCGGTTTTTTATTTCCAGAAGTGTTATGTTGACCACCACGCTTTCTTTTATTGTTGCCCCTTGGTTTAAATGCATTTTCTATGACAAGAGCTTTAACACTTTTATTTTCTATTTTCAATTTATTCAAGTTTCGAGAATTTTCTTCAACTTGGAGAAATTTAATAAGTTTTTGCATAGTCATTGCATCTTTCTTTTGTTTCAATTTCTTTCGACAATCTTTCCCTGAATATGGTAACTTTGAAATAATTGTCGATACTTGAAACCCTTCGTCAAGGCTATGGCCTTCCGACACAATTTGATTCATAATAATTTGAAGTTCATGTACTTGCATCATAACAGATTTGTTATCTATCATTTGATAATCAAATAATGAACTTACTAGAAATTTTTTATTTTCGGCGTCCTCAATTTTGTATTTGTTGTCGAGATCTTCCCATAATTCTCTTGCCGTCTTTTCCATGAATTTGGCTTCATACACATCATACAACGAATTGGATAGTGCATTTAAAATGTACACATAAAGTCATCTTGTTCCCATTTTATTCGATTCTTCATTTCTGCCGGTGTCTCATCTTCTTTTTCTTCAATTTTCTCTTCATTTAGCACATGAGAGATTTTTAATGCTGTTAAGCAAAAATACATTTTGATTTTCCAATGTCTGAATAATAATCTATAAAACTTTTCAAGTTTGTTAATTTGATTCAAGCTATTTTTTGAATTGTTGTCCTCCATGGTAATATAGTCTTAATATTGTTGTAGAAATTTGTTTTTGTAGTAAGATATAGAACAACAATATTTCTGCCTGAATCGAATGGTTGACCACTCTTTCTTTTAAGACTATATTCACCCCTTACTTTTGTTACACAGGGTTACTGCGAATTAGTCTCCCAAGATAAGACAGGCCCAGATTTTACTCTGTACTAAAATTTGTTGTGTAGGAACAAATATAGTGTTAAACTATAAATGAAAGAAGAAAAATTATAATAAAGAAAATATTCAAAATGATAATTTTCCTAACTTGAGAAGGATTGAATAACTTGAGAAGGTAAAATTTTGAAGTGTTGAATTTGGTGGATTCCTGACATTTTGAAGCGTTGAATTTAGTAGATTCCTGACCTATTTATAGGTTTGTAGTATCCCAATTTTTGATGGGTCGTATCCCAATTAATTTGGTCGTATCCCAATTTATGGGTCGTATCGTATCCCAATTTATAGATCGTATCCAATTAATGGAATATGTCGTTCTGTCGTATCCCAACTCCAACTCCAAATATTACCGTTGGCCCAACTCAATTTTGGCGGAAGCCAAATATTAAGGATGGCTCCAACTTCCATATTACCGTTGGCTCCAACTTCCAATCAACTTCCAATAATGAAAATATCTAACATTTTGTTTTTTTGAAAACCTATACCACTAATACATTTCAATCCTAGGGGCATAATGGGGAATCCTGCTAATAATCCAGATAACTGATATTTTAATCCCCATGTCCTACTCCACCCAGAGTCCATCACCCTGTGTCTTGAGTTTTTTTCAAGATTAAGACCTTCACATGTTAAGGGAAATAGAAACTATACACCATCACAATGAAACCATTTGTTAAGGGCAAATAATAGGGAGCTCGCAAGGGGAAGGGGAAGATGTTAAAAACAAACTATTCCAAACAAAACGCCCATCATTTTCATAGGATTATTAATATATATCATAACCAAAACATGCACAAGAGAATATTTAGTGGCCTTTATTCAGTACAGAAATACAATGAATTTATGGCCTTTAATAAAATTATTTATTTCACCTTTTAATATCAAAATAGGATATGGACACCAAAAAATTACTTGAAATTCTCGAACCAATGGACTTCCAACCAAAGCACATAAACAAGCTAATGAACCTCAGAATGGCCTTCTGCATGCCAACTCTCTATTATAGACGTTAACATATCCTGATAGAAAAAGGAAAAAGGGAAAAGGAAAAAGTGTGAAGTGCAGCTCAGAAGTTAAAGCAGTAGGCAAGAGAAATGAAAATGATAATTAGTTTAGCTCATAAATCGCACATATTGGCGTTGCTCCTTGGTAGTCTTGACAATTGTTCCCCACTTGGGATCAACAGAGGATGTCTTCAAAGCCTGATTTCCAGGATGAATCCCTGTACCAAAATGTGGTCGCAAAGATGGAGTTCTTGAGGACATGGAAGGCAAAGTACGCCAAAGCCAAGAATCTGATGGAGATTTTGGTAAAGGTGGGGGAATAGGAAAGTAGCTTTCGTTAGATTTTTCTAATTCTTCTGCCTTTGGGGGCTGCTGAGTTTCAAAATCCATGTTGACATTATTAGGCACTTTTGATTTTGCAGAGAAAGTAAAATCCTCGGTAATATCTTCATACTGTACAAACCCCTTCTGTATCTTCATTGCTAATACCTGATTAGATTTGTGGTCTAAAGATGGTTCCTTTAGATTTGCTTCCTCGTCCTCAACATTTGAATTCTCAGTATCCTTAAATGAAGAATCTAGCGAGGGAATTTCTTCCGTAGCCTTACTTTTTCCCAGATTATTCAAAGCATTTCCCCTTAAGTTGGGTAGCCCCTTCGTATCTGAAGTATATGAATATATACGAGGAGATTCTGCCTTATGTACAACATCTACGTACAGAGTTTTCTCAATCATAGGACTCTCCAAGTCTACTTCCCTATTACTGCTCGGATCAGCCAATAGTCCCTGAAAAGTGCTTGAACTTTTTTTATATGTACTGAAACCAGTCACCTCAGCATTTTTTGCTTCTCCAGGAATACTGAGTACTCCCTTTTTTTCAGAAAAGGCAGATCTAGGTAATTCATAATGGTGTGATGGCATGCAAAGTGTGCTGAAACCAGTCGATTCAGTGTTTTTTGCTTCTCCAGGATTGCTGAGAAATCCTTTTTGCTCAGAAAAGGTGGATCGAGGTAATTCATTATGGTGGGGTGGCATGCCACTACCTTGCAAACGCCAGTATAAGGCTGATCCCTCCATCTTCTGAGGATTAAACGGGCAACTAAGTTGGTCTGACTTATTCGAAACACTCTCATCTTCTTGAAGCCCAATTGCCTGGAGGTCATCTACTGATCTTTGCTCATAAACAATAGCCCTGATGTGCTATAGAAAATTAAGAGATTCATTAATCAACAAAAACTTTTATAGAAAAAAAAATGAATAGAACACCCAATTGAAGATTTAAAATAGTACCCCGTTCTCATTTTCACTACAAGAACCAGCAGATGAAGAGCTACCATGCGTTCTGCTACTAGGAGACATGGGTATTCGTGTCCTCACACTCATTCCCGGTACTGGGTTTAAAAGGCAAAAGGAACTTTTTAAGCAAAATCGAGGTAGTAAACCACAAACTTTAGATGGTAATTGTCCATGTTCATCATAATCATCATCACTTTCTTCTTCATCTTTCTCCTGAGCATAATGTGGTACAATATTAGGCCCATACCTAAGAGGAGGTCGTTTGTCTCTGCTTCTTACCTTCATCATCTGTCTAGGTTGCTCTCGAACTACAGGCGGTTTCCTGGGGACATATTGAGGTGTTTCTGAAGTCATTGCCTTAGCTGCTGGCAGGAACCGACCCATCATGAAATCCCGAGTTTGTGGATCTGTTGAGAAGTTTCCAGATGTATTTACATCTGAACCATCCAATCCACTTATACCGCTTACACTACAATTCAAGAAGAATGATTCAGACCTTGAAAGTGTATCAAGAGCATCCATATACGCTTCATCACCTTCCCCTGAATCAGAACTCTCCACTTCCATGGTATCTTTGGAGCTGTCTTGCTTAGTTACTTTTTCATTTGAAGCTGAAACACTGTGCGACCTATAAGGGATTTCTCCACGGTGCTTACTGACAACTGGATGTTCAGTATTGATATCAGAATCTTGTTTTCTGGTTTTCAAGATCCTGCCAGGAGGAAGCTTGGGGGCAATGGGAGGTCGCTCAATAACATGATTACGTGGTCTACTTTCATCCTTGGGTCTTCCTGGACTCTTTTCCCAGACGAAAGGAACAGTTCCTGCGTTCCTGATTGGGCCTGATTTCAGCTCTGATCTGTAAGAAGGAAGGGGAGGTATTTTGGGCCAGGAATGATCGATTTGCCTTTTCTCTTCCTTTTCTGAAGGCGCTGTTGACGAGAAGCGCCTCACAGATAGAAGTGGTTGATAAAAATCTAATTGCTTATCTTCCATCAGATTCTTCAGCAACATGAAACCAAGAAACTTCTGTAAATAGCATAAAAAACTATGATGCCTCCAGTAAGAATGAGCTAATAAATGAAGTTATGCAGAACAGGAAAACTACAAGTAACTTATGCTACGTTTGGATCGATGGAATAGGAGGGAGAATGGAATGAATCATTCCATTGGAATGATAAAAATGTTGTTTAGTTTGTTTATTCTAACGGAATAATGTATTCCTCCTTGAATGATAATTAACTTAAAATTTTAATTTTCATTCCTTGAGGGGTGGCCAGGAATAAATCATTCCATCCATTATTTTTAAGTAATTGACAAATATACCCCTAAATATATAATAGTGCTTTTTACATATTCATTCAATTCGATCGATCTGGGAACGACGAGAGAGAAGGGGCCGAGATTTGATAATTTCTTCGGAATTTCCATATTTCTATTTTTTCGTAATTTACCCCACTTACCCCTACTCAGTCACCCCACCCCACCCCACCCCACCCTACCCCACCCCTACCCCACCCCTACCAACTTACCCCCACCTACTCCCACCCCACCCCTACCACCAACCTCACCTACCCCACCCCACCCACCCACCCTACCCCCACCCACCCTACCCCCACCCACCTCACCCCACCTACCCATCCACCCACCCCACTTACCCATCCACCCACCCCACCTACCCCACTCCACCCACCCCATCTACCCCAACCCACCTACCCTACCTACCCACCCCACCCTACCCCCACCTACGCCACCCCACCCACCTAACTTAACCCACCTATCCCACCCACCCCACCTACCCCCACCCCTACCAACCTACCCCCACCCAGCCATCCCAATCCACCTACCCTACCTATCAACCCACCCCACCCCACCTACCCCCACCTCCTACCTATCTACTCCACCCAACCACCTTAACCCACCTACCCATCCTACCCCACCCTACCACCCCACCCTACGCCCACCTACCCTACCCCCACACACCCACCCCAACCCCACTTAGCCACCCTAACCCACCTACCCCACTTACCCCCACCCCCTACCAACCCACCCCACCCAGCCACCCCAACCCACCTACCCTACTTACCTACCCCACCCACGCACCCCACCCACCCACCCTACTCTACCCATACCTACCCTACCTACCCCACCTACCCCCCTACCCTACCCCCACCCCTCCCCTTTATTTCTAAGAATGAAATATGTGTTAAATTTTTAATATAAATTGAATTTAAGTTAAATTTGAACATTTGAGGGTATTTAGGTCACTTTCTAATTATTTATTTCATTCTTAGATGTATTCCTAACATCAACCAAACATGTACATGGAATATTAAAAAATCATTACATTCCCTTCCTTATTCCATTCCCCCATCTATTCCATTCCCTACTATATTTCATTCCTTCAATCCAAACGTAGCATTAGTTTCCATATCTAGGCTCTGTATCCTGAAAGTTACATCATTGACATTTGGCAGCAACCTAAAGCCCCAATCTCCCCCCCCACCCACCCCACCCCACCCCAATTATAAAAAAAAATGAAAAGATAATAAAGTTAAAAGAATGTTTTTCTCCATAATTTTTTCTAGTAAAAGGGAGGGGAAACAACTAGTAACCAGGGAATGCGTTTTTTAATTTCTCCATTATGGCCCAATATGAATTGAGAAATGAAAGAAACTTTTAGGGTTCCTAGACATACTAGATCAGGATATCCAGGGTGAAAATACGGGTTGGAGTCTAAGAATATATAATGTGCAAACAATCCAACTCTCACAGCACACACATTGGCATGGACATGACAATTACTGGGAGAAAGGACTCTCTGGAGTAAGTATACTACATTAAAGTGAAACTGATTTGACTCCAAACCAAGCTAAAAGATTCTGATTGCAACAAAACTAATAAAAGTAACAAATTTCAACCTTCAAAAGCCTGGACAACTTATCACAAATCAACATTTGTTATCTGCTATACACATATACACACCTTCTTCCCCAAATGAAAACATAATGAAACCCAATTAATCCATAATACACAATCACTAAGTGCTGTCCCTTTCTCATTTCAATTACCAATAAAGACCAACATTTTCCCAACAGAAAGAACGATTACTCCAAGAACTGAAACCAACAACAACCAATAACCCTAAATTACTCATAAAAAATCATATCAGACACCAAATTAAAGTTCAAGTTTAAAGTTTCATCCATAAAACTAACAACCCAATAACTCAAACACTAATAAAAACTACAACTTGCCAGATAAAACCATGAATTACCATAACCAATACCTCAATGATAGACAAAACAAATGTTCATAATAGAGAAGAACAAAATAAAGATAGAGAGAAATAGTACCTTAAAAGATCCAGAACAGAACCGATCTGTTTAGCTGCAGGATTAAGCATAGAAAAGCTGCAACCCACAAAAGAACAAGAACAAAGAGAATAAATGGAGCAGTTTGTACGCTTGTGGGCGGTAATTTTCTTTATACGAGAGTTCGAGAGCTTACCTTAAAACCAGAATATTAAGCAAATTTAAATATTTTCAAGAAAACTTTAGTAGTAGACTAAACTAAACTAGTAGACAACTAGTAAGCATTATGGGGAAATGGAATGGAATCAATAGGTTCCTTAGAATAGTGATGAAGTAACTTTGTAGTAGTCCTTTTGGGTCACTTTGTTTTGGATCATGTGATGACATCTCTTATTCTAAAGATGGGCCCAAAAGTCAATCAGTCACAGAGTGTGAAATCTGGAAAAGATATACTTCTCACCCATCAATATGATATTTATATAATAAAATTAAATAATTTTGAATTTTCTGCCCATTTTAATAAATTATTTAGGCTGTTCAAAATTTAGAATAAATTCTACCGTTCATAGTGTCGAAATCACAATACTATTGCTAGTTTTATAATATGAGTGCTAAAGTTAAACTATACTTTATGCTAACCACTTTGTTAATTTAAGGATTGAGGGTTTCACTTTCACCTATCAAAATGTAATCATTTTATTTGATTTGTTTCTATTGAGTTCTTTTTGGCAAATGTATTTTATATTTTACTAGTTTCAGCTTATTATTTTAGAAACTAAAACAAAAGTTATATTGGACTACTATCATTAACAGACACCTTGCATATTATAGAGTACTTTTTGTTATCTAAATATTATATAACTTATTTTTGTAACTATGTTCCTGGTACGTTTAATACAAAGGAACAACTTCGGGATATATGGAGAAGAAGGGTAAGAATAAAAGAAAATCTATCATATACATTTTTACTTTTTCAAACAGTTTTAAATTGGTGATTGTATATGCTTTTCCAATCCCATTTATATTTGGCTAAATTTTCTAGAAAAATAAAACAGTGCCAATTTTAAATAAATTGTAAAGTTTATACAATTAAAATTATGATTATTCAAAATTAGTTTTCCCAAAAAAAAAAACATGTCATTTTGGCAAAATGTTTTGTACCTCTTTCACAATTAACAAGCAAATATCCCACTGGTATGTGGGCCCATCAATGCTAGAGACTTTTGATTCTATATGTGATGATAATAATAATAATAATGCCATTATCTGCAAATGAGTTGTATATGTATCTTGAAAAAGAAAAAGAAAAAGAGAAATAAAATAAAGCGAATGAGTTGTGTTTGCATTATTGTCTCCATTATTTTATTTTATTTGTCTCCATTCTCCAAGCATAAAATTAAACATTTATTTCTTTGGTCTATGGACTCTTTTGCCTATGAGTTTCCACTAGATTTATGCATGGTCTAATGTCCCATTTAAGGGTTAATTTGTCATTTTATATAGGTTTGGTCTTACTTTGTTTAATAATTTATATTTTTTTCATTATTTTATATCAGTGCATTTGGTATACAATATTTATTTATACAATTATTATTATATGAGGTTAGATTTTTATTTAAATTTTAAATTTTTTTTATTATATATTATACCTATGCATAAATCTTGCGTTCGTCTATGTAAATAGTGTCTGTAAATTGTATACTTTTTGCTGTGGTTATCTCTCTTTTTTTCTTTTTTCTTTTTGTGTTTTTTATGGGACCACTACGTAGCCTATCCCTGCTGGATGATTTTACTTTTTAGAACCCAAGTCCAATCTACTCAGGTCTTCTTTATTCAGGTCCAGTTAGGTTGGGTGCAACTTACTAGTTTGGGCTTAAATAATTGTTGGATCTGCCATTTTGGGCTCATGTTGGAAAGCCCGGACTAATATCAGCCGCCTCAACTTATTTAAAAGGAAAAACATGGTATAGAAAAATACGTAATTTAGAAAAGTAATAATTTATCTCATTTCAATAATTAATCGATTCATGATTTGATCACGGAATTATATATTTTACAGTCATTTAATGAGGTGTTCAGGTTTTAAAATTTTTCTTAAATAAATTTTTTAACTCATGTATGAAGTTATTGAATAACAATAATATGAAGGAAAATGATATATATTGAGAGTAAGTATTTTTTTCAAAAAAATGTGTAATAAATTGGGTCAACTTGTAATTCCTACAAATTCCATGATAAATAATTTGGTGTAATTGATATTTGTAGTTTGGCTTTCGAAAAAAACAATAACACTCCTTTTGCTCTTTAAAATTAATTTTAAAAAATTTAGACTTTAAATAAACATAAGTTATTTAACTTTGAAAATAATAGATTTTGTAATTAGTTAAACTATCTAGATAATTTTCTTACAATTATCATATTTATATTGTATAAAATTAAATTAATTCATTAACCTACAAAAATTTAAATTAACTTTAAACAGTCAAATTTATCCAACCTTTTAAAAATAAACATACACACGTACGGTTAAACTATTACAACGGTTTTTTTAGGTTATGACAACGGTTCAATCGTCGTCGTACATATCGTCGTTATAGTTCAAAAAATTCATCGTCATAACACGACTATGTACTACACAGCTGTTTATATATATATAACCTTATATATTATATATATATACGGTCCGGATTTTAAGTTCACCCCTTATCTAACATACCTTGCTCACTTCCTTTAGCGACAGATCAGACGACAATTTGATCCGTCGCTATATATAGAACCGCCGTTTTAGCTTTTAGCGACGAAAAACATATAACGACGGACCGAATTGTCGTCCGGTCCGTCGCTAAAGAAAGATGAACAAAGTATGTTAAATAAGAGGTGAACTTAAGATGCAAACTATATATATATATATATATATATATATATATATATCAATTCTACCCCAACTATCACGATACGCAGCTTCCTATGTCGTTTTGACAAAATTAAAACGGCTTTTTTTAACACTTAGCCAAAACAGAGGATCATTAGGACATTTTTTTTGGAACAAAACCCCCCTTCCTTATTAGATCCATCTCTCTCCTTCCACACACATGAATATGGGTTAACTGTTGTTGATAACTAAATCAAACAAATTGATATATGTATATCAAACATATATACATATATATATAAATGAGGGAGTAACTTCCTTGAGTCAAAAGGGGCAGCTATAAATCCGGAGTACAAATTTTGGATACCACGCAAGAGGAGAAACATTAAAAAAAAAGGGGGAGAGATGTGCACGGTAGAGAAGCGAGGGAGCGTCTACATCCTAACACTCACCGAAAACGATGATCACCAATTGAATCCAACTCTCATCAACTCTGTTTCCGCCGCCTCCGCCGCATCAGATCTGAAAGCACCACCATACCCGCGCGCCGCCCTGTCACCACCGCATAGGGCAAATTCTTCTCCAATGGTTACGATCTCGAATGGGCCGAATCCGACAAAGAATGCTTTCTTCTCATGTCCTCCAAGTTCAAATCACTCATCACCGACCTCATCTCTCTCCTCATGCCCCCACCGGCGGAACCGGGGGCCAGGGGCACCTGCCCCCGGTAGATTGGTAGTAAGGTTAAGGTTTGGAGAGAAAAAAAAATGATATTTACATATATTTTATATCTTTTTTGTATTTTTTTTATAGGTCTTGTAATTCAATATGATTGAGAAACGTAAATTTGAATTGTCTAAATAATGACAAAATGTTTACAAATAAAAAACATAAAGAGGTTATTTTGTTTTGTTCAATATAAAATTATTATGAATTTTTTACAATCAAATTAATATAATTTTTTTAATTTTAAAAATTTTGAGGCACATGCTCTCAATAGTCAAAATTTATTAAAAGTTGCATAAAAACACAATTTATTTCTTATTTGATGCATTAGAAACTCCAAAGTAGCCTTTAATTTAATTATGATATAATAAGCATCTCAATTTTTAAATGTGTTTTTCTTCGGAAAAACTCCAAATTAACCTTTAGTTAATATGTAATCAAAAAATCTTTGTGAAGAGATTCAATCAAATATGCTCATTTCTATATTCATATAATTTTTACAAACATATTGAATTATTATATTTTTTCAACAATTAAAAACGAGCAAATTTTGAGACGTTTTTAAATTATACAGACTCGCATGATACAGTTATCTCCTCTTAGTCTTAAAATCGAAAGAAGCACTTCAAGCGTTAATAAATAAATTTTTTTTATTGATGTATTTTGTCCCTCCTATGAAAATTTTCTTGTTCCGCCACTGCATGCCCCAAAAAATATCTATAATGCTCCTCTGTTTTGGCAAAAGAGTTTAAAAAAAAAAAGAGAAGGCAGTCTTAATTTTATCAAAACGACATGAGAAGTTGCGTATCGAGATATTTGGTGTAGAATTGATGTTTCTATAGATTTATCCATATATTATATTCGGGGAATGGGCATACGTCCCGCTTTTCTGAATTTGAGACTCCTTTCAGAAACATTATACTTAAGTAAATAATTCATAATTTTGAATTTGAGGCTACTTTAAACATTATATACTTTATGACTTTATGTCGTGAGGCTGAGGTTGAGGCTCAGCTAACACAATTACAAACTTGCAATCAATCAATATTTATCAGAGATACGATGTCTACTTGCTGCTGATGTTGTCTATATTCGAAAGACCAGACCAGACCAGAACAGAACAGAACAGTGTCTATATATGTCCCATCCCCTCCCCTCCCCTCCCCGGTCCCAGGTCCCAAGTGGGATGCTTTTTATTATACGTTGGAATACATGAAAAAATTAAATAAAAATAATGTATTTGAAGGATAATTTATAGAATAATAATTATTACGTAATAATAAATACATATTTATTATTATATTAATTAAAATTAAAGAATTCGATTGACTTCAAAAAATGAATAATAATATTATTATATTATTCCGTTTCCAATTAATGTTTTATTGTTCCGTTTGGTGTTTAAAGCATGGTTAGTAGTAGGTGGGTCAGATGAACAACTAATTGAAACGAGGTGATTGACTATTTATTGCCAGTCCGTACCAACCAAAATTCACAATCTTATTTAACCATCAAAAAGTAAGCAAACAACTTTTATTTCCAGCCCTTTTTATTTAATTTTATTTAATCGAAAAGAATAGTTTATGATTGGACGTTTGATGGGTGAAAAATTTAAAGGGTTCACGCGTAGAACCAAGGTGTGGATATTAGTAAGCCCACCCTCTTCGCCAGCTGGCTGTCGGAGCCCAGAGGCAAGCTCCCCCATTCCCCTCCCTCCTAACCACGTGACTCACACCCCCCACCCCAACTCTCTCTATCTCTCTCTCTAAAAATAAAATAAAAAAAGAAAAAGAAAATCTCTTAATTTCTCTCTCCTCATCAATTAATATCATCAAATTCAATTCAATACAAACATAAACATAACCCAAATATTGAAACCAACCCCCGCCTTCTCTCTCTCACACACATTACTTTGCATCTCTCTCATCACTTTCACAGTTCTCTCTCTAACGTATACGCGCACAGTCATTACTCATCAGTCTGTTTTGATTTTCTCTCTCTAAAGTTTTGATGCAGACATGAACCGGTTTTTACGGAATAGTTAGGAATTTATATGTTATTTATGTTCTGGCGGAGGAAGGAGAGGTGAAGATTCAACTGCTCGGATCTGCTGCCGGTAAGCTCATCTTAATTTCTCTCTATCTTTCTATGTAATTATATGTTTATAATGTTTTGATCACGTCTTGAGTAGAATTTGATTGAAGGAGTGTCTTGAATAGAGAATGCTTGAATTTGAAACTAGAGTTGGAATTGAATTATTGGGAGGTTTAGGTGAATTAATGATCGGATTGTTGTTTAAGAAGGTACGATTGAATTGAGTATTATAGAAGTGATTTTGATTTTAGGTTTTAGTTGCATTAATTGTTTGAGGTGATGATGGTGGGCTTCCGTTCTAATTTGAAGGAGTGTGGTTGAGTACTTGCTATTATGGGTAAAGTTAATTGGAATTGGGATCTATGTTTCTTTCTGGACTTGAGAAGTTGGAAGTTGTGGAAGTGGATACATCCGACATCCAAATGCTTTCTTTGTATGCTACCTTTGTTTTCCTTTTTCACCTGGATGTGGACATCACAACTATTTATGTTGATGGTAGCTATAATTAATCACATGGATGCCGCACATTGCGGATATTTTAGTAATCAAGAGCCCAATTTTGTTAATGCCACCTGGCTGTCCACATTGTTTGATATGTGTAGTCTTTAGCTTTCAGGTAGACAGAAGGCCAATATTTAGAAGCCAAATTCAATTTGCTATTGTTACTCAACTTAACTTGTCAAATGATCTCTAAGGCATACTGAATTGAGCTCCGAAGAGCTGAATCTTTGGTGTGGGAAATTAGTTATGTACACGCACACACATATATGTTGTACATTATACTTAGCAACATAATTTCAGCTCATATGAGAACAGTCAACAAGAAATTCCAGTTAAATTAACTTCTACATTTGGATAATAGAGATCAAAATTTGCAAAAAAAATATTAATATAAATAGATAGATTAGAGAGAGAATGTAGTCTAATAAAAAATCAGAATGTGGGATCTGGCTGCCAGAGAAAATTCCTGAATTTGATATGGGAAATAAATCACAATATTGTCCGCCATGAAAAAGGCGCAAATTCTCTGAAAACTTTTTGAAGGATGATATCTCTGCTCGCGCCAGCTTACCTGGAATTCTTCCATTTGAATGCCTCCATTCTTTTTTCTTTTCATTTTTTTTCCCAGTACGTATTACCTCTACAAATCTGTAACTATCTTGCATGAGAATATTTATGTATAAATATTCTTGTAAAGTTACCATAGTTTTATACACTAAGCTCTAGTTTAAGTTGACCAGAAATTTTGAGCTTACTTTCCTCTTCTAGACCAATCAGCACATCTTACTCTATATTAATCATATGGAATGGATATGGAACTCTGGTTTACTCTCTTTTTCAGTCTTAAATTGTTTTTTCATATGATTTGAACACTAGCTTTAGCAACTTCATTTGTTATAGGCTGTGTTACTCGGACTCGGATGGAGTGTCCGGTTGGACACGGTATCCGACACGGGTACTTCTCAATTTTGCCAATTTTTTACACTAAGAGTGAAGTATCCAATTTTTGGACACGGTGTCGGACACGGGTACGTCATGGCAAAGTGAAGAGTCCGAGTAACACAGGTTATAAGGAGGATAAAAAAGAAATATTTTAATATTTTGGTTATATCTATTTTGTTTTAGAAGAGGAAATGTTTTTTTGTTGTTGCATTTTTGGTAATACTGAAACTCTGACTAGATTTTCATTAACGTCTTTTACACATCTTTTATAGTTCTGTCTTCAAATGTTTGATTGCCTCTTGCATATTTATATTAAAGTTTTGATTAATATATAATATCTATATATTGCTATATGTACAATTGTACATATATCAGAATATATACATATATATATATATAATTATTGTAATATGTTTATAAATATTCTGATATTTTATTATAGCCAATGAAGAAAGTTCATATTGCATTTGACTTTGAATCTTTGGGTTTATTACTTTGCAGTTCACATGGCATCCGGCTCAAGGGAGTGTGAAATAAAGAATATTGTTAATCAATGAATCTAAAATAACTTCTGGATTGGAAAGGGATTATATGGGGTAATAAGTGAGTGTGAGATGATATTAACATTGACAAATACAGGGAAATGGAAGACTCACGAGATGAAGCAGGGCCCTCAGAGCAAAGTCCTTCTAATACTAATTGGTGGCCTGTAGATTTCATTGAAAAATTTGGATCTGCTTCTTTGCATTCCAAAGAAGAAACTCTAAATCGTAGAGAATCAATGAGAAACAATGCATTTGATCGATATTCATCTCATACAGCGTCACAGATCCTATGGAGCACTGGAATGCTTTCTGAACCTATTCCAGACGGTTTCTACTCTGTTATTCCAGTGAGAACTAACACTTAACTTGCTGTTAAATTTTGACCCAAATTATGGGGATTGGAACCAGTCCTTGAGGTTCTTCCTCAAGGCCTCTGCCATTATTTCCTACCCCTTGAGATTAATTAACTTGTTATTATTGCTTTTAGATTGTTGCTTTTATGGTTCCTTCTAATTGTATCTCTGACATTATTTGCATCTAGTTTGAACCGTATAAGATTGTAAAAGTAATTTTCATTGATGAAATTCAAAATGCATCAATTTTTGGCACAATAGGTTAGTTACTATACTGCATTCATATTTGATTTGTGTAGTTTGTTACAGTCCCCAACTACATAGCCCCCACGGGGAAGTCAAGGGATATCTGCTTACTGTATGGGCACATTTATCATTTATATCTAAACAGTGTTAATTATCCCTTCTTCTGGTGTTCGTATTGACATGATAAACATGGAGTTAGCGATTTAGAATTTGTTAGACAAATATTTGGATAAATAAGTGTGGCTTGTTATACATGCAATATTGTTTTTTTTGCTGATAAGGTCCCATTGTAGTTTTAGCATCCTCATATGCCGTGGACTATTTGGAAAGAGAGTAGTAGTTAATGTTTTGAAGACAGAGAGATATCAATTGTTAGTTCTAGTTCTTGTTTTTGAGTCTTTTATTTTATTTTATTTTATTTATTTTGCCAAAATTAGGTGTATCTACTGTATCCTTGATGAATTATTTTGGAGGAGTTTGCTTTGGGGATTAAGATTTTTTATTGCTTGTACCCTTTGGTAGAGTTTATGGGTGTATAGGGGCTTGGTCTGCTTGGTTGGGATATGTACCCTTTTGTTTGGACAATGCTCTATTTTTGTTATACATTTTGGCTACACAATGTATAAAGGGTTTCACTAGTATTCTTTTGAGGATCTTAGCTTTTCATTAAAGTTGTGACTTCTATATAGCAAGTGTGCCGGGGATGCGGTTCCACTCGTCTAATATCAATGTAAAGTGCCTTGGAATTGCGCACATACCTTCTTGTATTATTTACTGTTGCTGTAGAAGAAACATGATATAATTTTGATATTGCCGTGCATATAATATTTTCTGTAATTTTCATTTGATTATTTATATATTTTATATGAAACTATACTAGTTGTATGAATTTTTTGGATGGTTTGTGATTAGTGTGTCGGTTTCCAATTGATGGCATGCCATTCTGTCCAGGAGAAGAGCCTCAAAGATCTTTTTGACTATGTTCCTACTTTGGATGAGCTCTCTGCTCTAGAGCTTGAGGGTTTACGAGCTGATATCATACTTGTAGATGCAGAGAAAGATAAGAAGCTTTCTATGCTAAAGCAATTGATTGTGACACTGGTTAAAGGTTTAAGCTCAAATCCTGCGGCTATGATTAAAAAAATTGCCGGATTGGTGAGAATATTTTTTAAAACTTCATCTATATCTGGAATTTTAGTATCTTATTAGCAATCCAGTGAAAATGATTTATATGTAGTTATTATTATTATTATTATTATTATTATTATTGTGTGTGAATTGCAAATAACCTTGTAAGGTAATGGCAAGGAAGTACTTTGTAGGTGGAGAAATCGTGTCGGGTTTGTTTTTAGGCTTCTCGTATCAAAATATTGTCAATGGGGAATATAAGTCTTAAATTAAATCTTCTAGGAGTCGAGAACAGGACACCTTTATCCCTGTTGGGCTTTACGGTAGTGGTTGATGTCTTGATTAGGTGTTTCCCGCTATGAAACACACAACAAAGTTGCAAGATGGCTGACATGCTTCTAGAGAATGAATGCTCCTTTCCTCCTTCAAACTCTCTTATCAACATAAAACTTCTCAAAGACGATGGACAAACCCAATTTTCTCTAATGAATCAAAAAGGTCAGACCAGTAGATGCCAAACTAGTTGGGCAAGGTGCAGCCTGCACAAAACATACCAATCTAAACACAAAACCTTATATGGCTCCATACTTGCAGTTTCTATTGGCCTTAAACCTAGCCATCCATCTTTTATGAGACTAGTGAGTTTTTATTGTAGAGGATTTCTTTGTACACATGCTAAGCAAAATCTTAGATGCCCATTTGAGGGTTTGAACTAAGAAAGGGTATCTACAACAACTGAAGAAAAGCATACCGTGCTCATCTTCGTGTTTTGTAGCATCTGTTTTGCTATAATTTTGTGCACAGTCCACTCCTTGTATTTGTTTGTTAATGTGGATGTGCTACCCTTTACTTTTTTACATGACTAATATTGGTTTGCATAGCCTAGATGAGGTACCAGTTAAGTTTGGTGTCTTATCATAAGTATTTCTGAATCCATTTGTTGATTAGTAATGGAAAGAAAACATTGTTGCCCTGGATTGATAGAGAGAGGTGAGATTTTGAAACTCAAATTGCTTCACTACAAGTTACTTTTAATGTCCTTTCCTTCTTGGATGAAGGAAGGAAGATACTGCCAGCTTGTAAATATCCTATGGTCAATTGATTACTAGCTGTTTTTGTTGCTGATCTTAGGATATACTCTTCTATGTTTTTCTTTTAAGGATTAATATCCTCTTCTATATTAAATTTCTGGTATTTCTTGTTTAGGTGTCTGATTTCTATAAACGCCCAAATTTGGACCTAAGCTCAGCAAAAGCTGCACTAGAGGAAACTTCTCATGTGTCTGTCAATAGAGGTGTTCAGATGCTAGGACAAATAAAGCATGGTTCATGCCGTCCTCGAGCAATATTATTCAAAGTTCTTGCGGATGCTGTAGGTCTTGAAAGTAGGCTAATGGTGGTAAGCTTTACTTATGTTATAGAATGGTTTACTTATTTTTATGTTACTTATTTATCTCTTGCAACATATTTAATTTGTCAGAAAGATTTTTTGACAGATCTAATTAAATGACCTTAAATATGGCTGTCATATAGTAATAATAAATAGTTCTGAACCCTATTTGATTCTTCCCTTTCTAAATAAATTTTCATACAGGGGTTTCCTAATGAAGGAGCGTCTGAGTGCATAGACTCATATAAGCATATGTCTGTAATAGTAGTCCTAAATTCTGTAGACCTACTGGTTGATCTTATGCGGTTTCCTGGCCAATTGATACCACGATCTACCAAGGCAATTTTTATGACCCATGTATCTGCAGCTGGGGAGAGTGATTCTGCTGAAAATGATTCTTGTGATTCGCCACTAGAACCGAATAGTCCTTTGTATGGGGTTTCAGATAGGGTTGATCCTGAGAGGTTAGAAACAGATTATAATATCTGTCCATTTGAATTTACATATTTGACTGAAGCATTACTTTTCCCTTGTACTTTACCCCAGTGATCATCTACATCCAGATAAAGTTTTTGGAGTGTTATTGACTTTTTGAATTTGTTGGAACCTTGGCTGTTGCCTTCTAGATGGTTTATTTTTTCTTTCCTATATTCCGCAGTACTGATAAAGATGACGGCCTACAATACCAGCGGAGACTAGAAGCATCTTTAAATATTCCTGGGCCTTCTTTGAGGAGTATGATGTTGCGTTCCACATCTATTGACAGAAACTTGAGGTAATTTTGGAGCTCATTTTGACAATCCCTAGTTTTAGTTGGGAAAGAATTGTTGAATGATCTTATATCCTCTCTACTATTCTTTCTTTTCTTATTCTGTTTCAATAAGATTTAGAACTTTCTTGGAGCATTATTTTTAAGTGGGTTTGGCTCTTACTGTATCTTTTTCACTGTCTCAGTTTATCGCACAGTGAACCCAATATTGCAACCACATTTTGGCGAAGGAGCCGGAGAAAGGTCATTACTGAACCAAGGACTGCAAGTTCAAGGTTACTCTCGATGCTTGAGCATCATGGATTGCCATTAGTATCATATAGATGATTTTTTTTTTGGAATTCAATATTAAGTTTAAAAAATGATATTGTAGTTTAGAACTTGACCAAAATTTATGACTAAATGTTTCATGGTTTAAGTCACACTGTAGCTATTGAAAGTCTTCTTCATTTGTGGCTGATAATTATCTTCAACACCTTATTGTTCTAGATCCTGCAAATGTCCAAAATCATTTGTAACCCCGAAATACAATCATAATTAGCCTAATATTACTTACTTAGCAATTTATCGTGATATTACGAACTATGGGTTTATGAGCTATTTTAATTGCATGTCAGCATACTGCTGTCTTGATAAAACTTTAAATTACTGGTTCTAAGAATCCTGTGCAGGGTTGTCTTACCTGTATTCTTAACACTGGTACCAGCTCTCTCTTCTTGAGCTGTTGTCTCTCTAATTCTTGCTTAGATCAATCACCACCATGAACTTCCCTAAATTATGATGCATTATGTGATAGGTGTTATGAGGTATCTGGTATATGATGGTTTACATACTTTTACTAAACATTTTTTTTCTGATATATATCGGCTTATAATCCATGAAGTTTTACTTCTTAACTTCAGTTGGTGAGGACTGGTTAGCCATGCACTTGAAGCATGGATAATAATATGATTTACTCTCTTGTTTAAGATCAGAACAAACATCAAGTGCGGCAGTCAATATAGTTGCCTCTGGTAGTAAGAAATTTTTAGTTTTTTGAAGGTTTATAAGGCATTGAGAAGCCAAAATCTCTCTATTTCAAAGGCTTGAGATAAATTCTTAAAAAGTTGTTACGAGAAGTTAGTTAAACTAAATCACGTGATACTGTTCAAAAGTTTATCCTCAACAATGTCATGGAGAATTAGGGTGTCTGATTCATTGCTCGCAAGTATTCGTGTTAATAGACACATCTATGGATCCAAATGATGCTGTTGATGTAGAATAAGAGTGTGGAGATATGGTAGTAGAAGAATGCTTTCCCTTGCAAGGGATATGCGAGGCCAGCAAGCGACACGCGCACAACAGAAAGCACATATTTTGTCAAAATCTAATTCTCTTCCATGAATAAAGTCTAGTATTTTATTAACAACCCAAGACTGTATGATCAAGTAAAGTCAAACACCATGTTGACTGTTAAGACTTGGACTTGCAAGACCAAAGATATCAACTAAAACCCAGATCTCAAAGCCTTTTTGGAAGCCCTTTTCAAGAATCTAGAATACGAAGTTACCAAAATACCCATACAATTAATAATCCTCAATGATTCTAAAATTACTGCAATAGAATCACCTTAATGATAAATCTAGTTATATTTATGCACCATAAATTTTCAGACCTCTGTAGGGACTTGGGGGCTAAGATGGGATGTTGTAGTTTTTCCACTTTAGTTGTACCGTGTATGATATCCCAGTTAGTCATATTCTCTTGTCTTACTGTTTGAACTTCTTCATATATCTATGTCTAAAAGTCACTATTGTACCTTATTATTATATCTTTATTTTATTTGTATTATTATTGGCTTTTATAGTCCGGAGCATCCTTCATTTCGAGCACGTGGACGCTCCATGCTTAGTGGTGACCGCAAATCATTTAGAGATTATTCTGATGATATTGCTACATCAAGGTGCTTCTTACAATGTTTTATCCTTTCTTTTATATGCTTAATTGATGATTACAAGTTTATAAATGATGTGATTGCAAACTTCACCAAAATTATTTGGATTGTTAGCTTGTAGTTGCTTCAATATTAGTGGCGTGTTTAGGGAATATCTTTCTTGTTTTGACATTTTTTTCTAACCTATTCATAATTAAAATTGTAGGCATTGCCCTTTACTTTAAGCACATAATTTTTCGTTTTGCCTTCCTTTGAACAAAGATATGGCTGAGAATATAAAGTCACACGTCAGACAAGTTAAGGCTTGCTATTATATATATATATAAGTCATGAGCTATTCCACTCGGCAAATAGGTTTTGAGTTGGATGCTTAAACATGATATTAAATTCTGATTTTTCTTGTATTTGAATCTTCCCGCTTGCATCTGGTTCAATCCATTTTATGTTATTTTTGCATTATATGCACTGCAGTTTATCTATCCATGTGCAGGGGAAAGTTAGAACATGAAATACATTGTTGGGCCCATTCGCTAATAGCCTCTGCTTTTAAAGGAATTAGTGACTTGCCACTTTGCTCTAACGTGTCATCTTTTAAGTATTTTTTTCAGTATTTTATGTAAATAATTTGAAGTTTTGACGGATATAGTGATTCTTGTTTTTATTTTGTTTTCGAGCTTTGTTTATACCAGTTATTACTTACATTTTCCTTTTCGTGGTGGTATGCTTAAACTTCAATGGAAATGCTTTCCAGAACAGTGGAAGTTAACAAGGTGCTGAATATTGATTTTTGTTCCGAAGTAGCTACAGGTCAGGAGTGTTGACATCAGAAACCCGTAGACCAAGAAGAAGAAGCATTAGTATTACTCCAGAGATTGGTGATGACATCGTAAGGTTGATGTTCAACCTATTTGTCATATTATTATATTTGTTTCCTTTACTAATCACCAAGCCCTTTATATTAGATGCTTACCTCATTTTGTTTTATTTCATATGCTAAACTTTTAAACTTCTGTCTTTTATTGAACTTTACGTATCATCATTTCTTAATTTAGAGATATCTGGATTGAAGTTTTACTTAGCAAGTCTAGATAGAATGCACCACCATTAGAATGGCAAGAGTAGGAAGCACAACCCAGGAACACACAAAAAGTATCTTACACCAAAATTTGAGTTTTAGTATAAAAGAATAACTATTGGTTTTAAACCCAAGACTGAATAATAATGTCAAATACTTGGATCACCAGTGTCCACATGACTTCGTTACTTAGTTCCAGTGGTTTCTTGTGGCTGAATTATCTGAAGATAAAGATCCAAATGATAAAAGACTTGAGTAAAAACCTTCGGAGGGTTGTGAATGTGAATGTGAATGTGAATGTGAGTGTGATAATTGAGTGGAAGAAAGATTGTGGCTTAGTTACATGGACTCGAATGGAGTGTTCAGATTTAAGCAAATCAATGTAGTAGTTGAGATTTCATTTAGATGTCCAACATGAGAAATTTAATTGGATCTTTGGAATCTTGACATGCAAAGTAATTCTATATTTAGAGTAAATCAAATCTAAAATATGGATAAATATGTGTTTCGTAAAAATAGAATGGGGTGTTTCATAATTATTACTAGTTAGGAGAATCTACTATTTTTTCTGATAGGTAATTTTGGCCCCAAGTATGGGGATTGGAACTGGGGAGGAGGTTTTCCTTTGAGGCCTCTGCTATTTCTCCCACCCCTAGGGGTTCATTAGGAGAATCTACTACTACTACTACTACTACTACTACTACTACTACTACTATTATTATTATTATTATTATTTGAAATATTAAGAGTCATAAATGTTATGTTGGGGTAGATGGTGCAAAATATGAAGCAGTGTGAAATCAGGAGCTGTATACTTGCATGTCTGTAGTTGGGGAGAGTTAAGTTAAAATTTCAAATCTAATTTTCTAGGTGTACAGAAAATTGGATTCTTGATTTCCATGTTCTTAGACATGGTGGTATGTTTTGTCTTCTTTTTTCCCCCTTTTGCAGCTTGGGGTTTGGAGGAGTGATTCTTTTGGATGTCCAAAGTGATTTGGTGGCCTAGCATCGACTTTTATCATACCATCGGAGCTGCTTTTATAGGATTGAACGATATTGACCTCTATGTTTACATGTTTATAGGTCCAAATCTGGTTCATATATAAAATGTGAAAATATCAGTAATTAAATTCCTGATACTTTTAACCTAATTAGTTTGCGTCGTCTTTATTTTTTATGGAGTGAATATTACAAATTTTGATTTAGGCAATAAAGACGCATTCAATATAAATTTATAATGTGAAATTTATCAAATATGACATTCTAGTATTCTACAACTCCAAGGGTTGGAGTTAAAATTGAACATGGTGGTATGAGTATAGCAACAACTGTGATTTGAAGAAAAAGTGGCGTGATAAACTATTGAGCCTAGTGCTAGGGGATTTAAAAGCCAAATTTCAAATGAATGGAGGTATTAAAGCAAGATTAGTCATAAAGACCATATTATCCCTAGACAGAGCTGATAATAAAATGAGTTGCAAGTTTTAAATATAAACGGATGGTCATGGGACAGAACTGTAAATTTCAAATATATTGGTTGTATTCATGGATGAAAAGAAAACAGGGACCTTAAAGGAAAACCATCGAGAGAGAGATGATGCTTAGGGAGACTCTTGTCTGACCCTCCTCCCCCACCACTCTGCAGCCGCGATCCTAATTTCTTTCACTGTTAAGATTCCAATTTGTCATCGACTTCATTGATGAGATGCACGTCTTCTTATAGGATCTGATATCTTGATCATGTCCTTGATATTTGCAAGACTATCCTTGCAAGGTTCTCTCTCTCCCTCTCTCAGCAGAAAAGGAAACATAAATTGAATGCGTAAGTGCAATTTAATTTAGTGGATTCACTCTCGAATTAATTTGAATATATGGTTTCTGTATTTGTATATTCTTATACCTACAACATTTTATATTTACTTGATTTTCTATTTTTATATTTAATGTCGTAATATATGTTCCACGTGGACAGTACAAATATTGAAACACACCTCCTCTAAACCTGAAATTCTGCAGCAGCCATATTGCAGAAAAGGTAAATCAATTTTTAAAATCATTTACTAAAAGTTATAATTTCGTCAAACAAACATAGTATTTGTGTTGTCTTTAATTTTATGAATTGGCAAGTATTATTTAAAACATTGTAAGTAAACGCCAAAAGATTATAATGATTTTTTAGTAATTGTGTTGTCTTTCCTCATATGAGTTGTTAACTATTAGTTGAATTTAAAACATTGTAAATAAATATTTTTGATCAAAACGTTATATTATAAGCCGCAGTACTCAATCATGTGAGATCTGAACTTGGATGATTACACTAGACTTCCTCAGTTTCTGATCAATTGTACATGCAAAAGCAGTTAAAAAAAAATTGTAGAGGCTCTAGCCTTTTATCTTTGTTAAGGGTTATCCTTCACCTAATATCATTGTCGCAAAATTAGAATTCATCCGAAGCATCCTCTGCTATCTATTAATACATGGATTTCATATGCTTACGTTTCTATTGCTTGTTTAAGATGTAATTGTTAAAAGGGATTCTCTTCTCAACAATAGCCAGTGAGGTGGTTGGTGAACACGATAGCTAAACCAAAAATGTACTTTTTATTAGGGTGGATTTTTGATTGCTTAAGATACTTCAGACGGGGTCTTTTGACTTCATTTTGAGTCTTGTGATATAGATTCGGATGTACATTAAAAGTTATTAAATGTCTTCATAAATTTTATTTTTGGTGATGGCTGTTAGATGGCTCTTTCTAACGTGAAGATAGTTTGACCTTATTTCCATTTGTTTACTATACAACTGGCTTAATATTCTGTTGTAGGGAAATATGGAGTAGAATAATGGGAATACATTCTAAAAATGACTTCTTATACAGCGCCCTAAAAAAAGAGTAGTCTATTAACTTTTCCACCTCTATGAGCGATGATTTATGATTTGAGAAACTCTGGTTTGTACTTATGCTGGGCAGATGACAGATGACATATTGCCTCCTTAATTGTTCCAGAGAGAAGATTGTTATGGTCTCTTTGTCTTTGTACTTCCTAGAAAGCAACTAATTAAACTGATCAATTTACGTGTGAGGATTAGCAACTATTTACCATATTTTCATAACTAATAATGAATCCTAGCAAATGGAACCATAAATAAATTAGGACCAAAGAAGCCCAGGAGACAAAATTATTGTGGAGTTGACTTTTAAAAATGTGTCTGTTAATGATCCTTTCAAGTCATATATACAAGGATGCAGGGTCCTTAAAATTCTATAGAAAACAATGTAATTTAAAATCAAAAGAAAAGGCTTTATGAAAGGGTTAGACTTGGAGGAAGTCTTTTGGCAAATGAGAGTTGTGATTCCTCTCATAGTACTAAATTGATGTGCCAATTTTTTTTCATATTCTTTTTCCAAAGGATTTATCTATTCTAATTGATTATGTAGGGCTGTACGAGCAATGAATGAAACATTGAAGCAGAATCGCCTCTTAAGAGAACAAGGGGATAATAGTTCGTATCCTTACTCTTCGGATGACAAAAGCATTGGTCAAGATCTGCAAAAAAATGTATGTTTTTTTTGTTCTGGCAATTGTCAACTGTGGAACGCCTTAATAATTTTATCACCTTATTTTTCACTGCTGATTTGTGTTTGTGAATATGAATTTGTTGAAATTGAGAATTGTTTTATTTAATTGAATTTTAATTCTCTATTACATAGAGTGGTGATATATATACCTAACTACAATTATGGTAATTCCTAAATTACAGTATTATGTACACACTGATTATGAAAGCTATAATTATGCTAAATCTTTATTTTATCTTCTAACAATCTTCTAACAGAATTAATGTTTATTTTGCAGATGTATTGATGTTTATGGTATTTTTAACTTTGTTCATTTTAATTTTCGTTTCAGCCAATGTACCTCTGTTGTCAATTTCTTCCATCTCAGAAAATTTATAATTGAATTTTCTGTTTGGTCTATAACTTGGTTCTGATGTTAACATTAGTTTCGCAAAAAGTCTAAAAATTGTAAGGATTGTACAAATTAAGGAAGGATGATTAATTGAACGTAAAGATCTACAACTTAAGGGTGAGGGTGGTGGAAGGGAGGTTTTATTGATAAATGAACAAAGGATAGAAGAAAGCAGGAGAAAATTAGAAGTTCACCCTGGAACAAAGACTATTTTGAAAAATAGAAGGCACTATGAACCACTGAAACGTGGTATGTTTATGTATGCGGTTCAAATATGGGTTCGCAGTACGATACATAGCTAAAACGCAATATGCTAGGGTATCTTTATATAAGTTCTTATGGTTAGGAATTCTTTTAGAATTTAAATTTAATAAACTTAAATTTTATAGAAGATTTTTAGTTGAATTAACAAGTCTTGTTGATTGTTTTATAAATATTTTAGTACAAATGTAATATTTGAGCATCCAATACTAAGTTATAATATTGATCTTTGTGCAATTATAGTTAAACAACAAAGAAATTTTTCGGCACTCTAAACTTAGTGTACTGGTACGTAAGAGTACTCTATATGCAAGTACCAATATACAGTTTGTAAGGTCTATGACAGAATCTAGTAACTCTGCTATGAACTGAAACTTCTACATGTTTGCACTCTGAATCCTCCTATTGTCTCGTCTATCTTTTGTAATAGGACTGATTATGAGCTTTACTACTAGCTCAATATGTTGTATTGGTCTTTGAATTGTGTTAGATGGAGTCTTAGGTATTGTAGATGTTTAGGGTTATGATTCTATTTCATCATATTATCTAAGAGCAAGGAGTTAATTCTAACAAATAAAATAACTGGTATTTGTTACTACCTTCAATCCAATTTACATGTACCCTTCTTTTGAGAATATGCGTAGTCATATTAAGATGTGCCAAAATCTCATTTGTATAGCACATTTTCACTCAATGTTTTAAAAGGCGCTAGGTGGGCGGCCGAGGGGGGCCTAGCGCCTAGGGGGCTTAGGCGGGATTTTTTATTTCAAGTCAATTTTAATATTTTATCTTACATTTATCCAAACGAAACAATAATATAAAGCAAAATAATCTATAATAAAGATAATAAAGGCCTTAGCTTAAAGTTCAAACACATATCCATATTGCTAATGTCAAAGGTCAAACACAAACATGCAATTGTTCAAAGTTCAAACATTTTTAACGTATTAGTTTTATTCATAAATAAGATTGCTATTAAATAATAAAATTTAAAATTTCAAGAATTTTATTCAATATTAAAACTTAAGAAACTAAACATTAATTTAAGAATTATATTGAATTAAACTAAATATTACAAATGTATTATCATTTATATAATTTGAAGTTGGTACAAGTTCAAAAAATTACTACTATAATAAAATTATCCATTTTGACTTGATATTGTTCACTTCTTTTTGTGATTTCATATATTACAACACGTATTATGAATATGGTAAATCATTAGAAAAATAAATATATCAAGATCTGGTTTGGGTAGTTATTAAAATATAAAAAAACTCTCCACCTAGGCCCCGCCTAATTTTTTGAAGGAATTTTTTGCCGCCTTGGGCCTAGGGTGAGGCGTCAGGGGGGCCTAACGTCTAGGCGGGGCGCCATGGGGGGGCCTAACGCCTAGGCGGGGATTTTTAGAACACTGTTTTCACTATATTCTTTTATTTTGAAGATATATATATATATATATATATATATATATATATATATTATATAGTACTGTATCAACTACAAATATGTAAAGTATAATCTATAAATGTGTATTAGGTATGTCCTAAATTTGTATAAAATAAACCTTAAAAGGGTACAACTAAATTGGAATGGAGGGGTAGGAAAGAAGATTATATATACAATTGGTCGATTTATATTTCTCCAGACTTCCTGCACCAGCAAACTAAACTTTCAGTCGGTTAAAGAGCCTTTGTATCTCGACCAGTGTGAACAGTTTTTGTTCTATGAATAGAACTATATCAAGGAAATGGCAGGTAGGAGTGTCGTGTAACATAAACAAGCTCTCTCCAAAACCCAAAATCTACGTGTTCAACTGGGGGAGCAAACCTCCACTGAAAAATTAAAGTTATACAGCCCATATGCGCTAGGAAAGAAGCTACGTCAATGCAAACTCGTCCAAGAAGTCCCAAATTGGTATAAAATTCCCGTCCACCCTTTTCTACACCAAAAGATAATGACATAAGATCAAAGACTTAACACTTTGATATTTTTTTTGTTCCTGATTTTTCTGAACTATGTTTTGTTATCATGTTATGTTAATTGGCTCCTTCTCGTAAGGTCAGCATATTTGCACATTTACTTCTTATTTAGACATGTTTAGAAAATAAAATATACCCAACTCTCTTGAATTTAACAGGATTCTGATTCCTTACTATTCAGTTGATTGTTGTACTGTGGCATGTTCAACTTTCATTTATGGAGACTGTGTGGTGTTTTTCCCTATTTGATTTCTCTATCATTGTAATTTTTCTGGAACGTTACTTCAGGTATCTGATTTTAACCTTGATGATCGTGATGAAATATCTGGTGGAAGGTCATCTTTGTATGCTTTTCCCAAGGAGCATTTTAGTTCACAGAAGGCAATATCATTACCTTCATCTCCACATGAATATAGGAGCCAGGCATCTGGGAGAAGTGGGGCAAATGATGAAATGGTCACAACGTGGAACAAAATTCTGGAATCACCTATGTTCCAAAATAAGCCTCTGTTACCTTTCCATGAATGGAATATTGACTTCTCGGAAATAACTGTTGGCACTCGTGTTGGGATCGGTGAGCATTATTTTTCATAGTATTCTCTGAGGTATTTGCGTCTTCAATTTTTTCTGCTCTACTGTGTGTTGCCAAAAAAATTGCATTATTTATTGAACTAGTTATCAAAACCCACCCTCTGATGTAGGTTTTCTACAAGTTACATAAATATGATTAACTTTATAACTGTAGGTTGCTTTACAACCAGTGGAATGAGTAGTTGTTATCGTGTTTCTTTTGAAATTCATGTTTTGTCATTAGTATCTCTGATAGAGTAACGTTTGGGTGCTATAGTACCACTTAAGTATTGCCACTGGAATTTTATATGTTGGCTGACCCACGTGGACCAACCATCATCTTGAAACCAGCGGTGAGGGTTGAGGTTATTGCTGCGACCATTTAACTGATATATTCCCTTCTAGGATATTCTTGTGAATGATTCTACCCTTTGAAGATTGCAAATATAGAATTCTTTGTTCCATCTTCACTTAACTAACAGGGTTCTTAGTATCGAAGCACTTTCTGTGAGTTTTGTTCCAGAATTTTGAAACTAGAATTTCGGTTCTACGAAATTGAGTATCAGCCGTTACGCTGATTAATGCCCCTCGAGTGGAGGCCTCAATTTATTTATTTTTGTTTTTCAACCATTTACTGAATGTTGTTGGTGTTTTTCAAAAGACCCAAGTATGTCATGCTTTTATGAGGTTAGCCATTCAATCATATCATTGCTCTTTGTGCATCATGTCAAATACGGCGGATTAGAGAAATTTTAGCAAGCCTTTTGTTGTTCTCTTTGTGATGCACTGGTTCGCCCAACCAATTAACAACATGTCAATCACACAAGCACAATTTGTATAATTAAGCCACGCACACAAGCCAACACAGTGTTTATAGGACAACGACCCAACCTTTTATTGCTCACTCAATAACAAGGAATACAATATATGACTAGGGGCTCGCAGGCTACACTTGCTCAGTGATCTCTCTACCTTGCCAAGCCATTGGATGTACATATATATACACATTAGGCTGCAGTTGACACCCCCAACTGTTAGATCATTCAGAACCAATAAGAAACCAGCATTTTGAATCAGCAACTGTCTGTCAACTGCCCACTAGCAGATATGTGCGCCCCATGATGTGCAACTGCCCATCAACTGCTCCTCAACTGCCCACTAGCGGATGTGTGCGCCCCATGATGTGCAACTGTCCATCAACCGCCCACCAGCAAGTGTTAGGTGCTCCATGATGTGCAACTGGCTGGAGACATGCCAGTCATGTGCATGGAGGTTGATTGCCAGCAACTGCCCACAACTGCCAGTCGGTTGGGTCATACTCCAGTCATCCAATCCAAACTGCCCATAGTGTCAGCCCACCTTTTTGATGTCTTTCACCCACGAATGTGCTGTCCATTTGGCCCACGACGCCCAACACTTGCCCAAGGTGCTGTCCAAGTTTGCTGTGCACGTCCATCCCATGCGTCTGTCCACGTGCATTAACCTTGTTGCATGCTGGGCTTTGCCCATGCCATGCCTTGACATGCTAGGCGCACGCCTATGCCATGTCCAACCGATGCCACGCTCAGCAACGTTCTTGCTCGTTCATGCCCAACTCATGAACAAGTCTTTGATTGATCCAAGCTAACAATCCGATGTTAGACATTATTGTAGGGGAGCCCAACAATGTCCCAACGTCCAGCACGCATTGCCCATGACACCTGTCCATGGTCCCGGGTGACCTTCACGGAGCACCTCCCCTATAGTAGTACTTATGAAATTTTTCTAAGTGTCAGCTCTAGACATTAGACCTGTCTGAGGAAGCATAATGCAAACCATGTAGATTTGCAAGTTTTCTAACATAGCCCATTTGCTGCACAATGACCCAACTTGCTGCCTAGTGTCGCCCACTGCTGCACAACGCTGCTCATTGCTTCTCAAATGACCAAGTGTCAATCTCGTTTGCCAACTACGTGCGCCCCAGTGCCTTTGGCTGCCGACTGCTGCCGCACGCATACGCAAAGGCTTGGCATGGTATCTGGGCGTCCCGCATGCCAAGCCCGTGTCAACCCATTAAAGGGCTAACATTAAGGCACAAGGTGCTTACCCAAACCCGGTTGATGCCACAATGATTTTGCAAATCCAGATGATGCATCTTTTTATGTACTCTTGTAGTCTTGTAGAGACAGAAAATTTGTTATAGAGTGAGACAAACCTAGTTGACGTACCAGTGATTATGCAAACTCAGATAATGCCATCTTATCCAATGCTCTTATAGAGAGGAGAGCAAACATTATTTAGATAAAGAGAAAGAGAGACGTATTTTATTAGGATGCAAAGACTCCCATCCGCTATTCTTAATAGTGGATAGAATCTTGACTTATATTTACTGCTATTGAAGTAGAGGCATAAAAGGAATTTTGCATGACCATTTTGTCTGCTTTCAAGAATAATGTGTACCAACTCTTTTAAATTGCAAACATTTGCGTTGTATTTTAACGGCAACAAATTAGTTGGTTGGGAAAGGTCCACAGCCAACACCAGCTGTGGATTGATCCCTATGTATGTTATTATATGTTTAGATAATCATTATGATTATTATTATAAGTATGTAATTATATGTTTAGATAATTGTTGTGTTGTTATTATTCATCTCTTGGCCGTTAATTCATAGGATTCTTTGGAGAAGTTTTTCGTGGCATTTGGAATGGAACAGATGTTGCGATTAAAGTTTTTTTGGAGCAAGATCTGACTGCTGAAAACATGGAAGATTTCTGTAATGAAATATCTATCCTGAGGTATGTTACCTTGGACAAAGTGATAGGTGTAGTTTCTCTTAGTTATATGTTTTTCCAACTGTACCATCTTTCTCTTTCTAACTTCACTGTCATTCTTGTGCTGTTTCTCTTGTTTTCTACCAGCCGACTTCGACATCCAAACGGTATTTATCCTCATTTTCTTAGTTTAATTTGTATTGTTTCTCTCAGATTTGTCCTATCCATAGATTGCTAGCTGTGAGAGTTTCAAATAAGAAAATCTAGAGTTTCACAAAGAAACATTTCCTCCACTCCACCCTGCCAGCATGGGTTGGGCCAAATTGGTGATGGGAGAAATATATGAATATTTTAAGATGTGAATTGCATGTACAGTTATTTCTCTCATTTAAGAAATAAATTAAGAAAACTAGTTACGTTCAAACTTTATGAGATAAAAAAAGTAATTACTCATGTTTGACTATACTATCCTCTTTACTGCGTAGTTATATTATTTCTTGGAGCATGCATGAAGCCTCCACGGTTATCAATGGTTACTGAATACATGGAGATGGGATCATTATATTACTTGATCCATTTGAGTGGTCTGAAGAAGAAACTGAACTGGAGGAGAAGACTTAAAATGCTGCGTGATATATGCAGGTTAGCTTATTAAATGTGCATCTTATGATTTTATTGACCATTTTTTTTCTTTTTTTTCATTTTTTTTATTAATATTATTCTTATTGAATGTATCATCATTAAACGAGAGTGATGTTCTCATCTGCTTATGGAAATTTATATGCACTTGCAAAAGATTAAATTTTGGCTAGAGTTGTCTTCATTGTGATGTTTACATGTGCATTTCTTTAGATCTCAACTTTTTAAAAACAAGTTCAAGCTCATTCAGTGTTAAATTAATCAAGCTTAAACTACTATCTCATGCTCACTGCTTAACAAGTCAATCTTGATCAACTCGAAGCTCAGCTTGATAAGCCTCGTGATACAGGGTATAGATGTCCACTGTGATAAAGTTTTTGGATAAAGCTCACATAAACAGCATGGTGAAACAATTCTAACACAATTTCAGTGGAGGCAATGTAGACTAGTTATCATGAAGAAGACACATCAATCATAAATGTTGAAAAACCTTTAGGTTATACTAATTGCTTAACTGGTGTCATAATTTTTTTACCCAATAATTTGAGAGGCCTTGTATGAAGCCATTTTTGTGTCAACAGAGATTCAAGTTGCTTCATAAATAAATTGAAACGTAATTATTTAGTTTTACAAGGCCAATGGTTTGTAATTCAAACAAGTTAATCTAGATCCACTTCTGAAAGGTTTCCTCTTTCTTGATATCAGTGTGATTGAAAAAACTGAACAGAAACTATTAGTTTGTTAGAACCTCCACCTTCGTAGCTGACATAAGACTCCCTACATTGCACTTTCTGTGTGGTATTTGATTTGGAGCTAGGGGTAACTGAAGGACTGCTGTGAATGCGTAAATGTGTTGCAATAAGATTTCAAACAATTTAACCGTTCTCTGAAAGCAGCACTAACTAATGTCTGCTTTAACATCAAAGAAACCTTTTTGTTGCCAAGTCTGCTTTGACATCAAAGAAACCCTTTTGTTGCCAAGTCTGCTTTGAAATCAAAGCACCCGTTGTGAAGCGTTTGTGTTTATATGCTGAAGGCGATGCAAAACTTTTACAATGAAGCGGTTATATTGACCGACTGCCTAATATTGTTGACATCCTGTTGATGAACTTGATACAATATCGGACTAAATTTATTGCGTAGCTTATTAGCCTACCTATTTTAGGTGGATTTTTTATGTGCCTTGGCATCGTGCGACATTCTTTCCTTGGTTGAAATATTCACCTTTCCCATAGAAAAATTGAAATTTTGTTTTGAATTTGATTTTCTTGCTAAATTTTATTTGTCTTCTTGTCCTCTCATGTATCATGTAGACGCGCATTTATCACGTGGATATGATTATAATGTTCAATTATGTTGGAGCAATATCATATGATAATAATCCTGGTAGGACCGTATAGCAACTTTAAACTGACTTGCTGTTCATGTCTGGAAACTAAGAGGGTTGATGTGTATACACCGCATGAAGATAGTTCATCGCGATCTAAAAAGTGCAAATTGCCTTGTGAATAAGCATTGGACGGTTAAGATATGTGATTTTGGGCTCTCGAGGATGATGATAGAAACACCCATGAAGGATTCCTCATCAGCAGGGACTCCGGAGTGGATGGCTCCAGAACTTATCCGAAACGAACCTTTCACTGAGAAATGTGATATTTTCAGCCTGGGGGTGATAATATGGGAGCTATGCACTCTAAGCAGGCCATGGTATGGTACACCACCAGAGAGGGTAGGCTGACATACATCTATGTTTTGTAGTGTAATGTTACTTTACATCTCTGCTTACCATTTGGTATAAAGCTACAAGTTGAGATACTGACATTTGTTTCATCTGCTTAGGTTGTTTATGCAGTTGCGAATGAGGGATCACGATTAGAGATCCCAGAAGGCCCAGTAGGCAGACTAATTGCAGGTGTTCCTTATTAGATTATACTAAATTGAACATTGTTAGGCTGTCTTAGAGAAACTCAAGCCTTAATTTCCTTGATGCAGATTGTTGGGCAGAACCGCACGAACGACCAAGTTGCGAGGATATCCTCACCCGCTTGCTAGACTGCGAGTACTCACTCAGCTAATGCAAGCAATCTGTTGTATAGAAAAACAGCATACTAGAGGTGTTGCAACATGTTTTTCGGCTCAAATTATAGTAAAACTTCTGTATGATTTTGCAGTTCTATAAAAGTACATGTACTGGTTCATTTTTTGCTTCAAACGGCATAATCCATTATCCCCTCTTTATGCAATCAAAAGTTTATCCAGCATTTTTTAAATTGTTGGATCGATCGTCATGCACTCTCTTTGGAATAAATAAATGAAAATTGAATGTTATAAAATCTGAATCCGGATGACATCTCTCAAAACTCGTACGGTCTTTTCAAACTTGTATTTTTGTCATCTGAAGTTTAGGATTTTCGCCAATATTTGGTGTCCGTTTGTCTTAGTCAATAATTTGACGTAGGTTGAGTGCATCTTCAAATCGACTGCAGGAATCTGCTCTCATCTCTGTACTCATATCATTCTCTGGGGCTGGGTAGTAATCTTCTCTCAGTTGAACATCCCTCAAGTTCGGGATATTGAGAAGGAACCTCATGAAATGTTCATGAGCAGTCCCATGGATAAAAAGTTTCCTTAGGGTAAGGCACTCTTGGAGCAATCCAGCTGCAGGCAAGGAGAGACTCCTTTGGTTAACATCCCTGTCCTGTGGTGGCCAATAATCAAGCTCACTGAGGCTCAACTTTTGAATTCCAAATAAATAGAATCGTTCCCAGAGGCTCAAATCCATGTGTCCGAATGGTGCAGTATGAGCAAACCCTATCATGTCTCCACAATCCAAATGCATCTTTGACAACTTACGGTATTGATCAAGGAAGCTCAATCCAAATGCGTGCTGTGATGGTTTTGACCAGTCCCTGCAATCTCCTTCAACCTTAATAAGTAACTCCTCCAGATTAGGACAATTTTTGAGACCTGCTGTTACCAACGGACTCAAAATCTCACCAACAGAAATCCAGAGTGAAAGATGTTGCAGCCTATTCCATGTTCTACCATAATACCCATTGCCATTTCCATTGCTAGTGCCTTGGATATGATCATGATTACAATCCTGATCATAAGAATACTTGCACTTTTTCTTCTTGTAGCATATTTCTTCACTCGGAGTATTTTCAAAGAAATTTGCAAATTCAGCAGATAAATTGGAACCAGGACTACCATGCAATTTGTTCAAATCAAAATTGAATTCAATTCCATCAAGATTCTCAAATTGTTCAACACTATCCCAAACACAATCAATGTGAAGTCTCTGAATTCGGTCCTGGATTGGCTCCAATGCTTTCAACGACGACATGGCACCCAGATTCTTACAGCAAGAGATTTTGACATCAACCAAACTCTGGTGAAGCAAACAAGCCAAAATCCTCATTCCCCTCACCGTAATCTTCTTACAACCCTGCACTTCAAACTTGGCCAACCTCGAACACCCCCTGGCAATAGCAATTAACCCAAAATCCGTCAAGTCAGCCACATTTCTGATTGATAAAGATTCAAGCCCGTGACAAAGTGCAATCCCATCCAGCTTCGATTCCACCGGCATACAAATCCCATGTAACTGCCCCAATTTAAGCTTCCTCAATTTGGGACATTTCGAATGAAGAATCTCAAATGCAGGACCACTCTCTCGAACATTATTACAAACATCTAGAGCAAATTCTTCCAGCAATGGAAGACCTGAAAACATCTCAATTAGCGTCGGAACAGTGATTCGGGCATCCTCAGCAGTAATCCCTTCATCATTTGGATCCACTCTGGCATTCAGCAAAGCCGAGGTATCGGAAAGATGTAGCCGTGACAGTTTTTGACAATTGGCAGCTATGGATAACAGAGTTTGATCCCCAACAAAGCCAATGTACCTGGGATCAAACACACAAGCTACAAGAAACTCTTTCAAATTGGGGCAAGCTTTTGTAATATCCTCAAGCTCCCGCGCTTTAAACCCTTCGGAAAATGAAGGGTTTAGCAAATTGAGGGAGGTCAATTTGATTGCGATGCGTGGGTACGATTGAAGCGCCGGAAAAAGATCCTCAGTCCAGCAATAGAAGCTGGACAAATCGAGCTTGTTAAGGGAAGTAAGATTCTCAAACAGAGGGGCAAAATCAGACCCAGATGGCAATTGGGGCCTCTGGTGCCAACGGACTAGTTTGATTTGGTTCAAATTTGGCCAGTGAGGGGCTAGGAGGTGAAGGGTTGATGGGTTTCGAGCGTATACCGTGAGGGATTTGAGAGAAGGGAAAGCTTGTCGGAGGAGATAACAGATGAGGGCAGGGGTCGGAGGAGGGGGGGTCGGAGAGGAGCGGGTGGCCCCAAGGAGAGAGGAGAGAGAGGTCGAGGTAGATTACGGATCGGAAGCAGGATGGGAGCATGAAGAGGTCACGGGCGTTGGCTCGGAGAGTGAGGGAAGAGCGGGTGGATCGTTCGAGGTGGAGCCATTTCCGGCAGACGAGGGCGGCGGAGTTGCGGGAGCGGACGTGGGAGACGGTGGCGATTATGTTGAAAAGGATTACATCGGGGAGGTGGTTAATGGTGGTGTGAGCCATGAATAAGTGAGAGTTTTAAGAGAGATTGAAATAGATAGATATATGGGGAAGAAAGATTGGGGTGGGTTAAAGTGGTAAGTAAAGTAGGTAATGGTGAGTGGTGGATGTGGAAAAGGGGAAGGGGGAAGAAAATGTAGATAGATAGATACTAGTACTGGTCACTCCACGACGGAGTGTGAGATTATAAATGGTAAGGTACGGACAAATCTTATCTAATACGAGTACTAGTATTTTAGTAAAAAGAAAGAAAAAATCTTATCTAATTTTTTATATTATATGGCTGGCTGGGTGGGTGCTGTTTTTCTCTTCTCAAGTGTAGTGGATCAAGTTCCTTTAGCACCAATCGTTGATGGCATGGCATTCTCACTAGCAGCTCAGGCTAGGTTCCAACTTCTTCTTTCTACTGCTAAGTTAAGTAAAGTGCTGCTAACTAAAGAAGGATAGGAGCAGATGAGAATGGTATAAAGTAGTAGTAGTAATTATTACACTTATGTGTTCTGTTAATTAATTAAGGAATAAGTAGCATCAACTTGTTTGACTTTCTTTAAAATCCCCTCCCCTCACCTCCCCTCCCCTCCCCTCACCTCAGATTTCATGCTTTGCCTTCAAATAATTTATCCCACTCAGCATTCACAACATATTCTTCAATAGATTCTCTATCCTTATATTTGAAGAATATATCAATAAATTAATATTTTATCCTTATATAATTCTCTATTTTAATCCATATATATGATTTGACTCCTCAGAGTGAGGAAATCAAAAGAGCGTTCTCTATTTATATAAAATGATATTTCACACCCTATTTATTGTGATTTTATGTTAGTTATAGGATCTTTATTTCATTTAATTTCTGATTTGGGTATGCATGCCTATCAAATTCACTCATTTTTATTTTTTAAACACAGGATTTAGAGAAGAAAGAGAGCTATAAAAAATTAAAAATCAGTCAAATTTTGATTGTGATCATTTTTGTAAAAAATATTACTACTAATTATAAATTTTATTATTTTATAATTAAAATAATGTTGTTTTAGTTCTCATAAATACATAATGATCGTTGCACATTTTGATTTTTAGTAATATTTATTTTTAAATTAAAATAATTGTAATTTTTAAATTCAAACAACAATTGCTTTTAAATAAAAAATAGTTACAACGTTCAAAACATGATTTGACTGTTGGAACTTTTAAATTTTAAATTTCAAAATTTAATATTTAAGGAATCAATATAAGGAACCTGTTGGGTACATAGTGAAATAAAAATAAAAAAACTGTTGCGAATGCTCTTACTTCTCCAAACGTGAAATTAAGTGATAATAATTACATACCAAATACTACTACTACTACTACTTTTTACTAGTTTAACTATTTTTTTTTTACCAATCATAAATTATTTTTTTAAACGTGTTATAAATATTTTTTATTTTTAAAACGTCGTAGATATTTTTGGATTCTTGTTCCCCATCTTCTTATCTTAAAGAATAAGGATTCTGTTGGGATTAGGTTTTTCATTGTATTTGGCTGGCCCACAAGGGAATGGAAGGGAGGATGATTGATGCAGAATTTTTTATTTGAATAATTCTGCATTTAATCTGGAATGACTAACAAATGCCACGTAACCTTTATGTGGGCCATACTGACTGACAACCCTCCACCATTACCGTGTCCTCCCTGGGCTTTACTACGGAACCAATTGGCCCACGCAAAATAGACAACCCGTTTAGGCCCACACTCACTTTAAATGGTATTTTCTTTCCCCCAACTTCTGCAAATCATTAGCTCAAAGAAGAAAAGGAATGGTCCCGCCCCGACCCGACCCGACCCGCGTAGCCAAACGTTTTGCCCACTATTTCTTGTTTTTATGATTATTAATTAACAAGAGTACTTGTGCTACTATAATATAATATTATTTCTGTTCGGAATTGAATGTAAATAGAATAATTATTTATATGTTTGAATTTTTAATCAGAAGAAAAATAAACAATATTTTGATTGATCAATTTTTTTCTCTACCTTTTGACTTTAACATTGGATGTGGCCAGTGGCCATGAGGTGAGGACTGAGGAGGTATATATAATCCAAGTGTTTTGGCCGTCCCTATGTCAGCACCGTGGTACTTGCTATAAATAATGGAGTAATACCAATCAATTGCCCACATCCCATGCATTTTGCACTTATCTTCTGTTTCCCTTTTTATCTCTTCTTTTTTTCATATATATATATATATATATATATATATATATATATATATATATATATATATGACAATAATCTATAGCATTTATTTGTTATGAATCAATAATAGACAAATAGCATCTTAACCTTTCACTATAAAAATAAAAGGTTGTGATTTAAAAAAATATCTCATCGTCCGCTAGTGACTGGATAACAATAATTATCAGACCATTATACCCGCACAACACCGAATGACTAAGTTTGTAAGTTTTTTTATTTAATGAGTAAGTTTTTAGAATTTATCATACCCACTAGATTGCCTCCTCCGCGCGCCACTGTTTACCGGTCGCTTCCAGCGGTTCCATGTAAGCTTCTCCATAGTAGAAATCAATACACAGTCCGCTAGACATACTAGCGGACGGATATTAACTAACACAGTTGAAAGAAAGGTAGCAAAGGTAAAACGTGTACAGAGGTGGTCGTGCGAACTGATTCAAGCGATTTGGGCGAAAACCTTGGAACCCTAACCCTAGAAGTAAATCTGAATGCCAAATCGCCTGCAAGCTCTCGAATTCGCAGCATTTGCAAATCACCCAAATCACCTGCAAGTTCGAACCATTCGCGACATCTGCAAATCACCCAAATCACGTGCAATTTCTCGAATTCGCAGTGGCTGCAAATCACCTGCAAGTTCAAACAACAATCGACATCTGCAAATCACCTGCAAATCTCGAAGTTCTCGGAATAGTTACACAGGAAGAGTTCGTGAAGTGTTCTGTAAATTGGGCGAAAACTGACGAACCCTATAAGCAATCATCTGCAAATCACTTGCAAGTTTGTGAAGTGTTCTATGCTTTTTCTCGTTTTTTGAGTTGCAATCTACTTCTGCCAGGTACATTTGATTATCACTTCTTCCCTTTTTTTTTTTTTGCATTTAAATATGCCACTATAATTTGAACATTGATTTGGTCTTAAAATTGCATTTGGGGAATTCACATGTAGCTCTGTTATAGTCATGAGATACATATCTTTTGATTCTTAAAATTTTCAATAGAGGAAGAGAACCCAAGAATTTTATCTTATTTTGATTCTTGGTGTCAATATCAATTTTTTTTACTGTTGAATTTATGTTTATGTGCAACATTACTTGAGTCTTGAAATATGTCAAAGCTTTGTTCCTTCTCCTTTTACCTCGTTTTTGGAATTTTTATAAATTGTTTAATACTTGACATTTTGTTGCATTTTTATGACAGATATGGATATCAATCCAGGACCTTTTGATCCTGTTATCTTATGGGACCACGAAAATCATGTTTCTTTTGACTTATGACAAAATATTGTAAGTTTTTTGTCCCATATATCATATTTCTCTTAAAATTTTGTAAAAAACTTTCATATTTTGACAATTTATGTATGTATCCTCTTTTTAACTTGTAGAATAAGGGTGTGTTAGAAATCTGTCAGATGTCTGCAAAATTAATTGAATGGAACTTGACTAAACAACAAGAATATCTACTGAAACAGTTAGGTTTCGGTATTTTTTGTCATCACGATGTAGTGTCAAAGATTGATGCATCTCTTGTATCTGCTTTTGTTGAGCGTTGGAGGAGTGAAACAAATACGTTTCACTTAAAATGTGGAGAGGTCGGCATTACTTTAGAGGATGTGGGATTTATATTCGGGTTACCCATATTAGGAAAGTATTTGACTTGCGGAGAACTAGAACATCCCAAAAGCTATTTTATAAGGGTTTTTGGGCAACAAGTAGCAATAGAGGATTGGGAACAGTGCTATAAAAGGAGGGGGGCATAAGTTTGCCTTGGTTAAGACATAGATATAGACAATTACCTAAAGATGCTACTTCAGATGATGTGGTTATACACACTAAGGCATACATATTGTATTTGTGTGGCACTATTTTGTTTCCTACGAAGAGTAAAAATATAGTGCATCCTAGATATTTATTGTTATTGGAAAGATTGGAAGACATAATTATATATGCTTGGGGGGCAGCAGTTTTAGGGCATTTGTATAGGGGTTTGCATGAGGCTACTCGGAAAATAGCGAAAAAAATTGTAGGATGTGCAACCTTGCTTATGATGTGGGCTCACGAAAGGTTCAACATAGGTCGTCCTACCCCTAGGCCCAATTCTCAGAAGTTGATACCTAGGGCAATATCATGGGCATACTCTTCTTTTGATCCAAATTCCAAACAATATCAGCGTCGCAAAAATTCACATCACCATCTTGTGTTTTACCGAGGAGAGTTTGATGACATGTTGGAAATAGATTGGGTGTGGCGTCCATATCAAATATTTGACACACGTTTGGGTTAGGACTTTTTTGAGGCAAGGTTATGTGGAGCCACTCGTTTACCTTTGATTCATTACGACATTGTTGAGTTTCAAATGCCTGACAGATTTATGAGGCAATTTAGATATTTGCAGTCATATCCATCTAATGCTGAAAACATGGTGGAGTTGAGGACAGAACATAAATTGTTTGAGAGAATAAATTATGAAAATCATAGGGCCAGTTATATTAAGTTGTGGGAGGCCTACATGGAGAGTTTAGAAGGTCAAGTGTTGGAGGGTTTGCAGCAGATATCTACCGAGGATTACATGACATGGTACAGAGAAATTACTCGGAGACGATTGTGGAGTTTATATTGCAAAGTACGTGGATTTCTTTTTGCACCGGATAAACATCATGAAGGAACCGAGGTGGACTCCAAACGAGACTTACAACTTTAGATTTAAAATAGGACATGAGCTTAGGATGTGCAAAGCGAGGGACATTCCTTTAAAATATCTTTGTATCGACCAAACTTTAGATTCGGATGTGGGTGAAGAGTAATGATTGTATATTTGACCGATTCGTTTGTTTGTAGAAGTGATTTTTATTATGTTTAATGGTAGAGATGGTATACTTTCAGTTGAATCTGCTCTATTTGCAATTGCATTTTAATTTTATTATGTTTTATGTTTAATTTTCATTGTAATCATGGTACAATTCCATTGTAGACATAACATTTAGCATTTGTTTTCTCTTTATTTTTGTTTACAAGATTGTGATTCCTAAAGATTGAGGAAATAAAAACTGTGTTCAACTGAAGGATGTTTTTTGATATATTTAGCATTCATTGATTAAATAATATGTATTTGTTCATCTGGATGTATTTGATTTATGTGATAGCTATTGATTCATCAGGATGTATTTGATTCATCTGGATGTATTTGACAAAAAAGAAGGAAGAGGACAAGATCAATATTAATTTCTATATCAAGGTTAATTGGACCAAAATATACTGTATAATTGTATGTATGATATTTTTCGTTAGCAACTAAATTATGTTTTATTTTCCAAGACTCGACATATCAATGACTAAGTTTTCTAATCAGAAGGAAGAAAAAAAACCATCAACTGCTTATACTTCACAGTTAAGAAATGGATTTGGTAGTTTTTGTTTTTCTCTTTAATATTGCAATGCCTTTTTTCCCTGATAAGTGTAAGTTTAATCAATGTAGCAGCAGCAGTTGGACAACCAAATGACAGCAGTCACAACATCAACAAATGACAGCATTCACAACTTATGAGTGAGTATGTCTCACAACTTATGAGGGGGTATATTTTATTTCTTATTTGACAAAGTTTCTTTAGATGTGGACTCGTTTATATTGTTTATTGTTCAGATATAACTTATGCCAACTTGTCATTAGGAAATATTCAACTTCCAGTCATCTCCAATTGTTTCTCAATATCACATCTTTAGTTTTTTTAAACAATTATTCTTGCTCTGATCTCTTCCAATTATCTGCAATCCTAATGGCAAGCCAGTAACCATTAGTTTGTTTTAAGTTCAACTGTACTCATAGGAAGTCCATTGACTGCACAAAGCAATTGCCTTCTTTAGAAATCTAGCAATTCTATTGCAGATGCTGCAGGGTTTAAACTCAATAGCTCGATGAAGTAACATGTTAATGCTACTAATATTTTACTGCAATATTAGTTCAACCTAATGTCCGAGTACGTGGACATTTGAAATTTTAACATTTTGATGGAAATTATTAGTCAAGATGAACATTATCATTTTACACAGCTTGATCAATAATGTTGGTCCAAAATTAGACAACAGCTCTTACTCCAAAGCCAGCAATATAGCTGCAGGTACAGTGTCTAATATAAGGACAGTGGCAACATTCTCCACTCAACAACAACTAGTGCAATCCTTCGATCGAGCTTTATCGGAATCTAAGAAAGCATCAGTTAGAAGGTCTATTTGTTAGCATAATGCAGTATAATTCATGATTCATTCTAATTCATTTTCAACATTCACCATGTCACAGACTAGAGTTTGGGATCCCCTATTCTGTAGCCCACATTTGGTTACACTTGGTAAAAATTCTGAGATGGTTGATGCTGTGATCTAAGAGATGGATTTCATATGTTAAACCCATAAATTTTCACCTTCATTGCAGCACTGTAAAATTACAGAAAAGAGAGGATATTCAAAAAAGGAGTAGATATTCAATAAATCTGTCTTTCAAATAGTCAATAAAATATTTAAAAAAATCAAAATTTTATAGTCACTGAAACAAATATAAAGATAACTTCAAACACCCGGCTTGTCTTGTCCCAAAACTTTGTAGTGGTTCCGCTTATCATGATTGGTCATCATATTACATATTGCACACTTTCTCAATTGTTTATGACTTCCAGCCTCTTCGATCCCACTCTTTATTCTTGTAGCTTTTTTGCGCCCCTTTGTTTGGGAACAAATAAGATCCAATAACGGCTCATCTTGAATGGACTCATCGTCATCTACTGGAATTTCTGGCACACCATTTACATTAATTTCATCAGGGTCAAACTTCTCAACGATTGGTTGATTGTCAATGCACAACTGTACCACGTGCTTAAAACCATTAAATGAACATGATCCCGTAGAAGCTAATCGCAAGAGCAGTGTCACCAAATAATTGTACCGCAACGTCTGAGATTCCTCGTAGTTGGACATTTCAGTCAAAATCTTTTTGGTAGTTCAGCGTTCACTTTGTTACCATCTCTACACCAACGGCTTAAAATGTATTTATTCGGTATCTGCGTAGTACTTTTAGCAATCATGTCTTACAATGTGTCTACAAAGCATATCGGAATGTTCAAATTTTTGACAATTACATTGTATATCTCCAGTTTGAAAATTACTAACAACAGTAAAGTACCTATTGGATTCTTCGATGGCGTTTGTCTTATACACTGCGTACGACTTCGTATCCGATGTTGTTAGATGTTGAAGTTTCTTCATTGTGTACTTGTGGGATTTTACAATCTCAATCTAAAAGCGTCTAAACATCTCATTTGTATAAACAACAACTCCATGCGTTTCCAACGGTGATTCAAGAGTCATAGTTCTAGTCCGATGACAGGTTGCATAATCAGCTTGTCTCTATCTCATTACCTGCTTCTCAATGGCTTTTTTTGAGTTTACGATGAATTCCTTTATACTTGTTGTCGCATTGACATACTCATCGAATAAACTATTCATCCCCTCACTCCTAGATGTAGTCGTCATTTCCGCTGCAAAAAAAATTCTTTGTGTACGCCATGATCCATTTGTGCTTAACCTCATAGAGTGATTGTAACCAATCATGGTCATATAGTTCGTAATCTGTCATCAGCTTTTTCCATCTCTCCTCAAATTCCACAGCAGTCAATGATTTATACACACACCAGTTAAAATCATGTTTAAATGTCGGGTACGCGTCATACAATGTATGCAATTTCTCTAGAAATTTGTTACTAATATGCCAGGAAGAACCCTAGAAATCGCATTGCTCATGGCTTTGTCCTGATCAGTAACAATGGAAACTGGTGCCTTATTGTTCATTGCATGAAGCCAAGTCTCAAAGACCCATACAAAAGTATCCTCTGTTTCATCCTGTATCAGTGCAAAACCAAATAAGACGGAATGGTAATGGTGATTTACTCCCGTGAATGGAACAAACGGCATAGAATACTTGTTCGTCTGATAAGTTGTATCAAAAGTCACTACATCCCCAAAATTTTTGTAAGCTATCATTGATCGATAATCTATCCACAAAATACATGCGATACGATGATCTTCATCTCGTTTATATCATAAAAAATAGTGGATTTTTCGCTGAAAGTTTTTTGAGATACTGCAGGGCTGCTTGGGCATCGTTAGAATCTATCGTGTCATGTCTTAAATCTCGCATAACATTCTGAATATCCATATCACTGAAACCAACATTTTCCCCCCATCCTCCTATTTCACTAAAAACATTCATCATTGTACTTGGCCCAACTCCAGCGCTGTTTAAAGTTTTGATTAAAGTTCGAGCAATAGGAGTTATATTTTTCCGTGTTTGAATGAAAATTTTCTTGCTCGAAGTAACCAAATCATGATTGTGAGTCAACTCAATTTTTGAAACTTTCCATGTATCTTCCTTTTGTAGATGAACAACAAACATTCTAGCTTTGCACATCGTACGACCTATTGAATCCCTTTTTCTTTTGACCTTACTACCTTTAGCTTCATCAACATCCCGTTTCTTTCTTTCGATCGATTTTCTTGCTTTGGTACACGTAAAAAGTCTGTTGGACAAATTGTTAGAGCGGGCATGTTTATGACTTGCCCCAATTTTTATTTCAAAACCACTACTTCGTGCATAGTTTCTGTAAAATTCTTTTGCCTCTTGGATAGTAGAAAAAATCTGACCCTCGTATGGACTTTTTGAATCGTTAATATGCGATTGGTTCATGTTATGAGCACCAATATTATCCATGTCAATATTATCACGAAAAGAATTTGAAGAACTAGAATTAAACATATCTTCCGCCATAATTCTAAACTTTCCATGACGATTTGAGGTGCGAAGACTTGCTTGATTAATTGTGTGGTTTTCTTCCTTGATGTCAATTGAAGGAGGCTATAAAATTTTGTTTACCTTGATAGGGCTAAAAATTTATGAACTATAATTATGTAGAGGAGTGAATTTCCCCTTAAAAAGGATTGGATTTATTTGATTTGGAATAATTTTAGATGGTGTTTGTATTTGATGTGATCTCATTTAAAAGTACTTGATATATTTGATTTCCTAAAATTTGGAATTTTATATATTTGATTTGCTAGAATTTGGAATTTGACATATCTTGATTTGATTTGAATTTCAAATATGATTTAGAAAGATTTGGAAATTGTGATGTATTGGGGATGTGATAACCCTACTAATTGTTGATGTAATGGGTATTGCAGGAATTTGGAAATTGTGATGTATTTGAATTTATGTTGCTGAACAATGGGAAATTATGATGTATTTGCAGTGTTTTATTTTAATGGATGCAGGTATGTAATGGGATTTTCAGTGCAGGAAGGAAATCTTTCAGTTGGTTTAGAAGTGTTGTAATTGAATTGAAATAGCTACAGCGATTTTCACTTGCGTCTCAATCTTGTGTAGTGTTGTAATTGAATTGAAATAGCTATATATATTTTTTGTAGCGACTACAATCTTGTGTAATCTATTTATAACAGGAAGGAAATCGTGTGTACAGGGATTTTCTGTAGCGGACCATGTTGTTTTTGTCTTTGCAGTCGTGTGTAATCTATTTATCACAGGAAGCTATATTATTCATCCGCTAGTAATACTAGCGGACTTTGTTGTTTCTGTCTTTGTAGTCGTGTTGGCTATATTCGCAGTGGCTAATTTCACTTACAAGGGGCTTAATTGTCCGGAAATTTTACTAATTACGTCCGCTAGAATTACTAGCGGACGGGGAGTTGAAACTTTAGATCGTAGCCTTTCATCAATAAAACGGACGGATTAAAGTCTATATGCCACTTTTTATCCCATAACATATAGATGCTATGGATCGCTCCCCTATATATATATATATATATATATATATATATATATACAACAAGGATCAGGTTCGGACTCCCGGACCTGATCAAAAACGGACCCCTTTTTTTTGCATTTTTTTAAAAAAAATAACTAAAAAAATATTTAATATTTTTTGGAACTGAAATTTTTTCATAATACAATATTTTGGGGGTGATTTGAATACCTATACCAAAAAATGGTGGTACAGTCTGCACAGACTGTACATACATGTTTTGTTATACGTACCCAAATCACACCCAAAATACTGTATTATGAAAAAATTTCAATTCCATAATTATTTAGTTTTTTTAGTTGTTTTAAAAAAAATAAAAAAAAAGTCCGAATTTTAAACCTGTCCGGGAGTCCGCGGGTTGGCCCTGAAACCCGCGTGTTTTTACATTGGTCCGCTCCTTGGTCCGTTTTTTTGGTCCGCTTTAGATCCTGCCTGATATATATATATATATATATATATATATATATATGAGTGTCCATCCATACCAACCAATTATTATGGACATTCTAACAAAGCTCACCTAGTTTATTTTTTCTTTCTATATATGGAAATGTTCCATAATATATATTTGCTATTAATTATTATAGCATATACACCATTGAAAAAAGAATGAACGATCAAAATTAAAAAATAAAAATCGACGTCCGTCTACTACTTTTAGTAGCAAACACTAAAAAAAATCATATCATCCGTTAGCGGATGCTAATCAGGATAAGGTTTGACTTTACCAATAAATATTTAGAGCTAATTATAATTAGAATAAGGATTTGACATTACTTTTGGGTTTATTAATCAGGATTTAGAGTTCGTTAAACAGGGGTAACCCTAATTAATAAACCTTAATTAATAAATCATAAATTTTGTTTAATAAACTTTACACATTTATTGGTAAAGTCAAACTCTTATTCGAATTAGGATCCGCTACTATTAGTAGCTGATGATATGTGATTTTTTTTAACATCCGCTAGTATTAATGGCGGACGTCAATTTTTAGTTTTTAATTTTGGCCATTTTTTTAATATTATAAATGGCCTATGTTTTATAAAAATATTCATCCAATCTTTTTAGTGCATCTTTGATGAAAGAAAATTGTTAAACGTATTTATTTTCAAACTTAGACTCTTAGGCTGGTAGCTTTGTCGTTGCCCTTACTTCAATTGGATTTTGATGTGTTTTGGAGTGATTTAGTAGTTCAATGTTGGCCCTGGATAAATATAATACTAATTTAAAAATGAGAGTTATGTTCGTCTGCTTTTATTTACTTCTTAATTTTAAGATTTGTATTTAATACGCTTATACATTTTTTCCCCTGATAATAAGTTTCAATCTTTTAAATTTTATTAATAACAAAAAAATAATTTTAATAAATATGTTTGTGCCCATTCAAATCTTAATATTAAGAAAAAAAAATCAATAGATGTTGGACTATCATTTATTTTAAACTAATTAAATAAATATACTATTAAATCTAATAATTTTGTTTGACCTTGACCCTGACCCCATAAAAATTAACTTAAGTTCAACCACAGTAAAATTGATTATTAATATATTATATGGATATCTCTTTTTATCTTTTTGTACCCTTACCCTAGAGTTGTACAAATGGCCTGCGGTCCGGTCTACAGACTGCTAACAGACTTCACTTTTTTGGCCTATATCCAGTTTGGCCTGGCCTTCCAAAAAGTTTGAACTGGTCTGGTCTTCAGCCTGATCCGCCCTAAAATTTTGACCGACTTGAGGCCTAACCTGGATCGTTAAGGCATGCTGCAACTGGGCAAGTTACGGACCAATGGGCCAACGCCTATCCACCTGACCCACCTGGATCGTTCGATAATGAGTTGCAGGTTTGAATTTTTTTTAGGTGGCTTAATTTTCTGACTCACTTTAGTGGAGATATGGACAAGTGGGCACCTCTAAATTGTATTATGGGTTAATTACATATTTTAATATATTTTTAGAAATAATTATAATAATGGTGCATCCATAAAATAATTACAAAAGTAATACACTTCCTATATTTATTTACAATATTAGTGCAATTAAGATTCCTTAATTTAGGAAATTAGTATATTAGGATTCCTTAATTTTGGGGATTAGTATTGATTTACTTATTAAATTAAGTAATTAATAAGTAAACCATACAGCAGACCTTCTCTCATCTCAATAAAAGTCACGCTGTTGTCCAATTCCGAACTCTTCCTTTCTCTCTTAGAAACACAAACCCAGTCTCCATTGTTACCAATAAATCCAAGCTCTATCTTTATTCCGTCGTCAAACTCCTTGTTCCTCTTACTTCACACTCTCTCTCCGCCCTCCTCCACCCTCCGCTGTCACGCCGAAATAAATACAAAGATTATGGGTCGGCCCTCCTCCTCCTCCACACTCCTCATCCACACTCCGTCTCCTTCCGATGGTCGGTCGGAAAACTCAATCGCTTCTCCAACATCCTCCTCACTTCCATCCACGATGATCTCGACGTCCTTGTATGTTACCCTTTTTTTCTTTCTTGTGTTGTTTCTAATTTCTCTCGTTTTTAATCCTACATAACAATTAAGGGAGAATATATTGATCCACCTCCACACCTTCAGTTTTTTCATAATGCAGTGTGTATCCAAACCTTCATACTAAGGTAATCGATTCAGTTTTATTAAGTTACCAATTATTTTGAATGTGATGCAGTTGGTAGTCAAACCTTCATGCAGTTGGTTGCCAACTTTTAGACCAAGGTAACCAATTCATATTGCATGTGTGGAGGTAGATTGGTTACCTTGGTATAAAAGTTTGATTACCTTTTTAAGAAGGTTTGGTTATCAACAGTACATTACACATCACTTTCTTATCTCTCTCTTTTCTATGCAGTGTTCTTATTTTCTTTTGGACATGAAATTGGGTCTCACCAGCGAAGGGGGGGAGGAAGATGACATTGCCAAACTTTGAATATTTGAATTTGAATTATTATTTTTCAATTTGAATTTGTTTTTTGTTGTTAGATCCAAGATATTTGAATTTGAATTATTAATTATGGCAGTTATTTCTCCTTGATTTTAGGTTTTCTTATTATTATGAATTGAATCCTATACTAATTCTCTAAATTAAGGAATCCTAATTGCACTAATATTGTAAATAAATATAGAAAAATGTATTATTTTTATAATTATTTTGTGAATGCACTAATAGTGTAATTACTTACTAAATGTTGTATATTATTGTAAAGGACCCTATTAAATAAGCTTATGAGGGTATCAGGTATGACCTAAGGCAGTAAGGCCTAAGGGGCGCCAGGCCCAAGGCCAAGTCGACAAGTCCAGAAGTCCTAAGTATGGACCGGTCCAAGTATATAAATTTTTTTTTGAAAAAAATAACTGTATGAGAACGAATCAGCCTCGACCTGGCCTGGCCTACAGCCCTTAACAGATCAAATTTTTATGGAAGAAACATGGCCTTTGTCGGCGTCGGGATTTTTACTGTCCCTTTTTTATTCTTGTCTTTCAGTGTTCTCATGTTAGGTGAGATTTGTTTGAAAAAAAGAAGTTGTGAAAAGGTCCGACATGTATATGTCGACTATTGGACTGTAAGAGTCGCCATTTAATATTTTTAAATGGTTGCACCAACTCAACCGAGAAAAGGCTTACACACTGACCCAATGATGTGACACTGTTTAACATGTTTGTGAAACTGAGATTCGTTAGGGTCCGGAGACTTGATTATGCGGAGGAAAGGTGTTAGGCACCCCCCGACATCCGTGTTACCACGCTGATCACCACTTTTCAATTAAACTATTATATGAATATGTGTGTGTGTGTGTGTGTGGATCAATGTGCAATTATTTAAAAGTAGTGATATGCCTCGTTCGCACCTATATATAAAGGGTTTGAATTTTTGTATAAAAATTTAGTTTTAACAAGATATAATAGTGATGTTTTGTAAAAGAGGTTTTTCAAACCCTTATGCTCAATAGTAATTGAAGCCTTTGATACTTCCATTTTATTATATGTTCGGCTTGATTGCTTTTATTTTTGAGATGTGAAGCATCTTTGAGAAAATAATATACATAGAAGTGTTGAACTCCTTGTGGGCATAAGAGTCGTCTAAGGAAATTCAAACACCGTTAATAATGTACAAGCTGTTTACAGCCGAAAATGTCCATCACGGGAACCGAATCTAGATTCAGGAGATTGAATCTGTGATCACATGATTCCCAGGCTCACATGATATAGCAGTTTGTATGAAAGCTGTAAACAATTATATATATAAAAACTGTAAATATATATATATATATATATATATATATATATATATATATATATATATATATATATACAGACGGTCAACCACCACAAAGCGAACTTCATGGGGGACTGGAAATGTAAATATATAAAAGTTGTAAATATATATATATATATAGACACGATCAACCACCACAAAACACTTCCATGGGGGATCGAAAATGTAAAAAAAAGAAGTAAATATGATCAACCGCCACGAAGTAAACTCCAGGCAGGACGAAATATAAATAAAGCAATAAAAACGATCAACCGCCACGAAGTAAACTCCAGGCGGGATGAAATATAAATAAAACAGTAAAAGGCCACGAAGTAAACTCCAGGCCTAACAGAAATATAAATGTGTGTGTATATAAATATATATATATATATATATATATAAGTATTTATATATATAAAAGCATTAAACGCACCAAATGTAAATCTAGGCTCATCAAATAGAGTTCGACAACAGTTTATATATATGTATATATATATAAGTAATAAACGCTCCAGATTTAAATCCAGGCTCATTGAATAGAGTTCGACAACAGTTTATATATAAGTATATGTATATAAAAGCAATAAACACTCCAAACGTGAGTCCAGGCTCAATAGAGGCATAACTCGATAATGTTAGTCCATATATAAATATATATATATATATATATAACGAAATAAAAAGTCACATACTGAAGTTTGGGCATACACACGCAACACGACTCTCAACGTGAAGAACAGTGTGTACAAAATATGGAGAAAATGCTTTAAGAAAAGTAAGAAGGCTTATAGTGGACTGCTATAAAAGACTTCAATAGCTTTAAATGGATGAACACTTGGTTCCCACTGGTAAAACATAGCAATATATGAGCTCACAAATGTTTAAAATGAGAAAACACTCAATTTATAATGTGTATAGAGCAAATTGGACAGGGCTTCCTCGCCATTTTCTCTTACAAAATGGCCAACCCAAGCCCTCTATTTATAGAGAGGGGAGCCGCATGTGCACCTGCGGCTGCCCGGGGTTCCCCGGGTTCTGCAGGTCTCGCTGTTTTGAAGTACGTGCACGCTTGCAACGTGATGTCCGCTCGAACTTTCAGAACTTCAATCCGGGCATCCGATCGAGGTGTATAAGACCTTTTTTGGAGTGCTATTGTGACGCCCCCAAAATAGGTATACATCACCCATTCTGAGTCGCCAAATACATGGTACAGAATACAAATACAAACTTAAATATACAACATGAGCTGTGAGTTTTAATACAAATATTATCTTCTAGACAGTATTTAAACTCAAAATAAGTCCTAAATACATTTATTATCACACTATTTCACAGAATAGTGAGGACTACTAATGCAAACATCTGGACTGTCAATCCATTCCCTAACTAGTCCCAGCTATATTCTCATTTCCTAAAGAGAATAGTGAAAGTAAGGGTGTGCTCAACTAGCCCAGTAAGAAATATTATGACTAAGATAATGCAGAATAAATTATCCTTAGCCTTCAATAGTATAATAACTGATAGAATATAATAGACAACAAGTTTGAGATCAACAACTGCAGCGGAATAAGCAATCTATTAGAAGAGTCAAATAGAGTATAAAATCTACTATCTTCTATGATTTAAAAGATTTATCATAAATTTTATCGATGTGACTCAACTTAATAAATAATCCACATCATCGAATCATCCCTGCACTACGGGCCAAGGATATTCTTTAGTATCATGACCACGAATTATCCATGCACTACGAGCCAAAGATAATCGTGTTTTCATCAACGGTCATGATCATGTCATAAAATAATTCATCTTTTCACCCTTGGCCGAAGAGAATCCATGGCCATAATTATACCAAAAATTGTCCATCAATGCACTACGGGCCAATGAGGACTTTTACCATATCATTTGTAATATTACGGTTATGATTATACAGAATAATCCCTGGTCATAATCATACCAAGTCCATCTATGCACTACGGACCAAAGATGACTTTCATAACAATATAAGCATGAGGATCATGACAATGACATAATAATTCAATAAAACAAGTTCAAGGATAAATTTTTAAGATTTATAATTTAATTTATCCAGAATTCAATAACGCTCAAAATGTCAACATGATACTGCTTTGTGGAGTAAAATTCAAGAATAATATTGTACCAAAAATAATTTGGACTGAAAAAGAATCAATTTTTATCATAAATAGTACCCCGGGGGAATAGTACTCGAGTGAATAGTATCCCGTGAATAGTACTCCGGCATAAAAAAATTAAAACTTATCAAGAATGCTCAGAATAATATTTTCATGAAAAGATAATGGATGAAGCGCAAATATCAAGGATATTTTACTAATTTCATGGAGTTTAGAAGCCAAAACTTTAACAAAATGAGTATAGAATTCGAAATCTGAAACGAAATAATATTACTTACATACTACAGAGTATGGAAGAAAATATTATTTCAAGCGAATATTGAATAAAAATAACATCCCTTATGAATATCGAACGAAAATAATATTCATTACGAATATTAAACGAAAATAATATTCATTACGAATATTAAACGAAAATAATATTCATTACGAATATTGAACGAAATAAATATTTATTACGAATATTGAACGAAATAAAATTTCTTACGAATAGAAAAAATAATATCTCTTCAGAATATGAAATAAATAATATCCCTTACCTTAAAAAGAAGAGTATTCTGACTGGTAGGGAGGATATATTCTTGAAGAAAACTTTTACTATTTTCTATACTCAAAGCTTTCTAAAACTCGAAAGAAATACGCTCAATATTATAGAAGACGAATTCTCTGATTCTGGTGTATTTTTCAATTCTAATTAAGCATCCTATTTATAGGAGAATGGAAATGATACTATTTGAGCGCACAGTGAAGGGAAAGTCATGGGCGAATTCTTCGACTGATTTCATTGAAAAATTTAATTTTATTATGAATCACTATGCAATAAAATATTCTAATAAAATAAAAACTTTTAAATAAAATATATTATATATATTAAATATATTAAATATATATATAGCATGTGTCAAAAAACTCACAAGATACACTCCCGTGATTAGTTTTTTTTTTTTCCCTCCCATTTTGTCAAAAGTTATATATATATATATATATATATATGTATTACATCCCTCCCGTGACTAAAATCTCCCACCTCCCACATTTCATTTTCCTTCCACGTGGGCTCTACGTGTTCCCCTCCCACCAACATCTCATAATCACAGGTGGGTCCCATAATATTTATACTAAACAACTTTCTACCGATTATTTTAAAAATGGGTAGATGGGGATCCAAATAATAAGCAAAATTTATATTAAATACTTCATAAAAATCCCCTCAATATTTTTAACAACATTTATCATGATTATTATAATTCACAATATTTAACAACCAGGTCGTTCTCAGGAAAGAGGGAGCTTTCTAATAAGGATTTCTCCCTATTGGCACGCAATTAGGTGACCAAACCTCTCCTTGACAGAACTTCTAGAAATCGTCAATATTGCAAATAATAATATGAATAACTTGTTGTAAAACCCCAACTTTTATGAATAAAGATTATTTTCTCTCGAAATATATTTTTGAATATTATGGTATGGATATAATATAATGTTATAGTTGTGAGTAATATTTACAAATTTTTCAAAGTAAACAAGTGATTATATAATATTCGATTGGTCGGGGAATATTCGTTTTAACAGGGAATATTCGTACGATGGTACAATCATTGGTGGACCCCACAACAGAAGTATTGTCGTAGTTAGAAAACGATAGAATTATCTTTTTATAAAAATAACGGCGGAAGTTTTACCATTAAACTGTTGAACTACCCGGTAGTAAAAGTACAGTAATACGTGGTTGCATAGTATCACACGGTATTGATTATTGATGCTTATGTGAGAAGTCACTCAGTTATACGCAATTATTGCTACAGTAATTGTTACATCATATCTCTCATATTATTGATTCGATTATTGTCACAGTATCATCTGCATAATATGGTATATTATTAAATCAATAATTGAGACGACAAAATTATTCATATTATTAAATTGCAATATTTACGATGTCTAAAAGTTCTGTCAAGGAGAGATTTGGTCATCTAATTACGCGTCAATAAGGAAAAATCCTTATCGGAAAACCCCCTCTTTTCTGGGAACGACCTATTTGTTAAATATTGTGAGTTATAATATTAATGACGAATATATTCGTGTTGATTAAAGATGAAATTTATAGTTCCATTGTGTTGAAATTATTAGTGTTAGTGGAAATCGACATTTATTTTGATATTAATTGATGTCTGGAAGTTATACTGACCAGTCGGGTAATTAATCGAATAAATGAGCAATTAATTGCTATTTATTCATATGATTATAACTATTTATTCATATGTTTGTACTATTGATTCACATTCTTGTACAATTAGGGGAATTGGTGCAAGATTGATAATATTTGGATGTCTAAGTTAAAAATGGAGGTATAGATGGAGGTACTATACTGTAATTCGTATTTTTACATGATTATAACTATTGATTCACATGATTGAACTATTGATTCACATTATTTACTATTAGGGGTGGTGGTGCAAGTTTGATAATACTTGCAGGACTAAATTAAAAATGAAGAAAAAGATGAAGGTATTATACTGTAATATTTCGAGCCCCAAAACGTGCAATTATCGAAACTATATTTTCTTATAAGTAGAAGCTCATTCTTCCTTCATTTCTCACCAATTCACTAAAGCTTTAGAGCAATTATTATAGAGAGAAATTATAGAGAGAAAGAAGAAGAGAAGTCTCATACCTCACTATTCCAATATCCAGTTTCTTCTAAGGTAAGGGGTATTATTCTTTCGTATTCATGAAGAGAGTTATTTTCTTTCAATACTCGTAAGAGTTGTTATTCTATTCTTTATTATTATGTTAGAATAACCTGTCTATGCGAAGTACCGCATACATGGTGAAATTCTTCTATTATTTCATTCTTTATTATTCTGTTGGAATAACCTGTCTGTGCGGTCTATCGCATGCCTGGTGAATTCTGTTGTTATTCAATTCTTTATTATTCTGTTGGAATATCCTGTCTGTGCGGATTATGCATGACCTGGTTCCATTCTTTATTATTCTGTTGGAACATCCTGTCTGTGCGGATTATGCATGACCTGGTTCCATTCTTTATTATTCTGTTAGAACATCCTGTCTGTGCGGATTACGCATGACCTGGTTCCATTCTTTTTTATTTTGTTGGAATATCATGTTTGTGCGGATTACGCATGACCTGGTTCCATTCTTTATTATTCTGTTGGAATATCTTGTCTGTGCGGATTACGCATGACCTGGTTCCATTCTTTATTATTCTATTGAGAATAACCTGTCTGTGCGGTCTATCGCATGCATGGTGAATTTTTCTGTTATTCCATTCTTTATTATTCTGTTGGAATAACCTGTCTATGCGGATTACCACATGCATGGTGAATGATCCTTCGTATCCATTCCTTATTAAATTGTGGAAATGATCTGTCTACGTGGATTACCGCATGGCGGGCGAAAATCCATTTATAATTTCATATATTCTATTATACTCAGTTGGTTAAAGTTTTGGCTTCTATACTCCATGAAATTAGTAGAATATCCTGGATATTTGCGCTTCATCCAATATCTTTTCATGGAAATATTCTTCTGAGCATTCTTGAATTTTACTCCACAAAGCAATATCATGTTGACAATTTGGACATAATTGATTTCAGGATAAATTAACTTATAAATCTTTAAAATTTATTCTTGAACTTGTTTTATTGAATTATTATGTCATTGTCATCATCCTCATGCTTATTTTGTGATGAAAGTCATATTTGGCTTACGTGCATAGAGATGGACTTGGTATGATTATGACTAGGGATCATTCGGTATAATCATGACATGTAATGTTATAAATGATGTGGTAAAAGTCCTCAATAGCCTGTAGTGTATTGATGGACAGTTTTTGGTATGATTATGACCAGAGATTATTCGGTATAGTCATTACCATTGATGATTTAATGAATATCCTTGGCCCGTAGTGCAGGGATGACTCGATGATGTGGTTTATTTATTAAGCTGAGTCTCAGCGATAAAAATTGGTGAAAACATTTTAAATCATAGAAGACAGTAAATATCATGCTCTACTTGACTCTTCTAATGGATTGTTTATTCCGCTGCAGTTAAACTTGATGTCTATTGTATTTTATCAGTTTAACTTTGTTGAAGACTAATGATAATTTATCCTGCATTATCTTAGTCATAATATTTTTTACTGGGCTAGTTGAGCTCACCCTTTTGCTTTCATTGTTCTCTTCAGGAAATGAGAATGTAGCCGGGACTAATCGGGGAACGGAGTGATGGTCCGAGATGTTGTATTAGTAGTCCTCACTATTCTATAAAATAGTGTGATAATAAATGTAATGAGGACTCTATTTGAGAGTGGATATTGTCTAGAAGGCAACTGTGACGCCCCCAAAATAGGTATACATCACCTATTTTGAGTCGTCAATAACATGGTACAGAAACAACTACAACTTTATTAATACAACATATAAACTGTGAGTTTAAATACAAATATTGTCATCTAGACAATATTCACACCCAAATAAGTCCACGTTACAATTATTGGTACATTATTTTACAAAAATGGTGAGGACTACTAAAACAACTTTCTAGAACCTTCATTCCATACCCCGACTAGTACTCGCTACATTCTCGCCTCCTGAGAAGAAAATAGAACAAAAATGAAAAGGGTGAGCTCAACTAGCCCAGTAAAGAATATTATGACTAAAATAATATCGAACAAATTATCGTTATTCTTCAATAGGGAAAAATCTGATAAAATACAATAGACAACAAGTTTCAGATCAATATTCGTAGCGGAAATAATAATTCATAGATGAGTTACGTAGAGAATGAAATCTACTATAATCTATGAATTTAAAAGTCCATCGTCATTATTTTATCCCTGTAACATCAATCAATATTCATCTTGAATCAAATATTCATCTTTTCACTACAGGCCAAAGATATTCATCAGTTGGTCATATTCATCTCAACACCTGTTCATCTTTGCACTACGGGCCAAAGATATTCATCAGAAAATCATTAATCTTTGCACTACAGGCCAAAGATATTCAGTAATATCATCATTTAGGACTGAGGATGATGAAAAATATTTAAAAGAAAATGAATCCAGTGAAACAAAAGTACAAATATTAAGGATTCGTACTTTAAACAAACCGAGTTCAAAAATACTTCATAAATAATCATAGTGAAGTAAAATTCAAGAATGATCAAAACATGGATACAATCAAAGCTAGTATCCATAATCAATATTTTAGAGAAAAAAATGAAAATTTATTTTTTCCGTGAATAGTGCCGTATTCGTGAATAGTGTCGTATACGTGAATAGTTCCGTATACGTGAATAGTAACCCCGACACTAAAAGACAAAAATTTCATAAGAAAAATCTTATCAATAATCCGGCATAATGATATTAGAAGAAATAATATCATTTTTTTTAAAAAATAACATCCCTTACCTAGAAAATAATAGTACTTCTGGCTGAAATATCAGATATAACGCTGAAGAAACTTGCACAGTATAGCAACACTCAAAGTATCAAAATACTCACAAGAATACGCTCGATAATATAGAGAGAAACTTCAGTTTCTGGTGTGATTTTCAATTCTAACCTAAGCACCCTATTTATAGAAAATTGCTTAGAACATCAAAACAGAAAATTCCATTCTCTACAACTTTTTAAGTTTAAGTTTTTCTAAATTCCAAACAGAAGTTGACCGAAATCCATAAACGGGCGATTTTACAAGCTATAAACAAATTTTAGTCAAGAAATGTGGTCCACAAACATGAAAAATATGTTATAAATATTTATTGTAACAAAAATACTCTTCCTCTTTATTTATTCATATATCCCACATTCATTGTAAAAATATCACAATTATTATATTATTAAAATATAATAATATATTTAAATGAATTATTTTATCGAAAAAGATAAAATATCAATTTTCAACAATTGTCACATTAAAAATTTTCTCCATCTATATCCACACAAAATGAATATTTTTCTTATCATATAAATCAATAATTAATTATTCACAAATAATATTACAGAATCACAATACATGCAACCAGACTGTTCCCAAGAAAGAGGGGGCTTTCCAATAAGGATTTCTCATTACTGGCGCGTAATTAGGTGACCAAACCTCTCCTTAGACAGAACTTTCTAAACATTGCCAATAATGTTATTTAATAATATTATTCAAATAATATGAATTATTGTTCCGATAAAGGAAAATATTGTGTTGTGACAATTATTGAAAAAACAATAATATAAAATATCAACGTAGCAATTATTGAATCAATAAAATAAAGTACTGAACAGTAATTACTGTAACAATTATTGAGTAGTGCCTTCTTATGTAAGAATCAATAATTAGTGCAATATCGTGTGCTACTGTGTTTTTAACCACTGAGTATTTCAACAGTATTAACGGTAACAACTACGCTGTTATTTATAAACCACTTATACTTGTCGTTTTCTTCATTCAATCGCTTTCTGTTATAGGGCCCACACAAGGCTGTGTCATCGTACGAATATTCCCCGACAGTAAGAATATTCCACGACCAAACGAATATTCCCCGACAACAATAAATATTTTATAACCACTTGCTTATTTGAAATATTTGCGTATTTTACTCATAACTAATCACATTAATCAAATCAACCATTACTATTTCAAAATAATAAATAAAGGAAATTCAATTTCATTAATAGTAAGTTGGGGTCTTACAACCTCCCCTCCTTATGAAATTTCGTCCTCGAAATTGACGTACGTACCTGGTGTTTCGAAAAGGTGAGTATACCTCGCTTTCATTTTCGTTTTTAACTCCCAGGTCATTTCCTCAATAGCATTGTTCCTCCACAAAACTTTAACTTGTGGTATGACCTTTGTTCGTAAGACATGCTCTTTTCTATCTAAGATCTTGACAGGTACCTCCTCGTACGTTAAGTCTTCAGCTATCTCATCTAGTTCTAACTCAATAACGTGGTTCAGGTCTTTCATATATTTACGAAGCACATATATATGAAAAAAATTATGAACACGAGACATACTTAGAGGTAACGCGAGTCTATAGGCTACATTTCCTACTCGGTCAAGAATCTGAAATGGACCAATAAATCGTGGATTGAGCTTTCCTCTCTTCCCAAATCTTGTAACTCTCTTCCATGGAGCCACGCACAACAATACATGATCCCCAATACTGAATTCCACGTCCTTTCGATGAAGATCCACATAACTCTTTTGTCGATCTTGTGCCGTTTGTATACGTTGTCGAATCATTTGGATCTTTTCTGTAGTAATACGTACCAACTCTGGTTCCAACAATGTTGCTTCACCCACCTCATCCCAACATACTGGAGAGCGACACTTTCTTCCATACAATGCTTCGAATGGAGCTACCCCTATACTTGTCTGATAACTGTTATTGTAGGAGAATTCCACCAATGGTAAATACTTATCACAACTCCCTTTGAAGTCTAGGACACAGAGTTTTAATAGATCTTCAAGAGTTTGAATAGACCTCTCTAATTGTCCGTCCGTTTGAGGATGGTATGCCGAACTGAATCGTAAATCTGTGCCCATAGCTTTTTACAAACTAACCCAAAATCGTGAAGTGAATCTTGGGTCACAATCCGAAACTATGGATACTGGCATTCCATGCAATCTTACAATCTCATTTACATACATATGAGCAAGACGTTCAAGGGAATAAGTCTCCTGTATCGGTAAGAAATGTGCAGACTTGGTTAATCTATCAACAATAGCCCAAATAGCATTTATACCTTGAGAAGCCGTGGGAAGACCCGTAACGAAATCCATGGTAATGTGTTCCCACTTCCATTTCAGAATCTCAAGTGGTTGCAATGGACCCTTAGGCATTTGATGCTCCGCCTTTACACGTTGATAAATTAAACACCTTGAGATAAACTTCGCAATCTCTCTCTTCATATTGTTCCACCAAAATGTATGTCGAAGATCACGATACATTTTGGTACATCCAGGATGGATTACAAACGGTGTATTATGTGCTTCCGTCATGATCTTGTAATTCAAATCAGAGTCGTTAGGAACACAAAGTCTGGAGTGAACTTGAAGTATTCATTCTTCATTGATTCTCGCTTCCGGAATAGCACCTTCTTGTACTTTCTTCTTCCTACACATCAGCTCCGTGTCGGTGGCTTGAGCAACTTTAACTTTTTCTATTAAAGTTGGCTCTATGCGTATACTTGACATCATCACATGGGTCCCCGGAGTCTTGAATTCTATCTTCATCTTTTGTAAATCACACAAAATGGGTCTTTGTTTTGACAACATCGCACTTGTTCCCGCATATGATTTTCTACTCAACGCGCCAGCTACCACGTTCGCTTTTCCAGGATGGTATTGAATAGTGTGGTCATAATCTTTCAACAGCTCGAGCCAACGTCGTCGCTGCATGTTGAGTTCTTTTTGGGTGAAGAAATATTTGAGACTTTTATGGTCTGAATATATCTCTACTTTCTCTCCATATAGATAGTGCCTCCAGATCTTTAACGCAAAAACGACTGCTGCCAACTCTATATCATGAGTAGGATAATTACTCTCATACTCTTTAAGTTGTCGCGAGGCATAGGCTATGACTTTCCCACGTTGCATGAGAACACATCCTAACCCTTTGCCTGAAGCATCGATGTAGATAACAAATCCATCCGAACCAGATGGAATTGTCAGAACAGGTGCCGAAATGAGTCTCCTCTTAAGCTCTTGGAAACTCTTTTCGCATTCCTAGCTCCATACGAATTTTGTATCTTTTCGAGTCAGTTGAGTTAACGGGGTAGCGATTAGAGAAAATCCTTCCATGAATCTCCGATAATAACCAGCTAGGCCCAGAAAGCTACGTACTTCGGTCACCGACTTTGGTTGCTCCCAACTTTGTATTGCTTTAATCTTCGTCGGGTCGACAGATACTCCATGTTTTGACACCACGTGCCCAAGGAATGCTACTTCCTCAAGCCAGAACTCGAATTTCTTCAACTTGGCATATAGTTTGTTTTCACGAAGCCTTTGGAGTACCAGCTTCAAATGGTGCATGATCTTCACGGCTTTTGAAATATATGAGGATGTCATCAATAAAGACAACGATGAACTGATCCAAATATTCCTTGAATACTCGATTCATCATATCCATGAAAGCCACAGGAGCATTAGTCAATCCAAAAGACATGACTAAGAATTCATAATGCCCATACCGAGTTCTGAAGGCAGTCTTTGGAATATCCTCAGTTCTAATCTTCAGCTGATAATATCTAGAACGAAGATCGATCTTTGAAAAGAATTGTGCTCCTTGCAACTGGTCAAATAGGTCATCAATATGAGGTAGCGAATACCTATTCTTGATAGTGACATGATTTAAATCCCGGTAGTCAATACAAAGTCGCATACTTTCGTCTTTATTCTTTACAAATAAAACAGGAGCACCCTAAGGAGATGTACTAGGACGAATGAAATCGATGTCCAACAACTCCTGTAGTTGGACCTTTAACTCCTGAAGTTCAATAGGAGCCATTCGATATAGGGTTTTAGAAATGGCCTTTGTACCAGGTTCAAGATCAATAAAGAATTCAACTTCACGTTCTGGTGGTAGACCGAGAAGTTCTTCAGAAAATACGTCAGGAAATTTACTAACAACAGGAATATTATTCAAATTTGACGTGTCCTTATTCAAATCCATAACATGGGGTAAGAAATCTTGACATCCATTTTTTAATAAACGAATAGCCTTATGACTAGATATGATAGTGAATGATTTTAGTGGCTTAGTTGCTTGAATTCGTATAACAGGTTAGTTAGGAATATGAAAACTAACAACCTTACGAAAATAATCAATTTTGGCATGATGAGTAGTTAACCAATCAATCCCTAAAATCACATCAAAAGCAAGTATCTTTAAAAAGATAAGATTAACATGTAATGTGATGGTGCCAACTTGGATCAAACAAGATTTATAAACAGTGGATGTGATGAAAGTTTCTCCTAACGGAGTCTCCACAGATAAATCAAAGTTTAATTTCTCCAGAGTTGAGTTTAAACGTTGAGCACAAGCAGGAGAGATAAATGAATGGGTAGCACCGGTATCTAGTAAGGAATAAATTTTGCAAGAATTTATGATTAGCTTACCCGTGATCACCTCGTTTGGGTTCCTCGCATTTTGACCAGTCACGACAAACGTTCTTCCAGGAACCGTTGACTTTGACTTTTCTGGGACAGCCTTTTGAGTCACCATCCCCGCTGGACTTGGTTTCGCTACCGTACAATCTCGAGGTTATGTCCTTCTTTTCCACAATTATAGCATACCTTAAACTGTTGTGGGAAGTTTGGGCTGATATGTCCCTATTTTCCATATTTATAGCATACGACCGGTGGTCGTTCTCCTCCTTTAGAACCAGTTGCTACTAGTGTTGACGTCTACACATGGTCGTTGTTGAATCTCCACTTTTTAAAATATCCTCCCGACTCGCTTCTTTTATTCTCATAACCATGATTACCACCAGAGTGGTTACCGCTTTTGTCCGTATTTTTCTTTCTCCGCTGGTTATCGTTGCTCTGATGACTGCTGTCACCGGTATGATCCAGGTTGTAATCCCTCGATTGAACGTACTCATTATCTCGCTCTAACAATTAAGCCCTGTTGACAACATCTGAATAGAGAGAAAATTTATGAGATATTGACGTATGTCGGGTTTCAAACCTCTCAGAAATATCCGCGTCATACGTTCCTCATTCTCCCCCAAATGAGGTGCAAACCTGGATAACTCTGCAAACTTCGCCTCGTACTAAGACACCGTCATGTTGTTTTGTTCCAATCTAATAAACTCCACTTCCTTCATATGACGAATACTTTCAGGAAAGTACCTGTCATTGAACAGTTTCTGAAACGTCTCCCAAGACATGCTGAGTGCGGCTGGATGGGTACGCTTCACAGATTCCCATCAGTAATCTGCTTCATTACGGAATATAAAGGTGGCGAATGGAACCTTCTGTTCCTCCGTGCATCCCAAGACATCGAATATCTGGGTAATTTGTTTGACCCACGTTTCTGCCTTAATCGGATCCGGCTTTCCCCAGAATTATGGTAGTCCCAACTCTTTGAACTGCTTGGCTGTGACAAACCGTGCATTGTTATCATTTCCACATGTATTTTGAACACGAGTCTCACTTGTCTGATTTTACATGAACTACAAAAAACTTCTAAACATCTTTTCGTTCATTATCTGCTCAGTGGTGTTGTTCACAGGAGGAACATTGCCAGCCTGTTGCACGTTCTCCTCGTTGGTGAGTAAAGGTGTCTCCACGGTCTCATTTACTCCACTGTTAACATTCTCAGTCGACATTCTCAAATACCGCCATAAAACAAGGGTTAATTAAAGAAATTAACATATCACATAATATCCCTATATTCAGACCAACCAACAAATAAGCTTAGGTAGGACACACTAGCGAAGAATTTACTTGTCTCTCCCCTCCTAGTTCTATTCCCCGATCTCCGCCAAAGATCATATCCCTAAGCTCTGATACCAACTGTGACGCCCCCAAAATAGGTATACATCACCCATTTTGAGTCGTTAATAACATGGTACAGAAACAACTACAACTTCATTAATACAATATATAAACTGTGAGTTTAAATACAAATATTGTAATCTAGACAATATTCACACCCAAATAAGTCCTCATTACAATTATTGGTACATTATTTTACAAAAATGGTGAGGACTACTAAAACAACTTTCTATAACCTTCATTCCATATCCCGACTAGTACTCGTTACATTCTCGCTTGCTGAGAAGAAAAATGGAACAACAAAGAAAAGGGTGAGCTCAACTAGCCCAGTAAAGAATATTATGACTAAGATAATATCGAACAAATTATCGTTAGTCTTCAACAGGAAAAAATATGATTAAATACAATAGACAACAAGTTTCAGATCAATATTTGCAGCGAAAATAATAATTCATAGATGAGTTACGTAGAGAATGAAATCTACTATAATCTATGAATTTAAAAGTCCATCATCATTATTTTATCCCTGTAACATCAATCAATATTCATCTTGAATTAAATATTCATCTTTGCACTACAGGCCAAAGATATTCATCAGTTAGTCATGTTCATCTCAACACCTGTTCATCTTTGTACTACGGGCCAAAGATATTCATCAGAAAATCATTAATTTTTGCACTACATGCCAAAGATATTTAGTAATATCATCATTTAGGACTGAGGATGATGAAAAATATTTAAAAGAAAACGAATCTAGTGAAACAAAAGTACAAATATTAAGGATTTGTACTTTAAACAATCCGAGTTCAAAAATACTTCATAAATAATCATAGTGAAGTAAAATTCAAGAATGATCAAAACAAGAATACAATCAAATCTAGTATCCATAATCAATATTTTAGAAAAAAAATAAAAATTTAATTTTTCTGTGAATAGTGCCGTATACGTGAATAGTAACCCCGACACTAAAAGACAAGAATTTCACAAGAAAAATCTTACCAATAATCAAGCATAATGATATTAGAAGAAATAATATTATTTTTTTAAAAAATAACATCCCTTACCTCGAAAAAAATAGTACTTCTGGCTGAAATATCAGATATAACGCCGAAAAAATTTACACCGTATAGCAACACTCAAAGTATCAAAATACTCACAAGAATACGCTCGATAATATAGAGAGAAAACTTCAGTTTCTGGTGTGATTTTCAATTCTAACCTAAGCACCCTATTTATAGGAAATTGCTTAGAACACCAAAGTAGAAAATTTAATAAATATTATTATTATTTTTCTAAAACTTCCTACGCACACTCTTTTAGTCTAGACATCAGCCAAGAAAGTGCTAACATCACCAAAAACGTTTTTCATACTAAAATTATTTAAAACTCCAAAAAAAATAAAAATCAAATAATCTGGAACTTCAATAATTCATAATAAATAGCCCTTTTGTTAGAAAAATTCAACCCTTATGTTTTTTCCATAGGAAATTCCATTCTCTACAACTTTATAAGTTTAAGTTTTTCCAAATTTCAAACAGAAGGTGACCGAAATCCACAAACGGGCGATTTAACAAACTATAATCAAATTTCAGTCAAGAAATGGGGTCCAGAAACATGAAAAACATGTTTTAAATATTTATTGCAATAAAAATACTCTTTCTCCTCATTTATTCATATATCCCACATTCATTGTAAAAATATCACCATTATTATATTATTAAAATATAATAATATATTTAAATAAATTATTTTATCAAAAAAGATAAAATATCAATTTTCAACAATTGTCACATTAAAAATTTTCTCTATTTATATCCACACAAAATGAATATTTTCCTTATCATATAAATTAATAATTAATTATTCATAAATAATATTACAGAATCACAATGCTGGCAACCAGGCTGTTCCCAGGAAAGAGGGGGCTTTCCAATAAAGATTTCTCCTTCCTGACGCGCAATTAGGTGACCAAACCTCTCCTTAGACAGAACTTTCTAGACATTGCCAATAATGTTATCTAATAATATTATTCAAATAATATGAATTATTGTTCCGATAAAGAAAAATATTGTGTAGTGACAAATATTGAAACAACAATAATATAAAATATCAACGTAGCAATTATTGAATCAATAAAATAAAATATTGAACAGTAATTACTGTAACAATTATTGAGTAGTGCCTTCTTACGTAAAAATCAATAATTAGTGCAGTACGGTGTGCTACTGTGTTTTTAACCACCGAGTATTTCAACAGTATTAACGGTAACAACTACGTCGTTATTTATAAACCACTTATACTTGTCGTTTTTTTCATTCAATCATTTTTCGTTATGGGGCCCACATAAGGCTGTGCCATCGTATGAATATTCCCCGACAGTAAGAATATTCCACGACCAAACGAATATTCCCCGACAACAATGAATATTTTATAACCACTTGCTTATTTGAAATATTTGCGTATTTTACCCATAACTAACCACATTAATCAAATCAACCATTACTATTTCAAAATAATAAATCGAGAAAATTTAATTTCATTAATAATAAGTTGGGGTCTTGCAGAAACATTCCTGTTTAAACTCTCAGCTATGTTTTGTCGTATATTACACGACTGTTGTATAATTAAGTTTGTATTTGTATTCTGTATCATGTATTTAGCGACTCAAGATGGGTGATGTATACCTATTTTGGGGGTATCACAGTTGGTATCAAAGCTTAGGGATATGATTCCTAGCTGAGATGTGAGATAAGAACTAGGAGGGGAGAGACATGGAATTCCTTCGCTAGTATGACATACCTAAGTTTATTTGGTATATAATTGGTCGATCAGAGTATAGGGATAATATGTGATATGATGATTAACCCTTATTTTGTGGCAGTATTTGAAAATGGCATCCAAAAATATTGAGATAAGTAATGAAGCACATGAGACCGTTGAGTCACCACAAATTAATACCCAGGATAATGTGCAACAGGAAGATAATAATCATCAGGTAAACAACAATGATCAAATGATGAACGATGGGATGTTCAGAGGTATTATGCAATTCATGCAACATTAGACGAAGGCGGCTCCTGTCCAAAATGCAGGTGGAAACACTGATAACTCTCAAACGGTCACAGCTAATCAGTTCAAGAAGCTTGGAACACCGAAATTTTTTGGAGAGCCAAAACCACTTAAGTCGGAGACGTGGATAAAGCAGATCAACAAGATATTTGATGTCTTGGGATGCTCCGAGGAGCAAAAGATTTCCTTTGCCACCTTCATGTTGCGAGCAGAGGCAGATTACTGGTGGGAATCTGTAAAGCGTACTCAACCTGCTGCACTCAAAATATCTTGGGAGAAGTTCCAAGAGCTGTTCAACGACAAGTACTTTCCTAAAAGTATTCGTCACATGAAGGAGGTAGATTTCATCAAGCTTGAGCAAAATAATATGACTGTGGCACAGTACGAAGCTAAGTTTGCCGAGTTGTCTCGGTTTGCATCCCACTTGGTTGATAATGAGGAGAGAATGACGCGGATGTTTCTAAGAGGTTTGAAACCGAGATACGTCAATACCTTATCTCTCATAAATTGTGTTTGTATTCAGATGTTGTGAATAGGGCTCAGTTATTAGAGCGCGATAATGAGTTAACCAACCAAAAGAGAGCGGCCAACAAGTCGATAATACCAGTGGTAGCAGTCATTGAATCGGTGATAATAAACGTGGAGGGAATCAACATGCCAGAAATGGTAATCACTTCGATGGTAATCATGGCCATGACAATAAGAGTGGACATTTCAAGAAGAGGAGATTCAATAAAGATGGAAAGACGTCAGCACCAATACCTGTTGTTAAGGAAGGAGAACGACCACCGGTCGTATGTTACAAATATGGAGGGGAAGGACACATAAATCTAAACTGCACGATGCAGTCCAATGCATGTTACAATTGTGGAAACGAAGGTCACCTAGCCCAATTTTTTCATCCACCAAAGTTAAGTCCAGCTGGGATTGAGGCATCAAAGGGTGTCCCGAACAAGACAAAACCGGTAGTTCAAGGGAGAGCGTTTGTCGTAACCTCCCAAAAAGCGAGGAATCTGAACGAGGTGATCACGGGTAAGCTAATCATAAACTCTAGCGAAGTTTATAATTTATTTGATACCGATTCTACCCATTCCTTTATTTCTCCTACTTGCGCTCAACGTTTAAATTTGACTCCGGAGGAATTAGACTTTGACTTATCTGTTAAATCCATTGGGAGAAACCTTTATTACATCTACGGTTTATAAGTCTTGTTTGATTCAAATCGGTAACCGCAAGTTACCTGTCGATCTTATTTCTTTGAAAATACTTGCATTTGATGTGATTTTAGGGATTGATTGGTTAACTACTCATCATGCTAAAATCGATTATTTTCGTAAGGTTGTTAGCTTTCATATTTCTAACCAACCTATTATGCGAATTCAAGCAACCAAACCACTAAAATCAGTCACTGTCATATCAAGCCATAAATCTATTCGTTTATTGAAAAATGAATGTCATGCTTTCTTAGCCCATGTCACGGATTTAAATAAAAATACGTCAGATTTGAATGATATTTCTATTGTTAATAAATTTCCTGACGTATTCCCTGAAGAACTTCCTGGCCTACCCACAGAGCGTGAAATTGAATTTTGTATCGACCTTGAATTCGGTACAAAACCCATTTCCAAATTCCCATATCGAATGTCTCCTATTGAACTTCAGGAGTTAAAAACCCAACTACAGGAATTGTTAGACATCGGTTTCATTCGTCCTAGTACGTCTCCTTGGGTGCTCCTATACTATTCGTAAAGAAGAAAGATGGAAGTATGCAACTTTGTATTGATTATCGGGAGTTTAATCATGTCACCATCAAAAATAGGTACATGTTGCCTCGCATTGATGACCTATTTGACTAGTTGCAAGGAGCCAAATTCTTTTCAAAGATTGATCTTCGTTCTGGATATCATCAGTTGAAGATTAAAAATTGATGACATTTCAAAGACTACTTTCAGAACTCGGTACGGGCATTATGAATTCCTAGTCATGTCTTTTGAATTGACTAATGCTCCTGCTGCCTTCATGAACATGATGAACCGAGTATTCAAGGAATATTTGGATCAATTTGTGGTCGTCTTTATTGATGACATCCTCATATACTCCAAAACATGTGAAGACCATGAGCAACACTTGAGGCTGATACTTCAAAAGCTTCGTGAAAACAAGCTTTATGCCAAGTTGAAGAAATATGAGTTCTAGCTTGAGGAAGTTGCATTCCTTGGAGACGTGATATCAAATCATGGAATATCTGTTGACCCGGCAAAGATTGAAGCAATTCAAAGCTGGGAGCTATCTAAGTCAGTGACCGAAGTACGTAGCTTTCTCGGCTTAACTGGTTATTATCAGAGATTCGTAGAAGGGTTTTCTCGAATCGCTACTCCATTAACTCAGCTGACTCGAAAAGATACAAAATTCGGTTGGAGCGAGGAATGTGAGAAGAGTTTTCAAGAACTCAAGAGAAGACTCATTTCAGCACCTGTTCTGACAATACCATCTGGCTCAGAGGGATTTTTCATCTACAGTGATGCTTCAGGCAAAGGGTTAGGATGTGTTCTCATGCAACATAGGAAAGTCATAGCCTATGCCTCTCGACAACTCAAAGAATATGAGAGGAATTATCCTACTCATGATCTAGAGTTGGCAGCAGTCGTTTTTGCGCTTAAGATTTGGAGGCATTAACTGTATGGAGAGAAGGTGGATATCTATACGGATCATAAAAGCCTCAAATATTTCTTCACTCAAAAGGAACTCAACATGCGGCAACGACGATGACTTGAGTTGTTGAAAGATTATGATCATACCATCCAATACCATCTTGGAAAAGCGAACATAGTAGTTGACGCATTGAGTAGAAGATCATATGCGGGTACGAGTGCAATATTGTCAACGCAAAGACCCATTTTGTATGACTTACGAAGGATGGAGATAGAGTTAAAGACTCCAGGGACCCATGTGATGATGGCGAATATACGAGTAGAACCGACTTTGATCGATAAAGTTAAAGCTACTCAAACTACAGACCTGGAGTTGATGCGTATGAAGAAGAAAGTGCAAGAAGGTGCTATTTCGGAAGCAAGAATCGATGAAGAAGGAATACTTCGAGTCAACTCCAGACTTTGTGTTCCTAACGATTCTGACTTGAAGTATAAAAACATGATGGAGGTACACAACACACCGTTTGCAATCCATCCTGGGAGTACCAAAATGTATCGTGATCTTCAACATACATTTTGGTGGAGCAATACGAAGAGAGAGATAGCGAGGATTATCTCAAGGTGTCTAACTTGTCAATGAGACAAGGCAGAGCATCAAGTGCCAAAAGGTCCATTACAACCACTTGAAATTCCAGAATGGATGTGGGAGCACATTACCATGAATTTCGATACTGGTCTTCCCAAGGTTTCTCAAGGCATAGATGCAATTTGGGTCATTGTTGATAGATTGACCAAGTCTGCTCATTTCTTACCGATACGAGAAACTTATACACTTGAACGTCTTGCTAGTATGTATATAAACGAGATTATAAGATTGCATGGTATTTCAGTATCCATAGTTTCTGATCGAGACCCAAGATTCACTTCAAGATTTTGGGTTAGTTTGTAAAAAGCTATGGGCACGGATTTATGATTTAGTTCGGCATATCATCCTCAAACGGATGGGCAGTCGGAAAGGACTATTCAAACTCTTGAAGATTTATTAAGACTCTGTGTCCTTGACTTCAAGGGAAGTTGGGACAAGTTCTTACCATTGGTGGAGTTTTCCTACAACAGCAGTTATCAAGCAAGTATTGGCATGGCTCCATTTGAGGTGTTATATGGAAGAAAGTGTCGTTCTCCAGTATGTTGTGATGAGGTGGGTTAACCAACGTTGTTGGGACCGGATTTGGTACGTATGACTATGGAAAAGATTCAAACGATTCGACAACGTATAAAAATCTCACAAGATCGATAAAAGAGTTATGCTGATCTTCATCGAAAAGACGTGAAATTTAATATTGGAGATCATGTGTTGTTACGTGTTGCTCCATGGAAAGGTGTTACGAGATTTGGAAAGAGAGAAAAGCTCAATCATCGATTCATTGGCCCATTTATAATCCTCAAACAAGTAGGAACTGTGGCTTATAGACTCGCCTTACCGCCAAGTATGTCTCGTGTTCATAACATTTTCTATATATCTATGTTACGTAAATATATGAAAGACCTGAACCACATTATTGAATTAGAACCAGACGAGATAGAGGAAGATTTAACGTATGAAGAATTACCTGTTAAAATCTTGGGTAAAAAGGATCATATTCTACGCTCCAATGTTATATCTCAAGTCAAAGTTTTTGTGGAGAGACCACGATGTGGAAGAAATGACCTGGGAGTTAGAATCTGAGATGAAGTCAAAATATCCTCACCTCTTCGATATACCAGGTACGTACCCTAATTTTGAGGATGAAATTTCATAAGAAGGGGAGGTTGTAAGACCCCAACTTTTATGAATAAAGATTAATTTCTCTCGAAATATATTTTTGAATATTATGGTGTGGATATAATATAATGTTATAGTTGTTGGTAATATTAACAAATTTTGCAAAGTAAGCAAGTGGTTATATAATATTCGATTGGTCGGGGAATATTCATTTTAACAGGGAATATTCGTACGACAGCACAATCATTGGTGGACCCCACAACGGAAGTATTGTCGTAGTTAGAAAATGACATAATTATTTTTTTATAAAAATAACGGCGGAAGTTTTACCGTTAAACTGTTGAACTACCCGGTAGTAAAAGTACAGTAATACGCGTGGTTGCATAGTAACACACAGTATTGATTATTGATGCTTACATGAGAAGTCACTTCGTTATACTCAATTATTGCTACAGTAATTGTTGCATCATCTCTCATATTATTGAATCGATTATTGTCACAGTATTATCTGCATAATATGATATATTATTAAATCAATAATTGAGACGATAAAGTTATTCATATTATTAAATTGCAATATTTACAATGTCTAGAAGTTCTGTCAAGGAGAGGTATGGTCATCTAATTACGCACCAATAAGGAGAAATCCTTATCGGAAAGCCCCCTCTTTCCTTGGAACGACCTGGTTGTTAAATATTGTGAGTTATAATATTAATGACGAATATGTTCGTGTTGATTAAAGATGAAATTGATAGTTCCATTGTGTTGAAATTATTAGTGTTAGTGGGAATCGACATTTATTTCGATATTAATTGATGTCTAGAAGTTATACTGACCATTCAGGTAATTAATCGGATAAATGAGCAATTAATTGCTATTTATTCACATGATTATAACTATTTATTCATATGTGTGTACTATTGATTCACATTCTTGTACTATTAGGAGAGTTGGTGCAAGATTGATAATACTTGCATGACTAAGTTAAAAATAGAGGTATAGATGGAGGTACTATACTGTAATTCGTATTCTTACATGATTATAACTATTGATTCATATGATTAAACTATTGATTCACATTATTTACTATTAGGGGAGGTGGTGCAAGTTTGATAATACTTGCAGGACTAAATTAAAAATGAAAAAAAAGATGAAGGTATTATACTGTAATATTTCGAGCCCTAAAACGTGCAATTATCGAAACTATATTTTTCTATAAATAGAAGCTCATTCTTCCTTCATTTCTCACCAATTCACTAAAGCTTTAGAGCAATTATTATAGAGAGAAATTATAGAGAGAAAGAAGAAGAGAAGTATGATACCTCACTATTCCAATATCCAGTTTCTTCTAAGGTAAGGGGTATTATTCTTTCGTATTCATGAAGAGAGTTATTTTCTTCCAATACTCGTAAGAGTTGTTATTCCATTCTTTATTATTATGTTGGAATAACATGTATATGAGAAGTACCACATACATGCTAAAATTCTTCTATTATTCTATTTTTTATTATTCTGTTGGAATAACCTGTCTGTGCGGTCTATCGCATGCCTGGTGAATTCTGTTGTTATTCCATTATTTATTATTCTGTTGGAACATCATGTCTGTGCGGATTACGCATGTCCTGGTTCCATTCTTTATTATTATGTTGGAACATCCTGTCTGTGCGGATTACGCATGACCTGGTTCCATTCTTTATTATTCTGTTGAGAATAACCTGTCTGTACGGTCTATCGCATGCCTGGTAAATTCTCTGATTCTGGTGTGTTTTTCAATTCTAATTAAGCAACCTATTTATAGGAGAATGGAAATGATACTATTTGAGCTCACAGTGAAGGGAAAGTCACGGGCGAATTCTTCGACTGATTTCGTTGAAAAATTTGATTTTACTATGCAGCACTGTGCAATAAAATATTCTAATTAAACAAAAACTTTTAAATAAAATATATTATATATATTATATATATTAAATATATATATAGCATGTGTCAAAAAAACTCACGAGTAACACTCTCGTGATCAGTTTTTTTTTCTTCCTTCCCATTTTGTCAAAAGTTATATATATATATATATATATATATATATATATATATATATATATATCCCTCCCGTGACTAAAATCTCCCCTCCCACATTTCATTTTCCTTCCACGTGGGCCCCACGTGTTCCCCTCTCACCAACATCTCATAATCACGTGTGGGTCCTATAATATTTATACTAAACAACTTTCTACCGATTATTTTAAAAATGGGTAGATGAGGATCTAAATAATAAGAAAAATTTATATTAAATACTTCATAAAAATCCCCTCAATATTTTTAACAATATTTATTATCATTATTATAATTCACAATATTTAACAACCAGGTCGTTCCCAGGAAAGAGGGGGCTTTCCAATAAGAATTTCTCCCTATTGGCGCGCAATTAGGTGACCAAACTTATCCTTGACAGAACTTCTAGACATCGTCAATATTATAAATAATAATATGAATAACTTGTCATCTCAATTATTGATTTAATAATATATAAAATATCGACAATAATTGAATCAAATAACGTGAGATATTATGCAGCAATTACTGTAGCAATAATTGAACAAAACTGAGTGACTTCTCACGTAAGCATCAATAATCAATACCATGTGCTACTATGCAACCACAAGTATTACTGTACTTTTACTACTGGGTAGTTCATCAGTTTTAACGGTAAAACTTCCGCCATTTATTTTCATAAAAAGATATTTCTGTCGTTTTCTCATTCCGACAATAATTTCGTTGTGGGATCCACCAATGATTGTGCCGTCATACGAATATTCTTCGACACAAAGAATATTCCTCGACCAATTAAATATAATATAACAACTTGCATACTTTGTAAAATTTATAAATATTACTCACAACTATAACATTATATCAAATCCACACAATAATACTTAAAAAAATATTTTGAGAAAATTAATCTTTATTCACAAAATTTGGGGTCTCACAGCTGTTGTCGAGAGCTACACAATGACATGGGATTAGAGGTTGTGCGAAGTCAGGAAGATGGGACCATGCCCTTGGTCTTCAAGTCTTTAAATTATTTTCGGTGTGCTGTCTTGTGTAGTAGTCACTCGGAATTAGAGCTATTTGGTTCTTGTAGGACACTACTGTGTAGAATGTATGTTGAAATGTCTTGAGACGGCGTGCATGTGGGATCGAGGTGGCAAAATAACGATTTTGCCCCTCACTGGGGTTATCTCCGGTTTGGGCTGATATAGAAGTCGTTGCTTAGGGTTATCTCTGAGATTGGGCTGCTGCAAGTGCTGAATGTCCTCAGGGTTGTTTTTGAGGTTTGCCAGACCTCCCGGGGTTATCTGCGGGTTTGGGACTTGAGTGCCTCGGGGTTAATCTCCGAGGTTGAAGCTAATTGCAAAGGTTGAAATGAGCTTTTTCGGGGTTATCTCTGGAACTGCAACTTCACTCTTCGGGGTCATCTCCGAGGTTGATGCTGAAACTCCCGGTGTTATTTTCGGGATGAAACTAATTATCCCGGGGTTATCTCCGAGATGAAAGAGCTTTCTCCGGTGTTATTTCGGAACTTGAACTGCATCCCTCGAGGTTATCTTCGAAAGACAATTCTGACCTCCTGCAATGTTAGTAACAAGAGTGTAAAAAAATTTCAAGTGTCTACAACCTTGAAGGCCCAAACTCAAGACCTGACTTGACATGATCAACGGCCAAAGCTTGACAAATTCAGACCGATCTATTGTGCAACTCTAGCCTACCCCTACCCGCTTATCTAGCTATTATATGTACAATGTTTTAAAAATTTCTATCGTCTATAATTTTCAATGTACCAGAACAATGTTTTTATGTTTATATTAGTATAAATAAATGTAGTGAATCAATATCATATTTATATGTTGTAATGTATAATGCAGCAATTTTTTCTCAAGGCATAAGAGGTGCTCTATGTGTGTAGAGTTTAATTTGTGAATTAAAAAAAAAGAGAGAAAAAGTTTAGATACTTTATAGGTTTCAATTCATGGGTCGGGTCGGGTCGGGTCGGGTCGAATAAAGGATTAACACTAATTAGCTGAGGGGCAGGGATGGGCCGTTACCAGGCCTAAAATGGAAAATGAGTTATTTATGTTTACATCAAAAGCACTAATTAATTGTGTTGGAGGGGCAACAAAGCACTATCTTAATTTAATTGAATGAATAAGAATAGAGAGGGTGTAATATCTTTTACCCTAAAATGTTTACATTAATTTGATTTAAAAAACATTTAATTCAAGAATAATAATAATTAAGGCATGTGATAAAACTGGAGGATTGAATTAATTTTATTTTTTAGGTTGTTAATGTTACTTCTTCTTCTTTGTTTTTTGAATTCAGAGTACAATTAATTTGATAATCGAATATATTATTATTATTATTATTATTATTATTATTATTATTATGTCTTTTTTAATGTTATCATTTACTAAGTAAGTGATTCATCAAGTTCTTACTTTCCATGTCAGTAATGGATATAGATTATTAATTATTGTTAAGGAATTTTTTTGCCATTGGACTGAACAGGCCCAAACAACCTAAAAAGTCATATATGAGGCCTACATAAGAGAGTGAATGGAAATTTCTCAGCCCAATACAATAGGCCCAAATGTGCTTATGGTTAGAAACTCACCCCCCCCCACCCCCACCCCCACCCCCACCCCCACCCCATCCCCATCCCCATATAAAGGAAAATCAGGCAACAAGAAGGGGTGGGTCAGTATCTGTATTGATCTATGCCAGAGGCCTCGTCTTCACAGTATCTATCTCTATTTGATTATCTGAATCCGGTTAGCATGGAGTTTATTTTTTGGTAAGTTGGTCAATTAACCAATAGAATACTGATACACATAGAATCTCGCCTACATGTCAGCACTCTATTGGCCAATTGACCAACTTACCTAAAAATAAACTTCATGCTAATCACTTCCTGATTATCTACTTCTTTCAAGTGAAACAAAATTAACCAATAACTTATATTAAGATTTTAAACAAATATCTACACATAATTCTATAATGAATGTTTTTCTTTGTGTATTTATAATCTCTTTTTTTTTTTTTAAAAATACTTTTTATCTAATCTATGTTTTTTAACATCCATACTTTGAAGTGATGTGTTTACAATGAATTACATAATAATTTCAATAAATTTTGAATCTCTCAACATTAAATTTAAATATATGATCTTACACTGTGACTAAAAATATAAATTTTACAAAAGTATCATCACCCTACAACTGTATATTTATTACAAATTGATTCCCTCCTTATACTATCCCGTGACTCTCCCCCCTCCTATTTCCCTTGTGACTCTCCCCCTCTTTTTCCTTCTTCTTCTTCCCGTGACCCCCCTTTTCCTCATTGCCTATATAAGGATTGCTCCTGAAGGAAAAATAAATAAGAAGAATTCTCTAAAGAATTTCTCTTGCTTATTCTCTCTAAATTTATGCAGCAATTATAAGAGTATATTTTTATACTTTGCTAAAGTTTTATAATACGTTATCAGCACGAAGCTCTAACCAACTGAGACGACCATCTTTAATGGATATGGAGGATATATGTTTAGCAGACAGTGCAACAACTCATACAATCCTTCAAAGTGAGAAATATTTTTTATAATTAATCAAAGCTAAGGGAAATGTATAAACTATCTCTGGCACATCAAATTTAATCGAGGGATTTGGAAAAGCTAGTTTCATGCTACCAAATGAGACACAAATTTTTATCAAAAATCACTATTGAAAGAAAAGATTGGCCAAAATGGAAAGATGTTATTCAAACTGAGCTATAATCTCTATTGAAAAGAGAAGTATTTGGACCAGTAGTCCAAACACCGCTGGGTGTAATCCCGATTGGAAACAAATGGGTATTTGTACGAAAGCGAAATGAGAAAAATAAAATTATGAGATACAAAGCCCAACTTGTAGCTCAAGGGTTTTCACAAAAACCTGGTATTGATTATCAGGATACATACTCTCCAGTAATAGATGGAGTTACTTTTCGCTTTCTGATAGGTATGGCAACTATGGAAGGTTTTGAAAACACGTCTGATGGATGTTGTAACTGCATACCTATATGACTCACTTGACAGTGAGATTTACATGAGAATCCCTGAAGGATTGAAAATGGCGAAATCACAAAGGCCCCATCACATATATTCAATCAAGTTACAATGCTCATTGTATGAGTTGAAACAGTCTGGTCGTATGTGGTATAATCGACTTAGTGACTATTTAATAAAAGATGGATATATAAATGATCAAGTATGTCCATGTATTTTTATTAAGAAATCACAAAGTGGATTTTCCATCATTGCTATATATGTGGATGATTTGAATCTTATATGTACTCCTGAAGAACTCACAAGAACTGCTACTTATTTAAAGGATGAATTTGAAATGAAAGATCTTGGAAAGACAAAATTATGTTTGGGAATACAAGTGGAGCATTTAGCATCTGGAATTTTTGTTCATCAATCCACATACGCTGAAAAGATTCTCAGTCAGTTTTCATATGGATAAAGCTCATCCTTTGACTACCCCGATATTGGTTGTTCGATCTTTAGAAGTTGATAAAGATCCATTTCGGCCTCTAGAAAGTGGGGAAGAAGTTCTTGGACCTGAAGTTCCATACCTAAGTGCAATAGGTGCTCTTATGTATCTTGCAAATTGCACATGACCTGATATTACTTTTGCTGTCAACTTGTTAGCAAGATACAATTCTTCTCCGACTAAGAGACATTGGGATGGGATCAAACACGTTTTGTGATACCTCCGTGGAAGTATAGATCTTGGGTTATTTTATCCAAGAAATTCAACGTCGCAATTGGTTGGATATGCCGATGCAGGATATTTATCAGATCCACACAATGCAAGATCACAAACAGGTTATGTATTTACATATTGTGACACAGCTATATTCTGGAAATCCACAAAGCAAACCATGACAACTACATCTTCAAATCACTCAGAAATTCTCGCTATACATGAAGCAAGCAGAGAGTGTGTTTGATTGAGATCAATTATTCAGTATATTCAAAAGTCATGTGGATTACAATCAATCAAAGACATTCCTATAATTCTGTATAAGGATAACGCTGCATGCATTAATTAACTTAGAGGAGGGTACATCAAGGGAGATAGAACAAAACACATTTCACCTAAATTCTTATTCACACATGAGCTACAAAAGAAGGGTGATATAGATGTGCATCAAATTCGATCATGTGATAATCTAGCCGACTTATTCACAAAGTCGCCACCATATGCAACGTTTGCAAAACTTCGGAAATGGATCGGAATGTGTCGTCTGAAAGACTTATGACAACATTTCATCAAGGAGTAAAGAATTTCTTTTGAGGGGAAGACTGTACTATTTTTCCTTAGTCACGGTTTTTATCCCAATGGGTTTTTCCTGACAAGGTTTTAACGAGACAGTCAATTAAGATATTTATGTAAAAGATATGTACTTTTTTTTCCTTCGTTAAGTTTTTCCCACTGGGTTTTCTTAACAAGGTTTTTAATGAGACATAATCTTCTATCGTAGGAAATCAGGAAAAATATTACAAATTGATTCCCTCCTTATGCTATCTCGTGACTCCCTCCTATTTCCCTTGTGACTCTCCCCCTCTCCTTTTCCTTCTTCTTCTTCCCGTGACCCCCCCCCCCCCTTTCCTCATTGCCTATATAAGGATTGCTCCTGAAGGGAAAATAAATAAGAAGGATTTTCTGAAGAATTTCTCTCTCTCTTTTATCTTGCTTATTCTCTCTAAATTTATGCAGCAATTATAAGAATATATTTTTATACTTTGCTAAAGTTTTATAACAATATTTACATATTATTAGTCAGGCTAAGACATTATTGACAATGAAAATAAAAGATGTTAAAGTAAAATATTTAAAAGTAGGACCCTTAGTCAAGCGAGATGCTCAGGTTCTAGTATAATATTTTACTACATAATATATATATATATATATATATATATATATATATATATATATATATATATATATATAGTTCGGATCTTAAGCTCACCACTTATCTAGCTCACCTTGTTCACCCATCTTTAGCGATGGATCGAGCGACGATTCGGTCCGTCGCTATATGTTCGATCTGTCGTTATATGTTGTCTGTCGCTATATGTTGTCCGTCAATATAAGCTAAGACGACAGTTCTATATATAGCGACGGACCGAATCATCGTCTGGTCCGTCGTTAAAGGGGGTAAGCAAGGTGAGCTAGATAAGGAGTGAGCTTAACATCCGGACCGCATATATATATATATATATATATATATATATATATATATATATATATATATATTATAGAGAAAAGGAATATGTGAACTTGTTATATTTAAACTTCTCTATAGATACATTCACTCATGAATGACATTTTTATTTTTCATTAACAAAAATAATAAAAAATGGTATACATTTCCATAAATATGTTACGAATAGTATAATAAGTTCTTAAAATATAAAATAAAGAAAAATAATATACATTTCCACAAATATGTTACGAAATATACATAATAAATTTTGATGATACAGTTCTTAATTTTAATTTTAATTTTTATTTTAATCTTATGCCTATTTTCACATAAATCGCATTTATAATTCAATTAAAACTTTGAGAATACATATAGTATAGCATGACTCCAAAACAAATAAAAATCAAACCTTAAACACGATTCCTCTATTAAGAAGTAGTACTAGTGTTCCACGAAACAAAAGGGGGTTTGTATTCCGGGGGGCAATGTTAATTGGAAAAGGAGAAACATTGAATGATGGGAATAGAATCCCATTACCTTTTTATCTCCCAAATTGTTGATGTAAAAGGATTAGATGTTCCTAATAAAAGGAAAAGCACTAATACAGAAGATAAACCCCATAATTAAAGAGAATTTGATTCCTTCCCACGCCAATTGAATGACTACTTAATTAATTCATTATCACACTTCAAATTTAATTCGAATTGCATATCCTTCTAAATATCCATAAGCACAAGCATAAGCATATTCCAATCCCAATTCCACTTTGATTTTTTTATATAAAGAAAATCAAAATACCAATATAAAAAGAAAAAAAGTCATGAGAATTACTCATTCCGTCCTATAAAAATAGTCTTATTTATAAAATTTATATTTTTATACATATATTTTTGTTGCATATTTATATATAAAAAATTAATCATAAGATCATTATTAATTTTTAAAAATTAATTAGAGATATTATCAAATTCAAAAGATAAAAAATTTATTAAAATTAATAAAATAATTAATCTTATAATAAATAGTATTTTAAGATATTTTTAAATATTTTTTCTTAATGACTAAATTTTTAAAAATGTTAATATTAAATTTTTTAAAAATATAATTAAAAACAAAAGATGTATTTCGTATAAAAATATATGATGGGAACTGTTAAATCCACAACAAAAAATGTTATTTTCACAACAAAAGTGTCGCTATAAATCCTATAGCTACAATTTTCACCGTCGCCATACATCTACATCGACACTTTTATTGTAAAAATAATAAAAAATATTGTGAATTTAACAATCTGTATGATATATTGATATATGAGACTGGTTGTTGGTTTACGGAATATTTGCCTAAACCCATTTTTTTTTAAAAAATAAAAATTAGAATGCCAAAAAAAGACATTGAAACATAAATCCGCCCCTTTAAATAAGCCAACATGTGGGATCTTTCAAGAAGACGGAGACTCCCAATTTCACTTTATTAGTCTCTCTGTAATATTGTGTTCTTTCTCGTGAAAGAACTTAATTATTTATCTTTCCTGTGTTCATCTTCACCTGGGTATCACGAAATTCATGCTCATTGCATTCCTTTTCTCTGTCTGTGAAAATTTCAGAAATGCACATTATTTTGATCTCAATCCGTCTATGCTTTAGTTCATCTTAAATTTCCATAAACCCAGTTCAATCTGTGAATTGTGGTTGAAATTCAGTCTACTTTTCGTGCCCTTCATAGTTATTTTCGTTGATTAATCGAAAAGTTGCTGTGCCAATTACTAAAGAATTAGAGTGAAGAAAAGAGTGAATAATGGCAAGTAGAAACTTGGAAAAGATGGCTTCAATTGATGCCCAATTGAGGCTATTGGCACCTCGAAAAGTATCTGAAGACGACAAGTTGGTGGAGTATGATGCTTTGCTGTTGGATCGATTTCTGGATATTCTTCAGTACTTGCATGGAGAGGATATTCGAGAAACGGTATTGAGTTTTACTTTTTTAATTTTGTTTTCACTATTTTAAGTATATATGTCTTTATTTAGCTTATGATTGAGTTAATTTATGGGAAACCCAGTTGAGTTATCATTGTTGGAAAATATAGCAATTAACAAGATGAATAATACAGTAAATACAGTAAATTGGAACAACTTAGCTGAAAAACCGAGGCGTAGCGTAGCTACTGTCCTAAAAAGTGATTTCAATCACATGTACAAATGGGCTGCCCGCGGTCACTCTCTAGGATTCAACGGAGAAGTCTCTGATTGTGTGAACTCATAGAAAGAGGCTTTGGACTTGTCTATGTGGATTGCCCAATTAACAGAGTATAAGAGCTTAGGATACACAGAGATAATATGGAGAAGAATAAAACTGTTATTGTTGGAAGAAGACGAAGAAGGTTGCAAAGAGTTTTTAAAGGAAACGCTTGGGTGTTACAGAAATAAAAATACCAATTAAATTGGGAGTTACATAAATAAATACTAATTAAATTGGGAGTTACATAAATAAATAGCCGATGTGGGACTTTAATAAAACCATAATTTTGAAGCATAACCAACAATCCCCCACATGATTCAAAATTATCAAAGAAAGAAAAATTAAAAGAAAATGAGAAGGACAATGGATTTTAGATACATAACGTCGATACCTTGTGGGTTTGAATCGACACTTAGTGGAACCTATTATCTATGATACAATCAATTTGACTTGCACGCATATCTAAAAATCCTGAATCCACACAAGTCCGCGATTGGACGCGTTCTAGGCCATGCGCCATATCCCAGATTTTCATAAAGGCTCTAGAGATAGGTGAACCCATCAAGTGTATACTGACATACACCACCCTTTAGGGCTATGAGTTTCATTAAGAATCTAAACGATTCATCCTTTTACAATTTGTCAGTAAGCACCACATGCACACAAGCTGTGTTACTCGGACACGGATGGAGTGTCCGGTTGGACACGGTATCCGACACGGGTACTTCTCAATTTTGCCAATTTTTTACACTAAAGTGAAGTATCCAAGTGAAGTATCCAATTTTTGGACACGGTATCGGACACGGGTACTTCAGGGCAAAGTGAAGAGTCCGAGTAACACAGCACACAAGAAGGGATATAAGTAATTGTAGTGCTATAATTAAGTAATTACGTGACTTGTTGTTACCCATTGAACCCAATTCATGGGATCTCCAATCACATGGGTGATGGGTTGGGTTTCCATCGCGTATTACTTACTCAAGATGTTGGCAATAGTCCATCCCTCTGGATGCTTCTTGAACACTCTTTTTAATCAATCCCTTTGTAAGCCTTTTCAGACCTTACAAATTCTATGGAAATAACATCGTTTACTGATCAGTCCTCATTCAATATTATGTCTCAAGCCACAACGTTATGTCTGCCAATAAATTCCTCAGTCACTCTGCTTTTGTACCTGTCAATTCTAATGCAATAAATTCAGATTTCATAGTAGATTTAGCAGTACAGTTTGTTTAGCAGATCTCCAAGAGACAACTCGTCCACTTAAAGTAAACACATATCTATTAGTGGAACTTGTTTCATCATTATCAGATACCAATCCCCTTTATGCACACACTAGAGTCACAAGGTATTCCTAATGGCTCTTCATTAAAGAAATTAAATTTCTTAAGATTCGACTCAATAAAAACAAACCATGTGCATTTTTATTAATTCTCATGCCAAGAATCAAGTTCTTTTTTTTCATGTCAAATTTGGAGAATAAAAATGTTTTAATAGTTTTCACAACTTTCTCATCAGTACCAAATATCAGCAAATCATCCACATAAATAAATAATCACATCACAATTTTCATGCTTTTGTATCTCATGCATATATCACATTTCTCATGCTTCACATTTTATGTATAATTCGAATTTTATACATGCTTCATCTTTCTCATATTGTACATTTATACATGCTTGACATCTGATACATGCTCCATAATGCTCATACTTCGCATTTCTCAAATTATATAGTTCTCATAGACTATTTACAATTATTATCACATTATTGCACGAAGTACACATTAAAACAATTCACAAGAATTTCACATAATGCTGAACATTTGAACATAACAACAAGTACTGAAAAACTTGCTTTAAAATTATCAATAGACCGGTCAGCTTTTAACTTCTTTTTAAACACCCAGTAGATTTATATCTTTTAGGCAAAATAACTAGCTCTCATGTATGATTACTCATAATGGATTCTAGTTCACTATTTATGACATCTTTTCAAAAGATTGCATCAAATGATTCCATTGCTTCTTTATAAGTTTTAGGGTCATCTCCAGTTATCAAAAGTCTACATGCAACACTGTTTGAAACATATTCAGTAAAAAATACAAACCATTGTTTATGTCCAATTTTATTCCCTTTTAAATTATGGTATAGCTACTTTAGCTAGATACCCCCACATTTTAAGATACCCCAAGTTAGGTGCATGTTCCTTCCATAATTGACATGATAAAGAGTCTATCCTTTTATGTGGAACTCTATTAAAAAATTGATTATTTAGAAAAGCAATCTTCTCCCCACATTAGAAGCTAATTAACATGACATTCATCATATCTTTAAGTGCTCTATTTTTCCTTTCTAACTAATTTTCAGCCTCAGTTTTATTTAATAAACATTTCTTCCGCTTCATCTTTTAAAGGCAATGAGATAAATTTGATTATATCTAGAATTATCATCATTGTTCACCATCTTTGCCACATGAATCCAAATTAACATAAAATAATATAACATAAAAACAGAAGAAAGACTTCGTCAGGCTTAGGAAACACAATTCATATAAATGCTCAATTATTTACCATTAATCTTTCAGCTCATAAGACGTGAATTTAGGTAATAATTCAATTAAATTACTAAAACCTGAATCGCCTCACTAGGAACAAGGGTACACGTGTTATTACAACATGATAATTTAATTCCAAGTACCAACAATTAATATTTCAAAAATATTAACAAAGGAATTAAATAACAGACAATATTACTCAATTAATACTTCAAGTATGCTATAAACACATTAAAATACTTCCATAAAATTTACAACAGTATCTTATCATCACCAAAGGTTACTGTAATTTTCTGGAATTTAATTGAAGATCATGCAAATTATCACAATTAATTAACTATTGCATAATTAAATTAGAGATTAGCTAAAATTATCCAAATATATTAATTTTCCAAAACTTCAGTGAAAATATTAATTTTATGCCAATAATTAATATCTGTTAAATTTCAGAATTTAATAATCACAATAACTATTTATTAATTGATTTCCATGATTAAACAATTCATAAAACATTTTCTGGATTTAAATAAAAATCTGTTAGGCGGGTCAGTCCGTGGGTCACTGGGTCGGGTTTGGGTACATGAGTCAGCCCAGAATTTTCAGAAAACCCATTTCACGATTCAAACTTTGACAAGCTATATCTCACTCGATATTTATCCGATTCATGCATATGTATGTATATATATATATGATCAGGAAATGATGAACTTCAAAATAAAAATAATTTGGTAAAATAAAATTCATCTGGTTAAAAATGGTGCTCCTTGTTTGGCTGATGAGATTCTGACGAAATTGGGAATTCAAATGTCTTTGAATCCATACATAAAAGCTTGCAGATGCTGCAGAAGCATAAATTTCTAAAATAGTAAATAAAACAAACTAAATTTACCTATGTAACTATCACCCATTAAACAAAATGAAATCAAATTTCAATAACTGGGAATCCCACAAATTTATATAGAAACACAAAGATGAAATCTAGTATCTACAGTTTGAATACTTCAAAATCTGGGAACATTTTTGAGAGACTGAGAAAGAATTGAAGAAAAGGGACGAGGAAGGACAATTACAAACAACACATTTGTGTGTACGGACAGATTTTGTAGGCTACTATTTTTTATTATTATTTTTTTAATGTACAGCGATGCCCCTGAAACCGGTTTCTTCTTTAACGAGCATACTATGGGATGCAAATAAATATTTGTTCATTTTTTTAGGATTTGTATGATCAAGACACTAGGCAGAAACCAGGATTTTAACCAAAATGCAGCTGTACAAACACATTTGCCATAACAAACATGACAAACAGAATCTACATCCTCATCAGAATCAATGTACATAATTAAGCCATTGATCCTTATGTTTTGGTTAAGCAAAAGTAGAGATAAAACTGTGTTGTATGTTAATCTGTACATAATTAATTTTGTTGGAAAATAGATTAAAAATCACTTTTTAGATTGTTGAAAAATATAGCAATTAACAAGAAGAATAATACAGTAAATTGGAACAACTTAGCTGAAAAACTGAGGCGTAGCGTAGCTACTGTCCTAAAAAGTGATTTCGCCTCCACTGATAACAATCACAGGTACAAATGGGCTGCCGACGGTCACTCTCTAGGATTCAACGGCGAAGTCTCCGATTCTGTGTACTCACAGAAGGAGGCTTTGGACTTGTCTATATGGATTGCCCAATTAACAGAGTATAAGAGCTTAGGATACATTATTGTTGGAAGAAGACGAAGAAGGTTGCAAAGAGTTTTAAAGGAACGCTTGGGAGTTAGAGAAATAAAAATACCAATTAAATTGGGAGTTACATAAATAAATACCAATTAAATTGGGAGTTACATAAATAAATAGCCGATGTGGGACTTTCATAAAACCATAATTTTGAAGCATAACCAACAATCATGAATATTTATTTGTTTGATGAAATTTTAGTTAGTTTTGTATGATGCCCACTCTGCATTACTGTGAATGTATACATCTTTTCTTGTTTATTGTCCAAGATTGTATCTTTTTACTTGATTTTGAGTGCAAATTTGTTTTTCTTTTCGGTTTCTAGAGATGTCCGCTTTGCAGTTAGACCAAAATAAAAACTAAAAAGTAAAAAAGGTGTTATATTTTATCCTTTTTTGATGATTATAATTTATGCATTCTTCAGTTAATTTTGATTACTTGTTTGTATATTTTTCTGTTTAGGATTAAATTTACACTTGCTTTACACTTTCACTAATAAAACCACTTCTGATTACTGGTGTAAGATAGTGTTCTTCCATAACATCATAGAAGTTTGGCCTTTTTTTTCTCTATTTTTTTGTTTGATGCTGGTGTCTGAGATAATGGTTCTGCATTGACCTCAAAAGCAACTCTTCATTTGCTTTCCACAATCTTTGTTTTGGTGAAGCCTACTGACTTTATCTTGCTTCATGAATTACCAACTATAAATACTACTTTTTTCCTTCTCTATTTTTTATAATATTTATTTTTTTTCTTACTGTCAAAACCGACGTTCCCATGGAACTTTAAGCATAAGTGTCTGCTCTTATGTTTTCTTATTTATTTATTACCTTTTTTTGGTGGTTCTATCAACTACTGACTAGGTACAAGACTGTTATGAGCTATCTGCTGAGTATGAAGGTAACAATGACCCCAAAAAATTGGAGGAGCTTGGGAGAATGCTGACGAACTTAGATGCCGGGGATTCTATTGTAGTTGCCAAGTGCTTCTCCCACATGCTTAACTTAGCCAACTTGGCTGAAGAGGTTCAGATAGCTTACAGACGAAGGATCAAGTTGAAGAAGGGTGATTTGGCTGATGAGGCCAATGCAACAACCGAATCAGATATTGAAGAGACCTTCAAGAGACTTGTGGGGGAATTGAAGAAGACCCCAGAAGAAGTTTTTGACTCTTTGAAGAACCAGACAGTGGACTTAGTCCTCACGGCACATCCTACACAGTCTGTCCGCAGATCTTTGCTTCAGAAGCATGCAAGGTCTGTTTTCACAGTTCCATCTAGCCAACAGAACTATAGTTATGTTCCTTTACCAAGGTTTCTATTAACACTTGCTTCCTTCATATCTTTTCCAGGATTCGAATTGTTTGGCTCAGTTGTACGCTAAAGACATCACTCCTGATGATAAACAGGAGCTTGATGAGGCTCTTCAGAGAGAGGTGTGTATTTTAAATGTTGGGTTCCAGTTTTCAGTTTGAGAATTTTGTTTAGGCTAGTCATTTAGTGGGAAATATACATATTTACAAATTACAACTGAACAGATTTATAGTACATTCTGTTGGAGTCTTAGAATTAGTGAGTATAGGAAGCATAGTTTGGCAACCACTATTATCTTATCAGGTATCCTCCCTCTATCTTTACAAAAGTTTGAAATCTGGAATCCATAATGTCTTTAATCCTCATTTCTGATTTTTTAGAGTTCAGCATGAATATGAACATGGTCTTTTTTGGGTGGTGAGGGCGGAGGTTAAAAGAACTGTGATTAATGTATATCCAACCTTGTATGGAAAACAAGTTTTTTATTTAGTAATGTTAGAGGTCTCAATTTTTTGGTCTCAAATGGATCTTAAATGACATGACATTGAGTATTTTAATCATAATTTATAGCATAATCAATCACATATGATCTACCAACTTATGGCGACACATCATTTGACACACTTTTTGAGACCACTAGCATCACCTTTTTTTTCCCACCGCCCTACCATGCAACTTTGAATATATATATATATATATATATGTATGTATATATAGGGAAATGATCCATGGAAAACGTTAGTTCTTGACACTGTTTCAATTAACTGTTATCCAGCCGTCCAAAATTAGAGTGAATGGCTGAGATGAGGGCCCATCCGCTACTCCCTTTAGCAGCCAACCAAATTCTTTTATGTTGACCGCTACTCCCCTAGCGTAGCGGCTAACATAAAAGAATTTGACTTAATTACTGATTATCCTTATACATACTACTTATTAATCTACTTATTAATCAATAAAATAAAATAATAAAAAATTATAAGGATAATCAGTAATTATCTTTATACTTATCCTTATACTTATTAATAAAATTAGTATGTATAATGATAATTACTGATTATCGTCTTATGATTTTTAATTATAAATAGAAATAGTGATTGAATTTATATTATAAGGATAATTATTTGAGTATGAATATAATATAAATTCAATCACTATTTCCTATTTATAATTAAAAATCATAAGACTATAATCAGTAATTATCCTTATACATACTTATTTTATTATAAGTATAAGGATAAGTATAAGGATAATTACTAATTATCCTTATAATTTTTTATTATTTTATTTTACTGATAAATAAGTAGTATGTATAAGGATAATCAATAATTAAGCCAAATTCTTTTATGTTGGCCGCTACTCCCTCTAGCGGCCAGTCAAAACACAGTCACGGTCGTTTTGACTGGCCGCTAGAGGGAGTAGCGGCCAACATAAAAGAATTTAGCTGGCCGCTAGAGGGAGTAGCGACTAGACCCTCATCTCAGCCATTCACTCTAATTTTGGAAGGCTGGATAACAGTTAGTTGAAACAGTACCCAGAACTAACGTTTTTCATGGATCATTTTATATATATATATATATATATATATATATATATATATATATATATATATGAAATGAGATGAATGTTGCATCATAGTTATTAAACTATTGACACATGTTTAAAGAGGGATGTTGACAGCTGTGAAAGTTTTTAAGACTAAATTGACGTGTTTTTATAAGAAACAAAATATGCATCTCTCTCTCTCTCACACACACATTCATTCTTGTTCATAGTGAGGTTTCACCTGACAGTCATTTGCTTCTTGAGAACTACTGATAGTTGGAGCTTAGAGGAGTGTATGGAAATATAAGTGGGCATTACTTGTGTTATAAAAAAATTCCGTCTATTTTGTACTATATTCTAGATTTCTAACAGAATTATTAAAGATGACTTTACTGTAGTGCTTGCTTGAGTTTACCTCATTGCAGTATACAATTAGAACTTTCAGAAAATTCCACCTTGAGCTTGTTACAATCAAACATAACTGGTCTGCGAACTTTTTTGTAAATAAGTTTTCTGCAGTAAATATGTATGAATATAAGAAACAATCCTCGCTTAAATTAGTGTTTTTCTTTTCGCTTCTGTTGACCAACTTCTTTCAATGTTGCTTGTAGATACAAGCTGCATTTCGCACTGATGAAATCAGGAGAACTGCACCAACTCCGCAAGATGAGATGCGAGCAGGAATGAGCTACTTCCATGAGACAATTTGGAAGGGAGTGCCTAAATTCTTGCGCCGTGTGGACACTGCTTTAAAGAATATAGGGATAAATGAACGAGTTCCTTACAATGCCCCTCTTATTCAATTCTCTTCTTGGATGGGTGGTGATCGTGATGGTATACCCTTTCAACAAATAATTATTTTATGAACATAGTTTTCTACAAAATTTTCATTTGTCAAGTATGTAAACACCTAGGTGATTTTAATTTTATAGACTAAATAGAGGGTAGAAAATAGTTGAAACTTCTTTGGCAAGACTCAAATATTCTTTGTTTAACTTATGCTTCATTTTTTATGAGTACTCCTTTACCTTATATTATTTGGTACAGCTGGAAGGAATAGAAAGTAGGGGTGGTGAAGAGACCCGGTATTTTGTAATTTTACCATAATACCTGTAAGTATCAGTCCTTGTACACCGACTTTGTATTCAAAAAGGTCTATTTCTACTCTCGTCATACTTATCAGAAAACATTAAACAAATAAAATTGAGTATTATCAAGTATGTCCCCAAGTCAATCTCTTTCCTTCAACTTTATGGTGGAAGAATTTTGTGCGCTGGGAAGGGGAGGGCTGCCCTCGCTTTTACTTCCATTCACCTTTTCCTTTCTAACAAGCAAGAGCAATAACCTATTGACTTCCTCTTTTACCTCCACTCGTCTATGCCCTCCACTTCTACTTCCTACCCACAAGACTAAATCATTAGTTTCTTAACTAGTCTGTTTCAATAATAGTTTAAGAATGGAGAAACAGTAAAATATTTTGTTTCATGGTGTGAGTTAAACTTAATTTAATCGAAACTTCTTCCACTAGAAAATCTTTGCAGCCTTGAAGGACCAAAAAATCTCTAGAAGTATTGAGAAAACAGTGTTGCGTTATAGGGTTTAAAGATATGCACAATCTTGTATTTTTGAGGGACCTGTATGAATAGTATTTTATCCCCAATACATGAAACATTAGATGCAGTAGTCATGTTCCTGTTATCTTGACTGCAAGTTCAATTGCTAGTCTGAGATCTAACGATATGGACTACAGCTAATCTTAAGCAGGTCTTCAAAGGCTGTGTTTATTTTTCCAATCACGCTTACAAGTCAAAATAATGTCAAAGTTATTTGACCTAGAATAATGCACGTCTCCAAAATTCTTGTCCGTTGCTATACTTAGATTTATTTGATGTGGACTCCAGGAAACCCAAGGGTGACTCCTGAAGTTACTCGGGATGTCTGTTTATTGGCTAGGATGATGGCTGCAAATATGTACTTTTCCCAGATAGAGGATCTTATGTTCGAGGTAACAAAAGGAATCTTATGGTTCTCATAAATGATTATTCATGGAGAAAATTACTGACAGTGGATTTTTCATGCCCAATGTATCACTTCTCTGTTTCCAAACTATTATCTTCGCAGTTATCAATGTGGCGGTGCAGCGATGAACTTTGTGCTCGTGCAGATGAACTTCATAGGACATCAAAGAGAGATGCAAAACACTATATTGGTATGTACTTTGCAGTTTTGGAATTTGTTTTGAACATCTATTAAAAAGTGATTAAAAATTCAAATGAAAAAAGCTTGAAGATCTTGTAAAATTCCCGGAGGCTCCGTTTGGAACCTGGAAAACTTGAGGGGAAAGGAAGGAAAAGGAAAAGAAAATCCAATTCAAGCATTTTGATTCATTTTTACACTATATTTTAACATTGTTCCTTATATTAGATTTCTTAAATTTATAGATTGTTAGATATAACTTTTGTTGAGATAGATTTTTTTCTTTTTTATATTTATTTTTGTTTTCCTTTTCTTTTCTTTTCCTCCGCATTTCCAAGTACCAGACGAAGCCTGAATGTCTCTAGATTTTTGAAAATATTTAATAGTAAGAAGTGGTTTTAAGAATGACTAATGTTTATGTTAAATTTTAGATACCTACTACGAGAGAGCAGCCTGCACAATTTCACAAATAGTTTGTGTTAGTTTGTTTTATGTTTTAATTTGGGTGTTGCTCAAATCCGCTTTTTCCTTTTGTGCTGTTGGTATTTTTTGTATACTATATGTGTATGTGGAGTAGGCTGGGTTATAGAAGATATTGCCTGCTTAGATCACAATTGGTCATGGGGAAAAATCTCAATATTTTTAATTTATAATGCTGAGGTTTATCCTCATCAATCTTTATGTTTCAGAATTCTGGAAACAAATCCCACCAAATGAGCCCTATCGTGTTATTCTTGGTGATGTGAGGGATAAGCTGTATCATACGCGTGAACGTTCTCGTCAAATATTATCCAATGGGATCTCTGATATTCCTGAGGAGGCAACTTTCACTAATGTTGAGCAGGTCAATTCATTCCATAAACTTTATAAAACATGCCAAATATGACTGCAATCCATATCATTTTTTGTGTGTGGAGAGAGCAGTATATAATTGGTCTGTTTGTTCTGATTATTATATAAACTGTTTTCATTTGCTTGGTTGAGCAGGTTTGTTTGTTGCTTCTATGTCATTCACTAGTGACCATGTTTAGCTGTTAGGCTATGTGTCATTCGGATCTAGAATATTAGACATTCTGTCTAAATTCCACTGAAATGATACTATAACAAAGAGTATCTACATGTTATGTTGTAGAGTCCGGGCTGTGAAAATGACAAATGGAAGGCAGAATGAGCCAGATTATTCTAAAATTAGAATCTGTACCTCATATAATTGATGAAATGTATGTTGAAGTGAATTAGGTTCTGAACAATATATATACATTATATATGCTGATTCAGAGCCTATGCTTGTGTTTGTCGGTAAAGTAGTTTATGACTATTTACTTGAGCCTGTACTAGGAGATAACAAATTACATAATTCATTATTGATGGGTTAATTACAATATTACATAAATTAACAGCGTGCAATCCAATTTGAGGATCAAAAATTTCAAAATTGTAGTAATTTATTAATGTAAAGTTCCTCTATATATTTAACCATCAAAAATTGGATTGCATGCTGTTACTTTATGTAATATTGTAATTTAACCCATCAATAATGAATTATGTAATTTTTTATCTCCTAGTACAGGCTCAAGTAAATAGTCATAAACTACTTTACTGACAAACATAAGCATAGGCTCTGAATCAGCCTACGGTTCAATTTACAGGTTTACCATAAAAAATAATTCTGTCATGAGTTCAGGGTTTATGTATTACCCTTACTTTGTAGGAGGAAAATATAGTTCCCTTTGACTCTCATATTTTATGTGATTATTTTTCTGTCATGAGATCTCAGGACTTATCTCTTCATATGTGTCTTATCCATCCTGGTTCAGTTTACGGGTTCTTTTGCTGTATTTTGGCATGAATTTTATGAGATACCAAAAACATATTTATGTTTTCAATATATTATTGCATTTTCATCATGTGTTTACATTATATTTTGAATTTTTAAGAACATACTGAAATTTGTTTATGGCATATCTTGAAATCCGTGTCAAAATTCAAACAACAAGATATAGTCATTTAAGGTGGGATGGAAGGAGTAGTACATAAATATGTTGTGCATACACATCTAAATCTGAAGGTATTAATTGTGGATTTATTTTGCCTGTAGTTTCTGGAGCCTCTTGAGCTCTGTTACAGATCACTCTGCTCGTGTGGTGATCGGTCAATTGCTGATGGAAGCCTTCTTGATTTCCTACGGCAAGTTTCTACCTTTGGGCTCTCACTTGTGAGACTTGATATCCGGCAAGAATCAGATAGGCACACGGATGTGATGGATGCTATCACAAAGCACCTGGAGATTGGATCCTACCGAGAATGGCCAGAGGAACGAAGACAGGAATGGCTCTTATCTGAACTCGGCGGCAAACGCCCTCTGTTTGGTCCCGATCTTCCTAAAACTGAAGAAATTGCTGATGTGTTAGACACCTTTCATGTCATTTCCGAACTCCCATCAGACAACTTCGGTGCTTACATAATTTCAATGGCAACTGCTCCATCTGATGTTCTTGCTGTAGAGCTTCTACAACGGGAATGCCATGTCAAGATTCCACTAAGGGTTGTGCCTTTGTTTGAGAAACTAGCTGATCTTGAGGCTGCACCTGCTGCTGTGGCTCGTCTATTCTCAATAGATTGGTACCGAAACCGGATCAACGGAAAACAAGAGGTCATGATTGGGTACTCGGATTCAGGCAAGGATGCTGGCCGTCTTTCTGCAGCTTGGCAATTATACAAGGCTCAAGAGGAGCTTATAAAGGTTGCAAAGAAATTCGGGGTAAAGCTTACAATGTTCCATGGACGCGGAGGGACAGTTGGACGAGGTGGGGGTCCAACCCATCTTGCTATACTATCTCAACCACCAGATACAATTCATGGGTCGCTGCGTGTGACCGTTCAAGGTGAAGTTATTGAACAATCATTTGGTGAGGAGCACTTGTGTTTTAGAACACTTCAAAGATTCACGGCAGCTACGCTTGAGCACGGAATGCATCCTCCTATCTCACCAAAGCCAGAATGGCGTGCACTACTGGATGAGATGGCAGACATTGCTACAAAGGAATATCGTTCCGTAGTCTTCGAAGAACCTCGATTTGTTGAATATTTCCGCCTAGTAAGTTTCCTTCATATCTTTTCATCTCTTATCCTTTTGCTAAAATTGAAATATAGTAACAAAACCTCTTAATATTCAAAACAATTTTCAGTTTTCGCTGACTATCTCCATTCGGTCACTGTTTTGTTAAATCTCTCTGTTGAATAATTTCACTGATAGCTAATTTATTACTGTGTTGCTAATTAGCATTAGTTACCTGTGAAATTTATATTTCTTTCTGGTTCTGAAGTATTCTTGAGGTTCTATTATATTCTATTATCTGCACCATGAAGCATACAAGAAAATTGGTTTATCATTGCATGTCCTTATAATACTCAGGCAACGCCAGAGTTGGAGTATGGTCGCATGAATATTGGTAGTCGTCCATCAAAAAGGAAGCCGAGTGGTGGAATAGAATCTCTTCGAGCAATCCCATGGATTTTTGCATGGACCCAGACGAGGTTTCATCTCCCAGTATGGCTTGGCTTTGGAGCTGCATTTAAGCATGTCATTGAGAAGGATATAAGAAATCTTCAAATGCTCAAGGAGATGTACAATGAATGGCCTTTCTTTAGAGTGACAATTGATTTGATTGAAATGGTGTTTGCCAAGGGAGACCCAGGGATTGCTGCTTTATATGATAAGCTCCTAGTCTCAGAAGATTTATGGCCATTTGGAGAGCATTTAAGGGCAATTTTCGAAGAAACTAAGTGCCTTCTCCTTCAGGTAATCATTAAGAAAAATTTAGTAGTAGTAGATATATAAGTTTGCCTTTCCTTTTTTCCCCAGCTTGTTCTGATTTGCTTAAGACTATTGAATGCTAAGAAATTTGGAAATGCTGATTGTATACATATTATGAAGGATACAATTTTATTTTATTTTTGAAAAAAAAATCTCAATGCAAAAAAACAGGCTGGCAGAAAAATTACACATACTGTACAAAATATTTATACCATGATCATAGCCATTTTTATGTCTTTATATCCTCCTTACCAATATTAGAGATGCATTTTCATTTTAAGTCCTTTCCAAAATTAGAGTTTTAGACTGAAAAATGACGTCGCTACTAAATTCGAACTGATGTTGCGTTAAAAGTTGTCTTTTTACGAGTGTATCTCTAGATTTGGAAGGAAGGGACTATAACTAAAGAATGTATGTTGTCCTCCATTCCTCAACTTGTTCTACCTTTCATTTGAATGAAGCAATTGCAGGTTTTTATGAGAAGTGATTTGTCTTGTAGATTGCTGGGCACAAGGATCTCTTGGAAGGAGATCCATATTTGAAGCAGAGACTCCGACTTCGTGACTCATATATCACAACACTGAACGTTCTCCAAGCCTACACATTGAAGCGGATACGTGACACCAGTTATGACGTGAAGGTGAGGCCGCATCTATCAAAGGAAATCATGGAATCGAGCAAACCAGCTGCTGCAGAACTTCTGAAGCTGAACCCTATGAGCGAGTACGCTCCTGGACTGGAAGATACTCTTATCTTGACCATGAAGGGTATCGCAGCTGGGATGCAGAACACTGGCTGAGAGACCTGGTTGTTTGATTCGTATCTGATAATTAATAAGTTTATGAGAAAACAATGATATGACCATATGATGTTTATTTTACTGTGAGCTGTAAATTGGCATCCGAAATCACCCTTTTAGTCTGCTTTTAATAAAAAAAATAGGTACCAATAGCTTTTTCATTAAGAGCTCATGCTTACAATTTGTATCATTAGCTATTTCATTAAGTGATCATGCTTACTGGTGTGGGAAAACGAAGATTGGTCAGCCAGAAAAAGAGAAATTAAAAATAAAAAGGGACATGATCCATTGAGATCGGTAGTAATCACATGAGAGAGATGCAACTCCCATTCCGCCTCTCTCGCATCGCATAATGGCTATGTAGAATTAATTTCCACGCTACTCGTTGTGCATGGCATGGCCAACCAATTAAATTTTAAATTATTGTGTGTCAGTGCGTGTGTGTGTGTATATATATATATATATATATATATATATATATATATATGTGTGTGTGTGTGTGTGTGTGTGTGTGTGAAAAATGTATGTACACAGTTGTTTATTACACAGTAGGTTATGACGACTATTTTTTGGGCTATAGCGACGGTTTCATCCGTAGTCATAGCTATTCTGGGCTATGGCGACAGTTTAATGTCGTTATAGCCCAAAAAATCTGTCGTCATAGGTCTACTGTGTAATACACAGCTGTGTATATACATATAGCCATATATATATATATATATATATATATATATATATATATATATATATATCTAATAAAATACAAATGATTTTGAATTTCCCGCTCACTTAATAAATCATCTGGGCCGTATAAAGTTTGGGATAAATCCCATCGTTCATACATCTATCTAATAAAATACATCTATCTATCTATCTAATAATCTAATAATAATTTAATAAAATACAAATGACTTTAAATTTTCCGCTTACTCAATAAATTATTTTGGTCGTTCAAAGTTTGAGATAAATTATATTGTCCATACAGTGCCGGAGGCACGGGACCTAGCTAGTATATATATATATACACTCAAGAGAGTAAAAGTCAATCAGTGGTGCACATTGCTTCAACAGCATTTCAATTGGATTAACAAAAATTCTAGGCTGACCGGCTTTTAGTGACATTCTCACCGACCGTTTTTTTTGTAATGTCTCCCAAATAATTTATAAGATTTATTGGAACTGAAATTTTTACAGAATAAAGTGATTTGGATGTCATTTGGATACATGTAAAAAAATATGCCTGTACAGTCTGCACTGGCATATTTTTTATATGTATCCAAATGACATCCAAATCACTTTATTCTGTAAAAATTCTAGTTCCAATAAATCTTATAAATTATTTGGGTGACATTACAAAAAAAACGATCGGTGAGAATGTCACTAACAGCCGGTCGACGTAGAACTGCTCATTGGATTAATTAGTGGCAAATAGAAGCTGCCTAACCTAACCTAGCCATAAATAATTAGAGGAGGAGACATGGAAATAGAGTCGGTGGAGAAGTAGTGTATATATAATTACAAGTACATCATTTGATCTATCAGCTGCATTTTCAAACCAAATTAAACGTACGTCCTCAGCGTATTCTCATACTCGGATATATATCATCACGACGGTAAGCTCTCACACACATACACATGTATATGGTCATATACAAATGATCAGTTATATAAGCATCCGCCATTTAATTAATTAATTTGTTGTTAATTTAGACCACAGAAATGCAAGTACATATGGATTGCCCTGGCTGCCAAGCCAAGATTAGGAAAGCTCTTGAAAAGCTTAAAGGTACCTAATTAAATCTCCTAGCTAAGCTAAGCTACTTACTTATCAAATTAATTAATTACGAGTATATACTTTCCCAAGAATTAATTAATGCCCTTAAATTTATCAAACTCCTCAATTCATATATACATACAGGAGTGGACAATGTAGATATCGACATGGCCATGCAAAAGGTGACTGCCACCGGATGGGCGGACCAGAAAAAGGTTCTCAAGACCGTTAGAAAAACCGGCCGGAGAGCTGAAATCTGGCAGTTTCCTTACAACCCCGACCTCCGTAATCATAATTACAATAACAATGGTCCATCCACCTATTTTGCTCCTCAACCAACTGCCTCCTCTTACAACTACTACAAGCATGGTTACACTAATTATAGTCATGGAAGTAGTAGTCATTATCCTTCGCATTCGTCCTCCATTTTCGGACACCAAACTGGTGCTGCGTTCAGTGATGAGAATCTTAATGCTTGTTCGATTATGTGATCAATATTGTACTATAATATCTTACAAAATCTCTCTCTATATATATATCCGCTAGTTAGTTCCTTTTCGTACGGTGATTTATCAGATTGAATATCACCTTCAAAACAGACTGAAATCTCACACGATTGGTCCAGTGATCACCATGGAAGAAGACGAGCTAAGCTGACCACCAGTTGCACAATCACCACTCTTACCCTTCTCAGTACGGTGATCATCAATCGCTGAAGAATAAGCCGATTCCGTTCCTTCCATTAATGTCGGCACCTTTTTTGCCTTCTTTTTCTTTGGTTGCAAATTAGAATTTGGGGGTTTGAATAAAGTGATAGAGCATTCTTTCCCGTCGAGGTCGAATTGGTCCTTGATTGCCTTTGTCCTCAATTTCCGCTGCTTTTTCCCCGACTCTGATTTCGTCGCAGACGCAATGCTATTGGCAATTTGGAGGTTCATTGAATCGTAGTTCACCGAATTTAGGGTTTTGAACGAAGTGACAGAGCATTCTATCCAGCTGAGGCCGATTAAGTCCTTGATTGCCTCTTCCGGAGTGATAATGCGCACGAAGATATGTGATCGTCCTTAAGTGTGGACCGAGTCAGATCCATCATCTCAATTGATTCAACCGCATCCATCAGTGCTTTCTGTGATAATACGAAAAAATCAAACAAACAAACACGTACGTAATTCTAGAGAGAGAGAAACGATTAACAATTAGAAAGGAATTTATAGATTGGAATAAAAGCTTGCCTTCCTCAGAGCTTCTTAAATCCGTGCATCCTGACAATCTGTCACAATTACCAAGTCAAAACTATAAATAAATCAAAAAATTGCAAATTCAATGTTGAACGGAGAAGCTGCGGTCTCTCATGAAAACCGTTCACATTTTTTGCGGCTCATGAAATCGATCAACCGAAGAAGAACAATTTCAAACATAATTCACTACAATTAGAAAACAGATATTAGAAAATGACGAATCGACAAAACTTCATCATGATCTACGCATGAGGCTAAATCTACACTAAATGTAGAATAGATCTCTGGGCTCATAGATTCTGAATATTGTATTTCAGATGTATATGTGTGGAGAGAGAGAGGATAAATTACCTGATTGAGATAATTGATGGTGAGATCCAATTGCTTATGACTGTTAGTGAAATCGAGGTACTTCTGTAGCGTTAGATTGTTCCTCCTCCTCCTCTTGTTTCCTAAATCTGATTCTCCACAGGGAAACTCCATTGCCATTTCGTGATCTCTGTGTGTGTTTTCTGCGCGGTGACGGTGTTAAGTTTTTGGATTCTCTTGGTTCTAATAGTTTATTGTTTAGGATATAAATTTGGCGCGATTGTTTTGAAAATAAGAATGAAAGTTCTGGAATCACGTGAGTTACTCTTTCATTTTTTATGAACCATATTGACACAAAATACTCGAACTTACTCTAAAATATATATAGGATGAAGGTGAAAGTTTCATTGAAATGAAATGATTAATGGTATCCAAAAAAATTTCAATATATTATACCCAACTTTGTTTATATTATTGTTGGCACTTGGTGGCACATGCGATAAGTGTAAATTATGTGAGATAAAATAAAAAGATTATTATTACTATAAATCATTCAAAGACAAGTTATATAAGTTATAAGATATATGACAAGTATACAAAAAATCTATTAAAGTCTTTTACTTATTTTATGGAGTCTATAAAAGTCATTTAAAAAAAAATCTTTAAAAGTCATTAAAATTCATAAACTCTACAAAAATCTGTCACTTAAAAAAAGTATTTAAAAATCTTAATTGAATACATCTCGTAACTTTGCAGTTTAGTATGACAGTTGGCCAAAATTGGATGAAAATAGGTAAAGAAGAATCAACCAAAATAAATAAATAAAAATGGGCTCCATAAATCACATCTAGCCTCATCTCTACAATTATAAAACTCTCAACACAACAAAAGAAGCAAGTATTATTCCAATAATTAAGCACAACCGCAAACCCAATTGAAGGGTGGTGAACTGAACTGAACTAAACATACATACATACATACATACATTAGATGATTTTTCATGGCCGGACCGGAGGAATGAGAAGAGAGTCCAGTCCAGTCGGTGTTTGGAGACAACGGCAAAAGCAAGAATGAGTAGTACTACATTTTAGTATCACAGATAAAACTTTGAAAGAATCAGGAGTATGGAGGATAGAGAGAATGAGTTGAGAGAGACAACTCAACTGGCTGATGATCAAATGGGAGCAAAATGAACACAAGTTACTTAATTTAATTAATATCAATCCCCAAAATAAATATAATCAACAAGATAACACCCAAAAATTGTTATCAAGGAGGAAACAATTGAATAATAAATAAATAAATCTGTCATTTAATTCAACTATAAGATGATACTTAGAAGGTTATACATTTGTATCCCAGGGAAATTGAACAAATAACAAAAGTCAATAGAGATAAATAAAACAAGTGATAGAAATTGCCAACTGATAAATTATTACCTTACCTATCAAAGAATGAAATTACTACGGATTTATGTTGCATGAAAAATACTGCTATTTCCTGCCTAAATTGAGGTAAGATTGGATAGCAGAACTTGAGAGAGTATGAGCTGTATGACAATCAATAACTGCCAAATGAACAACTCCACAACCTGATGGCAAGGGCAGCAGATCATCTCCTTCACCTTGCCACCGTCTAGTATATGTTAAAGATCGTGACAATTCTTGTGGCTTCTGCTGGACTCTGCTCTCGATCCACCAGGTGAACATATCACACCATTAACCCTGTCAGAACCAAAAAATGGCCCTGCATCAACCGGCTTCATATTATAAATATCATCCCGACTACATTTTTTAAGTGCATCTTGCGCCCGGGAAAGAGATTCAGCAACCTCACTATCCCTTGGGAGTTCCCTCCTTAAGACTTCATAGTCTCTAACAGCATCTTCCCATCTTTCAAGCTATAACACCCACAAGGGGAAAAAGAGGAAAGAAAGTAAAATACCATCCACAATACAAATTCCCAATAAATTAAGATAGCTGAAAAGAAATATATGAGCCGATTCACCTTCGCATTTGATACAGCCCTCCTAAGAAGAGCTTTTGTGTAATTTGGCTGGATCTTGAGGGCATGATTGCAGTCCTCCACAGACTGCTCCCACAAACCAAGTTTAGACCAACAAACTGCCCTATTGCAATAGAGTATAGAGTTGCACAAATCATATTTAAGACCTTCACCATAAGCAGAGCATGCCTCGGTGAATTTTCCTGCACTGAATAGATCTTTACCCTGGGAACGGGCTCGAGATACCAACTTCACATTATTCAGCAACATTGCAACTTCTATGTTGTTAAAATCAATAAGCCAAGCCTTCTCTGCTGCTGCAGCTGCGTTCTCAAACCTGAAAGAATTTTACCAGTCTCAGTCACACCAGAGCCACAAGCATTTTCCTTATCTGGTGTGTTAAAAAGCTAACCTTCCAAATGCCATGTCCACTTTTGCCCGGACATACAGCACATAAGCTTCAGAGAGTACTCCAAAAAACTTTGTTTGTGAGCAGGAAGCGGGACAAGGTTCTAATTTAGGAATGTCAGATAAACTAGAGTCAGCATCTGCATGTTGCTGGAGCTTCAAAAAGGCCTCCGCTTTACAAGCAACTATCTGTAACATCAACTGTTCAGAAATCCAAAATTTTTCATAAAAATTGGAAATAATAAAAGAATGTATCATGCTTATCTTAACCTGGGGGGAAGACACAGCTCCAGCTACCATGGCTGCATCACATTCCCGTAGTACTCCCTTCCAGTCACCTATCTTTCTAGCATCCGTGCATCGGCTAATATGCTTCTCCAATGAATGCAATTTCTGCTGTTCAGTTCTGTCAGGCTGTTGCCCATGAAAACAAAGGTGACGTCGGGCATTTTCAATCTGTCCTAACCTGTAGACACAAGGTCAAAGCAATTTCAACCATTTGTGGAACTACTCTACAGCTTGACGTGTGAGACAGACCAAAACAAATCCCATGAACCTAAAATAAGCAAACTAGTAAATTCGTTGGAATAAGAGATGGACCTTTTAAGTAGTAAAACCCAAGACATTTATTGCACTGTAGTGATTCAATGGACTAAGAGATTGACCTTACAATAAGTAAAACCTAGAAGATTTATTGAACTGTAGTGAATTGAAATGTTCCTAAGTAGGTCATCTACATCTTAAAATCCTGCAGCCATCAAAGCAACATCCTGTGATTCTCTGAGTTTGAATCTGAAAAAGGCATAAAACAGATCATAATTCGGAAAGCCAAATTTTGTTCTCGAAAGATTTATAATTAATGAATTTTAAATCAAAATTTGATTTTTAAGTGAATCAATGGTAAAACCCCAATAATTAAAAATCATGAAAAAGAAACCGGGTATACACAAATTACAAAACAACAAAACTTAGCTGCAAAATTCAGTTGAGATCTTAACATGGTTGTAATACATTGGGTGAGGAGTTTGTTTTAACTCTCAAAACAATGATGACAAAACGAACAACAGCTAGGAGTGCTCTTGGTACAGCTATCAACCACCATCTATCGACAGATGCAATCCAAAAATAAAACTAACACATACTTAACCACTCAAAACCAGAAATAAAGAAAAGAAATCCGTGAATATTAATGCACACTGGTAGTCAATTAGAGAATTAGCCTCACAGATATCCAACATCCATTCAAAATTGATTGAACCAGCAAGATATATAATAGAGTGAAAGACAAACTGGTATATATGACTCAACAAACCAATTCAAAACAACAAAGCTAAAGCATTATATGCACAGCAAACTAAACCAATCAATGAAGAGAAAGTCCAAAGAAAAAGAACATTCAATTCACTAATTCCACTATCAAACACAACATAGACCAACAAACACCAATCACATTTCTCTATCAAATTCCTTACATCAACAGCCACAAAAAAAAATCCAACTAACTGGAAAACCAAGAATTGCATTTAACAATTACTCAAACTGACCTTAGATAAAGAGAGGCCAGCCGCTGATGAGCCCTCCCATATCCAGAATCCAACCTCACTGCCTCCTCACATTCCATCACAGCATCTCCCAACCTCCCCAACATAGTCAATGCCGCCGCCCGGTTACTCCTGTAGGCAGCATTTTCTGGCGAAATCCCAATAGCCCGATCATACAACATTGAAGCCTCGAAAAAATTCCCTCTCCTATACAAGTCATTACCCACCTTTTTTACCTCCTCCGGATCAGAACTCATCATTGCCCACTTGACTACCGACCCTGCTTCTCCACCATATTGCACATTTCCACGCCCATTACACTCCAATTTTCCTCCACCCTTCATTATGTTCCCGTGTCCATAATTAACAGTCCCAGAACCCAATTTTTCAGTTCGATTTGAAGTACGGTAACCCATATTAGATTTCAGAATTTTTCCAGATGGGCAAATATTACCAGTTGGATACAAAATACTGTTTGGCGACGAGACTGAACTGACGGTACTAGTATTATTACCGCTACCACCTCCACCGCTGCCACCAGTACTAGTGCTACTGCTAGTACTAGTGCCACTACTATTACTACTATGGTAAAAACTTGGAGCACTGCCTGAATATATTAGTGGGGCACCGGTGGAACTTGATCTCCGGTGGCCCGGCTTCGAATTACGGGTGGTGGCAACGGATCGGACCTTTTCAAGCTCGCCCGAGTGAGTGGTAAGAGTTTCATTAGATCTCTTAGGAGAAACTGTGTGACTTGAAATGGAAGTGGTGCTGGGTTTTGTTGCCGAGTGTAAACCCAGATCGAGTTCTTTGAAATCGGGCTTGTTTTGCTCAAATCTCAATGAGTCTTGCAGTCGATGGGTTAAAGAGTCGAGACCCATTTCATGAAAAGGTTTCCCAGAATGCGACATTATATATATGTAGTCTATATATGAAGATAGAATAAGTATCCTTGAGGATTTCTTCCGAATTCTTATCCGTATTTCAAGGATTTTGTACTGTAAGGGGGGAAGAAGAAAGGTGGGAGATGAGTATATGAAGAGAGATGTAAAGCCTAAATAAACTGAAAGGGAAAGAAGGGGGGAAAGGTATGGCAATGGGGATCTCGTGATATAAAAGGAAGAAGTAAAGAATGAAAATGAGCTGTTATACGAGAGAGAGATTTCATTTTTGTAATGTGATTTTTTTTGGGTTTTAGCAGTAAATTCACGAGAGTTAAGTCTTCTCTTTCCGTGTTTAGTCTCTTCCTCTTCTTCTCAACTTGTCTCAACAGCTACCTCTTTCTTTCTTTCATTCTCTCTCCCCTATTTCTTGCTGTTTTTCGTCATCTTTGTCACCGTTTACTCCATCTATCTTCCCTTTCCTCTTTTCTCACTATAATCTAGTTACCATTAATGAGTCTTAACTGGTACTGTTAGCCATGACTTATGACTTGAATATCTATCTATCTATCTAATAAAATACAAATGATTTTGAATTTCTCGCTCACTTAATAAATCATCTGAGTCGTCCAAAGTTTGGGATAAATCCCACCGTCCATACATCTATATAATAAAAAACATCTATCTATCTATCTATCTATCTATCTAATAAAATACAAATGATTTTGAATTTCACGCTCACTCAATAAAACATCTGGGTTGTTCAAAGTTTGAGATAAATCTTATTGTCCATACAGTGCCGGAGGCACGGGACCTAGCTAGTTATTCAATATTTCGAAATTTGAGTTTTTCTTTTCTAGTAGTAATGTCAAGGTTTACGGAGTGAATTGATTAGTGTATCGATAAAATAAATGAGTTCAATGGCATCTGAATAAAATAAAAAAAATTAAAAAAATATATTAATTATTATATTAAGTAATATTAAATAAATTTACAATAACTTTAAATTTTTTCAGAGGGGTAAAATAATAAAATTTTGTCATTCAAATGTTTCAGACATGTCAATTATCAAACAATTTTTTTCATTTAAATTCAGATTCAACGCATTCAAATTCATATTCAGCTCATTCAGATTCAGATTCAGCTTCATTCAATTTTTATCAAACACCCCCTAAGTATAAACATTTCTACATTAGTACTATTAAGTAATTTCATTAACACTAAATTTTTAAAATTAATATTTTATATTATGTCAAAGTGTATTCTATACAAATCATATTAATAAATAAATAAATAAATCTTTTATTTCCAAACATATATCATGCAATAATTTTAGGGAGTTATTTTAATATTCCATCTATTTAAAAATTAGATATACAATTTGATTTTAGTCAACATATTAGACTTTAAATTGATGTGAATTTATTTAATTTAAATTGATACAATTATTATAATTGTATAACATATAAGAAATGTGACGCCCCCAAAACAGGTATACATCACCCCATCTTGAGTCGCCAGAAAATACACTATAAAAATCATTTACAACTTCATTTATACGACTGTCGTGCAAAATACGACGACGTGTATACTGTGAGTTTTAATACAAATGTAGGTTACTCTCATGGTGCCTCGACCACAACTATACAATGGTACGTTACATAAAGGTACAGTCAAAAACTATTTTAGAAACTAAAATCTTTGGGAAGTGCTCAAGGAAACCTTCGTACATAGGAGGCCATGAATCTAAGTTATGATAGATATCATATGTCCAGAGAATTATCCTTGGTTGACCCAATAAACCCAAAAAAACGAGAAGATTACTATCATGTTCCTTCCAATGGTGAGTCTTCTCTTGACATATAACTATCTCCACTGTCTCCAAGTGAAAATTATATTTCAAATAAACTCCAAAATCATATAGGTAGTTGTGAGACCCCAGATTTTATAAATAAATATTTAATTTTCTCGAATTATATTTTTGAAAATTATGGTGTGGATTTGATATAATGTTATAGTTGTGGGTAATATTTATAAATGTTGCAAAGTACGCAAGTTGTTATAAAATATTCGTTTGGTCGGGGAATATTCTTTTTGTCGGGGAATATTCGTACGACGGCACAATCATTGGTGGACCCCACAACTGAATTATTGTCGGATTGAGAAAACGACAAAAATACTTTATGAAAATAACGGCGGAGGTGTTACCGTTAAAACTGTTGAACTACTCGGTAGTAAAAGTACAGTAATACGCGTGGTTGCATAGTAGCACACGGTATTGATTATTGATGCTTACGTGAGAAGTCACTCAGCTATACTCAATTATTGCTATAGTAATTGCGGCATCATATCTCTTATATTATTGATTCAATTATTTTCACAGTATCATCTATATACTATGTTATATTATTTAAACAATAATTGAGACGACAAGTTATAATGATTAATAATTATTGAAAGATTAATTATGTGTTGATTAAAAAATAAAATGATTTCTGGTAATTTTTTATTCAATCCTTGATGTATATAAAGAGTCTATTATGAGACGTTGGTGATAAGTTTAATTATTTATGGGGGGCCATATGTCGTCGTCTAAAAGTCTCTTTCGTAAATAGTAATTACCTTCTTTAATAGTAATTACCTTCTTCAATAGTAATTACCTTCGTCAATAGTAATTACCTTCGTCAATAATAGTTACCTTCGTCAATAGTAGTTGTCCCTTCAATATTACCAAGAGTTAACTACCTCTTCGGTGTTCCAAGGGTTAATTACCCCTTCACAAATAGTAGTTGTCTCTTCAATATTACCAAGAGTCATTTTGACCCTTCGTTAAGACCAAGAGCCACCCTCAGTTTTTCTATAAATAGAAAGCTCATTCCTTCATTATTTCTTACGAATTCACTGAAACTCTAGAGAGAAAGAAGAAAAGTATTCTGCTACTTCACTTTTCCAATATTCAGTTCTTCTAAGGTAAGGAATATTATTTGTTGTACTCGTAAGGGGTGTTATTCTTTCTTCTTGAAGAGAACTTATGTTATTCCATTCATTGTTATTCTGTTGGAATAACCTGTATACGCGGAATACCATATATTTGGTGACATCCATTTACTATTCTGTCTTTATATTTCTGTCGGAATATCCTGTCTGTGCTATACGCCGGACCTGGTTCCATTTACTATTCCGTCTTTACATTTCTGTCGGAATATCTTGTCTGTGCTATACGCCGGACCTGGTTCTATCATTTACTATTCCGCATTTATTATTCTGTTGGAACATCCTGTTGGTGTGAATTTCACCTGACCTGGTTCCGTTATTATTATTCTGCTGGAATAACCTGTTTGTGCGGTCTCTATCGAATGCATGGTGATATCTTTTGTTATTGTATTCGGTATTACTCAGTTGATTAAAATTCTGACTTCTATACTACATGAAATTAGTGGAATGTCCTTGATATTCGCGCTTCATCCAGTATCCTTTCATGGAAATATTCTTCTGATCATTCTTGAATTTTACACCACAAAACAGTATCGTGTTGACAATTTGAACGTTAATAATTCCTGGATAAAATAATTCTTGAACTTGTTTTATTGAATTCTTATATCATTGTCATCATCCTCTTATTTATATTTTTGAAAGTCATCTGTGGCCTGTAGTGCATAGATGGACTTGGTATGATTATGACCAGGGATTATTCGGTGTAATCATGATCGTAATGTTACAAAGGATGTGGTAAAAGTCTCATTTGTCGTAGTGCATTGATGGACAGTTGTTAGTATGATCATGACCATTAATGAATACACAAATATTCTTGGTCGTACTGCATGAATAATTGTGGTCGTGATACTAAAGAATATCCTTGGCCGTAGTGCAGGGGTGATTCGATGATGTGGAATATTTATTAAGCTGAGTCTCAGCTATAACAGTGATGAAAAACCTTTTAAATCATAAAAGATAGTAGATTTTATTTTCTATTTGACTCTTTTAATGGATTGCTGATTCTGCTGCAGTTAAACTTGATGTTTATTATATTTTATCAGTTTAACACTGTTGAAGGCTAATGATAATTTATTCTGCATTATCTTAGTCATAATATTTCTTACTGGGCTAGTTGAGCTCACCCTTTCTTTCACTGTTCTCTTCAGGAAATGAGAATATAGCTGGGACGAGTCGGGGAACGGAGTAATGGTCCAGAGGATAGCATTAGTAGTCCTAACTATTCTGTGAAATAGTGTGATAATAATTGTAATGAGGACTCCTTTTGAGTTTGTATAATCTCTAGTAGACAATATTTGTATTCAAACTCACAGTTTATGTTTTGTCTTATTGTACACGACAGTTGTATTAGTAAGTTGTATTTGAATTCTGTACCATGTATCTGGCGACCCAAGATGGGTGATGTATACCTAATTTTGGGGGCGTCACATAGTGCTCGTAGATATACTCAGCAAGTGGATGTGCAAATGTAAGACCCCAACTTTTATGAATAAAAATGAATTTTTTGTAAATATCATTTTTGAATATTATGGAATAAATTTGATATAATGTTATAGTTGTGGTTAATATTTATAAATTTTGAAAAGTACGCAAGTTGTTATATAATATTCGATTGGTCAGGGAATATTCGTACAACGACACAATCATTGGTGGACCCCACAACAGAATTATTATCGGATTGAAAAAACGATAAAAATATTTTTATGAAAATAACGGCGGAAGTTTTACCGTTGATATAGTTGAACTACTCGGTAGTAAAAGTACAGTAATACGCGTGGTTGCATAGTAGCACACGGTATTGATTATTAATGCTTATGTAAGAAGTCTTTCAGTTTGATCCAATTATTGTCGATATTTTATATGTTATTAAATCAATAATTGAGATGACGAAGTTGTTAATATTATTATTTGCATTATTAACGATGTCTAGAAGTTCTGTCAATGAGAGGTTTGGTCACCTAATTACGCGCCAATAGGGATAAATCCTAATTGGAAATCCCCCTCTTTCCTGGGAACGAACTGGTCGATTAATAGTGTTAATAATATTAATGATAATGACGTTTTATTTTATTCGTATTATTAACGTAATAAAACAAAAAAAAATATTTTATATAAAACAGAATACTTTTATAAAGTTATTCGTTTTATTAGGTTAATAGTAAAATCTTTTTATATAAAATATAATACTTTTATAAAGTTATCTATTTTATTAGACAATAATTAGAATATATTATATTTTATTATGCATAGTATGTGCATAGTGTTTACATAATAAAATCTTTTTAAAAGTTATTAGTTTTATTATATTATAAATAGAATATATTATATTTTATTTAAAAGATTTTACTTTAAATATGGACCGTCCGATTAAAGTAAATCAATCTGGACCGTTCATGGATTGGGTACTATTCATTCCATTCTTCTATAAATAGAAGCTCATTCCTTCATTATTTCTTACTAATTTACTGAAACTATAGAGAGAAAGAAGAAAAGTATTATGCTACTTCACTATTCCGATATCAAGTTTCTTTTACGGTAAGGGGTATTATTTTTTTTATATTAATGAAGAGAACTTCTATTATTCTGTCTTTATTATTCTGTTGGAAAATCATGTCTGTGCTTTACGCCGGACCTGGTTCCGTCTTTATTATTCTGTTGGAACATCCTGTTGGTGTGAATTTCACCTGACCTGGTTTCGTCATTTAGTATTCTGTTGGAATAACCTGTCTATGCGAAGTACCGCGTGCATGGTGATTTCTGTTGTATTCCATTCTTTATTATTCTATTGGAATATCATGTCGGTGCGTATTACGCCTAACCTGGTTCCGATATTTATTATTCTGATGGAATAACCTGTCTGTGCGAAGTACCGCATGCATGGTGATTTCTTTTGTTATTTCATTCTTTATTATACTCTGTTGGTTAAAATTTTGACATCTACACTTCATGAAATTAGTTGAATATTCTTGATATTTGCGCTTCATCCAGTATCTTTTCATGAAAATATTCTTCTGAGCATTCTTGAATTTTACTTTACAAAGAAGTATCATGTTGACAATTTGAACGTTATTAGTTCATGAATAAATTAATTCTTGAACTTGTTTTATTGAATTCTTATATCATTGTCATCATCCTCATGTTTATATTATTTTTGAAAGTCATCTGTGGCCTGTAGTGCATAGATGGAATTGGTATGATTATGACCAGGGTTTATTCGGTGTAATCATGACCGTAATGTTACAAATGATGTGGTAAAAGTCCTCATTGGCTCGAAGTGCATTGATGGACAATTGTTGGCATGATCATAACCATTGATGAATACACAAATATCCTTGGCCCGTAATGCATTAATAATTTGTAGTCGTGACACTAATGAATATCATTGTTTGTAGTGCAGGGATGATGTGGATTATTTATTAAGCTGAGTGTCAGCGATAAAAGTGATGAAATTTTTTTTTTAAATCATAAAAGATAGTAGATTTAATTCTCTACTTAACTCTTTTAATGGATTGCATGTTCCGCTGCAGTTAAACTTGGTGTCTATTATATTTTATCAGTTTAACACTGTTGAGGACTAATGATAATTTATTCTGCACTATCTTAATCATAATATTTCTTACTGGGCTAGTTGAGTTCACCCCTTCTTTCACTGTTCTCTTCAGGAAATGAGAACGTAGCCGGGACTAGTCGGAAAACGGAGTGATGGTCCGAGATGGTGTCTTAGTAGTCCTCACTATTCTGTTAAATAGTGTGATAATAAATGTAATGAGGACTAAATTGAGTGTGGATATTGTATAGATGACAATATTTGTATTAAAACTCACAGCATGTATTTTGTCGTATTTTACACGACTGTTGTATAATCAAGTTATATTTGAATTTAATACCATGTATTTGGCGACTCAAGATGGGTGATGAATACCTATTTTGGGGGCGTCACAGTTGGTATAAAAGCTTAGGGATATGATCCCTGACAGACATGTGAGATAAGAACTAGGAGGGGAGAGATGGGGAATTCCTTCGCTAGTATGACCTACATAAGTTTATTTGGTATTTAATTAGTCGGTCAGAGTATAGGGATAATATGTGATATGTTAATTAACTCTTATTTTGTGACAGTATTTGAAAATGGCATCCAAGAATGTTGGGAACATCAATGGATTACAGGAGACCGTTGAGTCTCCACAGATCAATAATCAGGATAATGTGCATCAGGAAGGCGACAATCCTAATACAAATAACAACATTAACCAAATGATGAATGATGGAATGTTCCAAGGCTTCATGTTATTCATGCAACATCAGGCGAGAGCGGTTCTTGTCCAAAATGCAGGTGGAAATATTGGCAACTCTCGGACGGTCACCGCCAAACAGTTCAAGGAGCTGGGACCACCGGAGTTTTTTGGAGAGCCAAAACCACTTAAGGCGGAGACGTGGATAAAGCAGATCAACAAGATATTTGATGTCTTGGGTTGCTCTGAGGAGAAAAAGGTTCCCTTTGCCACTTTCATGTTACGGGAAGAGGCAAATTACTGGTGAGAATCTGTAAGGCGTACTCAACCTGCCGCACTGAAGATGTCTTTGGAGAAGTTCCAAGAACTGTTCAACGACAAGTACTTTTTCGAAAGTATTCGTCACGTAAAAGAGGTAGAGTTCATTAAACTGGAATAAAACAACACGACCGTGTCACAGTATGAAGCCAAGTTTGCCGAGTTGTCCCGGTTTGCGTCCCATTTGGTTGATAATCAGGAGAGAATGACGCGAATGTTTCTAAGAGGTTTGAAACCAGAGATACTTCAATATCTTATCTCTCATAAACTGTGTTTGTATCCAGATGTTGTTAATAGGACTCAATTATTGGAGCACGATAATGAGTCAATCCAACCAAAAGAGAGCAGCCGGTAAAATGATAATACAAGTGATAGCAGTCATCGAAGCGGTGATAATAAACGTAGAGGGAATCAACATGCCAGAAATGGTAACCACGTCGGTGGTAATCATAGCCAAAACAATAAAAATGGAAATTTCAAGAAAAGAAGATTCAACAATGATAGAAAGACGTCAGCATCAGCACATGTCGTTAAGGAAGGAGAACGACCACCTATCATATTTTTCAAATGTGGAAGGGAGGGACACATCAATCCAAACTGTGTGATGCCCTCTAAAGCATGTTACAATTATGGAAGAGAAGGATACCAGGCCCGATTTTGTCGTGCACCGAAGAAAAGTCCAGCTGGGATGGAGGCAGCAAAGGCCGTCCCATACAAGACAAAACCGGTTGTTCAAGGGAGAGCATTTGTCGTGACCTCCCAGAAAAAAAGGAACCCGAACAAGGTCATCAAGGGTAAGCTTATCATAAATTCTAGTGAATTATATACCTTATTTGATACCGGTTCTACCCATTCTTTTATTTCTCTTACTTGCGCTCAACGTTTAAATTTGACTCCGGAGAAATTAGACTTTGACTTATCTGTTGAAACTCCGTTGGGAGAAACCTTCATTACATCCACTGTTTATAAGTCTTGTTTGGTTCAAATCGGTACCCTCACATTACTTGTTAACCTTATTTCATTGAAAATACTTGCATTTGACGTAATTCTATGGATTGATTGGTTAACTACTCATCATGCAAAAAATTGATTATTTTCGTAAGGTTGTTAACTTTCATATTCTTAATCAACCTATTATGCGAATTCAAGCAACCAAACCATTAAAATCAATCACTGTTATCTCAAGGCATAAAGTTATTTGTTTATTGAAAAATGAATGTCAATATTTCTTAGCTCATGTCACAGGTCTAAACAAAAATACGTCAGTTTTGAATGATATTTCTATTGTTAATGAATTTCCTGACGTATTCCCTGAAGAACTTCCTGGCCTACCCCCAGTGCGTGAAATTGAATTTTGTATCGACCTTGAACCTAGTATAAAACCTATTTCCAAAGCCCCATATCGAATGGCTCTTATTGAACTTCAGGAGTTAAAGTCCCAACTGCAGGAATTGTTAGACGTTGGCTTTATTTGTCCTAGTACTTCTCCTTGGGGTGCTCCTGTTCTATTCGTGAAGAAGAAAGATGGGAGTATGCGACTTTGTATTGATTATCGGGAGTTGAATCATGTCACCATCAAAAATAGGTACCCATTGCCACGTATTGATGACCTGTTTGACCAGTTGCAAGGCGCCAAATTCTTTTCAAAGATTGATCTTCGTTTCGGATATCACCAATTGAAGATTAGAACCGATGACATTCCAAAGACGGCTTTCAGAACTCGATATAGGCATTATGAATTCCTAGTCATGTCTTTTGGATTGACTAATGCTCCTGCTGCCTTCATGGATATGATGAACCGAGTATTCAAAGAATATTTGGATCACTTTGTGGTCGTCTTTATTGATGACATCCTTATTTATTCCAAAAGCCGTGAAGATCACGAGCAACACTTGTGGCTGATACTCCAAAAGCTTCGTGAATATAAACTTTATGCCAAGTTAAAGAAATGCGAGTTCTGGCTTGAGGAAGTAGCATTCCTTAGGCACGTGGTATCAAGTCATGGAATATCTGTTGACCCGGCAAAGATTGAAGCCATTCAAAGCTGGGAGTAACCTAAATCAGTGACCGAAGTACGTAGCTTTCTCGGCTTAGCTGGTTATTATCGGAGATTCGTAGAAGGGTTTTCTCGAATCGCTACTCCCTTAACTCAGCTGACTCGGACAGATACTAAATTTGGTTAGAACGAGGAATGTGAGAAAAGTTTTCAAGAACTCAAAAGAAGACTCATTTTAGCACCTGTTCTGACAAAACCATCTGGCTCGGAGGGATTTGTCATCTACAGTGATGCTTCAGGCAAGGGATTAGGATGTGTTCTCATGTAACATGGGAAAGTCATAGCCTATGCCTCTCGACAACTCAAATAATATGAGAGGAATTATCCTACTCATGATCTAGAGTTGGCAGTTGTTGTCTTCGCACTTAAAATTTGGAGGCATTACTTGTATGGGGAGAAAGTGGAGATCTTTACGGATCATAAAAGCCTCAAATATTTCTTCACTCAAAAGTAACTCAACATGAGACAGCGACGTTGGCTTGAACTGTTGAAAGATTATATCATACCATCCAATACCATCTTGGAAAAGCAAACGTGGTAGTTGACGCATTGAGTAGAGGATCATATGCGGGTACAAGTGCGATATTGTCAATGCAAAGGCCCATCTTGTATGACTTGCAAAGGATGGAGATAGAATTAAAGACTCCAGGGAACCATGTGATGATGACGAATATACGAGTAGAACCGACTTTAATCAATAAAGTTAAAGCCGCTCAAGCTACAGACTTGGAGCTGATGCATATGTGGAAGAAAATACAAGAAGGTGGTATGCCGGAAGCAAGAATCGATGAAGAAGGAATACTTCGAGTCAACTCCAGACTTTGTGTTCCTAACGAACCTGATTTAAAGTATAAAATCATGATGGAGGCGCATAACACACCATTTGCAATCCATCCTGGGAGTACCAAAATGTATCGTGATCTTCGTCATACATTTTGGTGGAGCAATATGAAGAGAGAGATAGCGCTGTTTATCTCAAGGTGTCTAACTTGTCAACGAGTCAAAGCGGAGCATCAAGTACCAAAAGGTCCATTACAACTACTTAAAATTCTAGAATGGAAGTGGGAGCACATTACTATGGATTTCGTTACTGGTCTTCCCAAGGTTTCTCTAGGCATAGATGCAATTTGAGTTATTGTTGATAGATTGACCAAGTCTGCTCATTTCTTACCAATACGTGAAATTTATACACTTGAACGTCTTTCTCGTATGTACATAAACGAGATTGTAAGACTTCATGGTATGCCAGTATCCATAGTTTCTGATCGAGACCCAAGATTCACTTCACGATTTTGGGTTAGTTTGCAAAAAGCTATGGGCATAGATTTATGATTTAGTTCGGCTTATCTTCCTCAGACGGACGGACAATCAGAGAGGACTATTCAAACTCTTGAAGATTTATTAAGACTCTGTGTCCTTGAATTCAAGGGAAGTTGGGACATGTTCTTACCATTGGTGGAGTTTTTCTACAACAACAGTTATCAAGCAAGTATTGGCATGACTCTATTCGAGGCGTTGTATAGAAGAAAGTGTCATTCTCCATTATGCTGGGATGAGGTGGGTGAAGCAACGTTGTTGGGACCGGAGTTGGTACGTATGACTACGGAAAAGATTCAAATGATCCGACAACGTATAAAAACCTCACAAGACCGACAAAAGAGTTATGTTGATCTTCATCGAAAGGACGTGGAATTCGATATTGGAGATCATGTGTTGTTATGTGTTGCTCCATGGAAAGGAGTTACGAGATTTAGAAAGAGCGGAAAGCTCAATCCTCAATTCATTGACCCATTTTTAATCCTCGATCGAGTAGGGACTGTAGCCTATGGACTTGCTTTACCGCCAAGTATGTCTCGTGTTCATAACGTTTTTCATATATCCATGTTACGTAAATATGTGAAAGACCCGAACCATATTATTGAGTTAGAACCGGACGAAATAGCGGAAGATTTAACGTATGAAGAGGTTCCTATTCAAATCTTGGATAAGAAGGAACATATTCTACGCTACAAGGTTATACCTCAAGTCAAAGTGTTATGGAAGAACCACGATGTTGAGGAAATGACATGTGAGTTAGAATCTGAAACGAAATCAAGGTATCCTTACCTCTTCGACATATCAGGTACGTACCCTAATTTCGAGGGCGAAATTTCATAAGAAGGGGAGATTGTAAGACCCCAACTTTTATGAATAGAAATAAATTTTCTATAAATATCATTTTTGAATATTATGGAATAAATTTGATAAAATGTTATAGTTGTGGGTAATATTTATAAAATTTAAAAGTACGCAAGTTGTTATATAATATTTGACTGGTCAGGGAATATTTGTACGACAACACAATCATTGGTAGACCCCACAACAGAATTATTATCGGATTGAGAAAACGACAAAAATATTTTTATGAAAATAACGGCGGAAGTTTTACCGTTGATACTGTTGAAATACTCGGTAGTAAAAGTACAGTAATACGCGTGGCTGCATAGTAGCACACAGTATTGATTATTAATGCTTATGTGAGAAGTCACTCAGTTTGATTCAATTATTGTCGATATTTTATATGTTATTAAATTAATAATTGAGATGACGAAGTTGTTAATATTATTATTTGCATTATTAACGATGTCTAGAAGTTCTGCCAAGGAGAGGTTTGTTCACCTAATTGTGCGCCAATAGGGAGAAATCCTTATTGGAAAGTCCCATCTTTCCTGGGAACGACCTGGTCGATTAATAGTGTGAATAATAATAATGATGATGACGTTTTGTTTTATTCATATTATTAACGGAATAAAACAAAAAAAACTTTTTATATAAAACAGAATAGTTTTATAAAGTTATTCGTTTTATTAGGCTAATAGTAAAATATTTTTATATAAAACAGAATACTTTTATAAAGTTATCTGTTTTATTAGACAATAATTAGAATATATTATATTTTATTATCCATAGTACTTGCATATTATTTGCATAGTAAAATCATTTTAAAAGTTATTTGTTTTATTAGATTATAAATAGAATATATTATATTTTATTTAAAAGATTTTGCTTTAAATATGGACCGTCCGATTAAAGTAAATCAATCTGGACCGTTCATGGATTGGTTACTATTCATTCCATTCTTCTATAAATAGAAGATCATTCCTTCACTATTTCTTATGAATTCACTGAAACTCTAGAGAGAGAAACTATAGAGAGAAAGAAGAAAAGTATTATGCTACTTCACTACTCCGATATCAAGTTTCTTTTACTGTAAGGGGTATTATTTCTTTTATATTCATAAAGAGAACTTCTATTATTCCGTCTTTATTATTCTGTTGGAATATCATGTATGTGCTTTACATCGGACCTGGTTATGTCTTTATTATTCTGTTGGAACATCTTGTTGGTGTGAATTTCACCTGACCTGGTTCCATTATTTAGTATTCTATTGGAATAAACTGTCTATGCGAAGTACCGCATGCATAAAAGATAATAGATTTTATTCTCTATTTGACTCTTTTAATGGATTGCTTGTTCCGCTGCAGTTAAACTTGATATCTATTGTATTTTATCAGTTTAACATTGTTGAAGACTATTGATAATTTATTCTGCATTATCATAGTTATAATATTTCTTACTGGGCTAATTGAGTTCACCCTTTCTTTCATTGTTCTCTTCAGAAAATGAGAATATAGTTGGGACGAGTCGGGGAACGGAGTGATGGTCCAGATGATAGCATTAGTAGTCCTCACTATTCTGTTAAATAGTGTGATAATAAATGTAATGAGGACTCCTTTGAGTGTGAATATTGTCTAGATGATAATATTCCTATTTAACTCTCAGTTTATGTATTGTCGTATATTACACAACGGTTGTATAATTAAGTTTGCATTTGTATTCAGTACCTTGCATCTGGCGACCCAAAATGGGTGATGTATACCTATTTTGGGGGCGTCACAAGTAGAGTTGTCCTTGCTCTACGTTCTCTCTTTTCGAGCTCAATGTTAATTTTTGATGATGATTCTCCTTATATATTGATGTTCATTGTTAATCATCATCATCATCCTTTTGAACGATCATGTCTTTTATACTGCTTTGAAATCTTCTCGTTGAGAAGTATCCGTTGAAGCATTTAATGCTTAGATACTTTGATATCTCTGATGTTGACTTTCTGAGGCTCTGTGTCACTATACTTTCTAACTTAGGACTTGTCACATTAGTCAATATCTTTTCTGACTTTTCAGACAGCTTGCTTTCGGCCAACTAGCCGGTAGATATACCTTTGTTTTCTTCCAAGAATATATCTTCTGAAATCTTGAGATCATCTTCTTGCAATGTTCTAATTTTCAATCTGTTTGTCAGACCTAACATATACTCTACGATCTGTTGTTGCAAGAATTATAAGATTAAGCCTTACGATCAGTTTAACTTTTTTTGTTCTTGTACTCTTTTTCACTGTTGATAGTATAGTGAGGGATGTCGTATTCTTTTGTTATGTATCCTCACTATTACTAAAGCTTTATCTTCTATTCTGCTTTCTGATGGCTTCATAATACTTGAACTTGTTTAGCAGATTTTTCACCGTTTTCTTGATACTTCAGTTGTCTTGTAAAGTCGATAACATCTTTCTAAGTAAGTTGTTCTCCTTTGTTCCCAAGTACAGGCTGCTTCTATACAAAGTTCTGATTGCTCTACGACCGGTTCTGAGTTCTGTGATCAGATAGAATGTCCTTGCAGTTGACCTTTGGATTTCTTCTGGAGATCTCTTCTTAGGAGAGATATACTCAGATATCATCAGAGTATATTCTATTGCTATATACTTTTTCTTGAGTAACCTTCACTTTATTCTATATCACAAACTGAGCTTAGTGATCTCCTTTTAATTCGTGTAGTCAGCATTTTACATTTTGCTCAACTGTTTTGAAGTTGACTTTATAATCTTAATCTTACTAAACGATCTTAGAGTAATCTTCAGATATTGCTTTCATTTAGTGTCTACTTGGAGTATTCTACAATCACCCTTTACTGAGCAATCTTTACTTTGCAATCAATTGATTCACTTAGCAGGTTGATCAATTTTGACAGATGATGTATAACAACTTCTTTAACTTCTTGAGCAACTCTGTGTTAGTCTTGTGGTTTTGAGATCATTTATTCACTTCACGAACTAATTCTCTGTCTATGAGATGGAGTGAACTATGCGATCTTCTAATGTTATACGTACGAACATGGTTGACTCTGCAATGTATTTTCATACTGCGAATTGGCAGAGTGACTTTATAATCATGATTTCCTATCATCTATACATCAGATCAATTTTCATAAGATCAACCTAACATTATTTGATCTTTCTAATCTAAGTTCTTGTACATCAATTCTTTTGAAAGACTTTACACAACTTACTTGTACAAATATACATTAATCAATCTTTCACTTTAAACACATGTAGAATTACTCTGCGATCAATATTTCTTTCATGCAGAGTAGTCTCTTTACAATGATTTTGTCTATTACATATGTTGACAAGATAAAAGATCAACCTAACAAGTTTGATCATACTATTCTAAATTCTTGTACATAGATATCTCAATTAAGGACTGTACAAAATTTATTCATACAAATATAATTTATAACCTTTATTATCAAGTCATATACATACTTCATCGTCAAATCATATATAAACTTAAACTCCCCCTTACTCGAACAATCTTCTATTTTATCATTAGATTCCTAACATATACGTTAATCTTTAATAGTTCAAAATTGGTGAAAATATTTTCATATTATATAAGTATAACATATCCAAAATTTAGAACGATCCAACGATCGAATTAAGAGATATAACTCACGCAATAGACATTAAAAAAATAAAAACTTATTTTGAAGATTTTTACTATTACATTCAATCGTATTATATTCTTTTAGCTTAAATATAAATTACTACCTTGAACTATTACCCTTTTTCTACTTCGATAATTCACCTTTCAATTTTGTCAATTAGATGATTAAACTATTAATTTTTTCTATTTTCATCCAATTTTACTTGACACATCAAATATTGATGATGTGGCATGATGACATAGATAAATAGTGCCCAAGTGGCATGATGTCATAGGCAAATAGTGCCTTAGTGTATTAAAAACTAGATTTTCTTTATATGCATTTGAAATACACGAGGATAAAAATGTAAATTAATAACATTAAACAATCTTATCATTACCGATTAAATAATATGTCCACACAGATGCAAATTAAGCTCTGCAAATTCCCTCCGGTCGGAATATGTCCACGCAGTCTATTATAACTCGCATTAAAAAACTGCAAATCAATTGCAGCCAATCCCACCGGAAGACTGCCATAAATCCCGTTGTGATTCAAATCCAACGATATCAAATCCTCCGAGAACTCCTACACCCTGGAAAAATTGAACTTGAACAAATTCCTCGAAAAATCCCTAATTTCCATGGCCTTATTGGCCCCAAATAAGAATGAGATGTCACCTTCAAGCTTGTTACGCGATAGATCGATCCTTGAGAAATTCATACGGCCTAATGATTTTGGGATGGAGCCGGTGAGTTGGTTGTGGGATAGATAAAGGTCGGGAATTTCTCCGGTGAAGTTTCCAAAGGAGTTGGGGGATATTTCCGATGAGTCTGTTCCTTTGTTTTGATTTTCTCTCTTTTGGATTTGGGAATGCAAAGAGGCAGGGTTTGGTTGAGATCTACTAGATCTGAGAAGTCAATGAACATGTGAACTGAAGATGCAGTTGTGGGTTGATATTTTATTTATTTTAATTAAAGTTAATATGCAATGGTATTACTTTTTTACCCTTGTAGTCCAATAAAATAATTTACGTTAATTTAAAAAATATTATTATTTTTAACACATACGCACCGCATGCCGCTTGTTCATGTTACATCATCAATTTTTGATGGGTCAAGTAAATTTGAACGAAAATAAAAAAAAATTAATAATTTAATCATTTAATTAATAAAATTGAAAGGTGAATCATCAAAATATAAAAAAGGTAATAATTAAATGTAGTAATTTATATTTAAGTCTATTCTTTTATATAAATTCAACTTCTCTTTCTGATTATTATAATATATAATTTATGTCTATATTTTTCTTAAGAATAGTCTCTAATTTAAAAACTCGCATGATTAAACTTAAAATTTAAATACAAATACTATTTACCTTTCTTGTTCGTCTTTTTATAAATCAGAGCAACAAAGAGTTAAAATTTCAAATATTTAGAGTCTTCAAAATCTCTTCATAAAAATTGTAGCTATCACGAAATAGGCTCAAGAATCTTTCGATTATCAAAAAGGTACACAAAATAGATTCAAGAATCATTCAATTCGGAGTTAATATGACTGAATTACGAATTTTCAAAATTATGATCGAAAACAGTAATAAAAAACAGGACAAATTACGATTTTCAACAATTTAAAATATGAAGATAACGTCAAATAACTTTTTTTCCTTCTTCATAATTGTAAAGAACAAAAAATTTAAAAACAAAATTTTAATTCATTCAATTCCGATATTGAAGAAATTTTAAGCTAAAATTCAACAGAATAATAAAATGATACGAGTTACATCACACACCATTTAAATATAACTCAAAGTAATTTAAGAGTTGTCAAAACCTAATTAACTCTTTAATTTTAATTAAATCAATTATTTAATTATCTACCTTAATTTTAATTAAACATTCACTTAAAAAATTTAACTTTCCAAACAAAATAAATATAAAAAAATTAGTAAGTTATCTTCTCCGATTCAACTATGCTATTATAAAATAAAGTTAATTAATATTTAATTATTAAAAAAATCCGGGCTATTATAATTATCCCAAAAGTACCACTACGAACACAAGTACACAGCACGACTCACCGTGGTGAGAAGCACCTCATACGGAACAATTCTACAACAGAAAAACTCAAGCAGGCCATATGATATACAGCGCTCTAGATCTAACCAGCCTTTCTCCCTTCAACATTCACCCTAAAGGAAATCATAGCTGGACTCAAAACTTTAGTTGCTAGACTGGCGTAGCTCTGGACGAACAAAATCAGCATCTGCAGGCACTGAAATGTCAACTGATGGTCTCAACTGGGCACATACTTCAACAGCTCCGTGCACTGGGTCAGAGAGGAAGTTGCTGATGAGATCCCGATTGACGGGAACACCATTGTCTACAGCTACCAATGCCTGTTGGGTGAGAATGTAATCAAAGCGTGGAGCCCACTTCCTTGAACCTAGTCGCGCTGTTGTTGAACAATTATCTACCATAAACGAAACTCCACGGGCATGCATGAAAGGATTCAAAGAATCGACGGACTCGATCAAACTCTCATTTATAATCTCGGAATAGGAGTGCCCTTTCTTCCTCAGGATCTCAATCTGTATTTTTGTGTACCAGAATGGAAAATTGAAAAAACATAATTAGTCAGAATTGATATTCGTAAATCTATTCTCACCACAGTTTCGTTCCTACTTAAAGTTAAAAGGGTCCTCCACTTCCTAATCGCCATCAAATTTAAAGAAAACAATATTCACCAATAAACATCCTGTGGCAGCTTTTATAAGTCGGGCCTTGAGTTTCAATTGCACCAGTCAGTACTAGATTTGGTTCAGTACAAAAATGTCATTTTACACTGAATTATGCTAATATATACTTATTCTGGCTCAAACTAACTGACCGACGTTGAGATGAAAGAGATCGCAGGGGACAAAAAATAAATTTATTAGCTTCTATCAACTTTTGTAGTAAGCTACCACATCACTGAGTGAGGCAAACTATTTTTTTATAGATACAACAGGAAGTGAGGAAAGCTAGTGAGAATAGGCAAATTCCCCATATCAAGTTCAAGGTAACAAGTGTTTTACAAAGGGGCTCAGCACTAACTACTAAAGACTTGGTTTTATAGCATTTTGATCCAATTTCAAGTTGTTGGTCCTGTTGGTATTTTAGTACAGGACCCATGTTTAACAAATGGGGTTAGAGCAACAGCCAACTTCATATCATTCCCCGCCAAAAACTCAACACATTAAAATGAATGCTTAAGCCAAATTTAGTGCAGGAAACCAAGCCCCTCAAACCTAATCTTATTATTGCATTATTGATGTGGCCCTGGACTGGAGTATCATAATCATATTTTTCATGAATTGTGACAAAATATGTTTTCAAACAAAGTAGAAAGGGAAAAAATAGTTCAGCAAGCAAATCATTATTAATGTGTGTATGGACAAGACAACTAGCCATTCAAAACCCTATTCAACTTGAGAAAACTTGAAAGAAAGGTTACCTGAGCCATCATTAAAGCCACATAGACACCAGCAGTGAAAGGATATAATGGGCCTAGGTCACCAGCCGGTCGTGATGCACGAACTCGTTCGCCTACTTTCCACATCCGTGTCTGATCAATTTTTCCCATAGGGAAAGCTGGTAGACCTTCCTTTTCCTGCAACATCAAAAGAACATATTAAAATCGTTTGCATTTTATTCTTACTCTTTCCGGCGAGTCCATTATATATTTGAATATCACAAAGAACTTGAAGGTTCAGTGGCCTATTTGTAAATGTAACTGCATAAAGGTTCACAAGCCAACACAACAAGTAAATGAAAGTGATTTAAAAACAATACAACAAACCACATCCATGAATCTAAATAATAGAAAATGAGATAACATACATAAAATCGGCGACCAGCCAAGACGACACTCCTAATCTCACTACCACTGGCTACATCTTCATAGCACTCGTATAAGATATCCATGCATGGATAAAATGAGGCACTATATGCAGCCTCAAACTCCCTTTTGCCATCTTCTGACAATGAATTGTAGACTGCCAACATGCCCTGTTGGATGTAACAGTGTAAATAAAGTAAACATCATGACTATAATAACCGAAATTTGCTAAGGAGACGAAGGATCATTAAACAGCTAATTTAATAAGCAAGAAGATTCACTTCCACGCTCACCAAGGAACTGCAAAACCAACCTTTGACGATATTGTCCTGGATATAATCCCCGTTATGCCCTCCACGGTATTCTTATAAGCCAAATCTTCACTCATTCCATTCTCAGTATACCTTCTAAACAAGGACTCGACAATACCATGAACAGCACCAAGCAAAATTCCTATACATCAAGTGGTTAAAATTAGCCATGATCATCATAAAGTTACTGAACATACTTCCATAAGAATGAAGAAATCACCTCGTTCCCCAAATATGTCACTCTTGTACTCCTGCTCGAGTGTAGTGGCAAATGTAAAAGGTGAACCAAGGGCAACTGACCATCCAAGGGCAACATCTGTGGCTCTACCATCAACATCCTGTCCACAAAAGATAGATGAGTTACCATAGAACGTTACAAAAGACTACATGGAGAAATGAACTGCCACACAAACACAGAGACCAACCAACCTGATGGACAGCAAAACTTGCATTAATTCCGGCACCATTTATTTCCTTGCCTTGAACATACAGACGCCTTACAGATGGGCCCATTCCCTTTGGGCACACAGCTACCACACTTAAGTTCTTAGGGAAATCAAGGCCAATTGACTGCAAATGGCCCAAAAGGAACCCATGGGAGAGCCCAAGTATGCTGTTTGGCTTCATATAGGACAACACCTTCTCATAATTATCAGCCTGCATCCAATAATGAATACAGAATAAGATATGTATGAAAGTTCCGATAAATGAAAAAGTAGAGCAAATTCCCACATTATGCCTGCCATCAAACGCTATATTATTTAGTTAGGCTAACTGCGAGAGAACCCAAACAATTTATTTCTTCTTTTTTTCTTTAGATCCACTATTAGCGCCAAAAGAGGCAAATACAAAGTAAACACGGAAGAGGAGAAATAAAAGGCTACCCATAACAATCCAGAGAACATACTAAATAACAAAATGATGAAACAGGAAGAAGGATTTCACTTATAAACATGGAAGTCATTATAAAAATATTATACTTTCAGTATGAAGCATAGAGATCAGGAGTGTGAGACAGAAGAGTCTATAATATAAAGCAAATTCCAACAAATTCCAACGTGCCATCACAGAGCCATGTAATAAAAAAAAACTAGAACATATATCATTAAGTTCGTGTAGGATAGTTTTACTCAAAAGTCAGAAACCTGTAATGCAGAAACCTAGTATTGTTTACAGACAGCAAAGATTAGAGTTGATCCGGCAAACCTGGGCCGCATCAGAAATCAAGAGCAGGATCAAGTCACTGCCTGAAATAGTCTCCCATATATCTCCCAGGGTCCCATTTTCTTCAGAAAATCCAGCAGCACGTGCCTCAGCAAATGAACAAGAACCCTTCCTTAAACCAATCTGTTTATAAAGCAATAAAAAGAAAGAGCATATTCAGACAAGAGAAAACACCAATCATCAGTTGTAAAAGGTAAACAAGGTACTACAAAATTACCTTAACCGTGATATCCGATTTTGCTTCTGCAAGAGAATCCCTTAAATTCTGAGCTTGAGCAGGGCCCTGTAGGTAACAATGCAACAATTTCAATGAGAAAAGTGCAAGACAATTTAATATTTTCAAAAAGAAGTAAACAGCCTCCTCTTAAGCATTCAATTGAAAGAGTCATATGCTCTAAGACTATTGGAGGAAGAACATGGTTTGGTCTCAACATTCTTATTTGCTTGGGAAGGGTGTTTGCATCAAAGTTCATCTTCGTTTCTTGTTATCCATGTTCGCTATTTAATTTCTAACTCTAGCAGCCCAAGACATTTTCTGTCATCCATCGTGAGAGGGGTTGGCCCCGACAACAGAGGGACAAAGATGTTCGGGCTTGAAACTCACAAAAGATTCATGTATATGTCCCAAATCATGGACAACAATGCCCAACTCCGTTTGACCAGATTTATTTAAGCTTTGATAATGACCAAGCTTTTTAAGTACCAAACCACAAACAGTAGAGAGAAGAACTGAAAGTTCATACCATTAATTAAGACACAATCTTAGAACTTCTAATGTTTAATTTATATTTCAAACAGAAGCTACACCAGCTTCATGGTGTTTAAATGGTACTTTTAAGTCGTCTAATTAATCAAGCTGCATATGATATTACACATAGTACCAACAAATATTCTGGGCCACTAACAAAGTTCCAACTTTCACCAAAATCAAAGGAGCTGCAAGAAAGAAATAGCATTCTAGATAGCTACCAGAAACAATATTATGCAATAAAAAATCCATTTAGAAGTTCCATAAGAAATTCCGAACAATCCTAATCAAGTAATCAATAAAAATTAGTGTACGAAGAAATTTTTATATAAATCATTTCTTGCATTTAAATAGGTTAACTTGCAAACCAAGAGTAAAAAGGTTTTTCATTATGTTTTAGTACAAAAATAAATTAATCCTCCTACCCAACAAACCTCACCAACATTTCAGGCTTACCATACAAAGACCAATTTTTTGTTTTTCCTTCAAAATACGTTGAGAGAGAGAAAAAATGAAATGATAGATTTAGCATTTTAAATTTCAGAAAATAAGGAAAGAGAAACGTTTCTTTCACTTATCATTTTTTTTACATTTCCTCCAACATCAAACAGTGGAAAAAAATCAATGAAGACAAAGGATTCATTTTGCTAACAAAGAATAAAAGTAGTGCTTAGTTAAAACTAACTTATTGTTTAAAAAATCCAAAGGATTAAACCAAGTTAAAAGCAAAAGGTGGGTTTTTAATTATCTTTCTACTAGTTCTACATTCCTAGTTAGTTTTTACATTTTCGACAATCAAAAACAGGCAAAATTTTCAATCAGTAAAGGTGTCATTTGCTTATCAAAAATATATAATAAATACATTATCAGAATTTTATATTCAAATTTATCCATGAATTTGACCAGTAGGTAGTACGTACAATCAGACATTATCTCCTCGTCAAAAAGAAAACCTTCTTAAATTCAAATGTAAAGATTACATTTTTAAGGTACAACCAAACCCAGCAAACTACAAATTTAAATCAAAATTAACAATTAGCAACAATAAAAAGTATCATAGGTACCTGAGAGCCCCAACCAATAACACCAATCTGCTTAATACCCTTGAATGCATCAGGCAGCAAATGGAACAAATCTCTTCCTCCCCTCACAATATACTACAAAACACAGAAACGACAGCATGTAATGAAGATTTATATGTACACCAATACAGAGTGCACAAGGTGAAAATAAAATACCTCTTCATGACCCGCCAGAGAAATGTTCTCTTTCATAAACAACGACGTCTCAAAATCGAGAATAGTCGGAGGCTTAATCGCCGGTGCAGACACCATGCGAGACCCAAGAGCTGATCCTGAACCAGAACCAAAACCATTGCTGGGTAAAGCTCGAGCTTTGAGAGCGCTTAAAGCTGTTCTAGAAGCATTAGAAGAGAGAAAACCTAGATTAAAAGCTAGGGTTTTACAGGCTGGTTTTAGTGATTTGGCCGATGATGATGATGATGAAGGTGAAATGGAGGGAGAGAAAGAGGTAGGCCGCCGCCATCACTGATTCACAGACTGAAAATGCGAGGAAGAAGAAAAAAAGTGCAGAACCAGAAAGAGAATGAGATATCGAGATTTTTATTTTAATAATATAACCCTATTTGACATTCGTCGCCAGGTGCGTACATTTACTAAAACGTGTGGCCCATGGGATAACATAAAATCATATCAGTGGATTCTCAAGCAAAAAGTATAGGTTTTGAACAAAAATAGTAAACTGTGTGTATTATTTTGAAAAAATAAAGAGTAAAAATATTTTAAAATAATCGGTCGGATCAAGTGCATACCCCTCATCTTACTCATCTGTTCTTACCCCCTTTAGGCGACGGTTTCGGTCATACAACCGTCGTCTATACTTTTAGCGACGGACAAACATATAGCGTCGCTAAAAGTATAGACGACGGTTGTATGACCGAAACCGTCGCCTAAAGGGGATAAGCAATGAATTTATTAATTTTATATTTTGAGTTTCAGACGTTACTTTAAATTTTAAAATGCAAAATAAAACTATTTAAATGAATGGAGTATTTATTAAGTATAATAATACATTATTAGTTTTTTAGAAAAAATTAGAATGCTGAAGAAGCAAGAGATTAAATGACACTATTTTTTTCATTTTTGTAATTTTATCGTATTTGTGAGTTGATAGAAATTATAAATTACAAATCATGGTTAATATTAGAAGTTTTAATTTTTTAATCTTAAATAGTGTCGCCATCATTAACTTAAAATAATACTTCTTTGGTTTCGCACAAATAATTTCATTTCATTTAATAAATATATATTAAATTTTAAAATTTATAAATTAATTAAAAATTAAATAAAATTCTTTTTTAGAAAATGGAGCAAGAGGGGGGAGCACGGTGCGGTTTGAAGTCGAAATCGCACCTGTTTAGGTGCGGTATAATAAATACAAAATCGCACACAAAATCGCTTGTAATTGGTGCGGTGCGGTTTCAATTAGTGCGGTTTCGGTTCCAAAACCAATTGAAACAACAAAAATGTCCAAGCCTTCAATAGAATTTAACACAGAGTTCACATCGAGCAATTAACTTAATGACAGAATCAACAATGAGAATTATATCAAGTATAGAACCATAGCTCATTCTGCCAAACATGTCAAATTCATCATCAAATTATAGAATAATGAGACACATAAAATAGTTTTATCTTATAATAAAGAATGATGCAGTAAAAACTAAAGCATACGCTATATAACACAACGGAGACAATATATTCGATAACAAAAAAAAAAGTTTATTTAATTCTCCAAAAATTAAAAATATATACTGAAGATTGAATGAAATTGTATCTTATATATTGCAGGGAGGACTTATAGAATATAATCCTAACTATATCTAATTTGAACAATATTTTATAGACTATTACTACTATAGTATAGACCATAATCAATGCATCAAGTGCTCGAAACAACGAATTTGGCCCCTCACCTATAAGCCCCTCTAGTAACGCATCAAACAAATTCGAAATTCAAAAACCCAAATGGTCAATTTTGACTCTATAACCTCTAATCATGGTGAAAAAATGACAATGCAAGACTGGGGTTTTCTCTCGCGTTCAAGTGAAAAGTAATTTTAAAATTTACTAGAGATAATACATACATAGACACACATGGTGCGATTTCAGTTTTATGCGTGCAGTTTTGGCTAGTAACCAAATCGGAACCGTAATTTTGGTTATTCAACTCACCTAAAACCGCCAAATACGCTGGAACCGTTGGTGCGGTTTTAATTGGTGTGGTTCGTGCGATTTTTGGTGCGATTTCGGTTCTAATTTGGTTACTTGCTCAGCCCTAATACTTAGCATTGTGATTATGCATAAAGTAAAGTTATGCTATGTATTATGAGCTTTGTACGAATTATGATACATTGAGATTGAATAAAATTATATAAGATTGATTAATTATTTGGGTGTGAATATTGTCTAGACGGCAATATTTGTATTTAAACTCACAGTTTTCATGTTGTATTAATAAAGTTATAGTTATTTCTGTACCATGTTATTGACGACTCGAAATGGGTGATGTATACCTATTTTGGGGGCGTCACAGTTGGTATCAGAGCTTAGGGATATGATCTCTAGCGGAGATCGGGGAATAGAACTAGGAGGGGAGAGACGAGTAAATCCTTCGCTAGTGTGTCCTACCTAAGCTTATTTGTTAGTTGGTCAATATATATGGATATTATGTGATATGTTGATTTCCTAAATTAACCCTTGTTTTATGGCAGTATTTGAGAATGTCGACTGAGAATGTTAACAATTGAGTAAATGAGACCGTTGAGACACCTTTACTCACCAACGATGAGAACATGCAACAGGCTGGAAATATGTTACTCCTGTGAACAACACCACTGAGGAGATGATGAACGACAGGATGTTTAGAAGCTTTTTGCAGTTCATGCAAAATCAGACGAGGGAGACTCGTGTACAAAATACAGGTAGAAATGATAACAACGCACGATTTGTCACAGCCAAGCTGTTCAAAGAGTTGGGACCACCAGAATTCTGGGGAAAGCCGGATCCGATTAAGGCAAAAATGTGGGTCAAACAAATCACCAAGATATTCGATGTCTTGGGATGCATGGAGGAACAGAAGGTTCCATTCGCCACCTTTATGTTCCGTAATGAGGCAGATTACTGGTGAGAATCTGTGAAGCGTACCCATCTAGCCGCACTCTGCATGTCTTGGGAGACGTTTCAGAAACTTTTCAATGACAAGTACTTTCCTGAAAGTATTCGTCATATGAAGGAAGTGGAGTTCATTAGACTGGAACAAAATAACATGACGGTGTCCCAGTACGAGGCAAAGTTTACAGAGTTATCCAGGTTTGCACCTCATTTGGTGGAGAATGAGGAACGTATGACGCGGATGTTTCTGAGAGGTTTGAAACCCGGTATACGTCAGTATCTCATTTCTCATAAATTTTCTCTCTATTCAGATGTTGTCAACAGGGATCAATTGTTAGAGCGAGATAACGAGTACGTTCAACCGAGGGACCATAACTAGGATCATACTAGTGACAGCAGTCATCAGAACAACGATAACCAGCGGAGAAAGAAGAATACGGACAAAGGCGGTAACCACTCTGGTGGTAATCATGGTCATGAGAATAGAAGAAGCGAGTCGGGAGGAGATTTTAAAAAGAGGAGATTCAACAATGACCATGTGAAGACGTCAACACTAGCAGCAACTGATTCTAAGGGAGGAGAACGACCACTGGTCGTATGCTATAAATGTGGAAAAAAGGGACATATCAGCCCAAACTTCCCACAATAGTTCAAGGTATGTTATAATTGTGGAAAGGAAGGACATATCACTCGAGATTGTACGGTAGCGAAACCAAGTCCAGCGGGGATGGTGACTCAAAAGGCTGTCCCAGAAAAGTCAAAGTCAACGGTTCCTGGAAGAGCGTTTGTCGTAACTGGTCAAAATGCGAAGAACCCAAACGAAGTGATCACGGGTAAGCTAATCATAAATTCTTGCGAAGTTTATACCTTACTTGATACCGGTGCTACCCATTTATTTATCTCTCCTGCTTATGCTCAACGTTTAAACTTAACTCCAGAGAAATTAGACTTTGATTTATATGTGGAGACTCCGTTAGGAAAAACTTTCATCACATTCACTGTTTATAAATCTTGTTTGATCCAAGTTGGCACATCACATTACCTGTTGACCTTAGCTCTTTAAAGAAACTTATTTTTGATGTGATTTTAGGGATTGATTGGTTAACTACACATCATGCCAAAATTGATTGTTTTCATAAGGTTGTTAGTTTTCATATTCATAACCAACCAGTTATATGAATTCAAACAACTAAACCATTAAAATCAATCACTGTCATATCTAGTCATAAAGCTATTCGTTTATTGAAAAACGGATGTCAAGCTTTCTTAGCCCATGTTATGGATTTGAATAAAGATACGTCAGATTTGAATAATATTCTTGTTGTTAGTAATTTTCTGACGTGTTTCCTGAAGAACTTCTCGGTCTACCCCCAGAACGTGAAGTTGAATTCTTTATTGATCTTGAACCTGGTACAAAACCCATTTCTAAAACCCCATATCGAATGGCTCCTATTGAACTTCAAGAGTTAAAGGTCCAACTACAGGAGTTGTTGGACATCGGTTTCATTCGTCCTAGTACATCTCCTTGGGGTTCTCCTGTTTTATTTGTAAATAAGAAAGACGGGAGTATGTGACTTTGTATTGACTACCGGGAATTGAACCATGTCACCATCAAGAATAGGTATCTGCTACTTCGCATTGATGGCCTGTTTAACTAGTTGCAAGGAGCAAAATTCTTTTCAAAGATCGATCTTCGTTTTGGATATCATCAGCTGAAGATTAGAACTGAGGATATTCCAAAAACTGCCTTTAGAACTCGGTACGGGCACTATGAATTCTTAGTCATGTCTTTTGAATTGACTAATGCTCATATGGCTTTCATGGATATGATGAACCGAGTATTCAAGGATTATTTGGATCAGTTCGTTGTTGTCTTTATTGATGACATCCTCATATATTCCAAAAGCCGTGAAGATCATGCGCACCATTTGAAACAGGTACTCCAAAGGCTATGTGAAAACAAGTTATATGCCAAGTTGAAGAAATGCGGGTTCTGGCTTGCGGAAGTAGCACTCCTTGGGCACATGGTGTCAAAACATGGAGTATCTGTCGACCCGGCGAAGATTGAAGCAATACAAATGTGACGCCCCCAAAATTAGGTATACATCACCCATTTTGGGTCGTCAGATACATGGTACATAATTCAAATACAACTTACTAATACAACTGTCGTGTACAATACGACAAAACATAACTATGAGTTTGAATACAATTATTGTCTACTAGAGATTATACAAACTCAAAAAGAGTCCTCATTATAATTATTAATACACTATTTCTCATAATAGTGAAGACTACTAATGCTATCCTCTGGACCGTCACTCCATTCCCCGACTAGTCCCTGCTATGTTCTCATTTCCTGAAGAGAACAGTGAAAGAAAGGGTGAGCTCAACTAGCCCAGTAAGAAATATTATAACTATGATAATGCAGAATAAATTATCATTAGTCTCCAACAATGTTAAACTGATAAAATAAAATAGACATCAAGTTTAACTACAGCGGAATAAACAATCCATTAAAAGAGTCAAGTAGAGAGAATTGAATCTACTATCTTTTATGATTTAAAAAGTTTTTCATCACTTTTATCGATGAGACTCAGCTCAATAAATAATCCACATCATTAAATCATCTCTGCACTACAGGCCAAGGATATTCTTTAGTATCACGACCACGAATTATCCATGCACTACGAGCCAAAGATAATCGTGTTTTCATCAACGGTCCTGATCATGCCATAAAACAATTATCTTTGCACTACGGCCGAAGAGAATCCATAGCCATAATCATACCAAAAACTGTCCATCAATGCACTACGGGCCAATGAGGACTTTTTCCACATCATTTGTAATATTACGGTCATGATTATACCGAATAATCCCTGGTCATAATCATACCAAGTCCATCTATGCACTACAGGCCACAGATGACTTTTAACATAACATAAACATGAGGATGATGACAATGATATAAGAATTCAATAAAACAAGTTCAAGAATTAATTTGTCCAAGAACTACTAACGTCCAAATTGTCAACATGATACTGCTTTGTAGTGTAAAATTCAAGAATGATCAGAAAAATATTTCCATAAAAAGATACTGGATGAAGCGTAAATATCAAGGATATTCTACTAATTTCATGGAGTATAGAAGTCAAAACTTTAACCAACTGAGTATAATAAAGAATGGAATAACAAAAGAAATCACCATGCATGCGGAACTTCGCATAGGCAGGTTATTCCAACAGAATACTAAATAACGGAACCAGGTCAGGTGAAATTCACACCGACAGGATGTTCCAACAGAATAATAAATGCGGAATAATAAATTATGGAACCAGGTCCGGCGTATAGCACAGACAGGATATTCCGACAGAATAATAAAGACGAAATAATAAAAATGGAACCAGGTCCGGCGTATAGCACAGACAGGATATTCCGACAGAATAATAAAGACGGAATAATAGAAGAATGTCACCAAGTATAGAGTTGCCCGCGTATACAGGTTATTCCAACAGAACAATAAAGAAATAGAATAACAATAGTTCTCTTCATGAATAAGAAAGAATAACACCCCTTACCGTAACAGAAACTGGATATAGAAGTATTGAAGTAGCAGAATACTCTTCTTCTTTCTCTCTATAATTTTCTCTCTATAGCTTCTCTCTATAATTTATCTCTCTAGAGTTTCAATGAATTCGTAAGAAAATAATGAAGGAATGAGCTTCTATTTATAGGAAAATGGAATGCATAGTAACTAATCCATGAACGGTCCAGATTGATTTACTTTAATCTTACGGTCCATATTTAAAGAAAAATCTTTTAAATAAAATATAATATATTCTATTTATATAAAAAGATTTTTACTATGCAAAACACTATGCAACACTATGCAAAACACTATGCAACACTATGCATAATAAAATATAATATATTCTATTTATAAAATAACTTTAATAAAGTATTCTGTTTTATATAAAAAGATGTTTCTGTTTTATTACGTTAATAATACGAATAAAACAAAACGTCATCATCGCTATAATAATTCATATTACTTATCGACAATAATTGAATTAAACTGAGTGACTTCTCACATAAATATAAATAATCAATACCGTGTGCTACTATGCAACAATGCGTATTACTGTACTTTTACTACCCAGTAGTTCAACAGTATCAACAGTAAAACTTCCGCCGTTATTTTCAATAAAATATTTTTGTCGTTTTCTCAATCCGACAATAATTCCGTTGTGGGGTCCACCAATAATTGTACCGTTGTACGAATATTTTTCGACACAAAAAATATTCCCTGACCAATCGAATATAATATAACAACTTGCATACTTTGCAAAATTTATAAATACTACCCACAACTATAATATTATCTCAAATTCACATCATAATATAAAAAAATTATTTCTAGAAAATTAATTCTTTATTCATAAAATCTGGGGTTTTACAATCTCCCCTCCTTATGAAATTTCACCATCGAAATTTACGTACGTACCTGGTATGCCAAACAGGTGAGGATACCTTGACTTCACTTCAAATTCTAACTCTTGAGATATAACCTTTGAGTGTTGAATACGATTCTTCTTATCCAAGATTGTAACACGTATCTCTTCAAACGTTAAATCATCCGCTATCTCATCCGGTTCTAAATTAATAATGTGGTTCGGGTCGTCCATATATTTACGTAACATCGATACGAAAAAAAAAACGTTATGAACACGCAATATATTTGGCGGTAAAACGAGTCTATAAGTCACAGTTCCTACTCAATCGAGGATTTCAAATGGGCCAATTAAATCGAGGGTTGAGATTTCTCTCTTCAGCAACTATTGCCTCTAAAATAACACCCTCTTGAATCTCCTTCTTCACATTCATCAGATTCGGGTATGTAGCTTGAGCGTCTTTAACTTTATCGATTAAAGTCAATTTTACTCGTATATTCGTTATCTTCACGTGGGTCCCTAGAGTCTTTAACTCTATCTTCATCATTTGTAAGTTGTACGAAATGAGTCTTTGTGTTAACAACATCGCACTTGTAAACGCATACGATCTTCTACTCAACACGTCAGCTACCACGTTCGCTCTTCCACGATGATAGTGAATAGTACGATCGTAATCTTCAACAGCTCGAGTCAACGTCTTTGGTGCATGTTACTTTCGTTTTAGTTGAAAAAATTATTTTGAGGGTTTAAGAAATGGTTTTTGTACTGGTGTCAATACCAAATTCGATTTCACGCTCTGGGGTAAGCTAAGAAGTCTTCAGGAATACGTCAAGAGATTTATTAATGATAAAAATATCATTCAAAACTGTTACTCACATCCAAGACTTGGATAGTACGTCACATTGATACTAACTGTGACTTCTATCCCTTAACCTAGATAGCACCTCACAATGATACTTATCAACTTGTTATCGTTATTCACGACGTCGCCTACAGAAAGTCTGGCTTCGGTGCATTCCACACAAGGAAGTCATCAACAAAAGGATCAGGGCTCTTTACTTATGGCTTGATATGATGACGATTGAATTTAGTGGTTTGGTTGCTTGAATTCGCATAATAGGTTGGTTAGGAATATGAAAGCTAACAACCTTACGAAAAACATGATGAGTAGTTAACCAATCGTTTCCTAAAATCGCATCAAAGGCAAGTATTTTCAAAGAGACAAGATCAACACGTAACGTGAAAGTGTCGATTTGAATCAAATAAGATTTATAAACAGTGGAGGTAACGAAGGTTTCTCCCAATGGAGTTTCAATAGATAAATCAAAGTTTAACTTCTCTGGAGTTAAGTACAAACATTGAACACAACTAGGTGAAATAAAAGAGTGAGTAGAACCGGTATCTAACACGGTATAGACTTCGTAAGAGCTTATGATTAACTTACCCGTGATAATTTTATTCAGGTTCCTCGTCACGAGAGAAAAAAAAAACGCTCTCTCTTAAACTACCGGCTTTGGCTTGTCTGGGACATCCTTTGGCATCATTATCCCAGCTGGAATTGACTTCATCATACGACAGAATCGAGCTAGGTGACCTTCTCTTCCGCAATTAAAGCATGCTTTGGACTGCTGCGCACAGTTTGGACGGATGTGTTCCTCCTGTCCGCATTTGAAACATACGACCGGTGGTCGTTCTTCTTCCTTTAAAACAGGTGCTGGTACCGACATCTTTACGTCATTGTTGAACCTTCTCTTCTTGAAATGTCCATTCTTATTATTTTGGCCATGATTACCACCGAAGTGGTTACCATTCTTGGTATGATAATTTTCCCCGCGATGGTTATCATTGTTCCGATGGCCGTTGCCACCGGTATAATTATTATCGTGTTGCTGGTCATTACCTTTTGGTTGTGATAACTCATTATCGCGCTCCACTAACTGAGCCCTATTCACAATATCTGAATATAAACAAAGTTTATGAGAAATGAGGTATTGACGTATATCGGGTTTCAAACCTCGCAGAAACATTCGCGCCATTCGCTCCTCATTATCGACCAAATGGGATGCAAACCGGGACAACTCCGCAAACTTAGCCTCGTACTGCAACACGGTCATATTATTTTGCTCCAGCTTGATAAACTCTACCTCCTTCATGTGACGAATACTTTCAGGAAAGTACTTGTCGTTGAACAGCTCTTGGAACTTCTCCCAAGACATCTTGAGTGCGTCAATCTGGGTACGTTTTACAGATTCCCACCAATGATCTCCTTCTTCACGCAACATAAAGGTGGCGAATGGAATCTTTTGCTCCTCTGAGCATCTCAAGACATCAAATATCTTGGTGATCTGCTTTAACCATGTCTCCGCCTTAAGTGGTTCTGGCTTTCCCAAAAACTATGGTGGTCCTAGCTCCTTGAATTGCTTAGCGGTGACCAACCATGGGTTGCCATTGTTTTCTCCTGCATTATGAACAGGAGCCGTCTTCTCCCGTTGTTGCATGAATTGCTCCTTAAACTGCTTAGCGGTGACCGTCCGAAAGTTATCAGTATTTCTACCTGCATTTTGGACAGGAGCTGCCTTAGCTTGTTGTTGCATGAATTGCATAAAGCCTCTGACCATCCCATCATTCACCATTTCATCGGTGTTATTGTTTTCATGAGGAGTATTTTCCTCTAGTTGCACATTATCCTGATTATTGATCTGTGGAGACTCAACGGTCTCCTGTGCTCCATTGATAATCTCAACATTCTCGGATGCCATTTTCAAACACTGCCACAAAACAAAGATTAATTAACATGTAACATAATATCTCTAAACTTTGACCAACTAATTTAAATATAAAATAAATTTAAGTAGGTCATACTAGTGAAGGAATTCCCCGTCTCTCCCCTCCTAGTTCTAGTCTCACATCTTAGCCAGGGATCATATCCCTAAGCTCTGATACCAACTGTGACGCCCCCAAAATTAGGTATACATCACCAATTTTGGGTCGTCAGATACATGGTACATAATTCAAATACAACTTACTAATACAACTGTCGTGTACAATACGACAAAACATAACTGTGAGTTTGAATACAATTATTGTCTACTAGAGATTATACAAACTCAAAAAGAGTCCTCATTACAATTATTAATACACTATTTCTCAAAATAGTGAGGACTACTAATGCTATCCTCTGGACCATCACTCCATTCCCCGACTAGTCCCTGCTATGTTCTCATTTCCTGAAGAGAACAGTGAAAGAAAGGGTTAGCTCAACTAGCCCAGTAAGAAATATTATGACTATGATAATGCAGAATAAATTATCATTAGTCTCCAACAATGTTAAACTGATAAAATATAATAGACATCAAGTTTAACTGCAGCGGAATAAACAATCCATTAAGAGAGTCAAGTAGAGAGAATTGAATATATTATCTTTTATGATTTAAAAAGTTTTTCATCACTTTTATCGCTGAGACTCAGCTCAATAAATAATCCACATCATTAAATCATCCCTGCACTACAGGCCAAGGATATTCTTTAGTATCACGACCACGAATTATCCATGCACTACGGGCCAAAGATAATCGTGTTTTCATCAACGGTCCTGATCATGCCATAAAACAATTATCTTTGCACTACGGCCGAAGAGAATCCATAGCCATAATCATACCAAAAACTGTCCATCAATGCACTACGGGCCAATGAGGACTTTTTCCACATCATTTGTAATATTACGGTCATGATTATACCGAATAATCCCTGGTCATAATCATATCAAGTCCATCTATGCACTACAGGCCACAGATGACTTTCAATATAACATAAACATGAGGATGATGACAATGATATAAGAATTCAATAAAACAAGTTCAAGAATTAATTTGTCCAAGAACTACTAACGTCCAAATTGTCAACATGATACTGCTTTGTAGTGTAAAATTCAAGAATGATCAGAAAAATATTTCCATGAAAAGATACTTGATGAAGCGCAAATATCAAGGATATTCTACTAATTTCATGGAGTATAGAAGTCAAAACTTTAACCAACTGAGTATAATAAAGAATGAAATAACAAAAGAAATCACCATGCATGCGGAACTTTGCATAGGCAGGTTATTCCAACAGAATACTAAATAACGGAACCAGGTCAGGTGAAATTCACACCGACAGGATGTTCCAACAGAATAATAAATGCGGAATAATAAATGATGGAACCAGGTCCGGCGTATAGCACAGACAGGATATTCCGACAGAATAATAAAGACGAAATAATAAAAATGGAACCAGGTCCGGCGTATAGCACATACAGGATATTCCGACAGAATAATAAAGACGGAATAATAGAAGAATGTCACCAAGTATAGGGTAGCCCGCGTATACAGGTTATTCCAACAGAACAATAAAGAAATAGAATAACAATAGTTCTCTTCATGAATAAGAAAGAATAACACCCCATACCGTAACAGAAACTGGATATAGAAGTAGTGAAATAGCAGAATACTCTTCTTCTTTCTCTCTATAATTTTCTCTCTATAGCTTCTCTCTATAATTTCTCTCTCTAGAGTTTTAATGAATTCGTAAGAAAATAATGAAGGAATGAGCTTCTATTTATAGGAAAATGGAATGCATAGTAACTAATCCATGAACGGTCCAGATTGATTTACTTTAATCTTACGGTCCATATTTAAAGAAAAATCTTTTAAATAAAATATAATATATTCTATTTATATAAAAAGATTTTTACTATACAAACACTATGCAAAACATTATGCAACACTCTGCAAAACACTATGCAATACTATGCATAATAAAATATAATATATTCTATTTATAAAATAACTTTAATAAAGTATTCTGTTTTATATAAAAAAATGTTTCTGTTTTATTACGTTAATAATACGAATAAAACAAAACGTCATCATCGCTATAATAATTCATATTATTAATCGACAATAATTGAATTAAACTGAGTGACTTCTCACATAAATATCAATAATCAATACCGTGTGCTACTATGCAACAACGCGTATTACTGTACTTTTACTACCCAGTAGTTCAACAGTATCAACGGTAAAACATTCCGCCGTTATTTTCAATAAAATATTTTTGTTGTTTTCTCAATCCGACAATAATTCCGTTGTGGGGTCCACCAATAATTGTACCGTCGTACGAATATTTTTCGACACAAAGAATATTCCCTGACCAATCGAATATAATATAACAACTTGCATACTTTGCAAAATTTATAAATACTACCCACAACTATAATATTATCTCAAATTCACACCATAATATAAAAAAATTATTTCTAGAAAATTAATTCTTTATTCATAAAATCTGGGGTTTTACAACAAAGTTGGGAGCAACCAAAGTCAGTGACTGAAGTAAGTAGCTTTTTGGGCCTAGCTAGTTATTATCGGAGATTCTTGGAAGGATTTTCTAGAATCGCTACCCTATTAATTCAACTGACTCGGAAGGATACAAAATTCGTATGGAGCGAAGAATGCTAGAAGGGTTTTCAAGAGCTTAAGAGGAGACTCATTTCGGCACCTGTTCTGACAATACCATCTGGTTCGGATGGATCTGTTATCTACAGCGATGCTTCAGGCAAAGGGTTAGGATGTGTTCTCATGTAACGTGGGAAAGTCATAGCCTATTCCTCGCGACAACTTAAAGAATATGAGAGGAATTATCCTACTCATGATCTAGAGTTGGCAGCAGTCGTTTTCGCGCTAAAGATCTGGAGGCACTATCTATATGGGGAGAAAGTGGAGATATATTCAGACCATAAAAGCCTCAAATATTTCTTTACCCAAAAAGAACTCAATATACGAGAACGACGTTGGCTCGAGCTGTTAAAAGATTATGACCACACCATTCAATACCATCTTGGAAAAGTAAACGTGGTAGCTGACGTGTTGAGTATAAGATCATATGCAGGAATGAGTGCGATGATGTCAAGTATTCGCATAGAACCAACTTTAATCGATAAAGTTAAAGTTACTCAAGCCACCGACCCGGAGCTGATGAATATGAAGAAGAAAGTACAAAAAAGTGTTATTCCGGAAGCGAGAATCAATGAAGAAGGAATACTTCAAGTCCACTCATGACTTTGTGTTCCTAACGACTCTGATTTAAAATACAAGATAATGACAGAGGCACACAATACACCATTTGCAATCCATCTTGGAAGTACCAAGATGTATCGTTGTGACGCCCCCAAAATAGGTATGCATCACCCATCTTGAGTCGCCAAATACATGGTACAAAATTCAAATACTAACTAATAATACAGCAGTCGTGTAAAATACAACAAAACACATGCTGTGAGTTTAAATACAAATATTGTTTTCTAGACAATATTCATTCTCAAATAGAGTCCTCATTACATTTATTGTCACACTTTTTAACAGAATAGTGAGGACTACTAATACTATCATCTGGACCGTCACTCCATTCCCCGACTAGTCCCGGCTATGTTCTCATTTCCTGAAGAGAACAGTGAAAGAAAGGGTGAGCTCAACTAGCCCAGCAAGAAATATTATGACTAAGATAATGCAAAATAAATTATCATTAGCCTTCAAAAATGTTAAACTGATAAAATACAATAGACATCAAGTTTAACTGCAGCGGATCAAACAATCCATTAAAAGAGTCAAGTAGAGAATAAAATCTACTATCTTTTATGATTTAAAAAGTTTTTCATCACTTTTATCGCTGAGACTCAGCTTAATAATTAATCCATATCATCCCTGTACTACCGCCAAGGATATTCATTAGGGTCACGATCACAAATTCTATGCACTACGGGCCAAGGATATTTGTGTATTCATCAATGGTCACGATCATGCCAACAACTGTCCATCAATGCACTACGGCCAATGAGGATTTTTACAGCATCACTTGTTACATTACGGTCATGATTACACCGAATAATCCCTGGTCATAATCATACCAAGTCCATCCATGCTCTACAGGTCATAGATGACTTTAAAAATATATATATATAAACATGAGGATGATGAGAATGATATAAGAATTCGATAAAACAAGTTCACGAATTAATTTATTCAGGAACTAAAAACGTTCAAATTGTCAACATGATACTGCTTTGTAGAGTAAAATTCAAGAATGCTCAGAAGAATATTTCCATGGAAAATACTGGATGAAGCGCAAATATCAAGGATATTCCACTAATTTCATGGAGTATAGAAGTCAAAATTTTAACCAACTGAGTATAATAACGAATGGAATAACAAAAGAAATCACCATGCATGCGGTACTTCGCGTAGACAGGTTATTCCAATAGAATATTAATAACGGAACCAGGTCAGGTGAAATTCACACCGACAGGATGTTCCAACAGAATAATAAGTGCGGAATAATAAATAATGGAACCAGGTCCGGCGTAAAACGCACAGACAGGATATTCCGACATAATAATAAAGACGGAATAATAAATAATGGAACCAGGTCCGGTGTAAAACACACATACATGATATTCCAACAGAATAATAAAGACGGAATAATAGAAGAATATCACCAAGTATAGGGTAGACCGCGTATACAGGTTATTCCAACAGAATAATAAGAAATGGAATAACAACAGTTCTCTTCATGAATAAGAAAGAATAACACCCCTTACCGTAAAAGAACTGGATATAAGAGTAGTTAAGTAGCAGAAATCTTTTCTTCTTTTTCTCTATAATTTTCTCTCTATAGAGTTTCAGTGAATTTGTAAGAAATAATGAAGGAATGAGCTTCTATTTATAGGAGAATGGAAGTGTACTGTGCAAGGAAAAATAATTCTGCAGATTTATTTCTTCAACCAAATACAATAAAGTCAATCAACTAACCAATAAAATCACAACAAAAATTAAAATATAATACATATATATAAACACATGTTTTCAACTTATATATATTAATATTATATATACACCACTTAATTTTTCTCCCCAATAACCAACATCAATCCCCCACCCACCCAATAATCAAATTCACTACACTCTTACAAATCACTATCACACTACTACTTTTCCACCATTTTTCACTCACACACACATCACACACCTATCACTTTCACATATTATTTTCTTCCACTATATACTCAAAACATACATATACTTCCATACGTATACTCTTCCATTTTCAAAATCATTTTTCAACACATATGGGCCCCACATGTGGGCCCCACCTTTAAATATTTTTCTACCGATTATTTTGAAAATGGGTAAATAGGAATCCATAAAATAAGCAAAACTTCATAAAAAAAAACACCTTAATAATTTTAACAACATTTATCATCTTTATTATAATTCACAATATTAATCGACCAGGTCGTTCTCAGGAAAGAGGGGGTTTTCCAATAAGGATTTCTCCCTATTGGCGCGCAATTAGGTGACCAAACCTCTCCTTAGCAGAACTTTTAGACATCGTTAATATTGTAATTTATAGTATTAATAACTCTGTCATTTCAATTATTGATTTAATATTATATAAAATATCGACAATAATTGAATCAAATAACGTGAGATATTATGCAACAATTACTATAACAATAATTGAACAAAACTGAGTGACTTCTCACGTAAGCATTAATAATCAATACTGTGTGCTACTATGCAACCACGCGTATTACTGTACTTTTACTACCGAGTAGTTCAAAAGTATCAACGGTAAAACTTCCACCGTTATTTTCAATAAAATATTTTTGTCGTTTTCTCAATCCGACAATAATTCAGTTGTGAGATCCACCAATGATTGTACCGTCGTACGAATATTCCCCGATACAAAGAATATTCCCTGACCAATCGAATATAATACAACAACTTGCATACTTTGCAAAATTTATAAATACTACCCACAACTATAACATTATATCAAATCAACTCCATAATATTTAAAAAATATTTCGAGAAATTTAAATCTTTATTCATAAAATCTGGGGTCTCACAATCGCGATCTTCGACATACATTTTGGTGGAACAATATGAAGAGAGAGATCACGAAGTTTATCTCGAGGTGTTTAACTTGTCAACGTGTAAAAGCGGAGCATCAAGTGGGAACACATTACCATGGATTTCGTTACGGGTCTTCACACGGTTTCTCAAGGCATAAATACTATTTAGGTTATTATTGATAGATTAACCAAGTCTGCTCATTTCTTGCTGATACGGGAGACTTATTCCCTTGAACGTCTTACTCATATGTATGTAAATGAGATTGTTGTATTGCATGATATGCCAGTATCTATAGTTTCGGATCGTGACCCAAGATTCACTTCACGATTTTGGGTTAGCTTGCAAAAAGCTATGGGCACGGATTTACGATTCAGTTCGGCATACCATCCTCAAACGGACGGACAATCAGAAAGGACTATTCAAACTCTTGAAGATCTATTAAGACTCTGTGTCCTAGATTTCAAAGGGAGTTGGGATAAATATTTACCATTGGTGGAATTCTCCTACAACAACAGTTATCAGACAAGTCTAGGTATGGCTCCATTTGAAGCATTGTATGGACGAAAGTGTCGCTCTCCAATATGTTGGGATGAAGTGGGTGAAGCAACATTATTGGGACCCGAGTTGGTACGTATGACTACGAAAAAGATCCAAATGATTCGACAACGTATACAAACGGCTCAAGATCGACAAAAGAGTTATGTGGATCTTCATCGAAAGGACGTGGAATTTAATATTAGGGATCATGTATTGTTGCGTGTTGCCCCATGGAAGGGAGTTACAAGATTCGGGAAGAGAGGAAAGCTCAATCCACGATTTATTGGTCCATTTAAGATTCTTGACCGAGTAGAAAATGTAGCCTATAGACTTGCGTTACCTCCAAATATGTCTCGTGTTCATAATGTTTTTCATATATCTGTGCTTCGTAAATATGTGAAAGACCCGAACCACATTATTGAGTTAGAACCGGATGAGATAGCCGAAGACTTAACGTACGAGGAGGTACCTGTCAAGATCTTGGATATGAAGGAGTATATTTTACGTACAAAGGTCATACCACAAGTTAAAGTTTTGTGTAGAAATCATGCTATTGAGAAAATGACCTGGGAGTTGGAAACGGAAATAAAAGCGAGGTATCCTCACCTTTTTGAAACACTAAGTATGTACGTCAATTTCGAGGACGAAATTTCATAAAGAGGAGAGGTTGTAAGACCCCAACTTATTATAAATAAAATCAAATTTCCTCTATTTATTATTTTGAAATAGTAAGAGTTGATTTGATTAATGTGGTTAGTTATGGGTAAAATGCATAAATATTTCAAATATGCAAGTGGTTATAAAATATTCATTTTTATCGGAGAATATTCGTTTAGTCGTGGAATATTCTTACTGTCGGAGAATATTCGTACGACGGCGCAGCCTTGTGTAAGCCCCATAACGGAAAATGATTGGATAAATAAAACGACAAGTATAAGTTGTTTATAAATAACGACGTAGTTGTTACCGTTAATACTGTTGGAATACTCTGCGGTTAAAACACAGTAACACACAGTATTACACCAATTATTAATTTTTACGTAACAAGGCATTACTCAATAATTGTTGCAGTAGTTACTGTTCAATATTTTATTTTATTGATTCAATAATTGCTACATTGATGTTTTATATTATTGTTGTTTCAATAATTGTCACTACATAGTATTTTTATTATCAGATCAATAATTCATATTATTTGAATAATATTATTAGATAACATTATTGGCAATGTCTAGAAAGTTCTGTCTAAGGAGAGGTTTGGTCACCTAATTACGCGTCAGTAAGGAGAAATCTTTATTGGAAAGCCCCCTCTTTCTTGGGAACTGTCTGGTTGTCAGTATTGTGATTCTGTAATATTATTGTGAATAATTAATTATTGATTTATATGATAAGAAAAATATTCATTTCATGTGGATATAGATGGAGAAAATTTTTAATGTGATAATTGTTGAAAAATTGTTATTTTATCTTTTCTGATAAATAATTCATTTAAATATATTATTATATTTTAATAATATAATAATGGTGATATTTTTACAATGAATGTGGGATATATGAGTATATGAGGAGGATGAGTATTTTTGTTACAATTAATGTTTAAAACATGTCGGTGGACTCCATTTCTTGACTGAAATTGGTTTATAGCTTGTAAAATCACCCGTTTGTGGATTTCGGTCAATTCATGTTTGGAATTTGGAAAAACTTTCTTCTGTAAAGTTGTAGAGAATGAAATTTCCTACGGAAAAGACACGAGGTTTGAATTTTTCTGACAAAAGGGCTATTTATTATGAATTATTGAAGTTCCGGAGTTCCGAAATAATTGATTTTTGGAAGTTTTAAATAATTTTATTAACAAAAATGTTTTTTTTATTTTGGTGGGTTGGTGGCTGATGTCTAGACCAAAAATGTGGGCTAAGAAAAATTTATATAAATATATTAATATTTTATTAAATTTTATACTTTGGTGCTCTAAGCATTTTTCTATAAATAGGGTGCTTATGTTAGAATTGAAAATCACACCAGAAACTGAAGTTTTCTCTCTCTTTCTCTCTCTATATTATCGAGCGTATTCTTGTGAGTATTTTGATACTTTGAGTGTTGCTATACGGTGCAAGTTCCCTTCAACACTATATCCGGTATTCCAGCTAGAAGTACAATCTTTTCAAGGAAAGGGATATTTTTTTAAATGATATTATTTCTTCTAATATCATTATGCCGGATTATTGGTAAGATTTTTCTTGTGGAAATCTTGTCTTTTAGTGTCGGGGTTACTATTCACGTATACGGTACTATTCACGTATACGGCACTATTCACGAATACGACATTATTCACAGAAAAATTAAATATTTGTTTTTTGTCCAAAATATCTATTATAGATACTAGCTTTGATTGTATTCATGTTTTGATCATTCTTGAATTTTACTTCACTATGATTATTAATGAAATATTTTTGAACTTGGACTGTTTAAAGTACGAATCCTTAATATTTGCTCTTTTGTTTCACTGGATTCATTTTTTTTAAAATATTTTTCATCATCCTCAGTCCTAAATGATGGTATTACTGAATATCTTTGGCCTGTAGTGCAAAGATGAATGAATTTTTGATGAATATCTTTGGCCTGTAGTGCAAAGATGTACAGGTGTTGAGATGAACATGACCGACTGATGAATATCTTTGGCTTGTAGTTCAAAGATAAATATTTGATTCAAGACGAATATTGATTGATGTTACAGGGTTAAAATATTGATGATGAACTTTTAAATTCATAGATAAAAGTAGATCTCATTCTCTACGTAACTTTTCTATGAATTATTATTTCCACTGCGAATATTGATCTGAAACTTGTTGTCTATTGTATTTTATCAGATTTTTTTCTGTTGAAGACTAACGATAATTTGTTCTATATTATCTTAGTCATAATATTCTTTACTGGGCTAGTTGAGCTTACCCTTTTCCTTTTTGTTCCATTTTTCTTCTTAGGAGGCGAAAATGTAGTGAGTTCTAGTCGGAGTGTGGAATGATGATTCTAGAAAGTTGTTTTAGTAGTCCTCACCATTGTTATAAAATAATGTACCAATAATTGTAATGAAGACTTATTTGGGTGTGAATATTGTCTAGACGAAAATATTTGTATTTAAACTCACAGTTTTCATGTTGTATTAATAAAGTTATAGTTGTTTTTGTACCATGTTATTGACGACTAAAAATGGCTGATGTATACCTATTTTGGGGGCGTCACAATTGGATAATTTTTATCTAACTTGTATTATTACTCAAAAAATTAGAAGATTTGAAAGAAAAAAATGACAAATTATAATTTAACCAAACTTGCAGGGATAAAAAGCAAGAGAGTAAATGAGTTGAATCGAATCGAAACGAACAAAGAGCTATTCGAATTCAGATTATATTTGAAAAAATCTACTCAGATTCGACTAAACTCGAATTCGATCCGACTTGGATCGAATTATATTCAAACTACTCACGAACTTTAAATTCAAACTCGAATTCGAGTCTCCACATATTAACTAACTAGCTTTAAAATAAATATAATTATCAATTGAATTTGTTAGTTTACTTAAAAATGAGAAAATATATTTACCATTACACTTTATAAATATAAAATCACAATTAAAATTAAAAATAAAATAAAATAATAATTAATTAACCTAATTTTGTATATATTATAAGAGAATGTATCGAGTATCTAATCGAATATGTATCAATCGAGCATGTATTGAATCACAATTGAAAATTTGAGTAGTTTGAATCTTAAATGAGTCGAGTATAACCTTACTCAGATTCTACTCATATTTTTATTCGAACTATTTTTTATGCTCAGGTTTGAATCATATTATCATCTAATCCGAGTCTCACTCGTATTTATTTGGCTCGTTTACAATCTTAAATTGAAATAGAATAGAACCTAATTGTGATCTAATGTACCAAAAGAAACTCTTTTTGGAGTCTTAAAACCATGATTGTTGGGCCACTATTATTGTGGGCTGTGGCGGCCTATTACTATTTGGCCCATTATGTAGATGTTGTTTTCTGCTCATCTGTAATTTCATTTCAGTAGTCTTATTATAGGTGTTGGCCTTTGAGCATGTTGGGAATGATTTATAAGTTGATCAAATTAATTTATAAGTCATTTGTTATTATTCGTCTGTTCGAAAATAACTTATAAGTCATTTGTTAATAAACATGGATACCAAATGTCTGAATTTTTCAAATTAAAAATGAAATTCGCATATTTTCTCTTAATTTAATTTCTTATGGTAATAAATTTAATGGTTGGGTTGGGTTGGGTTGAATCAAGGAGCCCAATGTAGGTAAGGTAGGGCCATAGAGTTGGTTTGAGGTTGAATGAACTAGGTCAGCATAGGGTTGATTCCAAAGTCCAAAATGTAAGTTCAATTTTATTTACCTATACATTTTTAATGGTCATTCAAAACCACGTAATTTATCATTAATTAAATATCCTACCTACTAAACTCGAGCTAACAAGAGTTGACCATATTTTCCTAATAAAACAGACACTTGTTTGATAATGCTTTCATTTCTCTTAAGTGAGTGATGAATGCATGTTTGTATTTAACCTGTAAGCCATGTTGTTAGGTGAACTGGTTTCTCACAACTTGTTCTATTAAATTCTTAATCAAAATTTAAAAAGATAAAATGTTTGCAAGTGCTTCTCCCACTCACATAAGTGCCCTTATCCTTATGTGCATACCACTTATAAACTAGTAGTAGCTTATAGTGAGTGAGTGAGTGAGTGAGTGATACGTACGTGGTAGTCTGGTATATCTATAGACTATAATTATAAGGGATGAGATCTCTCTAAAATGGGATTACAGCTATCTAAAGCAGCACAAGTTCCTAAAGTTGCAAATCTATATATATAAACAATCATCATGTGTTTTGTCCATATATATGCTTTACATTTTAATTTCAATTTATGGATTTTGGCTGTAGGAGGATCAACTCAAATATTATAAGCAGATGCTTGTACACAAGATCAAAAAGCTCCAAAGGACAAAGAAAAAGTATATAAGCAAATGAAGCTGCACTAGTACTTTTTCTTCATGGAAAACTTAAAATTTTAGATCATGACCAGTAAAGGGTTACTCCACAATACTTGAAACTAAATCTCGATTTCGAAATAAATCTCGGGTCAAATATCAAGTCTACTTAAAAGGTCATGCCAATAGTATCTTTTTTGATCATCTTAGTCCACCACAGACTTAGAGGGGTGTATTCAATTAAGATTTTTTTTAAGTGACAGATATTTGTAGAGTTTGTGAATTTTAATGACTTTTAAAGATTTTAAAAACTTTTTTAAAATGACTTTTATAGACTCCATGAAATAAGTGATAAACTTTTTACCAAGATTTTGATAGACTTTTGTATACTTCTAATATATCTTGTAACTTATATTAATTGTTAATTAGCTCATGTGTATAACCTCTCACTCTTTTTTATGAACTACAGGAAATCTCATTATTTCATTAAATTATTGTGGCATGAGATTTTATATAAGTTGAAAGCATTCATATTATTCTACTCATTTCATGATAAATTTGGATACTCGAATACGAATAAAACTTTAGAAGCTACAGACGCAGCACAAAAACTAAGCTCACTTTTCATTGAACTATATATATACTATATATGTGTACGATTTTTTACTATGAGTATCAAGCTCTGTTTTTCATAAAATAATATGACAATGAAAATTAATATGATCGCAAAACTTCATACATGTGAGTAAATTGCCACTAAGTTATAAAAAAATTATCAAAAATTTCCAGAGAGATTTTTTTTCTTAAAATTATTAATAGTTGTTAGTGAAACAAAATTAACCGTTAAAAAATAATTATGTGAATTTTTAATTTATTTATGATGTTAGAAATTAATTAATTAAAATATTACGTAACTAATTTTTTAACAGTCGACCGTTGTCATCTTTTAATTATTTTTTTAATTTTGACGAGTTTTAGAATTTATCAAGATTTGTATATATCATATACTATATATATATAACTAACAGTAATTTGTGTAAAAGTTTGTATAATAAAAGTTTGTGTAATTTATCTAATTTTTAATAAGTTTAGTAAAAAAATATAAACGGTTTATAATTTTAATAATTATATTTTCTAAAATTAGATTAATTTATATTCATTTTAAGTTAAAAATTACCGGAGAGTTTTGCGACTTTTGGATTTTCCATAAAATCTCTCTGCAATTTTTTTACAGGCGATTTGAATTTCTACCTTTGTGTTTAATATTTGAAAGTCTTTAGAAGTGAGATGAGGTCAGACTTTGGATATGGATTGATAGTTATAATTTTTTTCTAAAATCTGTCAAACTCTAACATTTAATAGAAATCTGAAAAATCAATGACTTTTTGAATACCAAAATACTTTTATAGACTTTATAAAAGTCTTAATTCAATACCACCTAACTTTTAAAGACATTACAAAAGTTGTAATTGAATACCACTAAACTTTTATAAACTCTTTAAATGTCTTGATTGAATACAATCAAACTTTTAAAGTCTTTAAAAATCTTTAAAAGTCCTAATTGAATACACCCTCCTTAGAAAGATGGTTATAATATTAATCTTAAAAAGATGGTTGCTAATTAGGGGCGGTTGATTGTAATAAGTAGGATCTTTTTATAATTTTATCTAATTAATTTAATGACAATACATAAGAGAAATCTAATCAAAATTTACTTCCCCTCTTTTCTAAAGAGTAATAAAATGATCATGACACTTTCCAGCTGAAAATTTTGAACAGACCTAACAATGAAACTACAAGGAGATTTTTTCTTATTGAAGAGGCCGGATTTTATTATTTGGCTTTTGGGTTTTGTGGGCAAGGAAATCGTACCTTGCTAGGGTTAGGGTTTCGTGTTGGCTGAGGAGGAGAGAATTCCACGAAAAGTACGGAATTGATTGATTGATTGAAGAGGGGAGAACGACAAGTGGACGATTACTCCAACGACGCGTGGCAGAACCCCTAGAATCCAAGAACCGTGTTAGGGTAACAGGAATTCCAAGAGCCTTCTTGAGTTCTTCCAATTTAGAGAATGTTCAAACCCTTTCTAGTGCTTTTAGGTGGAATCTCCGAGCCTTTAAGTCACCAAAAAGGGTCCTTCGATCTTCCAAGGGTCCAAGTCTTGTGTTTTCAGAGAGGTCCAAACCCTTTTAGTGCTTTTAGGTGGAAAATCTGAGCCTTTAAGTCACCAAAAGAGTCCTTCGATCTTCCAAGGGTCTGAGTCTTGAGTCTGAAGAGAAGTCCCCTTCCCAATGGAATGGAAGGGGTATTTATAGGGTTTTCTGGAAAGTAATCATGTGCAAGGCACATGCCTTTAGGAAAATTCCAGAAATACCCTTTAGTCATTAGAGTAATACCCAGATTGTCCTGCCCTTCTAGCCACCAATCCAATCCCTCAATCAATTCCCAAAATGAGTCGCCTCCACGTGTCTTCTGCCTCGGGACACGTGGAAGATTCTCTCAGGTCTTGCTCATTTATTTCCGCCATTTCCGTTTGTCATTCAATTCTTTTATGTCACATGTGAACCCTAATTTATACTTGGGCCCACATTTGCCCCCTGCGCGAGAGTCACGCCTTTGGAGTGACGATCGTGCAAAATACTACAACTCTTTGAATCATGCTTCAAATTTTTGAAAAATCTGCAGAGTTCGCGATCTTGCAAGTCCTGAAAATAGAAAATCATAGGAGAGGGAACCTATGGTAGCTCTCGCAATATTATATCTTCGAAAATTCTCTATCAAATCTTTCTAAGCCTTGCATAATATTTGTTTCCCTAATTAATTTTTATATGTATATATATATATACATATATTGAAACTAAATCAAAATAAATTATATATTTGTCAAATAAAATCAAACCTTATTTTGACTTGTAAATAAGATCAAATCCTTTTTTTATAGAAAATCAAATCATTCATATTTTGGAAAAAATCAAATCATTCATAATCAAATCATTTCTATTTATATATTTATAGAATAAATTAGGAAGGAATTTCAAAAATATTTTCTAAAAGTTGAGAAATATTTTTTAAATAGGAATAATTTTAATTTTATAAAATAATAATAATATTATTATTATTATTTTAAATGCAACACCTTTTTCCCTTAATTATGAAGATGAGCATCCACAAGGGATGCATGCATTTGAAGAGCCCAGACATTTCGGGTTTCAATAATATAGTTACCACTGACAATGTATGTTTAGTACACATGCAATATATATATGGTGTGTGTATATATAAATTAATAAATAAATTTATGTTCTAATTTATGATCAGCAGGTAATTTTATAAATTCACTGTGAATTTCGAATGAACCTTGTTGAACTCTGGGCTTTGTTTGTTTTGCACTATCACTTTCAATTTTTTTTTTCAAATCAAATATTAATTTTTTATTTCCAAAATAAAATCAAATCTTAATTTTTATTTCCAAAATAAAATCAAATCTTAATTTTTTTATTTCTAAAATAAAATCAAATCTTAATTTTATTTTGGAAATTAAATCTTTCTTTATTTTGGGAAATCAAATAAAATCTTTCTTAATTTGAAAATTAATAGTCATACAGCCAGTATACATATATATATATATATGTATATATATATGTATATATATATATATATATATATATATATATATATATATGCATAAAACACGTGCAACATTGAAGTAACAGTATGTATGCAAAAAAGTATGACATAAAAAATGAAAAGCTTAGCTGTAAATACATAAATGTGTTTTTAAAGTGGTTGCACAAAAATTACGCCAAATCCTTCTGAAAATCAAATAAACAAAATCATAGTTAAATACATAGATGTGTTTTTAAAGTGGCTGCACAAAATTTACGCCAATTCCTTCTGAAAATCAAATAAACAAAATCATAGTTTTTTTTTTTTTTAAAGTAAAATAAAATCTTATTTATTATTATTTTTTTTTTCGAAAAAATAAAATAAAATAAAATCTTATTTTATTTTATTTTTCTTTAAAAAATAAATAAAACATTTACTTATCTTATTTTTGAAGAGTAAGGAGTCGATGAGCACGTCTTGCATCCAAATTGCAGGAAGAAATCTGTTGCCATATAATTCATTTAGGTGCAGCCTTCATTTTTTTTTTTTTTTTTTTTTTACTCGATTGACACCGCAGACTCCTCAAGTTGTCCTTTCGGACATTGACTGGGCTAATCTCCTCCTATCCGCTCCTTCTCCATTAACACTTCCAATATCATTGGAAAATATAAATAATATAAGTGAAGCTGCTGGTCCAGCTGAAGATGAAGATGATATTAAGAAGCTGAATATTAAGAGAAGATCATTTAGGAGGATCGGTAGAAAGGTGATACGGCCTCGGGTTGAGTTTCAGACCAAGAGCTCTGAGGATATACTGGATGACGGTTATCGTTGGAGAAAATATGGACAGAAATCTGTGAAAAATAGCATTTTTTTTTTCATAATAGAATAGCCAACACTCCTCTAGTAGCCAAAAAAAAACATTGTTCTGCTGCTTTATGTTCGCCGAACCCTATACAAAATGAGGTAATCTATCATTTTTTTTTATTACTCGATTGGGTACAATTTTTTTTTTTTTTTTTTCATTTTTCTGAAACATATATATTATTTTTTAAAATAATAATAATAATAATAAATAAAACATTTTACTTATCTCATTTGCCTTTATGCTATGCACTTTGAGCTTGCCCCTCATTGCTAGAGCCTCGCCAGAACAAAGAGTCAATTTTTTTTTTTTTTTTTTTGGCGCATGCCTTGAGGAGAGAAGGGAATTTGTAGTAATCAGAAGAAGTGAGTATTAGCAGAAGATGAACCGAAGCCTGACCCGTATTGGCTAGAGTCATTTTTTGGGTTTGCACCTGAGGAGGCTGAAAAAGTTCCTTCTTGGGGGCATTGTGGAATCCTGAGTCCCCTCTTGGCTAATGTTTGCCTTGATGAACTGGACCGTTGGATGGAGGGTAAGATCAAAGAGTTCTATCGGCCTTCTAAGAGTGACGTCATATGGAATAGTCCAGATGGGGAAGTTGAACAGGGAAATACGTCTTGGCCGGAATTTGTTCCCACCAGTGGACCTATTGAACACATAACTAAGGGTATAATGTTTCTTGACCATGTATTGTGCCGTAGAGTTGTATATCCCACTCTTCGGTGTACTGCTATTGGTGGGAAGATCATCAGCGAGAAGGGTGTGGGGACACTATTGTCAGTTACGGCTAGCTGTTTGTCTAATTTTCTTGAATGGGTTGTGTAATTGTAAATCAAGTAAGAAAGAGAAAATAGAGTTGGAATTGTCATTGACATTGACATTTCTCTAACTTTGAATTCTTCTGGATTACTTTATCTATTTGTCTTTTCAGGTAATTGTAGCCTTTCTTTTGTTTTTCGAGCCCCATCACCTTGATCATATCTTGGTTTTTTTCCCTCGAAATTCATCAAAGAAGGCTATAGTTTTCGCGGCGAAAGAAGATTCATTCCAAGCAGTTGATTTGTGGAGCAATAGAATCTCAATGGAATAGAGGAGACAACCCCCTAGGTGGCCGAACCCTATGGGGGCCGGACCCTAGAGATGTTTTTTTTTTTCTTCAGGTAACTTCAATCTTTCTTTTGTTTTCCGAGCCCCATTACCTTGATTACATCTTGGTTTTTTCCCTCGGATAATAAAGAAAGATTTGACGTTCTTGTCAAGAAAAAATACGAAGGAATCTAAAAAATGCTCTGCATGCGGCGAAACCACCCCAGTTGACCGAACCCTGGGGAGAAATCAACGTTTAGACGAAATTCTGCTCTTTATAGCCCTTTATGCTGAATTCTTCTTGCTTGCAGGCCCTCTTCGTTGGACATTATGCAGACCCAAAAATCGTCAAGGAGGCCCCGTTCCTCAGTGATTGGGGAAGGGCTCCCCTCTTTGGTCTTTCCAACATCTTTTCGGAGCAAGTCAAGATTTATGACCGTATAACTTTTCCTCCGCCAGAGAAGGAAGGTTTATTTCCATATGTAGCGGCTTGTGGAGGTTGGGATGACTTTCCCCATTCTGATCGCATTCTCCGCATATGCATAGAGAAGCAAGAATACCCTTTCAGTCCCCTTCACTTCTTGTCTGATTCATCTGGTCGCCTTCAAGGATAGCAGGATTGGACTGATGAGATCCTTGAAAACACAGATTACGTGGATATACTCAAGAGTGCGGGCATTTTTTATTGTGTTCAACTATGCAGAGACCTATGTATCCAATAGAACCATCACGCCCTTACTATATTGATCTCCCGATGGTGCTCCTCTACTTGCACATTCGTCGCTGCCTGGGGGAATATGCACCTTTACTCTGGAGGACGTCTATGTCATCTACCAATCTACCAGTAAGTATTTGCCCCCTGCGCGTGAGTCGAGCCTTTGGTGAGATGAGCGCGCAAAATATTGTAAGTGTGGAAGTCTTGATTCCAGTGTTTGAACACTTTGCGGGTCTTGATGTTTTGCACGCCTCGGAAATGAAAGTCCTAGGAGAGGGAACCTCTAGGGGAGCAAACCCTAAAAGGGTGAGCCTTAGAGGAGCTCTCCTGGGATATTTTGAAAATGTTCGATCTAATCTTTCTTACCATCTCTTGAAATTTCCCTTTTCTTTAGAGTCAAAAAGTCATTAAGAATCAAGAAGTTTTGTGAACGCATGATAGCCTCTAAGGTCTGATAGCATCGAAGGCCTGATAACCTCGAAGACCTGATAGTCCCGAAGACCTGATAGCCTCGAAGGCCTGATAGCCACGAAGATCTGATAGCCACGAAGACCAAGCATTAGGTATTCCTCTCATTCATTCGACAGGTCATGGCCTTTAGATCATGAACTTTCGTAGTTTTTTCCATTTCCTGTATCAGAAAATTCATGTACATATATTTCATGCAAACTAACACTTGAATCTATACTTTTTTTTATAAATCAAAAGAAATAATCCAGTATAAGTGTAAGTTTAACAAATTTATTGATAATCAAATTGCTTTTAACGAAAAACATAACGTTTCATATAATAAATCTTGCTTTTGTCGGAGAAAGCATAACGTTCACCACTTTTAGAGATAAAGTGCAACTTTATTGCTTTTGTCGAATAAAGCATAACGTTCGCCACTTTTAAAGATAAAGTGTAACTTTTGGGGTTGAGGGCTTATACTCAGGTGCCTCAATCACTATTCACTTTTAATGATAAAGTGTAACACTCGGGTGCCTCGTCACTTGGGTCGTCCAATTTTTTGGCAAGTGCAGTCTACGAGGACTTGAAATCGGGTGCCTCGTCACTTGGGTCATCCAATTTCTTGGCAAGTGCAGTCTACGAGGACTTAAAATCGGGTGCCTCGTCACTTGGGTCGTCCAATTTCTTGGCAAGTGCAGTCTACGAGGACTTGACCACCATTTAGAGTGGACCACCATCTTGGGTGGTTTTTATTTTTTATTTTTTATTTTTTATTTGTCAATTCTTGTGCCTCCTCCCTTGGTCACCCAATTACTTGGCAAAGGATATTCCTGAGGACTTAAACCACTATTTTTGGTGGACCACCATCTTGAGTGGATTTTTAATTCATTTGTAGTTCAAAGTTTTTTCGATGGTAGAACCAGTATTTGGGTTCTTGACTTTCGGGACTGCACCATGGGTGATATCATTGCACGTTTCTTCTCCTAGTTCAATCTCTCCAGCCGCCAGCTTCTCATGGTATATCCTCCGCAGACTATAACAGTCCATAGTGGAGTGCCCCACATATTGGTGGTATACACAGAAATCTGATCTTCTTTTCATCTCTTCCGTCACAACCAACCGGGGCCTTGGAGGTTTCACTACTCCGTGCTCGATCAATTGTTCGTATAGGCTCCTGAATGCCTTCTCACTGCATGTGATAGCCTCCGGAACTGGCATTCTGGTATACTTTTCCTCGTGCTTTGCTCCGCTTCGCTCAAATTTCTCATTCTTCTCCCTCTTGCCCCCTTGTGGTTTTGACTGAGAATCCGCCAAAGCCACAGTTGCTGTCCTCTTGCCCTTCCAAGTAACCATTGCATGGCTGGTGGGAAATGTCATGATTCCTCCTAAGTCTTGTGCAAAAGATGAGAGGGTCGCAAATAAATCACAAGCTTTGGTAATGAGGTGGGGCTTGAAGGCGTCTAAAGCACCATTGTTGCATATGCTAACCAGGTTTTTTTCTTCAATTGGCTCTGCACACTTCTGTGCTTGGGCCCTGAACCTATCCACGTAATCTGATAACTCCTCGTTTGGCTTCTGCTTGAATCGCATGAGCTCTACGATGGTTACCTGTTTCTGTACATAGAAAAATTTCTTAAAAAATTGTAATTTTAGATCATCCCAATCATGTACCGATCCCTTCTCCAAGTTATAGTACCAACTGAAGGCACTATCCGTCAAAGTCTTGTTGAATTCCCTCATCAACAAGTTGTGGTTGTTTACTTCATCATATCCTAGCCATGGAGACATCGACTCTACGAACCTGGCAATGTGTTCCCTGGCATTTCCTTTCTCCCCGTTGTATTTTGGAAACTGCGGGGGATGCTCAATATACCCCGTCGGATAAGGTTGCCTCCGAATGTGTGCAGGGTAAGGTGGAGTAAAATCTAACTCCGAGGGTCGGGACGTCTTCCTGCGAAGTTGATTGATCACATCGATCATATCATCTTTCGTCACGTACTGGCTTGTGGCGTGAACTCTCTGGGGTGTTGTAATATACTGCTGTATTGGCGGTGTGTATGGCGAAGAGATTGGTTGATGTACACTTGCATCGTGCAAAGCTGGCATTGGTGGCCTTTGCTGGCTCACTCGCTGGACATGGCTTGGGACAGTTGACATCTGCACCTGTGAACATGCTTGAAGAGAAGTTGGGATGATGTTCGTTTGAGGTTGGCTTGCTTCCAACCTAGGTTGTGGCCCGTCACCACTGTTCTGGAGCTCCAAGTTGATTACTGGAACCGATTGACTTTCCGTCAATGGAGGTACAATCTGGTTCTCTTTGTTGTTGCTGCCATTGTTGTTGTCCTCCAATCCTACTTGTTCTCCATGTGAATTGTCTGGGAACATGGCCTTGAAGGTAGGGATCTGCATCAATTGCTGGCGGAAATTCCACATCTCTTCTTGCTTCCTTTGCATCTCCAGCATCATGGCCATCATCATACCTTGTCCTTCCCGTGCTTCTTTCAATGCTTTGAGCATCTCCAGTTGCACAGCATTCGTTTGCTCTCCACTTGCATCCTCGTCTTGCCTTTCTGCATTGGTTTGTTGTTGATTGGCCATGTATAGTGATGTTGAACTCCCTTCCGAAGCGTCTTCAATAAGTGGTTGGTCAAAATCCAGATTTGCGCCTTGGAAGGCTTGAGTTACTTGCCTTGGAACTGGATCCGGTGAGGTAATCCTATTTGTTGGTGAAGTAGCTTTTCCTGTAGTTCTCCCACGTCGAGTTGTGGGCATACCCTTCACGAATTCTACACCTCCCCAGCAGAGTCGCCAATAAATGTGGGCAAGAAAATCGTACCTTGCTAGGGTTAGGGTTTCGTGTTGGCTGAGGAGGAGAGAAATCCACGAAAAGTACGGAATTGATTGATTGATTGAAGAGGGGAGAACGACAAGTGGGCGATTACTCCAACGACGCGTGGCAGAACCCCTAGAATCCAAGAACCGTGTTAGGGTAACAGGAATTCCAAGAGCCTTCTTGAGTTCTTCCAATTTAGAGAATGTTCAAACCCTTTCTAGTGCTTTTAGGTGGAATCTCCGAGCCTTTAAGTCACCAAAAAGGGTCCTTCGATCTTCCAAGGGTCCAAGTCTTGTGTTTTCGGAGAGGTCCAAACCCTTTTAGTGCTTTTAGGTGGAAAATCCGAGCCTTTAAGTCACCAAAAGAGTCCTTCGATCTTCCAAGGGTCTGAGTCTTGAGTCTGAAGAGAAGTCCCCTTCCCAATGGAATGGAATGGGTATTTATAGGGTTTTCTGGAAAGTAATCATGTGCAAGGCACATGCCTTTAGGAAAATTCCAGAAATACCCTTTAGTCATTAGAGTAATACCCAGATTGTCCTGCCCTTCTAGCCACCAATCCAATCCCTCAATCAATTCCCAAAATGAGTCGCCTCCACGTGTCTTCTGCCTCGGGACACGTGGAAGATTCTCTCAGGTCTTGCTCATTTATTTCCGCCATTTCCGTTTGTCATTCAATTCTTTTAGGTCACATGTGAACCCTAATTTATACTTGGGCCCACAGGTTTCATTGACTCATTATGTGTTGCATTAGTCTCTTCTTTTTTTTGGGAGGGATAGATCTGCATTCTTTTTCCTTCTTTTTTTTTCAATAGTGAAAATAATGTACTATTTCTTTTTCTGAACGATTTCAGAGTGCACCCCATCAACATAATGTATTAAAGAAATTTTCTTCTTACTGGTCCCAAAGTTTTGAACTTTAGGAACTTAGGGAGCCTTGACCACTAGGCGAACCCCTCGGGGTTGGTAGATCTGCATTCTCACTCTCCTTCATTGGGGGGTATAAATAGTATGTGCTCTGATCTTCTAGCATTCTTCAACAATGCCTTTATCGGCTACACTGTTCTCCTAACTCACTCGTGCTGTGCTAATTCTGCTGCTGAAGTGGATCAGTACTGCTAAATTCAAGATATTCAGGAAAAAAAGAAGAAAAAGGTGGAAGTTTTTCTATTTATTCTCTTCACAAAACAGCTTATTTCTCTCTGTTAATTTACAGAAAGAATTGTTATTAGATGTTCTCTTTGTGCTATGCACTCCCTCTGAAATTTCATCAATAACCCACTACTTGTTTTCAATCTTGCATGATATTTTTTTCACTAGAAAAACAAAGAAAAGTAATAATGGAATTTTCGAATTCATTTGATGGGTTTTGGGGGCATTATGGCTTTCCGGATATAATAAAAGGTGGGTCTTCTTTGGTTTTGGATAATGAGAGGGGAGAGATTGTGAGGGCGTTGGTGAAGCCTGCCCAGAAAGAGGTGAAGGCTGAAAAGGGACTGGCGGCTTTGAGGAATCATAGCGCGGCGGAGAGGCGGCGGAGAGAGAGAATTAATGGGCATCTGGCTAGTCTTCGGAGTCTAATCCCCGGCACAAATAAGGTCATTTACTGTTAATTGATTGATTCATTATGTTTGGGTTTCAGTTTGTTTATGTAATTTAGGTACTTGCAACATTATAATAGTGACAAAATTATAGAATTGATAATTGTGCACTCCCTGCAAAATGCTCATGATAACTCTTACAATTTCTATGTGGTATATGACTACTTTCTTAAGAATTATTACTTTGCAAAACTATAATTTCTTTTTTCCTTTTTTCTTCTTCTTCTTGAAATGGTTTACTTGACATCTGAACGAGCATCTAAGCGCATCAATCATGAGCTGAGCTCGAATATGGTGATTAGTTCACAGCCTAAACCTTATTTTGCTATTAAATGTGAAGTTAAATTTTGTCAATCAGACTTTCAATTTTGGTCTATGTGAAGTATTTGTCTAGACTAGAATTTGTGCAGATACTTTAAGCTCAGTTAGAAAAACTAGTTATGTGTCATTAGCCTACTATTGCTGCCAATCTGAGATTGTCAATAAATTGGATTTGCTTGTATGGATATTTTCAGATTTCTTTATACAAATCTCAATGGCCGCTTAATATAATACCACAGTATTTTGCATACGTGAACAGACTACTAAAGTGAAGAGAAGTGGGTGTATGTATATATAGTCGTTCATTTTTATAAATAAATAGGACACTTCCAAAATTAACCATATTTATTGAACTTTGAAAATTTATTCACTCAGTGAACCCTTGTCTTAGTAATTTATACAGGTAGAAAATGTTGTCAGCATTACCTTATTATTTACTCCCCCCTCCCATAATAAACGTCCTAGTCTGACTTTAACTGTCAAACTGACTATTTTTAAAATTAATAATTAAAAATATTTATATGGAATTTTTATATCACGAAACTTGACATTGGATTATAATCTCTTGCCATATATCTTGAAGATTTTTAAGATTTGCTAATTTTAAAAATGGTCAATTTTACCATCAAAGTCAAATTTGGACGTTTATTATGGGACGGAGGGATTATGTTATTTGAAAGGTTTAAATCTACTTGATTGACACTCCCAAGGATCTACTTCCATTATAATTGTACAAATTGTTTGCTTGTTTTTAATGTTATCGACCGTGGCTGAGTTGAAAATGTGTATATATAGATGGATAAAGCCTCATTACTTACTGAAGTTATCAGCCACTTGAAAGAAATGAGAAGTGCAGCTGAAGCTACTAAAGGAATTCTCATACCAATGGACATTGATGAAGTTAGAGTCGAGCAACAAGAAGATGGTTCAGATGGAGCTTCCTATTCTATCAGGGCATCTCTATGTTGTGAGTACAAACACGAGGTTCTTTCTGATCTGAGGAAAGCTCTTGAGTCCCTTCATCTTAAAACGGTACGAGAAGAGATTGCAACCTTGGGAAGCAGGATGATGAATCGTTTTGTGATAACTGGCTGCAAAGAAGGGAACATCAAAGATACTGAAGGATGCCAGCTTCTTGCAAGTTCTGTTCGTCAGGCCCTGAGGTCTGTACTTGATAAATTTTATGCATCAGAAGAGTTCTCTACAAATCCTTTGCTTTCAAACAAGAGGCGAAGAGTTTCTTTTTAAAATTCTTCAAGCTCATCTTCATTTGGAGAGCTCTGGTGAAAGAGGTGATTTTTAATGATAGGTCACATTTTCTTCTTCTCACTCTTACATGTACATAGCTTTGGCATACATTGTGGTGATGGTGGAATAGCATATGTTTCTTCTGTTTTTTCAACACAAAGGATATGTATGCTAATGTAATGATCTGTATATTGTTGAATGTTATGTACTAGTTGCAATTTAAAATTTAAATAGTGAAGGTAATTTTTATGCTTAAAGTTCCTCCCTGCCATGACTCTAGTGAAGTTATTTGATGCCTTTATAATAACATTTCAATTCACACAATTCCTGTACATGAACACCACAAGTTATTTTCTGATCGTGTAAAATTTATAAATCTAAGAAATATTCCTATCCTATCCGCGTCTTTATAGGAAGAGGAAAGAAAGTTAGTTTGATGCCACAGGGGCAGAGTGCATGGTCTGAACTTAAAAACGTTAAGTTTGAATTGTGAAATTATACAATAATAGTGAAATGGTGAAAGGAGATTCTAGTCTTTGCAATTATGATAAAAATGGAAATGATGGACTACTCAAGTTTCTTTATTGAAATATTATTGTTCTCTCAGTTTCCAAAAATGGCCCTTGAAAGTCTGTCTGGGATGATTTATAGTTCTTGACAATGGCTGCAGTTATTCATGTTGCAGTATGCCTTCAATAAAACAATATATATATATACACACACGCACGCGCGCGCACACACATATTAAAGGAACATGTGACTGACTATCTACTTGTGTGGAAAAGGATTTTCCAAAAAACATATTCTCATCTTTCTTATGCAATGCCTCAAAATGTCTTTCATCTAGTAAATGATTTTAATATTGCAAGTAAACATCCACTATGTAATTATATTTTTCATCATTCATCTTATAAAAGACAATAACTTCTACGCATAGTATTTTAATGAATACCATCTTAGGCTACCAAATCTGTTGTGGAAGTGGTAGAATCCAAAACAAGAGGGTTTAATAGAATCCCAGTAAAACATCTCTGTGCAAAAAATAAAATAAAAAAATATAGTGGTTCAGTACATTGTCAGAAAACTCTGTATAATGTATTTAAGAGGATTAGATTCTTAATTCATATTCTTTGAAGAAATAAAAAGGTTTAGTTAGTAGAATCAGGCATCATGAATGGTGCCTATGAAAAAAACATCTAATGCAAACTATATGTGCATACATGGCTTGTCTTGGTGGATAGTATCATACCATAAGATAGCTATATTGCTTCTGATGAGATTATTTTATGCCTCCACCCTTTACATGCAAATTGAAGTGCACATTTGCTATATTTTAGCCCTAATTGTTTTTAGCAGTTACTAGCTTTGAATTATGTATTTTATAATTTTATGCAAACAATAAATTAGTTGGTCATAAACTTCCTGAATGTCATTTTTATGTATTCAAACCCTTATATTAAGAGAAAAATTAAACAAAACTTACTTACTGTTAATAGAGTGCTCACTATAACATTAGAATGATCCAATGGTTAATGACTTTCGTTGCCATCAAAACTTAATTAAGCTTACTTGCCAACGATGAAAATGTGTGATTTCTAGAACTGCTTTGTTGTTCTTTTTCATTGTTTTCCAGTCATATAAGCACCCATGCATGACGTAAATTTATGCTGAACTTTCAACTCTTTTATGTATCTTTTCTTTTTTTATTGATATGTGATCGATTATATAAATCTTCTATGGAAAGTTAACTATTGTAATGCTGGTGAACGTTTGTAGTAGACTAGTAGTTCATATTAAGAAAAACTTATATTGGGGTAAACTGGAGTACAAGTGGAACTGGGACCAGATTAATATTTCTCTAATGGACTGGAAGAGATAGAGAGAGAACTGCTTCAGAGAATAATTAAGCTTTATTTGAGAAATAAACTTTAGTGCCTGATTAAATTGTTCACACTTGGTTCGGGGTAGAGCTTCAGCCAACCTTTTACTATAAAAACCTTAGAACTCCCTAACCTTCTGTCATCCCGGCATGGACAATCCAAATGGTTAGTCAACGATGTTCTGATGAACTCTTCTTAATAGTTCACTGTTCCTCAAAAAGTGAATCCTGCTGCAGAAAGGTTTTCACATTCATGTTCTGCTTCATTTACTCTCTGATGCACAAGTAACAATTTAACCAGCCAGAAAATACTCAACTCTAGTAAAAAAATACATTCTTGTGATGATTATGATTTCTTTATGCACATATTCCATATCATCTCCCCCACATCATCTGATGAGCAGAACAAGAGGTGCCTTAATAAGAAATTTAGCTTTTGAAATGACAATCTTGCAGAATTATCTTTCTTGTTTATGTGGTGCCTCAATTCTATTCTTTACCCAATCTTGCTCCATAACACTCCATTTATAAGTGATCACATTGGAAACCCAGTCCTCCTAGAAAAGGGGGTACATATTTATTCTCTTCTGTTCTTCCTCTCTTAATAAGGAGATGACGGGTGTTATAACATTAATTTTGGGGAAGTCTGCTTTAAGTAGTTTGTCATTTGTAATTAATTTCACTTCAACTTAGAAAATACATGTCTGACACCTGACTTGCACCATTGGTGACCGCCTCCTCAGCATATGACATGGTGCCACCATTTTCATCTTCCTAGGTCCTAGCAATGTCAAGTAACACTTAACTGTGGCCCATCTACCAATTGACAACACACCCTCCATTATTTTATAAAAGGGGTGAAGGTTCTGTTCTGGGGCAGAAAATAATTTATTTGAAAGCCAGCTTTCATAGCTGCAATCTTGTCAGTCCTTAAGCAGGAGCCACTGTGGACTTGTTGGTTACTTTCTCAAGATTTAGAGGAACCTGTTTTTTTTCATAACATATGGAAATCCTGTAACAGCATCTTATTTATAAGGTGCTAAGGTCACAAAAATCATTGCATTTATATTTACCGACTATTTTCCTGCTATTTTGGTTCTATCATTTGTTATACCAATATAAATTATGCTGTGATTTTGACTCTTGTTCAAATGTTATCCTCTACTATTCTATTTGTGCAGTAATAGTTTAGATATTAGAGTGCTGCAGGGACGTGCAAACTGCAAAGTTCAGTTACTTGAATCAATTCAAAAGTGTGGATGACTTTAGGAATAATTTAAGCAACACAAATGACAAAAGTTGCACAAAAAATTATAGAAGATTTGAACAATTAGCACAAAACAGTGGTGAAAGTCTCAACCAGCAACAAAAACCTTTTTAGCAGCAGCCCGACTGGCTAAGGTCTTTAGAACGCCCTAGAAATATATTTTCACCAGTCTATAGGTTGCCTGTCAATGATGTTAGAAACAAAGTTAAATACAAACAAATATTTAGTCTTCTAATTATTGTAGCTCGCAATCCTTCTAACTTCTGCTTCGGTAGGATCTGTACCACAAAATCAGAAAAGAGAGAATTCTATACCCAAAAATAAATGTCACCATCACAACTAAATTGCTCCACTTTTGTGACTCCTTCAGTTTTTGCTGCATCAAGAAGTCTTCACCATACAGTATGCATGCTCCTTCAGTTCTCTCCACACATCTCCATTTCCCCTTCTCTCCTCCAAACTCATTTATCATAAAACACTCGAATGGATACTTGAACAAACTCAAATAATGCATGAAAATCCAGTACTTGGGAATGTCGTCCTTTGATATGAAATATCCAGAAAACAGAAAAAATGATCCCATTAGCCCAGCAATCAAAGACATTCCCATAATAAAATTTGGCACTAGTGCACTAAAGCAAGCAACGAAAGAATTTGACATCAAGACAACCGCCCAAACCACTAGAGAGAAGTAGAAAAATCCGTCAATATCCCGCCTCAATCCAACTAGCCAGTAAACTGGGGTTGCATAGAGTAAAGCCACTAATAGAAGGAAAGGCAGGAAAACAAGAGTGGTGGCTATTATGTAAGAAGCAATTCTGTAAGCTCCACTTGAAGTTTCCTGAATTAAAATCCTCCTTTCTTGCAAGAAAATTGGTAGAGCTTCTGTGGTGGAAGACAGTAAGAAGGTGAGACTGAAAGCAAAGAATCCAATTTGAGTTTGCAGCTTAACTTTTTTGGGATCATTATTAGCATTCATAAAAATTGTCCCTAATATAATCCCAACAAGTATTGCTTGAAATAATCTTGCTGCAAATAACTGTTTGGTTCTGAAAATGTTGTAGGAGAATCTCTGGCTCAGTATCAATACCTCCTTCAAGGGAGAATTAGCATAAAACATGAGACCTTTGTCAACATGGCCCAAGTTGGCTAATTTTCTGCTATGCTCGTGCTCATGTTTAGCTTCACTGATTGTGATTTTATTTTCTTCAATATCTGTTAGCAGGCTTTCAGTCGCATCAATGGCAAACTCAAGCACATTGACTTGCCTAGGAATGCAAAAGCCTGCAAGCTTAAGTCGCTCTTCCAGAAGATGTAATGATCCATGATGAAGTACAATTCCCTTGGATAACAAGACAATTTGATCAAATAGCTCTAGAATTCGGAAACCAGGTTGATGGATGGTTAAAACAATTGTCTTGCCTTGATTCTTAGCCAAAGATTTCAACAACACCATCACATGAAGAGCTGCTGCAGAGTCCAGTCCAGATGTTGGTTCATCAATTAAAAGAACAGCAGGGTCATGAACAAGAGCAAGACCAACTGATACCCGACGTTTCTCACCACCAGAGATGCCACGGGTTGATTCACTGCCGATTCTCACACCAGCCACATGGTCTAATCCCAGCTCCTTCAGAAGCTCCCTGACTCTAGCTGTGGCCTTATCCAACCCCCCACGCAGCCTGAGACGCGCACTATAAACGAGCATTTCTTCAACAGTAAGCAGAGGAAACAAAGCCTCATCTTGTGTGACATAACCAGATAATCTGCGAAAATACACAGCATTCATTGGCTGGTTATTTACAAGTACATGCCCTGAGACTCTACTCTGGACAATCATTCCAGCAAGAATCTCCAACAATGTGGTTTTTCCTGCACCACTTGGACCGGCAATTGCTGTGATCTCCCCTGGTTTGGCTTCACAATCTACATTCTTTAAAATGTACCCATCAGTTTTGTTGTTGGCACCCTCCCAGCAAAACCAGCTAAAATACTCGTCATACCGCTTAGATAATTTGTACGAGAGGTTCTTGGCCTTAATTCTGTATTGGGTTTTCCGGTTACCAGGATTGACCGTTTTCACCGGTAAATCCATGGATGTTGACGAAGGAACTTGAAATGTGAATTACTTGGGGAAAATGAGGTGACACGCTAAACTAGCCTCAGAGGTGAAGCTATAATTTGCATGGGTGGCTTATATATGACCCAAAACTCTTTTCTATATAGTAGTTGTATCATAAGAAGAGCTTAATTCAGTTATACTATCAAAATATTAACTGCTGCTAAATCAGAATCGTGATTTTCGCATGGGATTTACTTGAAGGCGCACACTTTGCACAATTAGTTAGTTTATTAGGTTTTTTAGATTTTTCTTGTGGTGGGCACATGATATATGCCACTACTGCCTCATGGTTTTGGCTTGGATTATTGACAGTTTCATCAGAAGTATTGAAAAAGGCAAAAGGGCACCAAAATTGCCTTCCAGGTGAAATGTGTGTTGACCATGAAAAAGGTTTTGGTGACTGCGCAAATTAGCAGTTACTTCACTTACTTGTTCATATCTATCAGGCCTTAAATAAGGCAAGTGGTGTTTACCAAGATTGGACTCTTTAATGGGTATCATCATCTCTGGTCATTTAGTGTGGACCAAGATTGGGCTCTTTAATGGTTGGAGGGGACCTTAAATTTGACTTGCCACCCACCCACCCACCCACCCACATGAAGAAAGATTCACAAGCTGCTTAATTTGGACTTTGAGTTTTATATGAACATGTAATGAATGGAGGAGTGATGTTATTCTCAATCATTAGTAAACACATACATAATTGATTACACTTAATTAATTTGAATGATTCAACCGGAATGTATATATTGTAAATGAATCAAATTGAGTGGAATTAAATATTAAAGTAATTTGATATAAAAAAAAGGTTGTGATTTTCTTCTCTCTCAAAAAATTAATGTTTTACATTTTTTTCTTAAATGGTTATTGAATATTTATCTTTACAAGATATTTATATGTAGGAACAAATTACAATGCATCTTATTTCTTCCCTGTCAATCATATTCTCATTCATACTTTTTTGTAACAAATAAGTGTAAGTCTCTAATAATTTATATACTCCTACCTAATATGTTGCAATTTTCTTTTTAATAAATGTACATATAAATTTTATTTTTAAAAAAAATATAAGTGAAACAGAATAGAAACTCTACAACCAAACAAGTAAAGTCAAAACGAGGAGTGGACTACACTATTCCTGTAACCAAACAGTATCCTTAGTTCGATTTTTAGGGTTTCAGTCAGGGTTCATTTCATTTGCTTATAAATCAAAATTTTAGGTCTCGTCTCAATACCATCCTCACTCAGTTTTACTCTTTCTGTTTATATGTAATTATTTAGGATGAACATGAGGAAAGTGATGGAGGGTGATGTTCAATTTCAGGTGATCCATTTATCTCCTCGCTACGTTCTTTCTGATTCGATCCATCTCTCTCTTTTCTCTTCTCTTCTCAAATGATTGAATTCGAAAAAAAATATGATGAAATCAGAAAATCTTAGGACACCTTCTGACACAGTTTGACAATGCTGTGTATGAGAAGAAAGATTTCAATTTCTGATTATTTTTTTGGTTTATGAGTTTTCTTGGTATATCTTTGGCCTTTATTTATTTATTTTTTATTTAAATTTAATTTTCTCTCTCATCATGTATAGTAGAGATTTGATTTGTTTGCCCATAAGAATTGGGATTAATAGAAGCAGGAACAATTAGTAAATGAAATATCTTTTGGATCAATTTTCTGTTTAGAGAAACATGTTTTCTAAGTTTAAATCTTGCAAAGGCCAACAAAAGGATCAATTTGGATCTGATCTGTAATGTCTGTAATTTGGATCTGATCTGTAACATGTTACATTCACACTTTATAAAATTTGGATCTGTTATCAATTAAAAAAGTTATCAATTTGAAATTTGTAATATTAAAGATACAAATTATACATAAAAAAAGTTATGGATACCTATTTAATTATCTCATCATTTTTTTACTATGGTAAATTCATGGCCTAATAATTACCATAACATATTTCTTTAACGAACCATAGCCAATACTGTAGCTTAGGTACACGATATACTGTGTCATGACAGTTATGTTTTTTTGGGAAGTTTTTTTTGAGCACTTTTACACAGACCGAAAATTGGATATTTTTTGATTTTTTTTGTTTGTGACTCTTAAAAAATATACGTTATTTATTTTAACAGAAATTTTTATAAAATACAGTATTTTAGGTATAATTTAGGTGTAATCTGTATAATTTTGCTCTTGTATATGTATTTAAATTACACTTAGAATATTTTATTTTTTAAAAATTTTTGTTGAAATAAATATTATATATTTTTTTAAGAGTCACAAGTAAAAAAAATTCAAAAATGTTGAATTTTTCTGTCCTAATTTCTCAAGATTTTTTCTTTTTAATAAGCAAAAGTACTAAAGTTAAGTTATGGATGACATTCTCCAATTAGTTCACTTTAGTTTTAGAAAAAAAATAATACTTATAATGATTAGTGGCAAAGGCTTTTTATCAGGCTCCTAATCGAATTCAATGGTAGGAGGGGGAGTAAAATGCTAAATATATCTATGTTCTAAAATTTGATATACTATTTTTTATTTATTAAAGTTTAAAAATTAAAATAAATAAAAAATATTATTTGTTGGTAACATTAATAATGAAAAATATTACTACCTCCGTTCCATGTTTTTTTAGACTTAATAGTTTTTTCCAAAATAAGTGATGTGTTAGAACTCTAATAAAATTTTTGCAATATTTTCTCATATATGCCCTTATGCATTCAATGGTATTTATTGTATCTTACCATTACTACAATTAAATGACACTCATTAACTCTTCAACTTCAAAGAAAATATATTAAGGGTATTTTTGTCATTTTAGTTTGTGTATTGGTATGTATGATTTTAGTTAAAAAGACACTTATTATGGAACGGAGATAGTATTGAGTATTCATTTTGTTTTATATAAAAAAAATTGTATCAAACTATTTTTCAGCTAAAATGGTAATTTTTTTTATTAATAACAATATAAAACAGTACAATTCACACAAATTCGACATTACAATTTAATACCATATCCTCTTAGTCAGTGCACACATTTGGTCATGGGTTCTTATAAAATATATATATTATAACATCTTAATTTCACATTGAAAGATATAAAAAATATATATTTGTATATAAAAAATTAAGTTATTAACAATAATATCTTCAATCATGATCTTTTAAAATTTATTTCGGATTCAAAATTTGACCGGAATTATTTCATGTATATCACTAGGTTCGCCATACTATATTTATATTTATAATTATCACTATAATCGGATAGGATCTAAAGCGGACCAAATAAGCGAACCAAAGAACGGACCAAGGCAAAAACACGCGGGTTTCAGGGTCCGGGTCGGACCAACCCACGGGTTGGCCTTGAAACCCGCGTGTTTTTGTTTTGGTCCGTTCTTTGGTCCGCTTTAGATCCTCCCCGTCACTATAATATGTTTAATTTATATTAACTTCCCTTCCTAGTTATTAATCTTGTGTCTGTCCCTAGTTATCACTAATAAGGAATTCGTTATTTGTGAATCATATAATATTTGCACCATATTTATAAAATTTAAAAATTAAATAAACTTAAATCAATTAAAAGTTCAAAAATTTTACATAAAAATAAAATATATATTTAATTTTAGAGTGAATGAAATAATAGTAAGGGGTCGAATTGAAGTTCTCTTTCTCTGCATTCTAAAAATTAACACTCTGTTTTTGAGTTTTAAAATAGACAGAAAAAAAAAATGAACGGAAAATTTAAATTTTTTTTAATTCTTATGTTTATGAGTTTTTTAATAAACGAAAAAAAAGAAATGGATAGAAAATTTGGCCACTTTTCCTGCCAAAGTTTTTCATCCAAAATTTGCCAGATTTTGACGGAAAAGAAATTAGAATAAGTAATATTTTTATAATTCCCATATTATCCTCAACTTTTAATATAATAAATTTTAAATTACAATTCATGTCCTCAATTTTAAATTTTCTATTCTTTTTTATTAAAAACTCAGAAACAACACAAAGAAAAACTTCAAATTTTCTATTCTATTCTTTTTTATTCTAATTTAAGTTTTCTATTCTTTTATTTTCTGTTCAAAACTCAGAAACATAGTGTAAGGATACAGTCTCTTAATAATTTATTCTAAATATATATATACTAGCTGGGTCTCATGCCTCCGGCACTGTATGGATAATATGATTTATCTCAAATTTTGAACGGCAAAAATAATTTATTGAGTGAGCGGGAAATTTAAAGTCATTTGTATTTTATTAAATTATTATTAGATTATTAGATAGATAGATGTATTTTATTAGATAGACTAGCTGGGTCCCGTGCCTTCGGCACTGTATGGACAATATAATTTATCTCAAACTTTGAACGACAAAAATAATTTATTAAGTGAGCGAGAAATTTAAAGTCATTTGTATTTTATTAAATTATTATTAGATTATTAGATAAATAGATGTATTTTATTAGATAGATGTATGAACGGTGGGATTTATCTCAAACTTTGGACGGCCCAGATGATTTATTGAGTGAGCGGGAAATTCAAAATCATTTGTATTTTATTAGATAGATGTATGAACGGTGAGATTTATCCCAAACTTTGAACGGCCCAGATTATTTATTAAGTGAGCGGGAAATTCAAAATTATTTGTATTTTATTAGATATATATATATATATATATATATATATTATAGTATTTTAGTACGATAATAATATGGCATATAACATTTTTATTATTATTAAAGTTATTTTATATTTCTAGTATCAAATTATTATTATTTCATTTTTAATTAATCTTGAGAGTATAGTTGACCAAGTGAATAACAAATCTCATAAATACCTCATACCCGAGAGAGAACTGAGAAGGCAAGAAAAAGAGGGAGAACAGAAATTGGGTACAATTGATACTTCTTCGAGCCAGCCCTAATTTGGTACGCTTCTTGCAATGTCGTAATTTTTTTTGGTTTTCGAACTTTTATGGATCATTAGCAAGCTTATAGGATGCGAGAGATTTGATAAAATGGTATGAGGTGACTTTGTTAATTTTCTTGAAATGGCTTTGCGTTTGCTGCAAAGTTTGATTTTAGTTCTAGTGTTGCTCTGTTAAGAGCGTACATATGTAAATATCTATATTTATTTAGATACATGTATTGATGTAAACTACAGCTTAATTTGAAGGCATTATGCAAAAAGGTGTTGTCTTTACTGGAATTGAAGTAGAGATGGAACTTTTCTTTTTCTGTTTTTGTTGTTCTTTATTTTTGGGTCGTGTTGGCCAGTTTCATTTGTTTTATGTGTTTCATTTCAAATATTTTATTATTTGAATAATGTTAAATGGAGTTTGAGATACTTGTTTCGTTTTAAATCAGCTTCTTGAAGACTTGCATTTTTTAAATTTGGTTTATCAATTAGTATGTTAAAGTTAGTAGGTGCCACTTTTATTTTGTCTGAAGGAAGTATTTGTTGAAATGTGTTTAGAAATTGCGTATACTAATACTGGATGTTACTTAGAAATACAATGACCACAAATTACAGGATGTTTTTGTAAAATCCACTTAGAGTTTCTGACTTTAATGAACAAATTTTGGTCCCTTGTTTGACAAAATATGGATGGAACTTTCTTAGAAAAAAGAACAGGATAGAAAAGGAGTTTTCAAACTGCTATATTTCCAATTTCCATTACACTGTCAGTTTGTGAATATATGAGGTTTATGACTATTTGGATATCTCATTTGTAATCATGTATATGTGTGTGTGTGTGTGTATATATATATATATATACATGGAATTACTATTTTCACAAGGGGAAAAATGATATTTCCACAAGGTCTCACTTATTATTCATGTGAGGAGAGCTTTGCGGAAATATCAATTTTCCTTGTGGAAATATGCTCAGTATTTGAAGGAAATATGTTTTGGTGTTGGTAAGAAACTGCAAAATGACTTCATTCCCGGACTTTTAATGAGGAATTAATTTTCTTTTTTCTGGTCACATGTTTATTTATTTTTAACAGATAAGCAGTTTAGTACAACGAAGACTCATTTGGTTTGCTTCTAGAATGATAAAGACTTTGGCTCTTCCTTGCAAAGTATGTACTTGGTCCTGTCAGTAAACCTCAATCATTAGATGATATCATAATTTATTTATTTTTTTTCTTTTCTTTTTGTGATTAAAATCAGCTATTCATTGTCTGTTGTAGTTACATATACAGTTTAAATGTGTCATTGATGTTTCCCCATGCTTGAGTTTTGCTTGAAAAAGAAAAGAAATTATTTTTCTCATCTCTCTGTCAATTTTTCAGTACATGTTATTGTAGTCTTCTCTTAATTTCATGATTCTTCTGCGCTTTGTTTGAAGTTGGGAGTATAATTAGCACTAGACATTATAATTTCCAATAGCTTACAAGATTGTGTAAAATATTCAAGATGAATGTGTTGTTTTTTTTTGGGGAGGGGGGGGGAATTCTTGTATATATAATTCTCCAGAACTTTTGGATAGTGTACTCGTTAAAAAATACTATGTATATAAATATTTGAGCTGATATTTTTTTCTTAATGTATATAGATTTTTTTGGTAAATATAATAATAATGTAGATATTAATTTTGGTATAGGCATCAAACTTACCTTTTGGAAAAGTTAGAAGGTCTAACCAGGTAAAAGCAGGCAGAGCAAAGATGGAAGTCTCAATTACGAAACCTGATGACTGACATCTACATCTTCGCGATGGTGACCTTCTTGAAGCTGTTGTCTCACATAGGTTGCTTAAAGACAATTTTCGTGTTGGTTTTACATTATATTATATTTTTCAATTGGGAAAAATTGTTTGGTAAAACAGGTTTAGTGGTCTTGTAAATGGTTATGAATACTGATTTTATCATAATCTATGTACAGTGCACATAATTTTGGAAGGGCAGTAATCATGCCAAATCTGCGACCTCCCATCACCACTACAGCTGCTGCTACAGCATATCATGAGTCCATCTTGAAAGTCTTACCTAATGACAGCGATTTTATCCCCCTTATGACACTTTATTTGACAGATTCAACAAGTCCTCATGAAATTAAACTAGCAAGTGAGTCCACTGTTAACCTTAAATTTTGCAAATTCTATCTAGATTATTAGCTTTCACTTCAAGTATTGCGATTGAAAGGATATGTAATGAAGCTGGGTTGATGCTTTAAGTTTAATTGGCGTTATGAGATATTTTCAGTGTAGTTTCTAAATGTTTCTGTCCATTTGTAGTGTTATCTTTTTCATGAATTAACATGTTCAATTACTAGACCTTTTTATGGGTGTACATGTTTATGGAGTCTAATGCTATATTTACTCCTTTGACAAACTCAATAGTCGTAAATCGTAATATTTACAATCTAATATAGTTAATAGCCTCATATATTGTAATCCTAACTGGCATTTTCTGTACCCCATTCTCCCTTCAAAATTCTTCTCATGGCATCTCTTTGTCGCACTCCAAATTTTAGGGATGCCAAACCTCTAACCATTTTCCTATGAAGTTTTTTATTTCAATTTTAATCTTAACTTGACAAAAAATTTCCCCTTTATTCTTGGTATCGTTGCCATGAAAATACAATGAGAATGAATGAGACCAACCCTTCGGGGGGGCGGGGGGCTATATATACCATTACCAGCATATACCTGCCTTTGACTGGATTGTGATGAGTTTGGACAAAAGCCACATAAGAATCAAGAAAAAGATGTTATAACCTAAGTCTTTAAGGATTTGACTGTTCATTCCTTTTGTTATCAGAAAAAGAGAAAGGAATTTGATCTTTGCCTTTTGTATTCCTTTCATGGAGGTTTATACTTTTATCTAGTTTGTGACATACATTTTGGTCCAGTTTACTTGACATTTCTTAAGCTTATAGAGTGTCTACAGAAACTCCCAACCTCTAAGGAAGCAATCTTAATAAGGGAAACTATAAAGGCTGACAGGCCTTAAATGATGTAATATGAAGTTCAGTTACTTTTCTGTTGTGATTTAAATCAAATTGCTGTGCTTAGGAGAGAGTGGGGTCGTTTTTGCTGTAAAGCTGTATCCAGCTGGTGCTACAACAAACTCTCAAGATGGTGTTACTGATCTATTTGGGAAATGTGTGCCAGTACTAGAAGAAATGGTTGAACAGAATATGCCCCTTCTGGTAATCTTATATTTCTGTTGATTATCAAGCAAAATTTTTGTATACAAGACTGTGAAGCTAGGTTCGCTCAGTAAGGAAAAGAGTTTGGATTCAGCTAGCCTCACTTTCAGAAACTTAATCATGGAACTCTATTAACGTAGTTTATGTTGGTCATGTGATGTTCTTACCAATGTCAACAATCCTATGACAGCTTTTCAAAATAAAAAAAAAGTAAATTAGTGCATCATCTAATCAAAAGTTATGTTTCGTATCGTTTTTAGTAGTTAGGGATAAAGAGAGAGGTTTACGTGAGGTGCTACCTATGATTCGTTAGACTTATATTTTCTTGTTATGGCTTAATAAATTACGGATACCTTAATTGTCTCTTTTTTCCCCCTCTCTTTTTATGTTAATTCATATTTTTCTATTTATATGTTTGAAGAATAAATAGAGACCAATTGATATATTGCAGTTTGTACAATGACCTATTGCTTAGAAGAACCGTAGTTTCCTAATTATAATCTCATTGCGGGTCACTGCAAATTTAAAGCACCAAAGCTACATGCCTATGATAATGAACAAAGTATAACGAAGTAGAACTGACTATCTGTTTGGCAGAACTCGTGGTAATTAGTAGTTTCAGGTTTTATTAAAACGTGAGATTAATAAAATTTTCTGAGTCCTTGCCCAAGGTACATCAAATTGAAAATCTTGGGTCAGTTCTCCATTCTTATTGTGTATATACTATTTTGGTTGTCGGTTAGGTATGCAATGATTGACCATGTTGGACTAAAAGCCCTCATTTCATCTTCAAAACTAGCAAAGGCCTCAACTATATTCATTATAAAACTTTTAAGGCACTAATCCTAGGGTCTAGACTCTAGAAAGACCAAAATGAATGTGACTGGAGGTAGTAAAAGAGTTGATACTTTCTGATTAAGTAGAATATCTTGCTCTAAAGTAGTTGGGTGGGTGCTCGTGCTTTCAACCATATGTGCGCATTTGTTAAAGTTAGTGTTTCTTTCCCTTTTATCTTTCTTGTCTACTTAACTACAGAAAAGTAAGACCTGATAATATGTGTGAAATTTTACCACCAGGTTCATGGAGAGGTTACAGATCCGGATGTTGACATATTTGATCGTGAAAAAGTATTCATAGACACTGTTCTAAGACCCTTAGTACAGAAGTTTCCTCGACTAAAAGTTGTGATGGAGCATGTCACTACCATGGATGCAGTTAGGTTTGTTGAGTCTTGCGCTGAAGGTAATTTTGTTATTTAGTTGTATCGTAATGCTTCTATATGATATTTATTTTTCTACTATTTCTCTGCCAACAAAAAAAATAGCTTTACATCTTTTGTTATTTCAGATTTTGACATTTTATCTACTTGTCAAAAAATATGTGGACATTTTGTTTGACTTCAAAGCGTATTGCCAGGATATGTTGCTGCAACTGTTACCCCACAACATCTTCTTCTCAACAGGAATATCCTCTTCCAAGGAGGATTGCAGCCACACAATTACTGCCTTCCAGTACTTAAAAGAGAGATCCACAGTATGTTAATTTTTCCCCATCATTGTCGTAAAGCCTACAAAAACTCACACTTTTATCAATTTTAAGGGCTTGTTACCATTTTAAGGAACCATGTTGACCTAGTTATTGGAAGCCATGAGCTACTAAAGCCACTCTCTATTCAAAGAGCCTCTCAAAAAGCTACCTACATTAGGTTCCTGAATCCTGATGCAAATGTCCCCCCCCCCCCCCAAAAAAAAAACAAAAAAAAAAACAAAAAAAAACCATGAAATGAACAATAGAGCCTCGAAACACCTCATGGAGCCAAAAGAAAAAAGCCATGTGACCATGATCATGACAAAGGCTTGAGTTTTGGTTCAAATTTTAAACAACAGGATTTCAAATCACTCACGATTGTGCAGTAAATGGCCACTATATGCTGCCAGTGGTTCATAATATAAAGTTCAAGATTTAGAAAATGCTTGGAAATTCACTCATGGTCTGGAATGTATCTTGACAGAAGTTTGAAGACTCTTGGTTTCTGAAAAGACCCTGTCCTAATAGTGTGGAGTGAAACAAGAATGAACTTCGAGGTAATTAAAGAGTGCATGTAAAAATAGAGTAACAAGATCAGATATAAAACAAAGTAGAATGTAATTCATTAAGATTTTGGCATTGATTTGAAAGTTGCATTATTTATGAAGTTTCATGATTCTACACTTTATGAACTATCTGGATTCAATTTTGTTCACTTCTGCCTAATCAGAAGATCGAATAAATTATTGAGAACTTTGTAGTCTGCAATTTTACTACTTGTTCTTCTCTCCTCCCTCTCTCTATATCTCTCCCTCTTCTCTTTTCTTTTGGTCAGTTTGAGCTAATTCATTTGTTCTACCTCTAGGACAGGCTCTAGTGTCAGCTGTGACTAGTGGTAGTAAAAGATTTTTCCTAGGTACTGATAGTGCGCCTCATGAGAGACAAAGAAAAGAATGTGCTTGCGGATGTGCCGGTATTTATAATTCCCCCGTCGCCTTATCACTCTATACTATGGTTTTTGAAAAGGTAATTTAATCCCCAACTTTCATACTTGTGTTTCACCTGTTCTTTCTCTTTTCAATTTCTTTCCGTTTATCTGAAAGTTTTGATTAGTTAAATTGTTCGACATCTAATGCCACACAGTAATTGTAATATTCTGAATTCTTTATAAAACTTGTAATGTTACCTTATATGATTAATAAGGATGTTTTTGTAATTGAAATTATGTGTTATGTGATTGAATGTGTATGGTTTATTATAAGTATAGAATATTTTTGTTAAACTTAACTAGAAAATCACTATTCATAAAAACGCTAAATTACTATTCATAAAACGTAAAGTCAACTTTTGGAAAGTCAACAATTTTTGACTAGCCATATTAGTTAGGAAACCTAACTAGAAAGTAAACTAAGTTGGATTAACCAAATTACGTGAAATTTGGTCAGGGTGTAGAGAAAGTGAGGGCTTTTTGGCCATTATGAAAGTATGTAATACTTACAAACTTGTAAGTGTTGTTAATTGCTTTGAAGAGTTAGTAATCAATTTAGTTTTTGCTTGTTTTAATGTGTTGTCAAGCCTAGGATGGTGAGATGTGGCTTATTAATTTGCTTGTGGTGTTGGCTTGTTTTAAGAGGTGAGATGTGGTCTCATTTTTTGCTTGTGGTGTTGGCCACTTTGGTTGGTTGTGGTTAGATGACCCTTATGCCCTTGGTCTTGCTTGCCTATAAATAAAAGCCTTATGCCATGTTATTTTCCTTCACCAATTCACAAGAATTATAAGAGAGAACTATAGTAAGATCAATTGCTAATTGATGGAAGGAGTTTAAGGTCTTGCATAATCAAGTTAAACGTAAAGCTTGCAATTACGATTTGTCGTAGTCCTATTAGTTAATCGTTCTTATATTCAAAATCATGAAGGATTGCATGCTAAGCATAAATTATATGTTGTTAATTAGCAAGTCTTATAAAGATGTTAAGCTAGCTAAGTGATGCCCTAATCGAATGAAGTAAAACATGAGTATGCATGTTAGTATAGATTAGTTGTAAAAGCTTGTTAGGTTAAGCTACCTAATTGATTCATTAGACAACCTAATTGAATGAGACAAAGTATGAATTGTATGATAATGTTAGTTGGTCATAAAGCATGATAAACTAAGTAATGCCTTAGACAACTAATTGACTCAAGTTGTAGCAAGTTAATGCATAAACTATGTAACCTTGTTTTTCGTAGTTTTTGCAAGAGGTGTGCAGCCTCATATGTATGGATTTGGTCATGAAAATCATAACCAAGTCGAAGTGGGGGAAGTTACGAAAGCGTAGAAAAAAGAATCGCTCAAAAATACCAAGTAGATTGAAAGTTATGCATGTTTGAATCAAGTAGGGCAAAATTACACAAAGCTGAAAATTGGGCGATGCCTTTGGGCGTCCAAGCGCTACTAGAATACTTTTGTCCGAGTTTTTTCGAAGCTTATTTTGTTAAGTTTTTGGTAATCGGATATTGTAAAAGATAAAGTTATGAAATAAAATTCATATGTAAGGCTAGTTAAGGTGAACTAAAGTAAGGAGTCATATTTTGACTCAATTGTATGTCGACCTCGTGAATTATATAGGTTGATTGAAAGACACAAAAATTAGCGTAAACTATAGAAGCTGAATCGGGCAAGTTTTTCGGACTATGTGCTAGTTTCTAACTGTTTTTATGTGCAACGATGTGCTATCCAGTTGTTGTGTGAAGTTAGTTGTGATATGTGAATTACTTGTATAACTTGAGAATTGTGAACTCCATAACTTGAGGATTGTGAACTCTATAACTTGGGCAGCGTGAACTCTATTATTTGTATAACTTGAGTAGTGTGAACTTTATTATCTGTTTAAACTTAAAAAGTGTGAAATATGTTATTTGTTAGATTTGCTGAGCATTTGTGCTCATTCTTGCGAATTAAATCTTATTTGCAGTTAAGAAAGAATTACCAGCAGAATCTGACATTAAAGAGAAGGTGTCGAGAGAGATTATTATTGTTGTCTTCTTTTCATGTAATAGAACTTAAAATTGTAATAACTTTGGAGATATGATTAAAAGAGTTGTAAATTATTATAAGAACGTATTGTTTGTGTACTGTACATTTAAGCTAGTAAACGTAGGAGTCATTTTACGTATGCTAGATTAACATTATTGGCAATGTCTAGAAAGGTCAGTCAAGGAAAGGGGTTAAGTTATTTAATTGCGCGCTAATAAGGAAAAATCCTTATCGGAAAGCCTCCTCTTTTCTAGGAAATGATTGGTTGCTAATATTAAAAGTTTAGGATAGATAAATGGTGATGAAGTTGAGAAGAAGGGTTTAGTGTTGGATTGAAGTTATAAAATACTTAAGAGGAAGTATGGTTGGGGGAGTTGCATATTTAATTCACTAGAATAAGTTGTAATTTTTATGACTTTGAGATGTTACCGAAAATTGTAAAGTTTACGATTTTAGAGTAAAGAATATGATGTTAAGTTTTTAATTAAATGAGTTTTTAACAAGTATAATATTAGTGAATATTAAGGAGTGATGTTGCGATCCAGGAATGGAGGTACAGAATGGATGTAATGTCTGTAATAGACTAGTTAAACCAAAGATTTAATAGATGAAGTTGTATCGTCAGCACCAGATCAGGGGTTGAAGGAGACCCGGATTTGGGGGCGTGACAGTAATTAGTGATCGATGAACTTGCAAAAGCTTGAGTGAAAGGCAAATTGATCTGGCATTATTAGGATCAAGTTTACCATTAAAATGCAGAATTCTAACATCTTAAGCTATTTCAGATTCTTTTACCCAATTGAATTCTATCAATGTTCAAGATGAATTCAGGCAGTATTGTGTCAAAGTCTATCCAAAGGTCTCTATTTCTGCTGCATCAACTGCACCATTCTTTGTTTTCAGTTTCTAGATATCTCATTGGTTTTGTTTAGAGGTAAATTGGCGAATATATGTTTAGTTAACAAAATCTTTTTCTCCAGAACGGTTCACTTACCTTTGCTTCAAGGCCCACTGATTCCTAGTGGCAAATCAGATGTCTAAATGATTAAAATATATACCTTTTGATAAAAGAAATGATTCAAATATATACACATATTTTTACATCACAGCGACAAGTGCTAGAATGTGCATGCATGATATATGTGTGTGTGTATATTGGTAAGGTAGTGATGAATGCTCATGTACTCAATAGACATCATATTCTGAGTAGTGTAAGACAACCTATGTTTGACAAGCTAAATGCCAAGTATGGAGAATTTAATATTTATTTAGTTCTACTCTCAAGTGACTTGTGTGAGTTTTATTTATAGGCAGGGGCACTGGACAAGCTAGAGGCGTTTACAAGCTTTAATGGACCAGACTTTTATGGGCTTCCAAGAAATACATCAAAAGTCAAGCTGAATAAGACCCCATGGCAGGTCCCAAAATCTTTTCGGTATGCATCCGGCGAAATTATCCCGATGTCTGCTGGTGAAACCCTCGAGTGGTTGCCAGAAACTGTGTCACTAAATGAGAATGTAAGAAACAGGTTTTAAAATTTTCATTTAGAACTCATGCAGCTTGGTTTTGTTGGAATTAACTCCATATTGCGTACTTTAAAGTCTATGCCCTTTCAAGAAATAAATTTGCTCTCGTCTACTTAAGTAATAAAATGCTCAACGCGGAAGGCATTATAATGTCAGGTACCTGTTGAGATTGATCTACTTTTTTGGTTGAGTAGTTTAAAAATGATTGTGATCATGATAATTGATAAGTGTTGGGAAAAAAATTACAACCAGTTGTGCATAATTTGATTTTAAGGTGCTTTGAAACATCTTCCATTTCTTCTTTAAAATATTTTTGATAGATAAATGTAATCTACAGGACTAGAGCCTCTTTTGTTTTTTTGTTCAATGTAAGAAGAAAGGGGTACATGCATATGTATATGTAGAATCTGGTCTTAGGCATTGGACTTTTCGAGCTTGTGAAAAACACAATCTTCTTCTATCAAGTCGGCGAAAGAACTGATACAACTTTGACAACAGAGAAGCAAAAAAGGCAGTTGAAATGATTGGACTAGGATTTTCTCCATTTCAAATAAATGGAAACTCAAACATTTTATGGTCCAGGTTTAAATCATCTCCATCTCCTCCCTCTCAGATTCGAGCTAAGAACATCACTCTCCCTGACTAGTCCCTTGACATTTATATGTATGTGTATGTGTGTGTGTGTGTGTATATATATATATATATATATATATATATGTGAGGAGGGAAATAATAACAAAACAATCAAAATACTCAGAACACAGTTTGTATATCTTGATTAGATTAGATGCTCATTTGAGACCAACTTGTACATAAAACATTCTAAAGCTGGTCAGTTTATTGATCTGGGCTCCAGCTTGATCATCTATGGAGCAGCCTATAACTCTAAATAATTTTAAAACCAATCGTTCCGTTACAACCATAACATTCAATTTTAGCTCATGACTGATTTTCACCACCGAGATAAACATACCTTCAAAAAAATCAAACCAAAGCTTTCCTTGGAGCTCCATTATCATTCATTAACTGATTTAATATTATTTTTTATTAAAGCACAGCTGTTGATCAGTTTTGTGCAAGGACAACTTTACCCAATGCATTGCATTGATTTTTCTTATCATTGGGGGTTCAGAGGTGGGCTAGGAAAGAATATATAAAAGGATTAATTACATATATTAGTACATTTATGAAAGTAATTACAAAAATCATACACTCATAAAATAATTACAAAAGTAAAACATTTTATCATTTTTATTATTAATTTTAATACAATTAAAAGTCCTTAAATTAAGGGATAATTATTAATGGGCAGTTTCCTTAATTTAGGGGATCATTATCTGGTGGTTTTTTATTTCAAACGCATGATATTTCTCTCTGTAAAATCTTCTTCTTCTTCTCCTTCTCCATAACTTTTGTTCTCGTATTTCTCTCTTCTTCTTCTTCTTCTTCTTCTTCTTCATCACAGTTTGTTAGACAAATTGGTGGCGTAAATTAATTATTTTTTAATTTACTTTTGTTGCACTTGTTAATCAACAAATCACACAGTCGAATACGCGACTTTCTCTCTCCAACTCTCTCTCCAACTGAAAGGATTCTGGTTTCTCTCTTTAAGGGCTGTTTCTAATTTCTGTTATTTCTTATTCTACTAATTAATTATCAATATGATCATATATATACGCTATGTTTCTAACAGAATGGAGTATTGATTGTTTGGATTTGTGTTGTTTTTATGTTTTATATAGAATGATTGATACAAGAAAGAAGGATGGAAAGAGGAAAAGAATAATAAAGAGTGATTTTATTAAGGATTTGAAGAAATTTATTTGGGTTTGTGCAGTTGGATTCTGATCGATTTTGATGTTCCTGTAGTTAAGACAGAAGTTCAAGTTCATAGCCAGAAGATATTTCCAACCCAAAATTTTTTAAAGGTGTGCTAATTTAAATTTTGTTATTGTTACTATCATATAACTGTTTGGTTACTTCTGCATTATATTTTGGTTACTGATTTTTGTTGTACATGTTGTTTATGTATTGGTTACCATTAAAACATATTTTGGTTACTATCATATAAATGTTCGGTTACTTATTTAGTAAGTTTTTTGTTACTGTTAGTTTATGATTTGGATACCATTTTTGTTCCCTTGAGTTGGGATTTTGGGTACTATTTTGTGTTATCCTGGTTACCATGTATTTGGTGAGTATACATGGATTAACTAAATTGTGTTTGGTCTATATGTTGTTAATGTATTGGTTACCATTAAAATATATTTTGGTTACTAACATATAATTGTTTGGTTACTTCTTTAGTATGTTTTTTGTTACTGTTAGCTTATGATTTTTGGTTACCATTAAAATATATTTTGGTTACTAACATATAACTGTTTGGTTACTTCTTTAATATATTTTTTGTTACTGTTAGCTTATGATTTTTGGTTACCATGTATTTGCTTAGTATACATTGATGTATTATATTTTTTATAAATCCCTTCAAATATATTCTACAAGGTTTATGTTATTTTCTACTTTCATTTCCACAAACACATCCTACATGGGCTCTCTATTCACTAATCCCAAGGTATTTCTCTTCCTCCCACAGGTTCATAATGCGGAAGTCTTTTCTAGAGAATGAGAGCAACCATGAAGAAGAAAGTAGCAGCAACCAAAAAGCTCAAGTTTCAAGAAGATTTGTACCAAATTTTGATTAGTTCAATTATCGTTGTCTTGTCATTATGAATTATGTTTCGTACTTTGATTTTTGTTGGATATCCATAACCATTTGTTATGGTTATGGTTAGTGAGTATGTAATGTTTATTGGAGCTTATGTTAATGAAATTACATATTTGATTATATAATCAATTATTTGACATTATTTGTTGGTTCGTATTAAGTTGTGTCTGATACATTAATATTAAAGGTGCAGTCTGGTAACCAAACATGTATAGAAGGGTAACTATTTTATTTTTTGGAAGTAACCAGATAGTTACAAGCTTGTATCAGGACATATATCAAGTGTTAAATGTATATGTGAAAGTATACATGAGTTGCCTAAACTGGGTTGGACATACAGGTTGTTTCCGTTTTGGTTAACATTAAAACATGTTCTAGTTACCTTTTCTATAACTATTTGGTTACTTCTTTATTATATTTTGGTTACCATTAAAACTTGTTCTGGCTACTATCATATAATTATGTGGTTACTGTTTTATTATGTTACATTATGGTTACTGTTATTTAATGGTTTTTGACTACTATTGTTGTACATTCAATGAGGTATTTTTGTTATTATTTATTGTATCTTTTAAGTTATGTTGGATACATTGTTTGAGATGTACAGTTGGTAACCAAATATGTATATAAAGGTAACCAACTATTGTTTTGATAGTAACCAGAGAGTTACAATCTTGTTTCAGGACATATATCAATTGTGAAATATACATGTCATAGTATAATTGGGTTTCCTAAACAAACAATATCACATTCATTACAGGATGCTGGATACACAGGTTGTTTTATGTTTTGGTTACCATTAAAACATATTATGGTTACTGTTATGTAACTATTTGGTTACTTATTTATTATATTTGTTTTACTGTTATTTAATTGTGTTTGACTACTATTATTGTACAATCAGTGAGGGATTTTAGTTATTATAAGGGTAACCATTTTAGTTTTTTGTTAGTAACCAAATAAATAAAAACTTATATTAGAACAGTTATCAAGTGCTTAATGTACATGTGAGGGTTCCCATTTATCTAGCTGATGGATACTTTTAAATTACATAGTTATAAAAGTTATTTGAAAATAGTCTATGCCAGTTGGTAACTAAATATAAATATAGAGGTAACCATTTTATTTTAGATGGATAATCAAATTTACATAAAAATATTTCAGAACAGTTACCAATTGTTTAATGTATATGTTTACTTTATATTGATAACTCATGATGGAATCAAAAATTAAAATATTAATCAACATCAATTTTGGTTACTGTACACCATCAAAAATGTTACCAACCATGTGGTTAATAGTTACTAGCAGTAAACAATTATATATTCCTGTAAGCAATTAAATTTGTTGTATTGGTTACTGTCAATAGCCATTGTCTAACAACTGAATAAACACTGTAAAGTAACCAAATTAATATTAGACAGTAACCAAATTACATAATTTTAGTAACCAGAAAATAAACCAAATTTTTACATGCAATTTTGAAGGCCTAAATGATGGAATTCGACCAAAAAACCCTGCAGTTCACCAGCGAAGCTGGTGACTTTTGATCGTTGACCCGTTTCCAATGAAATTAGGATCTAAAAATGCCAAAATCCGACACTCCAAACTTGACAGAAATTGTCAAATTGTCACTGCAATCAAATAAACATTATACTGTAACCAATTAAATAGTATACAACAACCAATATATATAATCAGATTAGCAGTTGTATGAAGGTAACCAATGTATTCAATGAGTAACCACCAATATAAAAAAACAATTATAAACTACAATAACATTATACAGTAACCAAATAAACACCTTACAGTATCTAAATACATATTAGTCAGTAACCAATATATATGGTAATATTACTGTTAGCTTATGGTCTGTAAAGTAACCAACTCAATGTCAGACAGTAACCAAACTACATAATGTTAGTAACCAGAACATGAACTGGGGGGGTAATATTATGCAGTAACCATTGCAATTTTACACAGTAACCAAGTCAGCATTATATACTAACCAAATTCAGATTAGACAGTAACCAACAGTTGCAGGAAACAATATATATAGCAATATTACTGTTAGCTTATGGTCTGTAAAGTAACCACCAATATAAAAGAAACAATTATAAACCACAATAACATTATACATTAACCAAATAAACACCTTACAACATATAATACATATTAAACAGTAACCAATATATATGGTAATATTACTGTTAGCTTATGGTCTGTAAAGTAACCATCACAATGTCAAACAGTAACCAAACTACATAATGTTAGTAATCAGAACATGAACTGGGGTAACATTATGCAGTAACCATTGCAATTTTACACAGTAACCAAGTTAGTATTATATACTAACCAAATCCAGATTAGACAGTAACCAACAGTTGCAGAAAGGTAACCAATGTATTTAATAAGTAATCATTAATATAAAAAATATCAGTAGAATAATGTTTAAAATTATAAAGCAAGCATATAAACATTATACATCAACCAAATTAATAATAAATAGTAACCAAATCAATAATAAATAATAGTCAATTTATATGTATTTAGTAACTAGAGTATAAAACATATTTTAAAATGCATTTTGCATTCAAAACATTCATTATTCTGACTTTGTGACCATTTAAAGAGTGAAAAAGTTGAGAAAGGTAACCAATAGACGAATACGTAGTAAACACGGGGTAACACTATGCATATAAATTGGAAACTCAAATACCTCGGTATACAAAATTGTAACGAATCAACAATTAGTGCAGTACGATCAACAATTAGATCTTGAAGTTGTCGATCTTTTATGTTTTTCTCCGATTTCAGAGTTGCGTCGCGACAAGAGATTTCTTCTTCTCCGGCAGATACGTCGTTGATCTGTTCTTCTTCGATCTCAGAGTTGCTGTCGATCTCAGCGTGCCGTCGCGACAAAATTTTTCGTCTTCTCCGATCTCAGTATGTCGCGCCAGAAGATTTGGATTTCTCCAATATCAAAGTTGCGTGTTCTGTTCAAATGCTTAAATGTAGGAGCGTGTTCTGTTCAGTTACTTGAATATAGGACTGATTTTATCAATTTTATATTGTGTTGTTTTATTTTTGTAATTATGTTGTGTGTGTTTTATTTTTGTAATTACTTTCTAATTGTTGTATATTAGTGTTAAGGACCCTAAATAAAATCCATTAATTAATTACCCATTAATTAATTACTGAAATAGCATTATTCTATTTCAGTTGACATATGTAACAAACTCAATACTAAGCCCAATATTTTTCACAATAACTTGCTTAGTGGCCAAGTTTGACATGCTTTAAAAAATGTACCGTTGACTAATTTGCTTGGAGGCCAAACCCGCAAAGCTCTATATCTAGGCCTAGTCAGGCATTTATGATGCATTGGTCAATTTGATTCACAAAAACACACCTATTTTTCTGTACGTAGATGGTTACTTTCAATCCATAAGGTTAGTGGCTCTTTAGATTTTGTGTCTTTTATTTGATTTTTTTTTAATTTTTATTTTTTAATATGCTTAAGCTCTTGATGGAAATAAATTACAAGAAAAATATCTAATAAGAATGGAGACCGTCTTGTGATTTCATTCTCAGATGTTTACAAATCTAATATCGTTTTCTTGTAATTATAATGGCAGCTTCATTGAACATGGAAGATGTCGGAATCGAGCAAAGATCACCATCCCCACCAAGGAAGAAGATCAAGGCAGAAACCTCCCCCATAAGTGAAAGCAATGCTGTTGAAGCCTCAACAGAACCAATAGCACCAAGCTCAATTAGGCACAAAATCAACGCCCATGAAGGAAAATGCAAGTCTATCTTGTTTCTCAACAACTCACACACTCTGGTGAGCGGAGGAAAAGACAGCGCCATAAAATTATGGGATACAAGCAATGGGACACTAACTAGCACAATACAAGGCTTCCAAGGCACAGTTTGTGATGTTGCCATTAGCTCAGACAACAGTTTGCTTGCCGCTACGCTCACATCAAACAAATTGAGCATTTGGGACTTAAATTCTGGGCTAAATCTTCGAACAATGGATTTTTGGTATCCGGTATCCAGTGTGGCCATCAGCAGACCCTCAAGTCGCTATTTGGTCTGTGCTGAATATAACCGTGGCATCAAAATATGGGACTTGCAAAATGACCGTTACAATTGTGGGGGATATTTTGACAGCAACTGCAATGCTATTTGCTTTACCAAGGATGAAAACACATTTTGCTCGGGCCATGATAATGGGAAAATTAAATTTAGCACTATATTGTCTTGGAGAATTAGTGGTGGAAGTGAAATGACGGTCCATACGCAACCGGTCACTTCAATTTGTTCGCTGCAAGGTGGGAATGTTGTGCTGACTAGTGGGAGGGATAATTTGCACAATTTGGTTGATGTCAGGAGTTTGCAAGTGTGCGGGAAATTCAGGACAAGGGGGAATGTGGTGGCTACGAAATGGAGTCGTACTTGCGTCAGCCCTGATGAAAATTATGTTGCTGTGGGTTCTGCTGATGGATCGGTTTATGTGTGGTCCATGAAAATGGGAAGAATGATGAGAATTATCAAGGAACAGAGTGCTGCTGTTCTTTCTTGTTCTTGGAGCGGCATGGGGAATCCCTTGGCATCCGCTCATGATGATGGAACTATTTGTGTTTGGTCATGATGACAACTTTTTTTTTAATTTAATTTTCAAATAGTTATAGTGAAATAATAATAAAATTCTACTTGTGTCATTTTATGTTATTATTAATATTTTTAAATTAAACAACAGTTGAATTCTTTGATCAGATGGTAGCAGTTAGGATTGCAAATCATGTAAGATTAAGTACCCCTCCCCCATCCCATCCCATATCATCCCATCCCATATTTTAATCTCTTTGCATAGCAAAGAATGTGGGATCAAATAACCCCAGCACATGCACCACAAATACTCCCGGTGTCTCTAAAAGACGGACTTAGTTTAAATATTTTAGTCAAATTGACTACTTTTAGAATTAATAATTAAATAAATTTATTTATATTTAGGACCTTCTAAAAATTAGACGTAGTAATGAATTAAATATAATTTCTTAAGATTATAATCTCTTTACCTATAATTAAAAGAAAATGAAATAAACTTTGATTTTAAAAATAATTAATTTGACTTCAAAATTTAATAAGTTAATTTTTGTGAGACAAATATAGTAGCAAGTAAATTTACATTCATTAGGATGTTTTTTCCTCAACATTTATTTAAGTTTTGTTTTCTTTTAATTATTTTGAGTTTTGCAAATGTCAAAATATAAAATTAATAATAATAATAATAATAATAACTGTGACGCTCCCAAAACAGGTATACAACACCCATTCTGAGTCGCCAAATACATGGTACATAAAGCAAACTACAACTTCAATAATACAAATGTCGTGTGAAATACGACAATACATACTGTGAGTTTAAATACAAATATTGTCTTCTAGACAATATCCACACGCAAATAAGTCCTCATTACAATTATTCAAACACTATTTTACAGAAATAGTGAGGACTGCTAAAACATCTTTCTAGAAACCTCACTCCATACCCCGACTTGATCCTGCTATGTTCTCACCTCCTGAGAAGAAAAATGGAACAAAAAAGAAAAGGGTGAGCTCAACTAGCCCAGTAAAGAACATTATGACTAAGATAATATACAATAAATTATCATTAGTCTTCAACAGGGAAACAAATCTGATAAAATATAATCGACAACAAGTTTTAGATCAACAAATACAGCGGAAACAACAATTCATTAGAAGAGTCACGTAAAGAATGAATTCTACTGTCTTCTAAGATTAAGAGTCCATCATCAATATTTTATCCCTGTAACAACAATCAATATACATCTTTAATCATCTTTGCACTACAGGCCAAAGATATTCATTTATATCACCGGTTGGTCATGTTCATCTCAACACCTGTTCATCTTGCACTACGGGCAAAAGATATTCATCAGTAATCATTTATCTTTGCACTACAGGCCAAAGATATTCAATAATATCATCATTAAGGACTGAGGATGATAAAAAATATTTTTAAGAACGAATCCAGTGAGATAGAAGGACAAATATTAGGGATTCGTATAACAGTTTTATCCAAGATCAATAATACTCCATAATAACCAATTTTGAAGCAGAATTCAAAAATAACGATCAATACATGGATATAATCAAAGATAGTAGCCAAAATCGACATCTTGGACAAAAAGAAAAATTTTTATTTTTTGATGAATAGTGCCGTATACGTGAATAGTGCCGTATACGTGAATAGTAACTCCGACACAAAAAAGTTCTAAATTTGATAAAAAAGTTCACCAATATTTCGGCATAATGATATTGCAGAAAATAATATCATTTAAGAAGAAAATAACATCCCTTACCTCAAAATAACCGTACTTCTGACTGAATTTCGGTATAGTGCTGACAGAAACTCGCACCGTATAGCAACACTCAAAGTATATTCACAAGAATACGCTCGATAATATAGAGAGAGAAAGAGAGAAAACTTATTTCTGGTGTGATTTTTAATTCTAACTTAGCCCTCTATTTATAGAAAAATGCTAGAACGCCAAAGGAGACTAAATAATAAAATATTAATATTTATCAAATATTCAAGCTCACCACCAAGGAATCTGATTTTAGCATTTCCCACATGCCCACCTTCTAGAAAAAAAATAAAAAAACGTTTTTGAAATAAAAAAATAATTAAACTTTCAAAAATCAATTATTTTGGAACCCCGGAACTTCAATAATTCACAATAAATAGTCCCTTTGTCAGAAAATTCGAATCTCGCAATTTTTTATAGGAATTTCAATTCTCTACAACTTTACAGAAGAAAATTTTTCCAAATTCCAAACAGAAATTATCCGAAATCCACAAACGGATGATTTTTAATTCTTCCAGTCCGACAAAATACTGATAAAATATCCTCAGCATTAATTCTTTCAATTATATCCACATAAAATAATATATTCATCAATTATATTCACATCAAATAAATATTTCTTTATCATATGAATCAATAATTAATTATTCTTAAATAATATTACAGAATCACAATTATGACAACCAGACCGTTCCTAGGAAAGAGGGGGCTTTCCAATAAGGATTTCTCCTTACTGGCGCGCAATTAGATGACCAAACCTCTCATTGACAGAACTTTCTAGACATTGCCAATAATGCTATCTAATAATATTATTCAAATAATATGAATTATTGATCTGATAATGATAAATACTGTGCAGTGACAATTATTGAAACAATAATAATATAAACTAACAATGCAGCAATTATTGAATCAATATAATAAAATAATGAACAGTAACTACTGTAACAATTATTGAGTAGTGCCTTCTTACGTACGAATCAATAATTCAACCATACTGTGCAATATCGTGTACTATTGTACAACCACGCGTATTACTGTATTTTAACCACCAGGTAACCCAACAGTGTTAACGGTAACAATTTACGCCGTTATTTATAAAACTCAATCTTTGTCGTTTTCTTTCATCCAATTGTTTTCCGTTATGGGGCCCACAAATGACTGCGCAATCGTACGGAGATTCCCGACAATAAGAATATTCCACGACCAAACGAATATTCCCTGACAAAAATAATATTTTGTAACCACTTGCTTATTTTGTAAAATTTTCATATTTCAGCCATAACCAAATCATTATATCAAATTAACCCTTATTAATTTAGAATAATGAATAAATGAAAATTCAATTTTATTTATAATAAGTCGGGGTCTTACAATAACAACAATAAGAGAATAATACTTTATTAAAATGTTTAGAATAATAGTAATAACAATATTGAATAATAGTTCATTAAATATTATATCCAAAAAAAAACTCATGGATATTGAATTTATGTATCTTCTTAATGTTAAATTAGTATTAGAATGATGATTCTTATGATTACATTATATTTTAACTTATTCATCAAACATTTTCAAAATTTATTTTAACTTAATTTTTTATTTATTAGTCAAATTAATATCTAACACTATTATTTATAAGTCATAAATTAAAATAAATATAATTAATTTTAAATTATGTCTTATAAATTATTTTAAAATAAGTTATTGGGTAACGATCCTATTAATATCAATTCACCATCCACTCCACGAGTCAGATTTTAATTGGCCAAACCAGATTCGGAAAGACACGACATGGCGATAAGGAGGGTCAGGCGCTCGTTAGAGAATTGTATTCATCTGTAAACGAATTGTCATATTCCATTGCCTCTGTCTGTCATCTGATTGAATTAAGTAGATTGATGGCACTGTGCACCCATCCCAAGCTCTACAATCTCTGTTTCAATGGCGGCCAATATTATTATGGAATTAGACAAAGAAGAAATGATGGGGTAAGTATAAGCGGCAGCATTCGAATGGCGGCTTCGAGCAGGGAGTTAGTGGGATACGAAGAGGGAAAATTGGAAAGACCCAAATGGTCGGGAGAAACCCCTGTTTCTCGTCTGGTTGGAGCCCTCATTTCCTTCAAACCCCTTTTCTCTCTCCTAAAGCTCGGTGCCCGACAAGTACTCATCAGGTCCATTCCATCCCCTTTTCTCTCTATTTCTCTCCCAATTTATTTATGTTATTACTTATATGGAAAATAATCTGAATTTTGGAGATTTTGGGTGGGGTGGAGTGGAGTTGCAGTACAGCTGAAAAGAAGAACATTCCCTGGCGAGAAATGACAAGAGAGATTCTTGAGTCTGATGTTTATAAGTTGATGGATAGCATCCAGGATCCTTCCATTAGCTACCCAGATTGTAATTCTCTTCTGTCTCTACAACCCACCTTCACATTTTCTGATTGATACGTGATTCAAGAAATAAACTTTTTCACAAATTCAAGTTCAATTCTATTATATACTAAAAAAAATTCCAACACGAGCCAAGCTTTTAATGTTGCTAAGCTTTTATCTTTTCAATATTTTAATTTTATTAGCAGCTTCTTGTTTTATTTTATTTTCCTTTAATCGTCCCCGACTTTAGTTATTAGTAGTTACTATTAAATTTAGGACAAACAGGACAAAGGTAGTAACTTATAAATGAATTAACTAGACGTTAGTGTTGATCAAAGAAAAGCTATGAATAAGAACTATAGATTGTCATTGAGAAAATGGGAATATGGGATCATAGATTCCTAGAATAAATATTGATAAGCAACATTCAAAGAAGTGCTCCGGATTAGATCTGAAGAACCCATCATTAATAAATAAGTCTTGGTCAATAAAAAAAGCCCATAACTATTTACTTTACAAATGTACTATGCACTTAAATTCTTCCAACAGCACAATTGCTGCAGTTGTGCTGTTTCATAATTGAATCTGATAAGCCTACTGTTTTGTTAAAAATGGTAGGTAAGGCTCAAAGAGACCTTCTGAGGATTGAGTGGCTAAAAGTGATATTGTAGAATGTTTAACAATCCCCTCATTTTTTCGAGATGTATACTTGTAGTGTTGTACATCACTACCAGGGAAATAAAAACGACCAAAATATTCGGAACACAGTTGTATCTTGATTAATAGCTCATTTGAGACCAAATTTGTATATAAATTAGTTACTTTCCGCATAATCAAGTTGGTCATCTATTGAGCCAGGGGCGAAGCTACGTGTTGAGTAGTGGGGTCAATTGACCCTACTAATTTTGTTTTGTTTTGTTTGTTTTGTTTTTTATATATATGATGTAATAGATTTTTTTGTGGGTGTAATTTAGTAATTTGACCCCATTGATTTTTTATATATATATATATATGATGTAATAGATTTTTTGTAGATGTAATTTAGTAATTTGACCCCATTGAATTTTTTTTATATATATATGGTCTAATAGATTTTTTGTGGGTGTAATTTAGTAATTTGACCCCAATGAAAATTTTTCCTGGCTTCGCCACTGTATTGAGCATCCTATAACTATATATTCAAGTCAAAAACAATCGGTTCCAGTAGAACCAAAAATTCAAGTTTGGCCTGTGACTGGATTTCTTAGGGGCACTTCACACTTGAGATCAACGCTAACATGAAGGGAAAAAAAAATCAAACCCAAGCTTTCCTTGGAGATTGCTTAAACCTCCTACCGCTTGTTATCGTCATCAAATGATTTACAAATATAAGGGAATAAAATAAGTTGTCATATATTCGACTTCTCTTGCTTTAATTGTGGGTATTTTTACATTTCCTATACCATTTCACCATTGATATCAGATAATTGACTTTGTGACTTTTTTTAACAGATTATCTTAATCCTTTCCATGCATATGATGAGGGAAACCTTTCTTGGCTGGTAAATATTTTTTCTTCCACTAAATTTGTCAAAATGCTTGCTTTCCTTTGTTCTGAAAGTAGGATTAGAGATGGGCATTTGATGTTTGTGTTGTCATTATTGTTGTATCTGGCTTTTAATGTGTATGTATGAAGTTTTAATTCTCTTTGACACGTGACTAGTTAAATTTATATTACTAAGGTGATCTGTGTTTTCACGTTTCCATTGCTTGTGGCAAGGGGAGACCTGCTTATTTCAACTTGTAATTTAAATATATAACATTTTATATTTTCTTATATTTTTGTTGTTTTGGTAAGCTAGATTACTTTTGTTATCTTTATGTTAGTCTTGTGATTGTTATCAAGTAGTATAAGGTTCTTCTCAGTCCTAAGTTTTGGCTTTGAGACTAAAATTTTGTTGCGTGCAGAAACTCAACGCTTCATTTTGGTCTTTGTTTTACCAACCAACCAAATGCATTTCAGGAAGTTTTGGGTTGAAGAACTCAAACACTGCTGACATATTTTTCTTTACTTACTGCTCTAATGTGGAGTAAATTATACATTACAATTTTGAAAATCAATAAAATCTTTTCAATATTGTACTCACTGTAGGCTGCAGCAGAAGCCGAGGCAGCAACTATGTCACTGGCGAGACGAGCAATACCTGATGCTTCTTCATTAGATGAAGCAAATCAAATAGTTCGTGGAAATTGGCTTCAGGCAATTGAACAACATCATAAGCAGTATTCAGGAAATATCATGATTAGAGAAATTCTTGATGTTGGATGCTCAGTTGGATTGAGCACAAGATATCTTGCAGACAAATATCCTTCTGCTAAAGTCACTGTGAGTTTAAAATTTAGTAATTCCAAAAGTTATGATGCCCTTTTATAGTATGAATAGAGCTGACATTGATGAGCTTTGTATCCCAAACCTGGTAGTTAGATTTTGTTGATGTATACTGTGGATATACAACCTTGTAGTCATATCTGGACGTGTCTGCTGCAGGGGCTGGATTTATCACCTTACTTTCTTTCTGTTGCTAAATTCAAGGAAATGAACAGCTCTCCAAGAGAGAACCGAATCAGCTGGAGACATGCAAATGGTGAAAACACATGCTTGCCATCCCAATCATTTGACCTTGTTTCAGTTGCTTATGTGGTACGTCCAGTCATCTAACGACGCCTAGGAATAAGTCAAGTTTCTGATTTAGGGGGAGAGTCACTTTCACAATGAAATTGAACATGCCCTTTTCAAGGTTTGCATAACTTACGGAAAAGATAATCCTATTTCCTAGATAATCAGCTCCACTTAGTTAGAAAGACTGAATTCTGGTAGAATCAATTTACACAAGGTATTTTCATGTGAACCTTTTGCAAGTTCTTGGTGGCATTTATTTGGTCATAGTATTATTACCTCAGTGCCTACGATTTTTGCAGCTTCATGAATGTCCTGCAATAGCGATAGTTAATCTAGTGAAGGAAGCATTTAGGCTGCTTCGACCTGGAGGCACTGTTGCTTTCATTGATAACTCGGTAATTAACATGTCTAATATGTGTTTGACCTTGAAATGAATGTTGCAGCTGCTAAAACTTAACTAATATGCGTGCCTACTCGTGCTCTATTTTTTGCAGCCAAAATCAAAGATCCTCCAGGTATTCATTTATACTTTCTTGGTTAAAATGAAATGGCTCGTAACTGAATCATCCTAGATATCTTGAAAATCCAAAGAAACTTGTAGAAGTTGCACCAAATTTTTTGATGGGTTAAGAATTTGACTGATTAAGAAGTGTATTGCCTTTGGTATATGTTGTAGGAATTGTCTCCAGTTCTGTTTACATTAATGAAGAGCACTGAACCTTTCCTGGACGAATATTATCTGACTGATCTGGAAGCAACAATAAAGGAGGCTGGATTTGTGAATGTACAAACAATTCTTACTAGTCCTAGACATAGAACTGTGACTGCAACAGTGTCTTATTAACATGTCACGTTTACCTGTTGCTAAAAATGGAGACTTGTGAACAGAAAAAGCCATTTTGTTGGAAATTCATGTCTCTGATTCCTCCTCCCAGTTGTTTAAACTTTGCTCAAATATGAATATTTTCTGACTTGGATGAGAATCAGAAATCATTGCACTGATCTTTTGAACACAATATTCTTAAGTTTGTTATTACAATTTTATTATATCCCCACACCGGACCGGACTAGGCTTTTCATACAGGCTTGCGCCTGGGTTTCTATCGATATAAAGGGCAGAAAATGCGGTATTTAATTATAAATTACTTGTGAATTGAGGAGTAATGCAAACTGTTTTGTTTTCGTCAAGGATTCAAGTTCGATAAAGGTTGACACAGTTAACAGATTTACCCTTTAAGTATAAATTCATTAATTCTGCAATGAGAGAGTGATTTTTCTTGCAATGGCAGATAAAAATATAGTTAAAAGCACAACATTTTTTTATATGATAAACATGATTTGTTACAATATACATATAAATAAAGTAAAACATTCGATATCAATTTGACTTATAAATCAGAAATTAAGGTATTCGATTCATAATGACTTATAAGTTAAAATAAATATAAAGATTACTAAAAAAACATTAATAAAAAGGGAATAAAATAGACATTACACTCGATTAAACTAACGTATTGTGAAATGATTTATAAGTTATTTTTAAATAAATCATAAATAATTACTCTTTTTTTTACTACTTAAAATTCAATTTATAAGTCAAAAAAATAAAGCTGCCAAATATTAAGTTCTTTTGACAAACTTATAAGTTATCCGTTTCTGCTCAAGCCAAACCAATAAAATATGAGTCGTTCTATGGGGACAGGAAAATGGGACCGGAATATTGGACCGGTCCAATTTTTTTTTGTATAACCCTGTATTTGTATATGTATCCAAATTACACCCAAAACACTATATTTTATAAAAATTCCTATTGGAATAAATACTATACATTTTTTGAGAATCACCAAAAAAAAAAAAAAAAATAAAAATTGGACCGGTCCAATATTCCGGTCCCATTTTCCTGTCCGTCTAGAGTTTTCCATAAAATATTCCTTGAGAATCAATGAATAATAAGTATTTTCTTATAAATCAAGCAAACCACTTCACCAAACCATCAACAACAAATGTCGACCTGCATCACATCATCATCAGCATCTACTGGATAAGAACAATCACCGCCGTTGGTTGAGCCTACTTTTATATTCCTTGTATATCAAACGAATTCCATAAAATATTTCATCCAAGTCCCCAAATTTACTTAATTTCCACACAACAGTCCCAGTTGCAGATTGATCTGAATACAATTTTCTCTCTCTAAAACAAACAATAAATTCTGTAGATCATGGAGAAAGAGCATAAGGAAGCGGAGAAAGTGGATAAAATTGGAAGCTTAGATGAGAGAGAAGACACTACAGAAGCAGTCGAGCTTATTCTGTATCAAGTTTCGGAATGTTACGTTTATTTGGTATTCCAATCCTGATCTATATCAAATTCACTCTCTTTATCTAATTAATTTATATATGTGTGTGTACGCATTTATCGGTGATTATGTAGATGTGTGAGCCGTGCAGCATTGATATATGTCGCCTCTGGGGATTATTCAGTTATTATTGATGATTTTATCTGATGCTATTAACATTAAACATTTAGAAACTAGTGGGAATCGATCAAATTGGTTTGGATTTCGGTCGCTTCAGTGTTGTATTTGAGGTTCTTTGAGTTCCTGTTAAAACTCATATCTTTATGATTAAAAAAAACTCAATTAAAACAATTTCCATTATATCTCCTCTTACCCTATATGGAGAGCAGTATATATATTTAATATGACTAGTTAGGCATATAGCATAATTAGTTCAACTTAGCATCAATTCCGTAGCTTTGTATTGTGTAATACATAATTTGTTTTGTATATTGTTGCTAAATTAGCTTCTTATGATAGAGTACATTCGACTTGAGTTATGGTCAACTAAACTATAGAGATTGATTCTGATGAAATTCTTTGTATTTTCATTTATATTAATGTGTAGTGACATTGTATGGTGGGTGTTAACGCCAAGATCTTTCTCCACGTCCCAATCACGAAAGACGTCCTGATCCTGCACAGTAAACACGACAACACCACAAGCTTGACGGCTTGACCGTCAGGGGATAGCTCCGGCGTGAGAGTCAGTACAGGCGATCACAAGGTTAAACATGGAGGAAAAAATATCTAGTGACTTGAGAGCAATAATTTATTGGTTACCTTTCACAGTGTGTCATCCTTGCTTTATATCTCCAAAGTCCGGTTTGTCTTGTATGCAATTGACTTTTCGGGCCCACAGCTTTCAGCCGACTAAGCCCTGTCCAATCCTCATTAAATGCAATGCAGAGATGACAGTCAAAGTTCTATCCCCAATCTACACCGGTCAAAGCCCAAGTGGAATCATACTCATCTAGTAATTCGGCCCACTGTCTTAGCCCAATAAGCTGGCCCAATGAACCGGCCCAATACTTTCAAGACCCACCTCAACATGTCTAAAGTATTATGACCCAACATTGCCCCCCAGTCTTTTATTAAACAGGAGGTTTAATGAAAGAGTATAAGTGGAATCGGTCCAGAATAAAAGGAATTATGATAGGCTCATAAGAGGTCCAAAGTGAAACTCATCAAAGTCCAACTAAGTCGGTCCAAAATGATACCAGAGATAGAATGGGAAGCCCAATAGACATAAACCCACTCTGATTAGGATATTTAGACCCAAAACCGGATAACACCTCTTCCAATTCACCATCATTACTGTGAATTAACTGTGCCACCCTCGATTACCGTGTAACAGTCAATATAAAAAGCAAACTTTACCAATTTTGACAATTTTACCTGCCAATTTGAATTTCGAACCTTGAAGCTTTCTCTCTACCACTCGAGCCTTCTTGATATTCTCTGCAAATCGATAACAATGGCGTTTCAAGATTCTGAGCAAGGTCATCCCCTGCTAGCGACACCAATTTGTTCCATTCCTCCAAACCCAAATTCTACCAAAAATGCTTCAAGTTCTGATCAGGCTGCTGCAACAGCTAAGAAAAAACCAACGACATTCTCCCCCAGTCCTTCCGAATTCTATAGGAACAGAGAGCAGTATATTCACGCCAACATCCCCTCGAAAGTTACCGAGGCTGACTTGGAAAGGCTTCGAACTCGTTGCCACATTCCGGATACCCACCAAATGAGAGTTCCCATGTTTGGAGAACGAATGTACCAACGCCCTGAAGGATGGATGGCTGTTACGACGACCATTCTGGAGAAAGGGATCCGGTTACCTCTACACGCCTTCGTGGTGACTCTATTAGGGTTTCTGGGTGTTGGGTTCGCCCAACTAATGCCGAACTCATATATTCATATTTTGGCATTCATAGCTCTATGCCACGAACTTGGCGTCGAACCTGCGCTCGACTTCTTCTTTACTGTATACAAGGTCGGTCAATCCAGAGAGAAAGGTTTTAAAACCATAAGCAAGCATTCTTCAAAAACAGGGGAGAGGTTCGAGAGACGCTCGTTAGTGAATACTCCTTCAAGCAACAAAGGATGGCATGAAAGATGGTTTTTCGTTAAAGGACCCGAAGTCCTTTCCTTACCGGGCTGGGCCACAGATGAGAAGATTTTCACGGACTTCGGGGATGTTTCTGAAGAACGTGAGGCTGAGATAATAGAGCTTCTGGACAATTTCCCGAGGGAGGAATGGAATTATAGACTTCTTTCCAACCAAGCGTGGTTGTACACCCACAAATGTAAGTATGAATTCATTTTGTGAATATTTGAAATTTTTGTGATGTAGATTCTGACGTAGAACTGTTAATCTTTTGTAGTGACTTTGATTAAACCATTGCCTTCGGAGGTGAAAGACTTAGAAGATTTGTTAGCTGGAAAACCGGTAGAAGCCACTGTCGATTCTTCACAACATGAAGTCTCGTCTGAAGAAAACGCATCCGGCAAATCTACAAGTGTTGATGCTGAACCGCCACAACCAGAGGCCTCTTCCAAATTCAACCCACCTACTGAAGTACCAACCATCAAGCCTCAGACCCATGCACCTGAAGATGACGAACCCCTTCTTCCAGAAAAAGTTCTTCAACTTCGTCGAAAGAAAAGAGCCATCCGAAAGCCTAGGCAGATCTCCATCCCATCAGATTCCGAAGATCTTTCCGAATCCGAACTGACCTTTAATCCGATACCTCCAACTACCAATCCAACACCAACTGCTGACCCAATACCTCCAACCTATGACCTAATACCGCCAACTGCTGTCCCAAAATTGGCTCGAACAAGCTTATTGGATCTTCCTGCGAATGATCGAAGACAACTTCTTCGGATCAAAAAGTTGAGAACCAAAGTCATTCCCCTAACCCCCGATGAGCTTAGGGTTCCTTCTTCAAACATTCAACCTTCAACAAACCCTGTGGAGACTTCAACTGTAAACGAAGAAGAAATAACCGAGTCTGCAGCAGTGCCAACTCGAAAGAGAAAACGACCAAATGACAGTCACCCTAGTCCAACGCCTGCAACTCAACCAGTTCGAGATCCTACTCCAGCTCGATCTCCTTCCCCTGAAAACATCTACATGGATCCCTCTCCCATCCCTTTTGATGGCTGATGTGGTATCGAACCATTTGGCTGACACAAATATCCACATGAATCCTCCGAATAACATCTGCAGCTTTGGACAACACCCGAGATGGCTCAATAGTGGGAGATGGGTCCAAAGTAGAATACCCGAAGTCTTTCTGTGCTGAATCCCCAATTCTTTCAAGAATACCGCTGCCGAAGTGCTTTGTAGGTCAACAATTTCGGGCCAAATAATTGCCACAAATATCTCTGTGAATTTCCCGAAGAACACACTTTGCTTCGGATGGAACCAAATGTTTAAGCAATGATGACGAAAAAGGTCCTTTGATAAAGATTCTCATCAATGAGAACAAAATTGACACTCTTGTACTCGGTCTTCTTTGCCAGCATCTGATCCGAAGAAATGACGCCATCTGTCGTCAGAGTTATAAGCATCTGTAGTGGCCAGCTTCGATAATGCATCGGCGGTGGAATTGTTATTGTGATTGACTCCTTAATAGCCTCCTATACTGATGTCCGAAATAGAATATCCATCTGCATGCGATGTCTACGAGCTTTGCTTCTGCTGAAGTACTGCAACGGCTTTGTCGGACTCCTTATTTGGAGCTGCAACTTTAGATGGATTTCCCAGAAGACAAGTGTCCATAGGGCTGTGTGCCCTTAATGGACTCTCGGGAGTGTGATTTCTGGATCTACTTTGGTGAAACTTTCTGTCACTGTGGTGAGGATATTCGAGGCAGAATGCCTTATTTGTATTCTGAGGTGCATACTCCCTGGATCAGTTTCTTCGTCTGCTGCGACCATAATCCCGAAGATCAATAAGGCGGAGTACCGTCTTCGGTCAATAAGGAAAATGGTTGTTGAGTCTTCATCTACTTTGCTTCGACCATAATCTCGAAGACCAATAGGGCGGAATACCCTTCTCGGTCAATCAATCAGGAAAATGGCTGTTGGGTCTTCGTCTACTCTGCTACGACCATAATCCCGAAGACCAATAGGGCGGAATACCCTTTTCGGTCAATCAATCAGGAAAATGGCTGTTGGGTCTTCGTCTACTCTGTTACGACCATAATCCCGAAGACCAATAGGGCGAAATACCCTTCTCGGTCAATCAATCAGGAAAATGGCTGTTGGGTCTTCGTCTACTCTGCTACGACCATAATCCCGAAGACCAATAGGGCGGAATACCCTTCTCGGTCAATCAATCAGGAAAATGGCTGTTGGGTCTGCTTCGATCCCGAGGAGGGCCTCGAGACATGTCTTTAAAGTGTAGACTTCTTTCTAACTTGATCGGTCTGTCAGTCTGACCATTTCGGTATAGGATTCTAAGCAGTATGCCTTCTACCCTTTTCCGACCATGGTCAGGTCTTCTTCTCGGCAGCAAAAATCAATCTTCTTCCAGCATCATCCTGGGCTCTCGAACGAGAACCCTCAGAAACCTGCTTGGAAGCAGTACCAGCATGAGCATTCTTTGAAGGACCCAATCAATCCTTGACAGATACTCATTGTGTAGACGAAGTCATAGCCATCAGGTATCCTTTAGAGGTAACTGTTCTACTCTTCTTCACCATGGATTCCGACGTAGAGCAGCTACAATTTGTGATTGAAAACTTCAAGAACACTAGAACACAGCCCTCCTTCTAGCGCCAATGTTAACGCCAAGATCTTTCTCCACGTCCCAATCACGAAAGACGTCCTGATCCTCTACAGTAAACACGACAACACCACAAGCTTGACGGCTTGACCGTCGGGGGATAGCTCCGGCGTGAGAGTCAGTACAGGCGATCAAAAGGTTAAACATGGAGGAAAAAATATCTAGTGACTTGAGAGCAATAATTTATTGGTTACCTTTCACCGTGTGTCATCCTTGCTTTATATCTCCAAAGTCCGGTTTGTCCTGTATGCAACTGACTTTTCGGGCCCACAACTTTCAGCCGACTAAGCCCTGTCCAATTCTCATTAAATGCAATGCAGAGATGACAGTCAAAGTTCTATCCCCAATCTACACCGGTCAAAGCCCAAGTGGAACCATACTCATCTAGTAATTCGGCCCACTGTCTTAGCCCAATACTTCATAGGCCCCAAAATAAAGATAATATCCACCCAATAAGCTGGCCCAATGAACCGGCCCAATACTTTCAAGACCCACCTCAACATGTCTAAAGTATTATGACCCAACAGTGGGTTTGGGTCTATATATAGATTTAATTTCTATTTCTCTATATCAAGATATGTTAATGTTGTTTGCATTGTTGAAAGAGGAGGCATACCTTTTCTTGCGATGACCCTAGACTCAGCTGATTGAGTGACTTACAGAAAAATTGTGAGGGTTCTTGTACAAGAGGTCCATAGTTGATGAATCTAGAGTCTATTCTACTCTGCAAGATGATGCACATATGCAACCCTTTAATTGTCTGTTGAGTTAGTTCTACACTAAATTATTGAAGTCTGGGCATAGAGTGTCAGATGGATTTCAGTGAAGTTATTTGGAGGATGTTATGCTCTGCGAAGTTATTTATTCTCTTTCTAGTCTATCTGCAATATGTCAAAGGGCCTGTTTCCGTGGCTCTATTAATATCTAAATTTTATCTAATAAGGGATTTAGTTATGGTTCTTACTTGCATTACTAACTCGAAGAAATTTTAGACTGCTTCGGATTTTTCTTGATGGGCAAAGTTTCATTCAAAGTCCCTTTAAGTTTTACTATTTTTATACCGACTGAAATCCTATACAGCTGAAAACAAAACCATATATATGTGTATTGCGTTTTATGTTTGTGAGTTATTGGATCCAACTTTTACACTATGATCTAGCTGCATATTGAAATCTGAAGTACTTCACTCACTCCTTCCTAGAAGATTTACATTACATGGGAAAAGTAATAAATTGCACCAAAAGTCTGAATTTTATCGTCAATGGCGTTCACTGTTTTATTTCAAATTAGAAGTGTTGCACTTTTCTTCAGTCCTCTTGTGGAAGATTTACAAGTTGCTTTGATGCTAACCTAATATGTATCATTTGTAATGTTTCTGCAGATACCCCCAAGAAAAAGTGCAGCTTCCTACAGGTATTACTCAACTTCTGACTACGATTCTTTTTTATGCGTATTCTTTATAAAACCCGTTGTCTGTATTCATACTCCAAGTGTTTTTGCAGTAGAGGAACAATGTTTTTTCTCTGAAGTTTTCTTAATTTCAATAGCAAAAGCTTTTCTTAGTTATCTGAAGATGTATCTAATTTATTTGTTTATAGGGCTGATGAATGGGATATCAATAAATGGGCATGGGAGGGGACTCTAAAAGTTATTAGCAAGGGAGAAGAATGTATTATCAGACTTGAGGATAAGAGTACAGGTGAAGTTTTCTACAATTATTAATTTTTGGCAAGAGATATCTATGTTAAAAAAGATAATATTTGTGTTACTTATCACTTATCAGAAAGAGCAGTTGCATTGTTTTGTGTGATTGAAAATTGAAATACAGATTCAACTAATTAATTCAGATATTTATATAGGTGAATTGTACGCCCGGGCATTTCTAAGAGATGGAGAGCCGCATCCGGTGGAGTCTGTAATTGATAGCAGCAGGTATTTTAAATTGAGTCACTGAAACAAAAGTCCACCTTCCTCAAGCACTATCAATAATTGTCCTGTCAAATTATTTCATAACTAGCACTTTTATATTCGTGAGTTTGAATGCATATTTTGTTATCCTTGGCATCATAGCCTATCAGCTTTAGAATGTCAATAATTCTATTTTTTGGGTTGTATTTTCTTCAGATACTTTGTTCTACGAGTAGAAGAGAATATTGGTAAGCTACATCCTTGATTCTTCTATAGGTCTACAATGCTTTTCTTTTATTTCGACCTCAACTGTTTCTTATTTATCTTTCTATTTGTCCAGTAGACAATAATTCACTAAATTAATCATACTGATTTTCTGGCATTGCCATATCAGTCCTCAGGTCATTGTCAATGATGAAAAAAATCAAAGAGAGAAATTTTATGGTAAGAAAAAAATACAAGTCAAAAGGGCTAGGTTAAAAGAAATAATAAAACAGTTGGTCCTCTATGCATCAATTGCTATTACTGCTAATGCTATATTTACCTTTTGAACCTGCCTCCTATTTGATTTCATTTTTAAAGATGGTGCTTCAGTACTTCTGTGGACTCATGCAGGTGGTCGCCTTCGGCATGCTTTTCTTGGTATTGGATTTCGAGAAAGACCTCAAGCTTATGACTTCCAAGCCGCCCTTCATGATCATATGAAGTACTTTCCCATCCATTCAAATGCAATTTACCCCCTCCTCCCTCTCTCCGTTTCCTCTCTCGTATTGTATATATGAATACTATTCCAGCTCTAGTTATATGGCACAGTTGTTTTCTTGAGCAATACTGCTGCACTTACTGCTGTTACTGAAGTTATAAATTCTGGAATTTTCTGAAGGTACCTGAACAAAAAGAAAACTGCTGAAGAGATGGAACAACAGTACCAGAACAATTCTTCTGTTGATTACAGCTTAAAAGATGGGGAGACACTTGTTCTTCAAATAAAGAATGTTAGTTCTCTTCCATTCACTAGTTATGTTTCCGATAAGTATCAATATATACTTATCATTTTCGTGAATGTCCCTGAAGTTGTTTATTTGGTTATGCTAATATAGTTTCACCCATTTTTTGTTGTAAACAGACCGGTGGTCGTGGTGTAAGGTCCAAATTTTTTGAGCAGGGTCTAAATAATAATATCTCACTGGAAGAAAAGGGAAATGGGAAAGAGCCAGTGATCTGTCTCAAACCACCACCACCACCTCCATTGGCACCGCTTTCTCCTTCCGTAACTGCTGCTAACTCTCCTACACAGTTGCCGGCCAATTTAAGTCTCGAGGAAAATTACAAATCATCATCAGGTACAGTGGAAGCACAATCAAAGGAACCACCTACTCTAGAAAATCAAAGCTCGCAAGACATACCAGATGATGACTTTGGGGACTTTCAAGCGGCAGGTTGAAACTGATTTATTTCTACTGTTTTTAAATCTGGCTGGCTGGCTGGCTGGCTGGCTGGCTGTCTGGCTGTTTACTAAGCTAGTTTAGAACTAATCTATCTATCTATCTAATTCATTGCCTAACAAAAACCTCATATAAAACTAGCTGCATGGTGTGTCAAGTTGCCCCTACTATTTGGGACATAATAAATTAAAAGGGAATTTTCCCTTCTCTTTCTTATTATCTCAAGTACACCTAGTTGCAGGGAGAAAACTTATGCATACACTGTTAGGCAGAGTTTCCTTGCCAATGTTATGTAAAGTTCAAAATTTAAGCAACAGGAAAAAGCTACAAATCAATGAGGTCTACTCAATCATGTTTTGCTGAAAACCAAAAATTAGATTCAAGGCATATGGTAGACTTCTATTCACAGGGAAGATAAATTTCTTAAAAGGTTTGTACTTCACCATCAAATGGTAACCCATGTAAATTAAAGACCTTCTATCCACTAATTTGGAAAATTTTCTATTGGGTTTGAGATGAACTCTAAACAAAGTATGTTTGTACAAAGCTTACTCAAGAAAGTTGGAAATTTGATAACTTAAATTCACTCAAGGTTGAGAATTATAAGCCCACATACTACTACTTTAGTGAAAGTGACTTAATTAAGAAAGTGTAACAACAATTGAAAAAAAAAACACTTGAACTTAATTCAGTTTAACAGAATGCTCGGTTCAGTGGAGGATCAAATTCTTCCAATTAAAACTAAATTAGAATAACAAAATAGATCAAACAAACAAACAGAAACATACTAATATGTAAGCATATCTTGAAGTTTGTAGAAGGGGTTGCTTGAGAGAGAAAGATATAGAGTTATTGGTAACTTGCTTTGAAAATATTAGTAAAGCAGCGAGAGAAAGAGGGGTTATTTTTGTTTCAATTCTCATGCATCACCCGGTCCCCAAACAATGTCGCCAAACACGGCCGACCAAAATTATTGTTATCCTGTGGATTGGGTTGATTATACACGGGAGTGGTTAGAAGTGAACTTTATGGTAACTCAATACAGTGTTGACATGCATGCAAGCGGAGAGATCACCCTTCTGCCTGTTTGTTAGTATTATATTGGGTATGAAGTGAACTTACCATAAAGTTCACTTCATGCTAACCGAATCCATTATACACCATTTGATCACTTTACGAACGATTAAGATTGGGTTGGAAGGCTATATATATATATATATATATATATATATAGAGTCCGGATCAGGTCCGGACTCCCGGATTTTAACAAAATTCGGACCTTTTTTTTTTTGCTTTTTTTTTTGAAACAACTAAAAAAAAAAATTATGGAACTGAAATTTTTTCATAATACAGTGTTTTGGGCGTGATTTGGATGCCTATACCAAAACATTTCTGTACTGTCTGGGCAGATTATACATACATTGGTTGGTATAGGTATTAAAAACACACCCAAAACACTGTATTATGGAAAAATTTCAGTTCCATAATTTTTTTTTTTAGTTGTTTCAAAAAAAAAAGCAAAAAAAAGAAAAAAAAATTTGGTCCGCATTTTAGGACCTGTCCGGACTCCCGGACAGGATCCATTATATATATATATATATATATATATATATATATATATATACACGGTCCGGATCTTAAACTCACCCCTTATCTAGCTCACTTTGCTCACCCCCCTTTAGCGACGGACATAGCGATGATTCGATCCTCGCTCGGTCCGTCGCTATACATAGAATTGTCGTTTTAGCTTTTAGCGATGGACAAAATATAGCGACGAACAACATATAGTGACGGTTCTATATATAGCGATGAACCGAATCGTCGTCCGGTCCGTCGCTAAAGGAGGGTGAGCAAGGTGAGCTAGATAAGGGGTGAGCTTAAGATCCAGACCGTATATATATATATATATAGTCTGGATCTTAAGCTCACCCCTTATCCAACTCAGCCGAGCTCACCCCTTTAACCACGGACCCGGCGACGTTTCGGTCATACAACCGTCGTTTATACTTTTAGCGACGCTATATGTTGTCTGTCGTTAAAAGTATAGACGACAGTTGTATGACCAAATTGTCGTCGGGTCCGTCGTTAAAAAAGATGAACTCGAGTGAGTTGCATAAGGGATGAAATTAAGATCCGTACCATATATATCTATATAATAAAACAGAACCCATTTTGAATCTTTCATTTGACAAAGCACAAGGACGGTTCAGATTCATTCTAACTTAATTTTTTCAACTTAATCTAAAGGCTCATATTTCTTCCCGCCCAAATCAAATTAATTCATACACCATACTCTCTCTCATGTTCACACACAAAATCTTTCTCTCTCCTATCTTCTTAACACAGACACACAAAAACAAATAATAATAGTATTAAAAATAAATATAATAATAATAATAATAATAGTACTAAAAATAATTATAATAGTACTAATAATAATTATTATTATTATAATAGTAATAGTAATAGTAATAGAAATAATAATTATAATAATAATAATAATTATTATTATTATTATTATAATCTATATAATAAAGATTCTGATTCATTCTAATTGATTTGAGCGGGAAAGCACAAGTACGGTTTAGATTCATTCTAATTTTAATTCAAAATAATAATAATTATAATATAATAATAATATTATTATAATAGTAATAATAATAATAGTAATAAAGTAATAATAATTATAATAAAATTAATATTAATAATTATAATAAAAATAAAAATAATAATAATAACAACAACAACAACAATAACAATAATAATTATTGTGGTGGTGTGGTGAATTATGATAATTTTTTATTAATAATTATAAGTTTTGTAGACAAGTTTAATTTTTTATGGATATCTATTTTTAAAGGAAAATTAATTATTGTGGTAGTGTGGTAAATTATGATAATTATTATGTCTGATTTTAAGTTGCAAAAAGTTTTTAGATAATAAAATATTTTTCGAAATTTAATCAAATTTTTTTATTACGGCGTGCCTTCAGGCACGGGCAATTACTAGTATATATATATAATAGGGCTGATAGGTGAAATGGATCCTCTGTCCGCACTTTAGTTTAGGGATTTCCGCACTACTAAAGTGAGGATTCAAAATTGACCAAAATTACTTCTAAAATCCGTACTTTAGTAGCGTAGACCACTTTTAAAAAATTTAATATAATATTATAATAATGGCATTTTGGTAATATCCGCGTCCGCACAACTAAGACGCGGACGGAAAGACTATTATTTTATAACGTCAAATTGGTTCTTTAGTTTCGACTCCATTGCAAGTTTATCGAATATGGATGAGTGCTCCAAATTAATGTAGTTCTAGATCGAGACACTTTATGCAATATTGTCATCCTCCTTCTTCCTTTCTTGCTTATAAATTAGTTTATCTCTAACATGAGTAATATAAATCATCTTTAATAACAAACAAGTGAGTATGGGGACAAATTAATGATTCAAGACCCATCTCCATTGTTAACGACTGCCATCATCACAACCACCACTAGTACCTCCACCACTGCCGCTGCCGCCGCCGCCACCACCATCACTAGTACTATTAGTTTACCTCTGGGTTTGTTCTTCTGGAGCGCCATTATTGGTATTAGTCACCTAATTACAAAAAAAAATAATATAAAAATAGAATCCAAAACTAGTATATATATTACAATGATTCATCAGCCAAATCAAAGAACCCAAGTTAAGGAAAAACAAATCTACAATTTACATAAACTCTCGTAGGTCATGGAGCCGAGATCAACAACTTATATGGAATCCATAATACCTCCATAATTCAGTAAAAATTACAATTTTGTTAGTGTTTACATGTCGAAAGAGATAATCTGACAACTTGAGAACTTTAGTTATGCGCAGTGGCGAAGCCACATGGAGCTTTGTGGATCAATCGACCCCAATAAATTTTTTTTTACTTTATAATATAAGGTAAATTTAAAAAAATTTAATTATTATATATAAATTGATCCCACTGAAATTTTATAAATTTTCTATTATACGGGATCAAATTAAAAATTTATAACTTTGTCAATTAAATTTTAACCACATATGACTCATATGCTCTCAATATATATGTATCTCTCTATAATATTTTAAACTAAATAATAATATATATAATTTATATTATTTTTAAAAACAAATAATGAATTACTTACTTATGAACAGTTGTGATTAAAAAACTCTATTATAAATCGATATAATGTATATATATCATATATTATTACTCATTATATTTTGATTGTAATATAGTGTATGTTAACGCCAAGTTTCGCCGGCGCGTCCAATCACAGAATACACGCGCTAGAACCTGCACAGTAACAGATCACACAGAAGCTTGACGGCTTGTGCCGCCGGGGGATAGCTCCGGTGTGAGAATGAGTACAGGCCGTTACAAGGGTAAACAATGGAGGCAAAGTATTTAGTGCTCAAAAGTAGGTATTACCTCATAATGTTAACCTAGGCCTTGTATTTATAGAGCTCACCATCTTAGAATCCTTCTCCCAGTCGGATTAGGACTCCTAGTATATGGTAGTTACCATAACTTGGGTCCAACACAATCTCCTTAAAAGGTGCAAGTAGAATCCAATTCCATCACTACCTTTGGAGTTACCGTGTATGAATAGGCCCCCGGACTCTACACGCATGAGAGCCCACTGTGCAGGCCCAAACGGTCCTATTATCTGGTCTGGGCTTCGGCCCAAAGGACTCGAAGGCCCGACCCCTCATCACCACGAGAATGGGTTCGGCCCCAACACCGAAGGACTCATATGCCGACCCGAACACCTATAACGCCTTCATGGGCTTCCTCCCATCAGTCTATCAAGCCCTTCTGCCGGAAAGCCTTCGGCCCAAATGGAGGTCGGTAAAACGCTCCCGAACATTGCCCCCCAGTCTCTGGTTATAACATATTTATGACTAGAGACTTGAAAGGTCACGACAACTAATGATGAGTCATCTTGGGAAGTCCAACGGTCTGTTATAGATATTTTAAACGTTGCACGCCTTTTAACGCCTGGACCCACCTCAACATTTATTAGCCGCCCTAGGGCTCCGTGCCGTACAACCTATAAAAACCCCTCACCCCCATCATTATCACCTTTACTGACTCCTCCTCCTCAAATCCTCTCATTTGAAATTTTCCGGCAAGGCGATTTCCGGCGAGATACTATTCTGTCGTATCCACCATTTTCCTCATCTCTTTGTTCGTTTGAGTGATATTTTTGCTCATTTCTTCCTCTAAACCTCTTGTTTCCCTCACATTTCAAACAAAAATGGCCGATTCCAGCATCATCCCCATTTCTGAGCCTACCAACGTAACCGCCGGCGACCTCCTAGAGGTCATAATGTCGGACTCCCCTACTGACACCGCTCCTCTGAACCTTCCTAGTTCAGGGGATGCTGAATTTAAGATCCGAGACGCCTACCGCTCCTCTGAGGAATTCTCTCACCTCCATACTCGCTCTACTCTCACACCCTCCCAAATTTCTGACATCAGAACTCTCTTCAAAATTCCCGACGAATATCAACTGAGGATCCCCCGACCCGGAGAGAAGATGTTCTGGAGGCCCGAGGGTGAATGGGTGGCCGTTCCCCTATACGTTCTGAAGTACGGGGTTCGATTCCCTCTGCACGACTTCATCTCCTCTTTTCTGAACTTCGTGGGGATCGGGTTCGCACAACTCGTGCCGAACTCGTATATCCAGTTGATTTCTTTTATCGCCGTCTGTCAAGAGGTGGGTCTCTCTCCCGGGCTCGACCTCTTCTTTGCACTCTTCACCCTCGGCGGGTCAAAAGAGCCCGGGCTCCGCCAACTCACCAAACGCCCCAACCGAACGGTCCCCATCAAAACCCCTTCAAGCAACAAGGGATGGCATGAACAATGGTTCTATGCCAAGGGATCCGACCTCTAACTCCTTCCCTCCTGGGCCCATCCTGCCGACCAGGCGGCCAAGATCTCCAAGTTCCCATCGGGTCGGGCAGAAGCGTTCAAGACGTTCTACGCCCGATGGAAGAAAACCGAGTGGAACGTGGGGGTTCTAATGGACGAATCCTGGCTGTACAAACATGGCCGTGAGTACCTTCTGTCTTTCTTTACTTTATTTCCTGTCAAGCACTACATGTCCTAACCCTTTATTTTCTGTGCAGTGACTATTTTCAGGCCCGAGGACGTCGCCGACTCCTTTGTACCAGCTACCATTACTTCGGGGTTCATCCGACCCCCCGTGACCGACGAGGCTTTTGAGGAGGATACAGTCCCGATCAACGAGCTGTCACTTGGATCCACGTCGGGGCCCGAACCCCCGAAGGCAAATAAAGGGGCGCTGAAGATGAGCCGCGCGGAGAAGGCGGCTTTAATGAAGAAATCTAAGAAGCCCTCCAAGCCGGCCATCAAGGCGCCCGCAAAAGTTCCTCCACCTCCTGTGCCGAGGCCGACGCTACCACCCCCTCCTCCGACCGAGGTCATCGAGGATTTGGGGGAGGCTGAGGATGTTCCCGCCGAACCTCGTCCAAAGAGGCCTCGGGTGTCGGAAGACCTTGATCGTTCGGCCGATCAGATAGTGGCGGCAGGCCCGACACATGCTGCAACTCCTCCCTCCGGGCCCAGCTCCTCCGAAGGCTCGCCGACAACCTGCTGGCCTAAGAGCCCGTCGGAAATATTCCCTTTCTCCCTCTTCGAGCACTTCAAGCTTCCCGGTGACGACGAGCGGTTTAAGGGGTATTCCTCGGAGCAATTCTTAGTGGCCTTCGTTCGAGCTCAGACTCAGGTATTTCTTTTCTTTAGTGTTATAATATCTGCTGGTAATTATAACTCTTATCCCTTGTATTGATGTACATGCTTTTTGTAGGCCAACGCCATCTTAGCCAGAGCCATTCCCTCCCTTGGCAGATCTACAAAGCAAGAGATTCATCTGGGGACGGAGATTGAGCTTCTTGAGGCTGACGTGTCGGGGCTGCAGTCCGAGCTGAAGAAGGAGCAGGAGGCCCTCGTTGAGACGCAAATTCGGGCGGTCTTAGCCGAGGAGAGGGTCAAGGAGTTGGAGCAGGAGAAGGGCTCGCTTCTGGCCGAAAAGGATCAGATGCTTCAGAAGATCAAGGATCGGGAGAATGTTATCGACCAGATAACCGACAAGTATTCTGAGATGAACAGCAAGATGATGTTCCTGATTAAAGAGAACAACACCTTGACTGCTTCTGTCGATGCATTTCCTGAGGAGATCGTCGAGGCCCGACGGCAGGCGATAGCCGAGTATGAAGAGTCTGAAGCCCTGAACGATAAGGTCCTTGCCCAATTCGGAGAAGGATATGAAGCTTATCGGGAGGAGGCTAAGGCGAAGTTGGTGGCTGCCGGGCTCGACGCCTCCATTCTTGATTCTTCTGATTCTGAAGCCGAAGACGAAGACGACCCCCCTTCAAAAATAGATACTTAGATTTTTTTTTTTTTTTTTTTTGCCCGACTCGTAAGCGATCGGGTTGTAAAAATTGTATAAGTATAAATGAAATATACTCTTTTGGCCCGTGAATGTTTGTTATCAGTTTTACTTAGAACTAATCTCGATCAGTTATGTTCATCCGAACCTTCTAATCAGATTGCCCTTAGAGTTTATCTGATATTGAAGGGTCCGACAGTTATACTCGGGACTTATCTCGATCAGTGGCATCTTTTTGAACCTCTTGATCGGATAGTAGCCGAGATCTGTTCTTTGAAAATGTATTGAACTCTCGGTCAGTTACGTTCGGGACTTATATCGATCAGTGGTGTCTTCCCGAACCTCTTGATCAGATATTGCCCAAAGCATGTCTGTTCGAGTAGTAATGAAACATATGAATATAGATGAAGTTAAACATTGCCAAGAATAAGAACTTTCATTTATATCATTTAAATTGAGTTGGTTGCATAGACAAGAGTAAGAATAACACAACTATTACTGGTAAAATTTTCTAAGTCTTCCAGCATGCCATGTATTCGTTACCTCCGAACCATTCATTGCTCGAAGCCGGTATGTTCCGGGCTTCGGCACTCCTATCACTTCATAAGGACCCTCCCAGTTAGGCATTAACTTGCCAGTGTTCTGGGGGGTTGAAGCCTCCGACTCCCGGAGGACTAGATCTCCTACTGTAAACCTCCTAGACTTCACCTTCTGATTATAGTGTTTGGCTGTCCGCTGCTGATAGATTCGCCAACCTCATCACAGCCGAATCCCGAACTTCATCCAGTAAATCCAGATTTGTCCTCAAGCCATCGTCATTGTATAGTTCTTTATACTGGCTGACCCGAAGGGTGGGTGATCCGATCTCAACAGGAATTAGAGCATCGGTCCCATATGCCAGTCTGAATGGAGAATCCCCCGTTGTAGTTCGTGGGGTAGTTCGGTATGACCATAAAACAGATAATAGCTCTTCGGGCCACCGACCCTTTAATGCATCCAGCCTACGCTTTATCCCGTTGAGTAGGGTTCGATTGGTTACTTCCACTTGACCGTTTGATTGAGGATGGGCAACCGAAGTCTTTCGGTGTTGGATCCCTAGATCTTTCAGAAAGCCCTCGAATTTTGATCCGACGAACTGTCTGCCATTGTCTGAGACTATTGCCATCGGGATGCCGAACCGGTAGACTATTCCTTCCTTGGTGAACTTTAAACACTCCTGCTCGGTTATCCTTTGCAATGGTTTGGCCTCGACCCACTTGGTCATATAATCGATGGCCACGATCACAAAACTGACCTTGTCCCTTAGCTTTTGGTAGAGGACCTAGGATGTCGATCCCCCACACAGCAAAGGGAATTGGGGATAGAACCGAGTATAACTCTTCTGGAGGTTGATGTGGAATGTTGCTGTTCAGCTGACATTTGGGGCACCTTCTGACGAATTCCTTAGCTTCTGTGTAGATAGTCGGCCAGTAATACCCCTGCCTCAAAATTTTATGTGCCAGTGACTTTGCTCCCATGTGATCCCCACAGATCCCTTCGTGAACCTCTCGAAGTGTGTAGTCTGCTTCTGAAGGAGTCAGGCATTTGAGCAGTGGGGAGCTAAAGGCTCTTCGGTAGAGATCTCCATCAATGAGGACGAAGTTCGAGCTTCGATGTTTGACTTGCCTGGCTAGAATTCGGTCCGAGGGTAGGGTCCCGTCGGCCAAATATGAGATGTAAGGAGTGAGCCAGCAATCGAGCCGATCCAAGGTTAGGATTTCTGTCTTCGGGACACTGGGTTTTTCCAGCACTTCTAGGTATACTGATCCGTCGAAGGAGCTTGTTTCAGTAGTTGCCAATCGTGCCAGGGCATCTGCTATGGTGTTTTCTGATCGATCCACCCCTAAGCAGTTGTGCGATGCGAAGTATGTGAGCTTATCTCTTAATTCGGCCAGATACTTAGTCATCCTCGCCCCCCGAGCTTCATATTCGCCTGATAACTGCTTGACCACCAGCTGTGAATCACTGTAAATGATTAACCTTTGCACCTCTAGACTTCGGGCCAGTCGGATCCCTGCTAAGATGGCCTCGTACTCTGCTTCGTTGTTCGTGGCCTTGAATCCGAATCGAATGGCTTGTTGGACTTTGAACCCTTCTGGACTTGTCAAGATGACCCCTGCTCCACTGACGTCTGAAGTTGATGATCCGTCCACGTATAATGTCCACGAGGTCTGCCCCGGTTGTGTTTGGGGCACTACTATGTTCGTCTGAAGTTGATTATCTATGTTCGTCTCCGGCTCTGTGAAGGAGCACTCTACTACAAAGTCCGCCAACGCTTGTCCTTTGATTGCCGTTCGGGGATGGTACTCTATAGCAAATTGTGTCAATTCCATCGCCCATGCGGCCAGCCGACCTGACACCTCGGGCTTATGCAGAATTTTTTTCAAAGGCTGATTCGTGTAGACCACCACCACCCGACCTTGGAAATAGTGCCTAAGTTTCCTGCTAGCAATTATGAGGGCGTAGGCGAACTTTTCCAGGTTCGGGTACCTCATTTCCGCGTCTCTGAGAACATGACTGACGTAGTAAACCGGAAACTGTTTGCCTCCCTTGTCCCTCACCAGTGCCGCCCCTACTGCCATCGGGCTGGCAGCTAGGTATAAGTATAAGGGTTCAGAGGCAACCGGTTTCATCAGTAATGGTGCCGAACCCAAATACCTTTTGATCTCTTGGAACGCGTCTTCGCATTCTGAAGTCCACTGGAAGCTTTTGTCATTTTTCGGACCCTTGAGAGTGTCGAAAAAGGGTAGACACCTTTCTGCTGATTTTGACATGAACCTCCGAAGGGCTGCGATTCGGCCCGTTAGCCTCTGGACATCCTTGTACGTTCTCGGAGATTTCATGTTCAAGATAGCCGAAATTTTCTCGGGATTGGCCTCGATTCCCCTCTTACTGACCAGATATCCCAGAAATTTTCCGGAACCCAATCCGAAGGTACACTTGGTCGGGTTTAGCCTTAGATTGTGTTGCCTCACCGTCTCGAAGCAATCTGCTAGATCCTCCAGATGATCTCGGGCTGCCATGCTCTTGACGATCATGTCATCTACGTACACTTCCATACTTCTTCCCAGCTGTTTTCGGAATACGAAGTTCATCATACGTTGGTAGGTTGCCCCTGCGTTCAGTAGTCCGAAGGTCATTTTCCGATACGCGTATATTGCCCGATGAGTGATGAAGCTAGTCTTCGGGATATCCTCCTTATGCATCGAGATTTGGTGATATCCCGAGAAAGCGTCCATGAAACTTAGCATCTCATACCCTGAAGTGGCATCAATCAGCTGGTCTATGTTGGGTAGGGGATAGAAGTCTTTAGGGCATGCCTTGTTCAGGTCAGTGTAGTCGATACACATCCTCCATTTCCCATTTTGCTTCTGAACCAATACCACATTCGCCAGCCATTCGGGATAGTCGATCTCGAAGATGAACCCAGCCTCTAGCAATTTGGCAACCTCGTCGTCTATGATGCTCTGTCTTTCCGGGGCAAAAATCCTTCTTTTCTGTATCACCGGCTTCTTTTTGGGGTCGGTATGAAGCCTATGCAGTGCTACTGATCTGCTTACTCCGGGCATGTCACTGGGTTCCCAGGCAAAGATGTCGGCGTATACCCTGAGTAATTCCACCAGACCTGTTCGCAGCTGTTCGGTCAACCCGACCCCAATCTTGATCAGTTTGTCTGGATTCCCTGGTATTAACTCTACATCCTCCGTTTCTTCGGCTGGTAGAGCCATGGGTTCTGTACTTCCCTCTGTGAATGGCTCTAACTCAATGGTCATTGCCTGTTTATGTTTACTGACCCCGATTCCTGAAGATATTAGGGTGTTCCGATAACACCTTCGGGCGATATCAAGATCTCCTTTTGCCTCCCCTATCCCGTTCGGTGTTGGAAACTTTAGTTTGAAGTGGGGGATTGATGTTACCGCCTGTAATGCTGCTAGGGTAGGCCTTCCCAGGATGGCGTTGTAAGCCGAATCCAGTTGTACCACGAAGAATTTTACCATGATTTCTGTCTGTTGTGGAGCCGTGCCAAATCGGACTGGCAGTTCTATCGTGCCCGACACGTGAACCGGGTCTCCACTGAAGCCGTATAGGGGGCCTTCGCCCCCCAATTCCATCTTCTTTCCTCCCAAATCCATCCTCTGGTAGGCATGTGTATAGAGTATGTCGACTGAGGATCCGTTATCAATCATCATTCGCTTCATATCGACCGGCCCGACCTGAGCTGTTATGACCAGAGCCCCGTCATGCGGTTCAATGTGATCGGTCGGGTAATCCTCGTCTGAAAAGGATATAGTCGTTCCTGAGTACGGCCTGTCCTTCCGGGGCGAGGAGCCGGCTAATGATAGCACAGCTTCGAGATGTCCATTCCTTTTTCGACCGGTCACACGCCCTACCGACCCGCCCGATATTACATCGATAACTCCTCGGGGCTGGGCGTTCGGTTGCGGCTGTGCTTCCCGGGGGGGTTCTCTGACGTTCTCTTGGGGAGCCTCCGATCCCTCTCTGCCGACTACATATCGCACCAGATGTCCATTCTGCACGTTCTTTTCTATCAGATCTTTCAAATTGACGCATTCATCTGTTGTGTGCCCTCGACTTTGGTGGTACGCACAGTACTTGTCCCGACCTCTCTTCCCCGGTCTGGTGACTGTTTGGCATGGTTCGAAAAAGGGCTTGTTCCGTATCTCCTCCAGTATCTTGGCCCGATCTGTGGTGAGTGCGGTGTACACTTTGTTGACATTTTTGTTTGGGAAGGGCGGCCTTCCGCTACCCGACCCTCCTCCACTATAATTTTTCTTACTATAGTTGTCCGACCTGCCTTGGGTGTCGGGCTTCTGATAATTCTGTTTGTCTCGATCTTTGGATTTGTCGTATGATTGGGACTGGGGTTTGAAGTTCCCCATCGCTTCCTCAATGGCGATATGACCCTCGGCCCTGTGGAATGCCTCTGTTAAGTCCGCCGGAGGGTTGATCACCAGGTCTTTCATCAACTTTTTGGATTTCCCGATGTCTAATCCGGTTGTGAAAAATCCCAAGGCTTGCGGGGAGTTCAATTCTGCCACCGACCCCACAGCCTCTCGGAACCTTTTAACGTACTGCCCCAGAGTCTCGTCCGATCTCTGTCTAACCTGCATGAGGGACGCTGTGATTTTTCCCCGTCTCTTGTTACTTCCGAACCTAGCGTGAAACTTTTCCCGAAGGTCCCTCCACGAGTTTATTGACCCTGATGCCAAGGTTCCCATCCATTCTCGGGCACTCTTCTTCAGGGTGGTAGCGAACATGTGACACTTGGCCGCGTCGGAATGGCCGTAATATGTCATTAGCCTATCATACCCATCGGAGTGGTCATAAGGGTCTCCCAGCCCGTCGTAAGTCTCCATTGGGGGCATCTTCCTTTTGGGGTCGGCGATCTCCCGATTAATCTCCTTAGAAAAGGGGACCCTACACAGGTCGAAGGTTCCCCCGTCGAACTTTTTGCCAACAGTAGTTTTTCCAGCTCAGCCACTCTTCGGGCGAGGGGGCTCGGACTCTCCTTCATGAGGGGACGATCGGGGTCTGTCCCTCTCACGTTCGGGTGTCTCGTCCCCCTTCTTTCCCGAATGGCCTTGGTGTTCTGATCGGCGTCCTGCTGAACGGCTCCTCCTCCGGCTCCGACCGTCCCTCGAATGGCTCCGGTATCTACTCCTCTCCCTACCGGCCTCTCGTCTTCGGGGAGATCGGGACCGGCTTCGGTGCCTGCGCCTCCTGGAAGATGCCTCCTGTTCCCCGGCCATGTTAGCCATCTGTAGTGCGAGTTCCTCCTGTTGGAGACGTAGGGCCGTCATGGCATCTTTGTTTTGCTGCATCTTTTTCTGCAGGATGAATTCTCTCTGATCTCGACTTCCTTGTGGTTGATTCTTTTCGTGCACCTCCAATGCCAATGGATTAGCTCCGTCCATCCGACTAGCTTGGTTGGGGGTACGTTGGCTTTCATGAAAGAGCCGCCTCCGAGGGGAGCCAGCTGACTCCCTCTGATCTTCCTGGATTCTGGAACCCAGTCTGTCCTTCACCGACCCTCTCACCTGAGTGGTCTGGTGGGACTTGGCCTTTTCCCGGTCGGAAACTGCATATTCCACACTCGCCATCGTTTCTCGCCGGAAAGGAATCTGATTGTGATTGTTTAAGCACTAAAAGCCCTCCTTCTAGCGCCAATGTTAACGCCAAGTTTCGCCGGCGCGTCCAATCACAGAATACACGCGCTAGAACCTGCACAGTAACAGATCACACAGAAGCTTGACGGCTTGTGCCGCCGGGGGATAGCTCCGGTGTGAGAATGAGTACAGGCCGTTACAAGGGTAAACAATGGAGGCAAAGTATTTAGTGCTCAAAAGTAGGTATTACCTCATAATGTTAACCTAGGCCTTGTATTTATAGAGCTCACCATCTTAGAATCCTTCTCCCAGTCGGATTAGGACTCCTAGTATATGGTAGTTACCATAACTTGGGTCCAACACAATCTCCTTAAAAGGTGCAAGTAGAATCCAATTCCATCACTACCTTTGGAGTTACCGTGTATGAATAGGCCCCCGGACTCTACACGCAGGAGAGCCCACTGTGCAGGCCCAAACGGTCCTATTATCTGGTCTGGGCTTCGGCCCAAAGGACTCGAAGGCCCGACCCCTCATCACCACGAGAATGGGTTCGGCCCCAACACCGAAGGACTCATATGCCGACCCGAACACCTATAACGCCTTCATGGGTTTCCTCCCATCGGTCTATCAAGCCCTTCTGCCGGAAAGCCTTCGGCCCAAATGGAGGTCGGTAAAACGCTCCCAAACAGTGTATATATATTCCTAAAAGTATAAAGTATTAAAAAAAATTGGCTCGGGGGCGCTGCCCCCGAACCCTTGCTAAATTATTTATAACTTGGTAATAATTTTGACCCACTGACACAAATTTCTGGCTTCACCGCTGGTTATGCGAATGAAAAAAGTAAAATTTACAATTTAGTTCTGCGGCCTCTCACTTGAAGTATTAGTTTTATCATCATATCTGCGAATGAACGAACAATATCTCTTATACGTATAATGTTAATATAACAAAGTTGACTATATATCGGCTTGAGCCAAAGGCTCTTGGTTTATGTATATACACTTAACGTTTCTAAAGGAAAACCAGAAGAACAACCCAAGTAGAGAATATTCTTGTAGCACACGTGTCAAATAGTTGACGTACAAAGAAACCCCCGAGAATTCGGTCTTTACGTTTCTGTTTCTCCCTGCTCGACAAAAAAGTGTACAAAACCCTCCCTCCCTCTCTCTCTCTCCCTCTCTTCTTGGATAGTACTCCTTCATACCTAAACTAATTTCGTTTCGCTTCTGCTATCTCAAGATTTCTGCTTCTGGGTATCAATCTTTTAGTAAGTTCGTACCTCTGCTTCAACTTGTAGAATTTTTTTTTGTTGATAAATTTGTATGATGCGTCTCTGTATTCAAATTGTGCTCAAGGGTTTATGTTTTTTTGTTAAATTATTGATCAAAAGTCAATACCCACCTCAATTTGGGATATTGATGGGAGTTTAAAGTTTGATTCTTTGTGATCAACCAGCTGTATGGCTTTTTTGTGTGTGTTTGACATCATAATTGTTATATCAATTGAAGACCTTCCCCTTTACTTTTCAGGAACATTGAAGTATTTAGTTTCGTTGGTTTAAATTTGTTATCAGTTTGCATCGACTGTATTATTTAATTGGGTTCAGTATATTTCTCATAGAAGGTTGGAATAAGTTTGGTCTGGTGAATGGGAAGAGGGAACTCCCCAAAACTCATAAATCATGATCTGGGAACACCTGAAATGACTTTAAGCACCGGAAAGCATCAAAAGATATTCCTTGCAGGGAAAAGGTTTTTGCATCACATGAAAGTCACTGCAGAAACTTTTTCTACTTAACCCTTCTTCAGAAAAAGACATACTTCTTCAACAAACCAAACTGGTTTCGACTCATACCAGCAATCCTACATCTAAATTCTCCTTTAGACCACTAACTAAAAAAGAATAAGACTTTTGAAAGCTCCATTATCTGCACAATAATCGATCCTTATAATTCCTTTGAATATCAGCATATTAAATTCTTTATTGCAGTTACCTAGCAATATATAACACTGTAAATGAACCAACATATTTGAGCTCGGCTGTCCTTAGCTCGTTAAAATCTCCTTTGGGATTGGAGTCGTAACATATTTGAACAAAGCTTGATTGCTTAGTTCAGTAACATAAATTGTTTGTCCTGAGTTTGGATTGTTTAATAATCCGGACTCTGAAACAATGTAATATCTCAAGCTATTCGAGCTCCGCTCATTGGAGATTGGGTCAAATGATAAACAACCATTTAAGGCAAGCGTGAACTTAAATTTAGATTCATTTAGTTGATCATAACAAAGCTAAGATCGTCTTGGCTCATTTATACGGTTATACCCCACTAAAATATCAGCTGCAGTTATTTTTCAAAGTTATGTGTATCTTCAATGTAATTTGACTGGTGTTTCACGCCATATACTTTGTCATCAAGTATGGATCTTGATTTATTTTTACTGTGCTTACATAACGTCAACGCGACACAGGTTTGTTTCTTTGTTTAAGAGTGTTGAAGCTGCTGAATGAATCATCAGTTTAGCAAAAGTGATAGATTTCAGCTGAGGTTACCTTTTTTTTTCCACCCTTTGTTTCCCATCACTCTAAAATTGCTTATTGTGAGTTCAAAATTGCCTTAATGATAGATGAGTCCCCTTTCTTATACACTAAAATTTGGCAGTTGATTTACTGGGTTGCTAGAAAAATAATCAAATGATAGAGCTTCATATTTTGAAAAACATGGGCCGTATCCATATTGGCTGTTTTTTTATGTGTGCATGGGAGTTCTAAACAGAATTCTATGTCTAGGACTCTAGGTATTCTTGGTGAATGAATATCTTTCTATGATTAATACATTCCTTTTCAGTATGATGATGCATTATTTTCTTACTTTTCTTGTTTTCTTTTCAAGCATACAAATTGCATTTTCCCATAGAGATATTATAGTTCAATGATAGAATATCTAGTCAATTCATTTATATTAGAATGTAGAATAGCCTTTGATTGTAGCTCTATCCTTATCCCTTGATTGTAGCTCTAATTAGAGCATTAGTTGTAGCCTTAATTGTAGTCCTTAATTATTGTAAAAAATTGTAGGAGTTTACTATATATACAATGAAAAAGAAGAGAGAATGAAGTACTCTGAAAGTAACCAAATCCTCTGTATTCTCATTACCCAGTATATGGGTTATCAACTCGGTATCAGAGCCAACCTGGCCTAGTAAGAAATCACCGCCACCCAAAAACCTAGAAACCTCTCGCTATTTTTTCCCATAAACCTAGTAAGACAAGTTTATATGGAGAAATTGAGGCTATAAAAGGACTTTACACTGCTAGGCAACCACCACCAGAGAATCATCTCCGGCATCCACTGTTCCACGCGTTCTCACGCGCCACGCGCCTCTTTTTGCCGGTGTGTGGTACCTCCTTTGCCGATGTAGCCAGTTCTGGAATGTTCGTCTCTCTCCTCTTCCCATTTATAGTAGATGTGTCTTGTTTGATTCAGGTTTCTTCAAATTTTTTCATATAGTGGTAATATCCCTAAAAGTGTTCTGTGGTGTATTTGGATCTTTGTTATTATTCACTTCCACTACTATAAATTTTCTGGAATAATTTATTGTCATAGTTTTTTTATCCTTGTTGATGTTTTCTTGGATATTCTTGTTTCTTTTATTATACCTTATCATGGAAGAATCTAGTTCCATTAATAGTGGTGGTAGTACTGAAATAAAAAATAACCGGCAGTTGGTTAGAAATCATCATCTTAACTCGGCTTTGGTTCTTTGTCCATTTAAGTTGGATGTAAACAATTATCTAGTTTGATCTCAAACATGCCGTATGTCAATTGAAACTAACCGTATGCAACATATCATCAATGGTACAACAACAATTCCTGCACAAGCAGGTGTAGCTCAGGAAGAATGGAAGTCGGATAATTTCATGGTAAAAACATGGATATTCAATTCAATGGAACCAAGCTTGAGAAACAGTTATATGTTTCTAGGGACAACTTATGAGCTTTGGGAATCCATTGCCGAAACATTATCTATTTTTGGTGACATGTCATAGGCTTACGACATTCGAAAGTCTATTCAAGAGACAGTTCAAGGGGACAAGTCGGTAGCTCAATACTATGCTGACCTTACTGCTCTTTGGCAAGAACTCGATCATTACCGGGTGCCAAATGCAAGGAGGTTGCAGTTGCCTATCAAAAATTTGTTGGAGAAGATCGGGTTGATTTCTTAGCCGGTCTTAAGTCTTAATTATTAACTATGAGTATGATTAAGTTCGAGCAAGGTTGATTGGTCAGGTTCCTTTTCCCTTTTTACAAGAAGCTCATGCACAAGTTCAACAAGAAGAGAGTAGACGTCGTGTTATGACTCAGGGTGCATCTGAGCACTCAGCCTTGATAGCAACCTACTCTCCTAGACTTGTTCCTACTCCAATAAAACCCTCTGCTGAGAAAGATGCTCGTGAATGTGACTATTACAGGCGACCAAATCATACCCGTGATACTTGTTTCAAACTCATGGCAGACCCCCCAGAGGTTGAGGTGGTCGTAATAGCTCTAGTCACATGTTCATATTGCATCTACATCTTTGGCAACCACTCCTCCTAGTATTTCTACACCATTGACATCTCCTACTAGTGCTCTATGAACTGGTTCTAGTGGTCTCACGCCTGAAGAAATTTTGGCTTTTCGAACACTCTTGTCTAATCCTGGCTCCACTCATCATGTCCAGTCAGGTACATTTTTTCATGCATTTAATGCTTCTTTTGCATGCACCTCTTGGATTATTGATTTAGGTGCTACAAAACGTATGACTGGTTCCTCCAAAATATTTACCACTTATACTAATTGTTCTGGCAAAGATAAAGTGTTAAAAGCCGATGGTTCACTTTCTCCTATATCAGAGAAGGGCTCTGTAGTTTGTACTCCCAATATATTTTTATCCTCTCTTCTTCGCGTACCTTCTTTTTCTGCAAATTTGTTATCAGTTCAATGTTTTGCCCAGTCTCTAAATTGCCTAGTCACTTTTTTTCTTCTCATTATATCTTTCAGGACTTGGTGACGGGGAATAGGATTGGCAGTGGTAGTGCATTTGGTGGCCTCTATTATCTAGATTTTCCTCATCTTTGTCTACCTTCGGTTGAGAAAGAGACTTCCACTTAGTCTTTTCAATCTATCTCTGACTCTAGTCTAGCCTTCCTTCATCAGTGGCATTGTCATTTGGGACATCCTTCATATAGTATTTTAGAATCTTTATTTCTTCATTTGACTAAATAGTGTAATAAAAATTGTTTCTTCTGTGAGCCTTGTGAATTAGCTAAACACAAACGTTATGTTTGTCCTCGTCATTTTGAACCATTCAAATGTTATTCATTCTGATGTTTGGGGACATTCTCGAGTCATTTCTCATACCGGTCATCGTTGGTTTGTTACATTTATTGATTGTTATTCTCGTATAACTTGGTTTTATCTTTTTCGTTCCAAAAATGAAGTTTTTTCTTGTTTTAGAGAATTTCACAAAATGATACAAACCATGTCATTATTCTTCTTACTTCTTGTGTTAAAACTCCAAAACAGAATGGCGTGACCTAGCCCGCACACTCATGTTCGCAGTGAAAACACCAAAATATTTCTGGGGTGATGCTGTTCACACTGCCACCTTTATCATCAATCGGATTCCTTCTAGAATTCTCGGTAATCGAAGCCCAATCTCATGTCTTAAACATTACCCTGACCCTTCACTTTCTCTGTGGGTTTTTGGTTGTGTGTGCTTTGTCCATGATAAAAATCATACTCGGGGTAAGCTTTATCTTAAATCTCTCCGTCGTGTCTTCATTGGGTACTCACCTACATAAAAAAGGTACAAATGTTGTCATCCTCCTTCTAATCGGGTTTATATTACTCGTGATATTATCTTATGGGAAATTGAATCATTCTATCTTGCTCCCTCATCTCCTCAGGGGGAGATATGGGGTTGATGAACCTTGAGCCCAGCTGTGGCCCTTCTTCTGCTATCACTTATCCTATAGTCAATAATATTTCTTCACAGGGGTCATTTGATAGATGGAACATACTTGAATTGAAGACTTATTCCCGAAGAAATAAGGAACCGGTCTTGACAGTGCTACCACAACAACCCTGCTCGGATCCTAGTTCTCCAAATGATCCTAATGGTAATAACTGAAATATCCCTATTGAAAATTGTGATATCAATCTTCTTATTGCCCTTAAGAAAGGAGTTGGATCATATACTCAACATTCTATTTCTAATTTTGTCTCTTAGATAATCTATCTACTTCCTATCGTGCATTTGTTTCCTCCTTATCCTCTATTTCTGTTCCTCAGTGGTGGAAGGAAGCAATCCAAGAAAAATGGAGGAATGCTATGGTAAAGGAGATAAATGTCTTGAAAAAGAATGAGATATGGGAGTTAGTTTCTCTTCCCTTTGGAAGAAACCGGTTGGTTGCAAGTGGATGTATATAGTGAAGAAAAAGTCTGATAGATCAATTGAGAGACTCAAAGCCAGACTAGTTACAAAAGGATGCACTTAAACTCATGAAATTGATTATCAGGAGACATTCGCTCTAGTAGCCAAAATGAATTCTGTTCATACCATTATATTTTGTGCAACAAACTTTGGGTGGAATCTCCATCAACTTGATGTGAAGAATGCATTTCTTCATGGGATCTTAAGGAGGAAGTATACATGAAAGTCCTCCAGGCTTTACCTCATCAGCAACTAGTGGAAAAGTCTATAATTTACGAAAAACTCTATATGTCCCCTAGAGCATGGTTTGACAGATTCTATAAAGTCATGATGAGAATTAGGTATAAACAAAGTCGGACAGATCACATTGTATTCGTCAAACATGGAAATGACAAAATTACCATTCTTATTGATTAGGTCGATGACATCGTAATGACTAGAAATAATGAGGTCAAGATGGTTAATCTCAAGGAAAAAACTTGCCAATGAATTTGAAATCAAGAATCTTGCCCCTTGAAATATTTCATAGGCATAGAAGTTGCAAGATCTTCTAGTAGCATCTTCCTATCTGAACTGAAGTATGCTTGATCTCTTAACAGAGACATGCATGTTAGGATGCAGACCAGCTGAGTCGGTCAATCATTATGTGGCATGGGACAGTGTAACAGTTAGTGGGAAGATTGATTTATCTCTCTCATACTAGACCTGATATTTCTTATGTTGTGGGAGTAGTAAACCAATATATGCATGATTCACGGATTGTCACATGGAAGTTGTCTATAGAATTGTGAGATATCTAAAATCTGCTCTTGGAAAGGGAATATTATTCTCACATCAGGGTCTTATGAGGGTTAAAGCTTTTATCGATGCAGATTGGGCTGGTTGTATTGATGACCGCTGTTTTGCATCTGGATATTGTTCATTTATTGGTGACAACCTTGTCATTTGGCGCAGCAAAAAACAGTCGGTTGTGGCTAGATCTGGTGTTGAAGCCGAGTATCAAGCTATTGCCTTGGGAGTATGTGAGTTAATGTGGTTGCGATCATTGTTAGAAGACTTGGGAATCACAACGAATGAGTCAATGAGATTGTTTTGTGACAATTAAGCATCCATTAGTATTGCAAATGATCCGGTACAACATGATAGAACGAAGTACATTGAGATTGATAGACATTTTTTGTAGTCCTTAGTTATTGTAACAGATTGTAGGAGTTTACTATATATACAATGAAAAAGAAGTACTCTGAAATTAACCAAATCCTCTGTATTCTCATAACCCAGAATATGGGTTTTCAACTATTTCATATAAATATTGATTGAGGATTCGTCTGACTTTCTGCAGTTCTAGAGACTCCATCTTGGCGTAGGAAGTGAATGAAATTTGAAGACATCTGATAGAGAGGTTAACACATTAGCACCATGGACTTTATAGGTGCTACCTGGGTTGGAAATGTATACCAGAAGTTTGAAGCTTTGTGTTTGGAGGTTGAAGAAACTATGTACCAGGTAACTCTAGTAATATTTTACCTTGATCCTGTTCCGCAGGTGAGACTTTAAACTTTAAAGCTTCAATGTAGAAATGGTGTTAGTGGTGGCTGTATAGATAAGAGTATTAGTAACTAGTCCTTTGCTGTCCCTCTTATTACTACATTTCCCTTTGGCATGCTTTCGTGTGTGGTTGTTTCTTCTGACAAATTTCTTTAGCAAGTGAGTAAATTGTTTGGTGTGGGGATAGTCCTCGCTTAGATGCATGTTTGTTATCTGATGTGCACTGTCATCACGCGTTTGTCATTACAAGTTTCGTAATCACATACTTACATCATGTAACTAAATGTATATATCTAATATAATCTTCAACTGAAGGTGGTCTTTTGTAATCTTGTATTTTTGTTATTGCTAATGTTATTACTTGTGTTCAGGACACAGTTAAGTTTGTTGAAAATCAGGTGCAGAATGTGGGATCAAATATGAAAAAGTTCTACTCAGATGTCATGCAAGATTTGATTCCTCCATCTTCTACAGATCCGGTGAAACTAGCTGTTGCTGACTTGCCTCTGAACCCCTATGCGGATACTGGTATCCATAAAAATCAACAGGCAAGCATCAAAGAACATATTAAAAAGGTTGATGAGCTATTCGCTAAGAATTTAAAAGTGATAGATGGGGTGGATGGAGATCAGGTGTCAACTGTTGATGGACTGCACAAGGTAAATCATATGGCAAAATCATATTCTAGACGTTCCATCAATGGATCATACTCAGTGAAAAATGAGGATGGAGAGAAATATGAACATTCATCTCGGAAGACAAGCTCAAAGAATCAGGTGTTGGATATTTGGAGCAGATCGTCATCGGTCTCTGATATAAATCAAGATTATGCAGCTAATGACCAGATGGTAATGACATCACCCCAAGCTTCAGTTGAAGACGAAGTAGTAGGATGGGACTCCAGAGAAGAAGAGAAAGAAGGGAAAAGACGTGATGATATTAACGGTGCGGACTTATTAATAGATTACTGTTCTGTTGATGATCCAATAGCTGATTTCATTCTATCACCTAAATGCAAGGGGCGGAAAGGAAGAAAACCGAGATGTTTGGGTGAAGTCTTGGCAGCAGAATCTATTGGTAGTTACTAATGGGCTTTATCTTACTATTTTTGTTATTTTTCAACTCCACTTTCTTTGTGCTGAATATTTTTATGGCAGTCGCAGAAACATGTTCGCTCATCGATTCATACATTAATGGTGGTACACAGAATAGTCAATATGCTGGTGAGGAGGCGTTTTTGTTGGATCCAGGTATGCAATTATGCATCCTCTAAATAAGCATCATATTATTCAAGTCTTCTCTTTTTTACATTGATGAAAAGGAAAAGGGTTTTTGAAGTTAACATTGGTCATCTTGTGCAAGTGATTCGTGAATGAAATGAATAATTGAATAGTAGTTAATTTTTTTACTGTATAGGGCTTCTTTGCGAAAAAATAATGTTTTAAAAAATATATCATCTTGTGGTCTATATAATTAGTGTAGTTCTCTTTGACAATCACCTGGATGTAGTTAGTTATCCCTGGTTTCAGTGCTCTACTTATTTTTACCCTCTTCATAAAGTGTTAAATCCATGTCGCACTTGGATTTAAAGTTCTACTTGTATAACCTCTTCTGTGCCTGGTTATGATATTTGTACTAAGCCTGCTGCCTCAACCAAAGTTCCACAATGCATTTATTCCTTCACCTCGTGCTCCACTTTCTTCACAGATCTAGACGATTGCTCCTCCATATGTGCCACAACCACCCTTCACCACATGCAGCACTGTTGCTTCACCCTAAACTTTTATCTTACCTTGTGAAAGAAAAAGCCACCATCATGTCATAGCAATGCTACCTGATTAGCCAATGCATCCAATGTATATAATTGAAATAAAGTCTTTTTTACTATTTTAGGTAATCCCAAAATGTACACTTACCTTAAATAACTATTTTTTACTATAATTTACTTGTAATACCCTTAGTATTAATTTTCATATTTCTATTATCTATCCATATTTATGAAACAATCATGTGCAGAAAACTATGCAATTAAATGAGAATTTAAATATAGACAATTTTGTCATTTTATATTCTTTCTTAATATTCGCAAAAAGTCAACTAGGACTTTTATCTTGGACGGATGGAGTATTAATTTTTCCTTTATTAAATAATTCTTGTTGTTATAGAATGTACATGCATAAATATATGAAATGACAAAGAGTCTCAGTTGCAAACAAATAATTGTTCCCCAAAAAGAGTCCTCTTTTTAATTATGATAATATAAAATGCGATAATGCCCTCAAGTATAACAACACTGCTAAACCAAACGCTCATTTTAGTTAGGAATAAACATGGAAGAAAAATATGTACTTAAAGTTTACAAATTTTGCAAATGGGACTCTTATTTGTGGAACTGAGGGAGTAGTACCTAATAATGGTTATGGTTTTGTAAATGGATGAGGGGTCTATTAATTCTATTTGTTCAGATCTAATAAACCAAAGTGCTGTGCCCCTGGTAAAATAGTTTGAGGGTATATAATTATTGGTTATAAGCTGGAGGGAATTTTTTTTTTGGGGGGGGAGGGGGGGGGTCATATAATGATCCCTAATTTATATAATATTGATTCTAAATACTGAGAATCATAATTCCCACACCTTGTATTGGATCTCCCCCCCCTCCCTCCCTCCCTCCCTCCCTCCCTCCCTCCTTTGGATCACTGACTCCATGTTCTGGATCTCTCTTTCCTATCGCGTGTCTGCGTGCCTTTATGCCTGTTCTTTGTAAAATCACTTATTGTTGACTCTCATTCGGTTTAATGAATATGTGAAACTTCTTCAGGAAGGCCAGGTAAGTGTGATACAGATGCGATTGAGAAAGATGATAGTACTGAACCAAGGACGGAAACCATTAAACAAGATGATAAGATGAAGTTGGAGGAAACTTGTGTCTTAGTGGATGGAAATATCCTTTCTTTTGTTTCTCTCAAGGAAGGCAGACAATGGTCATACAAGGTACTCACATTTCTGTTTGCGTGTGTGATTGTGACCACACGGAGTATTGAAATTGACTGAATATTTTGTTTTAGAAAAAGATGCTGGAAGCTTTTTCCTTGAAAAAGAAATCAGCTAGGAGGCAGGAGTATGAGAAACTTGTAACACAGTATGCAGATACTGATATGAAACCGAACCTAACAAGTGTCGATAGTGTGTCCCCAGTCTCGAACACAGAAAAGTTAAAAACTCACGAGGTTTGCCAGTCAGAGTGGGAGCTTCTTTAGTCATCACCGTTGATGCTTCTGCTCAAATATGCTGCACTCCCCCTGGCAGATGAAAGGGGGATGAAGATGCTTTACTGAATCTCATTAATGGCAGCCCATAATATAATCTTTATGGAACAAAATATAGTATGTGGATAAAAAGACTAATGTTTTAGTGGTTAAGCATGTTAATAATCAATTTGAGGAAGCCTCTATGTTCAAGGGAAGCACTGATGATATATACTGTTTCCGCATATAAAGTGTAACCTTCTTTAAGGTTTGTGATTATATATATATATATATATATATATATATATATATAGGGTCAGGATCAGGTAAGGACTCCCTTACTTTGTTAAAATGCGGACTTTTTATTTTTTGATTTTTTTTGGTTTTTTTTTTTAAAACAACTAAAAAAAACCAAAAAAAATCAAAAAAAAAAAAGTCCGCATTTTAACAAAGTAAGGGAGCCCTTACCTAATCCTGTCTGTATATATATATATATATATATATATATATATATATATATATATATATATATATATGTGGGACTGATCCATATAATTCTTGTTGCATATTCTTATATGAGAAACATGATTAAGCAATGGGATGACAACATATTGATATATATTTCATTTGTTTAGTCATGTTTCTCATCATTTCATATAAGATAAGTCCACAAAAATATGCAAGAAGAAATAAAAAAATTTGAAAGTCTTAAATCGAACTCTTTGTGGTTCAAGATTGTCAGTGTGAAGATGAGAAAAAAAAATCTTGTAGATATGCAAAAGTTTTGTTATGTGGACGGATTCAGTCATTTTTCATTATTCCAATTTTAATTCTTAGATCACATGAGTTAGTAAGAACATGAATATGAAAGAAGAAATGGAAAGTTTAATAGCTCTAAATCGAACTCTTCTAATTTAAGATCGTCACATGCGATCCAAAAGTTATGCTATGAAGAACGCGGATAGACAGAAATACTTCATCGTTTTATAAAGGATCTATCGTCCGCAGTTTAGTTTTGTGGATGATGATTTACCTCAAAACGCCATCGGTTGAAGATTAATCGGGAATATACTTAGAATCCGTAGTTTAGTTATACGGACGGGTGATATGAGCGAAATGTCGGCGTGTTAGTGATATTAACACCTGACTTATAGAGATCGTTATTTAATTCTGTGGACGAAGGACAAGTATTCTGGATAACTAAATTGCAGGGTTCTCCCATATTAAACTGCGGATGAGGATCTTCCTTATCGTTCGATGGACGGATGGTTGACTGAGATGTGTTGTAAAGATAATATTATTCTTACAACGTTACCTATTGATCAATGTGTAAGACAAACCTATATATACACTTTTCAATAGTTAGACAAACCTTTTATACCCTAATAAAGATGGATCAGTTGATGAATATTGAAGGAATAGGACAGGACGGGACGGGTCGTGTTAACTTTATTCAAGTAATCCATGCTCCATTCGGCTGGCTGGTTGTATTTGAATTTATGTGCATTACTTTGTTATTAATAATAACAAAGTTGGTAGATGCAGCCAAATTTGATTCAAATTATGAGGCTGCTATTAGTATTACTATAGTCATTATCACAATTACTTGCTCCAAATAACCAACCAACAAACATATGATTATGATATACTCCGTATTCCAGCTTTAAAGAATCTCCATCACCCACGCCCACCAGCCCCAACTTCAAATGGCATAATTACAAAATAATAATATAAAAACAAAATTCACGTATTAACTGACGTGACGTGATGTGACGTAATTATTTTTAATGAAGAATTAGATGGAGCTGGAATAGGATTGGTGAATTTGGACTTGACCCAACGTAAAATCCACGATTACTTGAATGTATCCTAGTTGTATTCTGGCCCACCCAAATTCAAAAAAGGTTTTAAAAATATGAATAATGCATGGAGGATTAGAAACAAAGAGTATTAATTAAGAAAACTCAATTAACAATAATAATAATAATAATAATGTCTTAATCTTAAGCCTTATCTATATGGATGGATGGATGGATGGATCAAATCTATATGGAGGTGTTGTGTGTGTGTTAGATTTGCATATTGTTAGGCTTTATGTGGGGAAGGAATAGGATTGGATGGGGATTGTGATATTCTGGACCTGTATATTGTTATTTCATGGACGGTAACTACAATTTCAACTCTTTAACTCTGACCCTACTATTATTGTCTCGTAAAAATTTCCCAATTGTAGAAACTATAAATGGCATCGGTTTATAACAAAAGAATTATAATAAGACCAATAAAGGCCCAAAATACAATTTACCGAAATCCATCTGATAAACATCAAATAGCAACATAAAGGGTTCATCTTCGCCGACCTCTACAAAATTACCAATTGAAGAGCTTTCAACTACCGAAGCTCAAGCCATAGAATGAAATTCCGGTTCGACAATAATTCCATCACGGACCTGATGGATGAAGGAATGAAATACCGGACTAAAGGAATTCGACAGTTTTGATTTATTCATTCACTTCGTTGCCCATCAATTTGAAATAATTGACTAATAATGGTCATCTGCAGGCAAACGCTAATTTGTGTGTCTCCGTCTCAAATATAAAGAAGCCGAAAAGAATGCCGAAGAGAATACCGAAGAGAATGCCTGAGAGAATGCCGAAGAGAATGCCAAAGAGAATGTCGAAGAGAATACCGAAGAGAATGCCGAAGAGAATACCGAAGAGAATGTCGAAGAGAATGCCGAAGGGAGAAAGCCATTCTGAAGTCTGTGTTGGCAAAAAGAAAGAAGCAACCTTGACATTGTTCTCCTCAACAATGAGTGCCTTCGGAAGGACCTCGACAAGGTCAAAAAAGAGTTGGAGACGACTAGGGCCACACATCGAGTCATCACAATAACAAAGAAGAATGAAGGTCTGGCCGAGTCCAATCAGAGCGTGGCTAAGCAAGATAACAATATCCACGATAAAGAAGCAAGATACCTAACACATTGTCAAAAGCTTGAAAAGGAACTCCGAGAACTTCGGGGCCTTAGGAACTTGGTCCGCCACTGACTGAAGATCTTCGTAAGGAGATCCATGCAGAATACAGAAAATCCGTCGATCTAAACGATGAGATCGTCCATATGTAATGCCGAAGTAGATGAAATCTGCTGAAGTAAAGGCAAGAAAAAGCTCAGGCCAAGGTAGATCCATCTCTTCTAGACTCTTCAGATGGTGACGATGACAAGGAAGAAGCCTGAAGATGACCTCTCCTTATCTTTAGCTGTAGAATTTTCTGTAAAAATTCTAACTTGTTGTGAACAGTTAATATTAAAATATCAACTTCATGCCTTATTACTTCTGAGTGAACATTTCTTGTCAATAATTGATCATCAATCAACTTGAAAACAGTGCAAGTGCCTCTTATCTTAAACTGTTAGTCAATAATCAAGCAAATTATATAACAGTTACGAACAATGATAATATAATCCGAACTCAACACTTGAACAAAATAAAGTAATGCATACTTATCGTTATCGAAGTGTGAGACGGGTCATGTATAAGGTGAATTCGGCTGATCCTCTTTGCAACAACAAGATCTTGCTTACCGCTCGGGGTAGAACAAGTATATAAGGACCTTTGTTTACCACTCGGGGTAGAACAATTATATAAGGACCAAGATATAAGAACCATGGAATTTGTCTACCACACTGGGCCACAAATTCATAAGGACACTCCTGACAATAAGGTTGCCATCGAATGGCCAGCAAGTCCGACCATACCTCCTTACTTCCAGTGCATTTTGTTTACCACTCGCGATAAATCAAAATTAAGAGGATCATGGAATTTGTCTACCACGCAGGGTATAACAAAACCATAAGGACACTCATGCTGAAGAGGCTACCATCGAATGGTCAGCGAGTCCACCCCGTCCTCCTTACTTCGGTGACTATTGATTTACCGCCCTCGGTAAAAGCAATATAAAGAAACATAGGATTTTTCTACCACGTTGGGCAACAAATGGATAGGCTACCATCGAATGGCCAGCGAGTCCGACCATACCTCCTTACACCATTGTGAACTTAGGACAAATAAGAAGAGGATCAATATAAATTGTAGATGAGCTACCGAAGTCTTTCTGTGCTGAATTTCCAGTTCTTTCAAGAATATCCCTGCCGAAGTATTTTGTAGGCCAATAACTTTGCAGCCAAATGATCGCCACAGATGTCTTTGTGAACTTCTCGAAGAACATACTCTGTGTCAGGATAAACATGTGAATGTTATTCCTATTTATATATGATTTGATTATGATATATATGAATGAATATGCAAGTATGTTTGCATGAAGAAAAGTTGTTAAGTCCTTTGATAGATAATAGAAATATATGTACAAGGACTTATAATGAATTGATCAAAAATGTTAGGTTGATCCTACATAAGCAAAACGGCTTTGTAAAGTCCTTAAAAAGAAATGATGTACAAGGACTATAAATATAGAAAGATCAAGCTTGTTAGGTTGATCTTATGATGTAATAGATAGGCTTGTCTGATCGTCAAGCACTGCACCAGAAGTCATAGTCTGCCAGGAGAGTCAGAGTCAACTCGGGAGCTATCGAGGCAGAATAGGAGTATGCAAGATAGTGAGATCTCGGAGTTCGTAGACTTCCAGGGGAAACGAAGAAGGATCGTAGTGTGTCGAGAAGAGCCTCCTCGGGATCGTAGTGTACTGAGAAAGTCATGTTCTGAATCGTAGAGACAGCCTGCCTATAAGCCGAACGACAATCTGCCGAAGCTAAGTATGAAATGCACTCTACGCTCAGAGTCGTAGAGTCTAGCGATGCCGAAGTCAAAGACAAGGATCGTAGACCACACTCTGCGATCGTAGAGTCCACTGAACAAATGCAGAGATCATAGTCGGACAAGATCAGATGAAAACAAGCTCAAGTCAGCGATCGTAGAGTGGACTCAACGTTCACCAAGCTAACTCTACGATCGTAGTGTGCAGAGTCAGCGATCGTAGTGTGTTCTTGGGGTCGTAGAGTCAACAACACGAGCAAGTAAAGATCATAGTGTGATCTCGGGATCGTAGTGTCTGCACAGCCGAAGCTGAATCGTAGAGTGCAGAACTACGACTCCAACAGTAATGCTCACAATGCTAAGTCAGAATCGTAGAGCAGATACGGTTCTCAACGAATGAGCACTCCCAGAATATCCAAAGGTACGAAGCCTCTAGTTGGCACTACAAAGATGTAATCCACAGAAGGGAACCAGAGAGCACTCAACGAATGGCATGCAAGCTAGCAGAAGAAGTAAGCACCAAACCAATCAGCATCAAGATTGAGTTGAAAGGCCGTTCGTGATGAAGTCTTCCACAAGATAATTCAAAGAAGACTTCAGCAGTTGACTAAGGAAAAGTCAGCTAATGCAGTTGCTATCAAGAAAACAGAAGACAACGATCTTGGAAGCAACCAGGATCGTAGTGTTTGTCAGACAAAGAAAGAACTGATGGAAGGTGAACCGAGATACTGGTCAGCTTCTGAAGAGCAAGGCTAAAGTGATTAAGTGCAGGGTCAGTTCATTGATGATAAGTGAGCGGAAGATCACCAGGAGAAAGCAAGCTGGACGCGCCACAAATCTGAAGTGTCTTGATATTCAGAAGGGAACCAGAGCAAGGAATTAAGCCATCAGTATCTGAGAACAATCGAAGCAAACAGAAGTATTGAAGCACTGCACAATACAAGGAAAAGGTGTTCTACATTGAAGATCCAATCAACACTCTTCAAGATCGTAGTGTTGTCTCCACCAGTCAACAAGACACTACGATCAGGTCCCTGAAGACGTGCATCAGAATCGTAGAGCTCGGATTCCTGAAGATTGAGGTATTGGCAAAGGTTCAATCTGAAGGGTAATTCGGACAAGTGCTTATTGAGAGCATCGATGCAAAAGGACAACCTCTGATCAAGAAATCAGAAGAAATAAAGTCTTCGACCTGCCCAGGACAGTAAAGTGATACATCTGACAGGGTAGGTGAAAAAGTAGACTGCAGAGTCAGAAAAAGTATGTCATGTCACATCAAGCAGTCTACATCAAGCAACTTGGGATCTGTGAAGACATTTGAATAACTTCCAACGGCTACTTTTCAACGGAAGGATTGAGAAGGTGTATAAATGTAGAAGAGCTTCAAAGATCAAAGAGAGCTGGAAGAGTTGAGTTTTGGAGAGAAGGTGGACTGATCGAATCAAGTAATAGTAAGTCCAGAGACTCACTCTACGATCCACCAAGAAAACTCAAAAGTTAGATCAAGCAAGAAGTAGAAGCGTGAGTTCTACTATGTAGAAGTGAGAGTTCTACTACATGAAGAGTGTTCTGAACTGCCGAGAGAAAGAAGAGCATCATGCCATCTGGATGTCCATCATGGGAAGACTCTAAGTACAATAGAGAAGAGCTTACGGTCATCTTAGCAAGTCCATCATGGGAAGGCATCGAGTAGCAAGAAGGGAGATCACAAAAGCCATCTTGGTGTCAAGCTTGAGAAAGCTTCTAGGTACCTTGCAGAAGAGCTTACAGTCATCCTAGAAGCCTCTCATGTGCAGCCATCAAGTACCAAGGAGAATGATCTTCAAGGCAGTTCATCAAGGGGTCATCCGGAGTAGTTGAGCCACCTAAGAAGCTGAGCATCATGCAACACTCAACTGCTCTTCAAGGATGATCAAGCCGAAGCTGCTAAAGATAGAAGATGTTCAGAGCATGAAGACATCTTAGCAGCTCAGCACCGACTCCAATAACAACAACAACAACTCAAGAAGCCAGGGCCTGAGAGGTCCTTGTCCAAAGGGACTAAACAAAACAGGGCCAAAGGGTCCTTGTCCAAAGGGACTAAATGAAGTTCCAAGCCTGTTGGGCTTGAAGAGTTCCTAGGGAACTAGAGGAGTCCCAAGGCTGCTGGCCTTGAAGAGTTCTTAGTGAACTGAAGTCCCAAGGCTGCTAGCCTTGAAGGAATCGTAGAGATTCAGGGTGCTGCCCTTCCTTAGTGGAAATTCTGCTAGTTGAAAGCAGAAGAGTGGATTAGGAGCTTGAGTCTCTGAACCACTTAAAACCCCTTGTGTCTTTTACATTATGTCATTTACATTATGTCTATAACTGCTATAACTGCTATGTATGTTTTAACTGCTTACAACTAAACCAACCCAACGAACAATGTTTGTATGATTATGAATATGTCAATGAAGAAGGGGAATCTTTTACTTATTCCGCTGTGCTTGAAAAGATTCTATGTTTGTTATATAATCTAATATAAACAATACATCATAAACCAGAAAAGTATTTCAAAAGAAAAGAATCTATTCAACCCCCCCTTCTAGATCTATTGTGCCCTCTGGGATCTAACAATTGGTATCAGAGCAGGTTCTCATGCTGTATTCTAAAGCTAATCGCTTTGAGTCTGATCCAAGGCACCAACATTGTTCTAAACTTAGTTTAGTAGTAAGTAACCTGTTATATGCAGAAGAGCTCACATGTTGGAAATATTGTGTATAGGTAAAAATGTGTATACACCTGAAGCTGCTCAGATTGGTTCATATCCTCGATTGCTATATCAACAAGACCAATCCTAGCCTGCAGTCAATCTTGTAGTCTGAAGATCAGACGAGAGAAAGAGAGCAAGAGACATCAGTAACAAGGAGTAAAGCATTCATCAGTCTGAAAGATGAAGAGGTCACGCGTACGAAGAAATGACTGATCAAGTGGAGATGGAAGATCCTCTCAATCTTATGAGTGACCAACCAAAACCCGAGTGATGTCTCTGAAAACTCAAGGATGTCAAAGATCTTAATGCCACGATTCTCTTGATCTACATCTTCAAGACCACGACTGATTGATGAAAGGCCGACAAGAGCATTAAGCTGAAAAGGGGCAAAAGTAAAAGCTATGCACATCAATACCTGAACTCAGTATATCTAAAGTAAATGACTGTTAAGAAACTGACAGTAAAAAGGTACGGTTCCTCACCATCATTAATGTATACATCATAGTTTCACCATCTTATGAACTATGACAGTATTCTGTCAACAAGTCATAATCTTCCTAAAAAGGTGAATAGAGAAAGTAGTCTAAAGATGGAAAATTCAAATGTCTATAAACTTTCTCTTTAAACCAAGTTTTAGGCTGAAGATGACATCTTGAAGAAAATCTGAAATGGATCACAAGAGTATCACAGACCAAATGAATCTTATGATAAGTAATCATTGTTGTTGTGCTAGTATGTGTGTACAAGCCTATGTTCTAAGTGTTTAACAACACACATAGAATGATCAGTTCTACAAGAGGATCTTGTTGATTTGTAGAAACTGATCACATCCATAAATCAACTAGATACTCATAAATCGCAGAGTTGATTCACACTATGTGAACACTTAAACATTGTGAACATAACCCAGTAATTGATGAAACCATCATAGATAAAGAGTGTGTTATTAATTGTCAAATCCTACACACACTCACCGTCATGCATCTAAAATGTATTATCCCAAGATAGTTGCATGCATGAATGTCTGTTGGTGATAAACATGATGATTATCGAGATAAGAGGAATATGGGTTTACAAAACTAACCTAGCAGGACCCATTCAATAATGGGGACCAAAAGTAGGAATTACTTGAACCTGCAGGTACTTGGTCAGTTTGACCACACTAAGGAATGCTGAAGCAGAAGACTTCATTCAAAAGGATTCAACCAGCTGAAGGCTAAGGACTATTCAGAGAAAAGTCTGATAAAGTCCATATATGTCCAAGCCTGTCCTTGAAGACCATCTGAGCTAACCTGAATGGAGCCCACATGGCTGCAAATCTGTATATGGGAGCATGCCATGCAGCAGAAGATAAAAGAGGATTCTATGTGCCCATGCCAAGAGAGATACGCTTTATGGAAAGGATCCTCAAGGGAAGTTCACAATAGAAGATCTTTGAGCTTGAGACAAAAGGAGTTCTCTACGAAGCAGAACTTCTCAAAACTAAGGAGTGTCAAAGAAGACTACGTTCGTAGTACTGTCAAATGATCGTAGAGTGATCAATCTTGAAAATACTCATCTCTACGATACAAGAAAGACTAAGCAACGATGATGATTCCAGTCAGAAGTAGAAGTGCTGGGCAGCCCTCAAATGAACATGAAGAAGGAATCACATCTATCTGAGATGACGGCATCAACAATGGGGGAGCAATGATCTGTTAAGGAATAACTGCACCATTAACCTGGAAGAGATGTACCAGCTACAAAGTCCCAAAACCTTGTGGCTGATGAACCAAATGAAGATCCATAGTCAGTAGGATCGTCTCAAAACGAACTACTGATAACCCTTCAGCCACCTAATCCATAATCGTGAAGTGTCTACGATCAAACACATGATCGTAGAGTAAGAGTAGAAGGACACCACGATTTCAGCAATGCAGATACTTAAAGATGATAGAAGATCTTCCCATCAAAAGGGTCTAATGAGATGTCATTGAAAATCACTGTCTTAGTATTTCATCTGGAAAGCGCCTCAGGGACAAACCTGACCCTTAGCTAACTCTAAGAGGTTGGCCCTTCCTGAGCTATCTTATCCTAGAAGGAATGCTTGATCTAGTTCATCTCAAAAGAACCAAGTCAGTCAACGATCGTAGAGTTAAACTTGAAGAGGTCTAAACGATTGTAGTACAAACTCAACAATCGTAATGCTGTCTAAACGATCGTAGTGCAACCTCAGCGACAGAAGAAGATAACTCAACGATCGTAGTCCTACCAAAGGGTATTCCAGTTCAAGGAGTATGAAGAATGAGACATCTGCTAAGCCATTCAAGTTGAGGAGATAAGTTCGAATACATCAGTGATTGAGCTATGCTGCATCGAAGTAAGGAGGAAAGACAAAGCCATCCAATGCAGCATCTCTCAGAAATTGATCGTTGAGTAAACAAATAAAATCGTAAAGTCTATAGCTATCTCATCATGTTACTCTACGAATCAAAAGGTCAACGGTCAAAGCCACGTCAATTAAACGTCCACTCCTCTAATAACTGAAAAGTTGTGGGACGTTACAGCTCATTACTGGGCAACGTGCAACCAATGGATAGTTTACACATCACTAAGTATGCAGAGTTAGAAGGAACTGCCATAAAGACAAGTTCAAATCTGCAGACAGTTACCAAAAGATATCGAACCTTTCTCCCTCCCATTTTCAAAACCCTAGAAAGCTTTTCAATAGCAAAATCAGTTAACCTCTAGAGCCTTACCAACCAGACAGTCATCTCGCATAAACCTTTCTATATTTAATACCCACATTCTTCAAACTACTCAAAATGGAAAACTGGCAAGTGATCACTGGTATTCAGCTTGGAACCAAATCGTTTGAGAAATCTGAAAAAAAGTTCAGAGATATTCTCGAGCTTGTAAAGAAGGCTGGATTTTCAGAATGCCTTGAAGCAAATACTCGAGTCTACTGCAACCTGGTTAAAGAATTCTACTCAAACGTCTCTATAAATTCGGAAACCCTTACTACCAAGGTTAAAGGTCAGTCTCTCAAGTTAAAATCTTCTGACCTAAACCAATGCCTAGGATTTCCTAACCAAGGACTGAAGAACCTTGATAATGTCAACACTGAATTTGCTAAGGAAATTATGGGGTATCAAAGAAACCCTAGTTTCAAGGACATGAAGAAGAAGGAGTTCCCTTAGCAATATGAGTTCCTTGCTGAAATAGTTGGAAAGTGCATACTATGTAAGAACACTGCACATGACACAGTGATCGATCAGCAATTGAAAATCATGTCTGCAATAGTTTTGAGGAAACAAATCGACTTTGGATCTATCTTGATTGATCAGATCTCCAAATGGGTAGAGAAGACTGAGAAGAAGCCCCTGACCAAGGTATATCATGGAAGGCTGTTAAGTATCATACTGAAGAAAAAGCTAGGGGGAAAGATCAAGGATGATGAGGGAGAAGTCCTGAATGTTCACAAGGTGATGTCTCCACAACTATTTGAAAACTGGAAGAAGAACCCTAAGGAGAACAAAAGGCTGACAGCTGGAAGCAGTAGTAGAGCCTCTGCAAAGAAGAGGAAGACATTAAAGGCAGAGAGCTCTGAGTCCAGTGACTCTGAAGCAGCTGAAATCACACCAGCTAGGAAGAAATCAAAAGTGGTGAAAAGAGCTGGTGATATGAAGAAAGCCCAGGCCCCACCAAGGAGAGTCTCCTCCTTGCACAAGAGTAAAAAAGAAGAGGCCCAAATTGCTGAGACCACAAAAAGAAGAAGCAGCAGGTTGCTTCAAGGGCCAGTCAGCAAGAAAGCTAAGGTGGAGGACAAACCAGCCTTAGCTTCTCAAATCAATACATTTGCTGATAAGGAAAGGTGCTCTAGCCCCATGGCCAATACTCAGAGAAGCAACTCTGATGAAGAAAAAGAAATTTCTGATCAAAGTGCATCCCCAAATGCAACTGCCCCAACCAGCCCAGAGAATGGGTCAGAAAATGCTATCCAAGAAGAAGAAGAAGAAGAAGAACATGTCCCCTCAATCCAAGAGAGCTTTCATGATGACTCAGAAAGTGATGAGGACAGGGAAGAAAAATCTGCCCCTGCCAGTGCTGATATTCAAAGAAGTTTATCTGATAAGGAAGAGGAGTCAGAGACTGAGGAAGAAGAAAAATCTGTCTCTCCGATAGTTGAACCTCCACAGAGAAGAAAGAGCTACAGGCTGCAAGCCTAGTTTGCCTCCAAAAGGAACAGTGGCCAATCAAATGCCATCATTGAATTAAGTGATGATGAATCTGTATCCCCAGGAGAAGATGCTGAAGAAGAAGCCAGCAATGGAAAAGAAGAATCTATGGAAAGACTTGCTGAAGAAAGTTCAGATGATGAAATTCAGCAAGAAGGATTTTCTGTTGAAGATGCTCAAGAAGAGTCTGAACATGAAATGCAACAAGAAGACCTCTCTACTGAAGCTGATCTAAATGGCTCTGGTTCTGAGAAGGAAGAAGCTGGAAATGATTCCAACTCTGAAGATCAGGAATGAGGAAATTCAGAACTTCACCCTGTTCTCTCACCTGCAAGATTTATCAGGAGAATAGTAGTAGAAGTTCCCAATGAACCATCAGAGACTTCTCCTGAAAGATGGGTAAACCATGGAGGTGAACAGATCAGAATAGTAAGAATGACCTCCTTTGACTTGGTCAAGAACTGGAACAACATGGAAATGGACTGCACAACCATTCTCTACAATCCTGATGATCTGCTAATGAGATGGTTCTTCCAGTGGATGCCATGGCTAAAGGCCATTACTGAAAAAGATGGAAGCTACTTCAGTTGGTGTTATAAGCAGTTTCCAAGCATGGAACTGGTGGCTCAGAACTTTCCAAGAGTGAAGAAGTTTGCCACCAAGCTGATCACAAACTAGCCCCACTTCAAGATCTATCGACATGCTGGAAATCTCTACATCCCCTACGATCGTAGGGTGGACTCTGAAGGAAGAAGGATCATGACCAAGGAGCTGATCATAGAGTCTGTTAACTCTACGGCTGATCATGTTCAAGCCCAATCCAAGAAGCCTTCTTATGATCATGCACTACTATCAGATACTCCATCATCCTCCACAAGCAATTGGTACTCCACGATTGCTCAGATTATCCACACCTTTGAAAATTTGTCCAAAGATGACAATCGTAGAGTCCAATCTATTGCTCCACCTGAAGCTGGCAATCAAAATGATCAAACTACTTTGGAGCAGGAACTACTGAAGAGTTCTGATGATTTAAGCAAGAAGATATCTATGCTCACTGAAGAAACACAGAAGCAGACAGCAGCAGGAGATGATTCTTTCCAGCACAAGCTTCAAGCTATCTTGGCTGATGTATCTCTCAAACTCCAAGAGAGAGATAACATATATCAGAAGGCCATCCAAGATCAGAAGGCAGAAGCTCTACAAGTTCAGAAGGCCAATGGAAAGCAGATCGAAGCCCTCTCTGACAATATTGACGATCTGAAACAGTCCTTCTTTGTGCAACTTGAACTCGGACAGCAAGAGCTAAAGTTTGAAGTTGCAAACTCCTCCTACCTGATGGAGCAACTTATGTCCAACATGGAGCAGCTCTCTCAAATGATTGATGACAAAAAGGGGGAGAAAGAGAGGCGAAGAAAGAAGAGGAGCAAGAGGCACCAAAAGAAGAGCAGAGGGTTAAGGGAGAAAAAGTCAAAGAAGAATAAAGCAGCAGAAGATGGAGAATCATCATCTGAGGGGGAGCCTGAAGATGATGATACCAAGATCACAGAAGCTGAAGGGGAGCCAGATCAGAAAGATGATGAAGGGAAATCAAGCAAAGAGAAAAGGTCATCATCAGAGGGGGAGCAAGAGCAAGAGCAAGAAGCAGCAGCTGATGAGTAGCCGATCAACAAGAATCCTGGAATCATACATGGAGCCAAGGAGGTATATCTCTAGTCTGTTAGTATGTTCTGGATCCAGGATTTAGAATGTCTGAATATATAATTTCCATATTAATATAAATGACATTCATGATTAACTGTTTAGAAATACATCTTCTCACTGTATCTAAGATTCATTCATAACATGCATATACACTTATTGTTTTTGTCATAATCAAATAGGGGGAGATTGTCAGGAATAAACATGTGAATGTTATTCCTATTTATATATGATTTGATTATGATATATATGAATGAATATGCAAGTATGTTTGCATGAAGAAAAGTTGTTAAGTCCTTTGATAGATAATAGAAATATATGTACAAGGACTTAGAATGAATTGATCAAAAATGTTAGGTTGATCCTACATAAGCAAAACGGCTTTATAAAGTCCTTAAAAAGAAATGATGTACAAGGACTATAAATATAGAAAGATCAAGCTTGTTAGGTTGATCTTATGATGTAATAGATAGGCTTGTCTGATCGTCGAGCACTGCACCAGAAGTCGTAGTCTGCCAGGAGAGTCAGAGTCAACTCGGGAGCTATCGAGGCAGAATAGGAGTATGCAAGATAGTGAGATCTCGGAGTTCGTAGACTTCCAGGGAAAACGAAGAAGGATCGTAGTGTGTCGAGAAGAGCCTCCTCGGGATCGTAGTGTACTGAGAAAGTCATGTTCTGAATCATAGAGACAGCCTGCCTATAAGCCGAACGACAATCTGCCGAAGCTAAGTATGAAATGCACTCTACGCTCAGAGTCGTAGAGTCTAGCGATGCCGAAGTCAAAGACAAGGATCGTAGACCACACTCTGCGATCGTAGAGTCCACTGAACAAATGCAGAGATCGTAGTCGGACAAGATCAGATGAAAACAAGCTCAAGTCAGCGATCGTAGAGTGGACTCAACGTTCACCAAGCTAACTCTACGATCGTAGTGTGCAGAGTCAGCGATCGTAGTGTGCTCTTGGGGTCGTAGAGTCAACAACACGAGCAAGTAAAGATCATAGTGTGATCTCGGGATCGTAGTGTCTGTACAGCCGAAGCTGAATCGTAGAGTGCAGAACTACGACTCCAACAGTAATGCTCACAATGCTAAGTCAGAATCGTAGAACAGATACGGTTCTCAACGAATGAGAACTCCCAGAATATCCAAAGGTACGAAGCCTCTAGTTGGCACTACAAAGATGTAATCCACAGAAGGGAACCAGAGAGCACTCAACGAATGGCATGCAAGCTAGCAGAATAAGTAAGCACCAATCCAATCAGCATCAAGATTGAGTTGAAAGGCCGTTCGTGATGAAGTCTTCCACAAGATAATTCAAAGAAGACTTCAGCAGTTGACTAAGGAAAAGTCAGCTAATGCAGTTGCTATCAAGAAAACAGAAGACAACGATCTTGGAAGCAACCAGGATCGTAGTGTTTGTCAGACAAAGAAAGAACTGATGGAAGGTGAACCGAGATACTGGTCAGCTTCTGAAGAGCAAGGCTAAAGTGATTAAGTGCAGGGTCAGTTCATTGATGATAAGTGAGCGGAAGATCACCAGGAGAAAGCAAGCTGGACGCGCCACAAATCTGAAATGTCTTGATATTCAGAAGGGAACCAGAGCAAGGAATTAAGCCATCAGTATCTGAGAACAGTCGAAGCAAACAGAAGTATTGAAGCACTGCATAATACAAGGAAAAGGTGTTCTACATTGAAGATCCAATCAACACTCTTCAAGATCGTAGTGTTGTCTCCACAAGTCAATAAGACACTACGATCAGGTCCTTGAAGACGTGCATCAGAATCGTAGATCTCGGATACCTGAAGATTGAGGCATTGGCAAAGGTTCAATCTGAAGGGTAATTCGGACAAGTGCTTATTGAGAGCATCGATGCAAAAGGACAACCTCTGATCAAGAAATCAGAAGAAATAAAGTCTTCGACCTGCCCAGGACAGTAAAGTGATACATCTGACAGGGTAGGTGAAAAAGTAGACTGCAGAGTCAGAAAAAGTATGTCATGTCACATCAAGCAGTCTACATCAAGCAACTTGGGATCTGTGAAAACATTTGAATAACTTCTAACGGCTACTTTCCAACGGATGGATTGGGAAGGTGTATAAATGTAGAAGAGCTTCAAAGATCAAAGAGAGCTGGAAGAGTTGAGTTTTGGAGAGAAGGTGGACTGATCGAATCAAGTAATAGTAAGTCCAGAGACTCACTCTACAATCCACCAAGAACACTCAAAAGTCAGATCAAGCAAGAAGTAGAAGTGTGAGTTCTACTATGTAGAAGTGAGAGTTCTACTACATGAAGAGTGTTCTGAACTGCCGAGAGAAAGAAGAGCATCATGCCATCTGGATGTCCATCATGGGAAGACTCTAAGTACAATAGAGAAGAGCTTACGGTCATCTTAGCAAGTCCATCATGGGAAGGCATCGAGTAGTAAGAAGGGAGATCACAAAAGCCATCTTGGTGTCAAGCTTGAGAAAGCTTCTAGGTACCTTGCAGGAGAGCTTACAGTCATCCTAGAAGCCTCTTATATGCAGCCATCAAGTACCAAGGAGAATGATCTTCAAGGCAGTTCATCAAGGGGTCATCCGGAGTAGTTGAGCCACCTAAGAAGCTGAGCATCATGCAACACTCAACTGCTCTTCAAGGATGATCAAGCCGAAGCTGCTAAAGATAGAAGATGTTCAGAGCATGAAGACATCTTAGCAGCTCAGCATCGACTCCAACAACAACAACAACAACTCAAGAAGCCAGGGCTTGAGAGGTCCTTGTCCAAAGGGACTAAACAAAGCAGGGCCAAAGGGTCCTTGTCCAAAGGGACTAAATGAAGTTCCAAGCCTGTTGGGCTTGAAGAGTTCCTAGGGAACTAGAGGAGTCCCAAGGCTGCTGGCCTTGAAGAGTTCTTAGTGAACTGAAGTCCCAAGGCTGCTGGCCTTGAAGGAATCGTAGAGATTCAGGGTGCTGCCCTTCCTTAGTGGAAATTCTGCTAGTTGAAAGCAGAAGAGTGGATTAGGAGCTTGAGTCTCTGAACCACTTAAAACCCCTTGTGTCTTTTACATTATGTCATTTACATTATGTCTATAACTGCTATAACTGCTATGTATGTTTTAACTGCTTACAACTAAACCAACCCAACGAACAATGTTTGTATGATTATGAATATGTCAATGAAGAAGGGGAATCTTTTACTTATTCCGCTGTGCTTGAAAAGATTGTATATTTGTCATATAATCTAATATGAACAATACATCATAAACCAGAAAAGTATTTCAAAAGAAAAGAATCTATTCAACCCCCCCTTCTAGATCTATTGTGCCCTCTGGGATCTAACACTCTGCTTCGAACGGAACCAAATATTTGAGCAATGGTGACAAAAAAGGACCTTCAAAAAAGATTCTCATTAATGAGAACAAAATTGACACTCTTATACTTGATCTTCTTTAGCCGGCATCTGATCTGAAGGAAGGACGCCTATATGCCATCAAAGTTATAAGCATCCGTAGTGGCCAACTTCGATAATGCATCAACAATGGAATTGTTATTGTGATCGAGCCCTTGATAACCTACTGTACTGATGTCCGAAATAGAATATCCATCTGCATGCAATGTCCACGAGCTCTGATTCTGCTGAAGTATTGTAACGGTTTTGTCGGACTCTTTTGCTACTTTCCATCTGAAGCTGCAACTTTAGATGGATTTCCCCGAAGACAAGTATCCACAGGGCGATGTGCCCTCAGTGGATTCTTAGGAATGTGGCTTCTGGGTCTGCTTCGACCATAATCTCGAAGACCAATAGGGCGGAATACCCTTCTTCTATCAATCAGGAAAATGACTGTTGGGTATTTATCTACTCTGCTTCGACCATAATCCCGAAGACCAATAGGACGGAGTACCCTCTTCGGTCAATCAGGAAAATGGCTGTTGGGTCTTCATCTACTCTGTTTCGACCATAATTCCGAAGACCAATAGGGCGGAATACCTTTTTCGGTCAATCAGGAAAATGGTTGTTGGGTCTTCATCTACTCTGCTTCGACCATAATCCCGAAGACCAATAGGGCGGAGTACCCTCTTCGGTCAATCAGGAAAATGGTTGTTGGGTCTTCATCTACTCTGCTTCGACCATAATCCCGAAGACCAATAGGGCGGAGTACCCTCTTCGGTCAATCAGGAAAATTGCTCTTTGGTCTTCTTTGGTCATGAGGATCACCTTGAGACATGTCCTCAAAGTGTATAGACTGCTTTTCAACTCACGGTTGTCCATCTTTAGGCGTACCACATCTTTCAGACTGGACATAATTGAACGCTTTGTCCCTCAGCTTGGAAATCCGAAGAATCGGCACAACTATATCCTTGCTCTGTTCAGCTACCTCCTCGCTCCGCTTAGCTACATCCTTGCTCCGCTTAGCTACATCCTCGCTCCACACAGCTACATCTTCGCTCCGCTCCAAGAGAACCTCCAAAGCTCTATCTGCTTCGTTTACCATCTTCATTAGCCTGATCACTTCGGTACCGAGTTCTAGGCGGGGTGCCTTTTACTTGCCTTCGGCCATGATCATGCTCTTTGTCAGCAGTAAAGACCAACCATCTTCTGGCTTCGCCGTGGGCTCTCGAACAAGAACCCCCTGATTTGTGCCATAACTTTCGATGTAGAACAATTGAAAATATTGTGATTGATAACTCAAGAACACTAGAAAATAGCTCTCCTTCTAGCGCCAATGTTAACGCCAAGATCTTCTCCAACGTCTCAATCACGTAAGACGCCCTGATCCTGCACAGTAAACACGATAAGACACCAAAAGCTTGACGGCTGGACCATCGGGGGATAGCTCAGGCGAGATAGTCAGTATACATGTTCATAAGGTTAACAATGTAGGATGTAATGTCTAGTGCATTGAGAGAGATAATAATTCTCAGTTGTGTGTATGTGAATATGAATGTGAACATACCTTTTTCTTGAAGACTTCCTTGCTATGATATACTACATGACCTGATTTATCGTGCCACTGACCCTCCTGACACCTGTTAATCTCATCCCCTCTGTCCACCACTGGCCAACTAATCAATCCTTATTAATGTCATGCAAGATATCAGTCAGCCATATCTTTGTCATCATCACTGGCTCAGAACCCAAGTGAAGATATTTAAATATATGATGGGTCGACCCACTGATTTGGTCCGATACTATAAGGACTTACAAAGATAATAAAGTGACTAGGCCCAATAATGTCAACATCCAATAGTGAAGACCCAATGGACTAACTAAATAAGTAGGTTCAATCCATTCGGCTCAATAGGAGAAATATCACGACCCAACAAAAAAAAATAAACGTAATTAATTAAAATAATAATAATAATATCCAAAATCACATTGTCATGGCCAAAAATTCATAACGAATTGAAATCATGGTTGATTGGATTGAATTGGAGATAACGAACTAAATTTCGGATATATGAGGTATTATTATTATTATTATGTATTCAGTAGTATCTAGTAGTAGTACTTGGGCACATGGAGGATGGTAACATCATCCACATGTTGTCGGCCATTTCCATTCCTTGAACCACTTGATCATTACCACCTACTGTTTGCGCCCTCCATTCTAACCACTACACGCGTTGCGTTGCATACGTAAATTATGTAGAGTAAAAATAAAATTTTTATAAAATTTAAAAATATAAATAATAAAATATATAAAAAAGCTAAAATAACTTAAATATAAGAGTATTTTATATTATGTCAAAATTTTAAGTTAATTGGTGTTAAGTAAGAGTTTAGATGTCAAAATTTAAATGGAAAGACATAAGAAATGAAGACAGAGGATCTGCTCTCCCCTCAACTACCCTAGTTCCGTCCATGCTTTATGAATTCTAAGGTACAAATTTGAAACACTTTCATCTTATATTAATATTCGAATCGTATTTATTACATTTTTAACATAATTTTTTCACACATTTAATGACAAAAAAAGAAAAGAAAAAGATTTGATGACAATATACTTATTAACGATCATTAATAATTATGTAGCTGATGTTGTAACTAAATCTATGATTAAATATATCCAATAAAATTAACAGAAAACTCTAACCGGGAGAATTCTGTCTTTTTGTTTTGTGACTGGGAGAAGAGAAAGTGTAGGGTGATGGTCCTGATGGATATCCGGATGGGGCTGGCAATTTGAAAAAAAAAAAAGTCTGCTATTGCTATCTGCCTATCTGGTCCTCACCATTTAGGGAAGTAGTAATTGGTTACGTTTTCAACTTTACTTTCCTTTCCTTTCCTTTCCTTTTTTCATATTTTATGATCGTTACTACATATGCAATAGCAATAATAATGTGCATGAAACTTTAGCTATGCCAACAATTGAATGTGCAACCTTTTGAGTTGTCAGAACTCGGGAATTACCAATGGCAACTACAACTCCATAAAGTTCGAAACTAGATTGAGCTAGTATAATACTACTAGTATTTTTTCATATAAATGGTCAATATGAATAGCTGGATAATTGACTATATAAATACTCCACATGAGTATCTTGATTCAAATACTTTGAGCAAAGCTAGCTTTTACCCATTGAATATTGATATTGTGGGTGGGTGGGTTGGTGCCAACACAGCTGTGAAAATGAGGATATTGCTGATTACAAGTAAAACATAATTGAAAAATGAGGTGGGAATTCTAAACTAAACTAGCTTTCAAAACTTCTTCTTTCCCTACTCTGTTTTTTCCCGATAAAAAATAAAATTGAATAATAAAATTGACCCACCCCACCCCACATGCTGCAGGTATACCCAAATGGCCAAATCCGTCCAATATTTCACATACTAATCAGACAATAATACAATTAGGACTGTGTGGCACATTCCATGTGCACCTTCCAAGCTCCTCTCTCTCTCTCTACTTGGACTTTTCATATGTATGATAAAGTCACATTATAAAATCACAATTCTGAGACAACTTTTTCCCCACACCTCACTCTTTAACTTCAACAAACAGAATTTGGACCGAAATCCAAGATGAATTCTCTGCTTAAATTTATGCTCCTCTCAGTATTTGTAGCGCTGTACTGGCAAAAAACAACTGAGGCTCAGGTACAGAAGTACAACAATGCCAGTGCCACCAGCAGCAGAAGAAAGCTAGCCAGTGGGTGCAATTTTTTCAAAGGCAAATGGGTATATGATGCTTCTTATCCCCTCTACGATTCTTCAAATTGTCCCTTCATTGATCAAGAATTCGACTGTCAAAAATTTGGCAGGCCCGATAAATCCTACCTCAGATATCGGTGGCAGCCTTTCTCTTGTAACCTCCCAAGGTACGTACATACATAGATTCTCTGTGCACCACTTGTTGTTCTTGTTCGTCTAAACATAACTTATACTAAATGCTGCTTAATTATTTAACTCGAACACGTCTTAAATAAGCCGCCCCAAACACACAAAATCTTGTCTCTTTGTAATAGGATGAAATCAATTTGGTTGATGCAGGTTTAATGGGTTGGTTTTCTTGGAGAGAATGAGGGGGAAGAAGATTATGTTTGTGGGTGATTCATTGAGTTTCAATATGTGGCAATCCTTAAGCTGCCTGATTCACTCAGCAGCACCAAGGGCCAAGTATACAACCGTCAAGAGTGGCTCACTTTCTGAAGTTGCATTTGTGGTGAGTTTTGAACTTTCATTAACATAATCTTTTTTTATTAACTGCAACTACGGTTCGTATAATCGTATTTAATTAGGGAAAACGGTTGGTTTATTCGGTGCATGCATGCCCTGCCCTGCCCTGTCTTTCTCTTTTCAACTTTTGAGAAAGCTAAAGTTCTCCTTCAGTTATATTTATATTTGGACTCCTCTTTTTTCTTTTTCTTTCTTTTCCCAGAGAGCTTGGGAGAAATGACAAGCATTAAATTCTTGTTATCCCCTGTTTTATCTTTTTTGAAAATTTCCATGAGGTGTTGATATAATTCAAGTATGACATGGTAGCCAAAAAAAGGATAAGTCAAAGAAATACTACTTAAGTTAGGCAGCATGATTGGCAATTAAGCAAGAAATCTAAGTACAATCACGATAATAATAGGTTACTAGAAGCAATAATGAAAAATGAAAACAAATTTTGAAATTTTTAGTCCTAGAAAATGACACCAGGATGCATTAATGGCAGTCATTGGGGGAAATAGTAGCAGACAGACGGAATGCTGACTTAGTTCGATCCGAATCCGTGTGTGGTTGTGCTGTTTTATATATTCACTTGGTAATGACGTATTAGATGATTTTATTTTTTTATCATTTTATATAATTAAAGAAATTAATTAATTTTTTTTTAAAATTACTCCTCATGAATAAATATTATAAATAAGAGAGAGAGTATGAGATTCACAAAATTTATCGAGTATAAAATAAGATTTGATTGAGGTCGAACACGATCTCGAATTGAGCCCGAGCAGTTTGAACTTTTATTCAACTTTAAAATTTAGTCATATTTGAATTATTTATATTTCGAATCGAGCGAGTACGAATCTAGCCCGAATTGTTTGCTCAACCTTAGAGGTAAGTATGGTAATTATTAGAATTTAAGGGTATTATAGACAATTAATATTATATTTAATGTTATAAAATCATTTTTTTTAATTTTTATACACAACTTTAAAATGTTATATATTAAGAGATGAAAAGATTATGTTTTATGTTTTATTTATATTTTTAAAATTTTAAATACGTAACTTTTCCAACGCCAAAAAATAGTATAAATTACAACGGTGATCACATTTTAATTTATTACTAATAATAATCATCGTAACTATTAACAGAATTCCCGCTCCTTTCCGCTTGCAAGCGTGATAGATGAGTAACAAAAATAGGGGGAAATTGTTATATCACGAGGGCTCCATGATTATTGAGGGGGACGGGACAGACGGGGACACAATGCAATGCGAGCTACACCACAATTTCTGAGGCTTGTTTGGACACGCTATAGTATGTGGACCACACCTTCTTTTTCACTTTGAACCTTTCTATGGTCTAAATAATCACAAATGAAATTTTCAAAATTTCATTTTTAGGAGGCACAATTGACCCTTTTATATTTTGAAAATATATATTTGTCAGACCAATATTTATGTTGTTAAAATTGTAAGCCCGAGTACAAATTAGGGTTTACATACGACCTAAAGAATTAAATGACAAATGAAAGAGTCAGAAATAAAGAAGCAAAATTTGAGAGAATCTTTCACGTGTCCCGAGGCAGAAGACACGTGAAGGCGACTCATATTGAGAATTGATTGAGGGATTGAATTGGTGGCTTGAAAGGTAGGACGATCTGGACATTACTATGATGACTAAGGGTAAATTTAGAATTTTCCAGAAGGCATGTGCCTAGCACATGACCACTCTCCAGAAAATCCTATAATTATAAATACCCCTTCCACTCTATTGGGAAAGGGGACCTCACTTTGGACTCTTGGCGGAAGATTAGGAGATTTGGAGATTCTCTCTCAACCTGAAGACTCAAGAAGGATCCTTGCTACCCTAATTTTTCTTCCTTCTTCAATCAATCAATCAATTCCGTATTCTTCGTGGATTTCTCTCCTCCCTAACCCATAAATGTGCGTTTAACAATACTTTTATACTGTGCTTGTTTTAAATATATTATTGAGCGAAACTAATTATTTTGACAACATAATTATTGTATTTACAGTAAATTTTGAGTATGTATTGATGACCATTACGATTGATCAAGTCACCTATCCCTTACACATTGCTGTGTTTTTGGACACAGGAGTATGGACTTAGGCTAATGCTGTATCGGACAACATACCTTGTAGATATTGTAGATGAGAAGATAGGTCGGGTCCTGAAACTTAACTCCATTCAAAGCGGCAATGCATGGACTGGAATGGATATGTTGATCTTCAACACGTGGCATTGGTGGACCCACACCGGCAGAACTCAACCGTAAGAATAATTTTAACCCCTACTTAATTTGGATTTGGATTTAAATATATGCCTGCAACTGCAATGCAATGGTTGCAGATGGGATTATGTTGAAGATGGCACCAAAACGTACAAAGATATGAACCGTTTGGTTGCTTTCTACAAAGGGTTGACAACTTGGGCTAGATGGGTGAATCGAAATGTGGATCCTAATAAAACCAAAGTATTCTTCCAGGGGATCTCACCAACCCATTACGAGTGAGTAAGCCAATTCGATGATGACTAAACTTATAAGTGTGTGTGTGTGTGTGTAATTAATTAAATTTGTTACCTCATCAATTGCTAATTATATAAATGTTTGTAAAATATATGATCAGTGGTAAGGATTGGGGTGCACCATCAAAATCATGTTCCAAAGAGACCCTACCATTTTTTGGTATAAAATACCCTGCAGGAACGCCCATGTCAGCCGTTGTCGTGAATAAAGTTTTGAGTAGGATCAAAAAACCAGTTTATTTACTTGATATCACATTGTTGTCACAATATCGAAAGGATGCACACCCGACGGTTTATAGTGGCGGCCGCAATACACTCGACTGCAGTCATTGGTGTCTTCCCGGATTACCGGATACTTGGAACCAACTTCTCTACAATGCTCTCCATCTTTGAAACAAACATTGTTATTATTCTTGATTGATTTCTATGTAAGTGAGCAATAAATGGAAGGGGGGTAATGATCGAATATTCAACTGTAAAGGTTTGGCATAAGAGGTTGCCTAAATTTTAATGGAATTTCCCACAAAATTGGATTGATTTTACTTTAGAATTTTCAATTCTACACTTCTACTTAATTACAGTAGCTTTTTAATAACTAGATTTTTATGTGAAAAAAATAATACTCCACAAAACATGAAAAAGAGAGACACTGGGCCTAACCGCCCAGTCAACACACGCTATTATTAGCCTTGGGGTAGATTGATTAATCCCATATTTTTAATATATCTGCGTTCTTTGCATTAATTTTCTCTCTGTTATCTACAGTCAACAGTCATTGGAATGCTCCAAGTCTCTAACCCTGAAACTCCAATTTCATCAAATGTTGCACCTTTTTAAAGTAGTAGTACAGTTTTTATCTCCAAATTGACAAGTATACGTGCGTGCGTGCATGCATGCATGCCTGCCTGAAAGGCTGAAACTCCATTCTCATCAAATTTTGCTAAGCAACAGTTGGAGATAACTAACAGTACTTGATAGTATGATGCATGTGAGTTAATTACATGCACTACCGTACTACCTACAGTATGCTACTACGTACGACATGTCGTCTTAAGTAGTTCTACCCCAATGATTGTGCCATCTTCTGTGTGTCGTCTAAACGCATGCTACTATACATATCGTTTCTAGAACTTGCACAAACATATAATGCAGATGCAACAAAAAAATAAAATAAAAGAAAAGGTGAATAAAATAAATCTTCACTTTACTTACATTCATAAATTTTATAATTATTACAACATTAATTATAATCAATCACACGTGCATGGGTATCAAATATTTTTGTGCTACATTAACACACTTAACGGGGCGGAGGACACACTTGGGCTAGGGTGGGATGTAGTCCGGGAGAAGTTTTTGACAAATATTTAGTACTTATATGTCTTCAATAGCTCACCCCAATATTGAATACATAATACCCAAGTAACCCAATAAATAGAGAGCTCTAATCCGTTCACGTTAAGGAACGGAGGAAGTAGATGATATTCTGTTATTAAGTTATTCATCCAAACCCATTCACGTTCGGACGAAAAAGTGTTGTGTCAACAAAAGTGTTTTCCGAGCTTTCCTTCCTCTTCTCTGAACCAAGCTCACTCCCCACCCAGCTCCAACTCTTCTATTGTCGTTATTCAGGTGAATGCATAATCTTTAACTTTATTTTCTTTTGTCAATTATATAAACATTTGTTTCTCTTATTCTCCTTTCTTTATCGTCTCTATCTACTGTGTTATCATCACTAGCCTTTTCCTTTTCACTTGATTTTGTGTTGTTTTTCGGATTTTTTGGGGAAATAGATTTCTCTAATGGGTTCTCTCTCTATTCGTCAAAGTAATGAACTTTGTACCCTAGATGACATAATGATTTTATGGTTGAAATTAAAATAATTTGGTATAAAATTACCTCAATTGATCATTTGAAGGTAATTTCTGAACTTTAGTATACTTTTAAATTTTGACTTTAGAGAATTTCAATAATTTGAACTTTAAAGATAATTTCTGAATTTTTAGGTTTTGAGGATTTTTAATTTGAATAAGTTACAATGAAAAATCAAAGAAGCAAGACAAACAATTTCTTGTGCATGTGATTAGTATTTGATAGCTCAGGACGAAAAAAATTTGTGGCTCTGCCCTTGATACACACCCTTCTTGCTGTCATAAAAGATCAAATCTTCAACCCTGAAAACCATGAGGCGAGTCCTACCGCTGGGCCAAATACATACGGGATGGATATCAATTTCTTGCACTAATATAACATTTAATATAAAAAAGTAGCATCCCAACGATAGGGACTTTAGTCTAGGATTCCCAAATTGGACCAAAGGCAGGTATCCCCGCAGCCTTACATGCATCCACAACATCTCTACTCCCCTCCGGATTACTCGTAACAATCACAACCTCCGCATTCCACCTCTTTGAAAGCATCCACACAAAGCCTCGCTACATCACCGCCGTATCATGTACACAGTAGCGGAACCAGAACGAATTTTTAGGGGGGTCAAAATATATCAATAAAAAATTTATTTATTGACGGCGGAGCAAGGAAGCAGCAGTGGCTGCTGGATTTTCGACTGACAGAGATGAGCCTATGCTCAAACTATCTAGTATTGTTGATGATGATGATGATGCCAATAGAAAACATTGTGACAGAAAAAGGAGCAAAAATAGAACAACAGAGCAAAGTCCAAATGACCACAGTTTAAATTGTCCGCAACTAGTTTAAATTGTCTGACTTTGTTCTTATAGGTCACAAAACAACCACTTTAAACATTGTAAAGTACAAAAAAACAAAGAACAAATTCATATATACAAATATGCAAATAATAACTGATGTATAACAAAGTAACACAAAGAACTGAAAGTAAGAAACTATCACAATAACTTGCATTAATAAACAAGGTATACTCAACGAACCATTTAAATTTTAAAATAAACTTACCTGAAAATCAGACAGTTGCTCTTTAGTCAATATTAGTTAAATCTGAACTTTGTTCATCATTTTCTAGGCAAATAAATATCACCCAAAAGAAGAAAATTGTTCAATGAGACAATAAAGATCAATTGGGTGTGTTTTTCAACAAAAAAGATTATGCCTTTACTCAAACTAACCCACCATTCTCCTCACCATCCAAACAGAACCCCAGCAAGAAAATATACAAACATTAGTAAAAATAAGTTAAATGAAAGAAAAATAGAAGGGACCTCAAGGGCATGCTTAAAGCGATGAGACTGGCGAAGTTCCTTAGAGATTCGACGGAGGTCAGAGGCGCTAATCTTATGTGACATTTGTGACACTACGCTTGGGGAGTCTCAACCTGAATATTCTGCTTTTCAAATCATCATCAATGGATTCTTCTTGTTCAACAGAAATTGGGGGTTCATCGTACACAATTTCAACTTTCGTAGCAGGGGATGAAAAGGGTCTTAATATGATTTTCTCTCTCCTCCAATTTCTAGGTATTCATCATACAAAGAAAGATTAAACCTTGAATCAACACAGTAAAGAAACAGACCTCTGTGTAACTGTGTTGCAGAGTCGGAGAAGAAGATCGGTCATCGGAGCACCGCGCCGGCTGCCCCACCGCCCCCGCCCCCGCCCCTCCCCTCCCCCTATTTCCGCCTAGACTGCCTCCCTACCGGGGGCAGATGCCCCCCCCGCCCCCCCCTAGTTCCGCCTCTGCATGTACAATTACTTTGTCCTCATCAAATCCACTCACTCTTTTCATAATCTCCGTTCCAAAATTTTGCTCCATCCCATTTGCTACCCAAACTAGGCACACTTTTGCCGCGCACAGCTGCATAAGGAATGATAAAAACACACAAATGCTGGAGCCAGTGGCTACTAAGACAACCCTTTGGTATAAATTAACTAAATAAGGCAAGCCAGCAAAGTGCACCCCTCGAACCCAAAGGTGGCTAGGCGGGTTGGAGACTAATGACATGGTGAATTCCCCAACAGCGCCAGCTAACATCATGTGCCTGTCTTTTCCATCCGATATGATCCTGAATGCATGCCATTCTGAGAAGGGAGATGGGCTGAGTCTTCCTAGTAATCCTGCTTCAACTCCGCACTCCAACTTTATAATAGAGGCATGGCCTGAAGGGGATGACACTTTAACCGGGACACGTTTTATTGTAAGCCATGGTAAGAATGTAAAAAATGTTATGACTATAATGGACCAAAATTCTTGTGCTTTTACAAGTTTAGAGAGGTGAAAGTCGTAGAATTTTGAAATTGATTCATAACAAAGGGTGAGAATAATACTAACAACATATACAACAATAACGTGCAACAACCTTTAATAATTCATTAGCTATGTCTACCAGATATTGATAGCAGCATCCGCAGCAGGTTGACTTAAAAAAGAAAGTGACAAATATATACAAGCTCTGCTCAGGTTTATCTTGAAGGAGGCGAGATTCATTGTTAGCAAACCACCAGCCAAACTCAGTCAAAGTCATTACACATATTTTGAGTATTACAGAGTTCAATGCTAGCAATATGACAGAAAACTGTGTTACTAATCTTATATACAAGCACAGCACAGTACCACCACTAGATATACGGATTGTTTCAACTTTAAACTAGTCCGTCCTATTATTATTATTATTGCTGGAACAAATTCTCCTACAGCTGCCTCTGCTTGTTTTTTTGGCTCATGTTTCATAAAGCCACTTTCTTGCTTGATCTCAGATGCCAAATTCTATTCCCTCATAAAAAGGCACGTTCAAAATTAATTGAATTCATTCAGACTTCATACTGGCCATCTGATGCCAAGTAGAAAAGCAACATAATTGGTATGTTTTGTACTCGTATCTTCTGTTTCAAAATTATAAACATATTTATAAAATGAATTTTTAAAAAATAAATAAAAATTTTGAACTATATCCTTCACATTTACTAGGGATGTCATGTAGAAATGGTGGCATGACATTATGACAATAGTCATGTGTTATTGGTGCAACATGATGCGAGATGATTATAAAACTAATCACAAAAGGTAATTGGGTCTATTCCGAGGGCAGGTAAGTTCGGAGTGGAGGTAATTTTGTACTTTTGGACGAATTAGGATTATTTATATTGTGTTATATAAGGAGGGAATCCTACAAATTATAATGTGAATGAATATTTGGGGTAGAAAGAACTTTTGATTTGGAATGAAATATGGGTCGAAAAATAGTTAACCGGTTTGCAGGGGCGAAACTAGCATAGGGCTGGAGGGGGCCACGGCCCCCCAAGGTTTGAAAAATTTATAAGGTCCACCCCAAGGTTGGAAAAATTAAATTTATTATAATTCTAAGTTTGTATAATTGGAGCATAATATTGTATATGTGTTATTCCAATATCCAGGTAACCAACTTAAACCCTTATTTAATTTTTTTTATTCTTTGTTTATTTTATGAAACTTGATATTTTACTTTTTAAAAGTTTAACGAGTGATCATATTCAATTTGTTTTCCGGTAACCAACTAAAATCTTACTTATTTGATTGTAAGTTTATGAAAATTTTATTATTAAAAAGATAAAAATATCAAAAAATCACGTAAATAAGATAAAAATTAATATTACCACATTAATTTTTAATATTTTCACATAAAAAACGTCGTTATAAATCTTTTATTTAACAGCAGTTTTATATAACAATATTTTTTTACCGTCGCTATATATGTATAGCGACACACTTTTCACGTAAAAATATCAAATATAAAAAAAAAATTAATAATAGGATAACTTTTTGGGTCCACCCAAATTTATTTTACTAAAATTAATTAATAGTAGTGGACTAGTGGGATTCCCTTTACCTTTTTTATCCTCTGCAAGTAACGTTCCATATGTACAGAAAGGTATCCCCTTTCTTTTTATCCTATCCAATACGCATATATTTGGGCATAAAGGTCACCATGCCTGCAGAACATTGGAATTCTAAAGCCTTAAATAAGATAGCTGGAACAAAATAGTTATTTGATCCAGGACTAGGATTAGGACTAGGACTAGGACTACTATTTAAGAACCAAAACCAGTTAATTTTGAAACCCACTGCATCTAATAACCACAATGTAGCAGTAACAACTAAATCTACAGTCTTATGAGCCAGCCAGCAAACACCAAGAAACCAATCTACTATGTTAAACTTATTTACACTGTACAAAGGTACAACCGAACCAGAGACCCATAACCCTTTTAACTTGCTGATGAAATTTATCATTGTTTCTTTAAAATTAATGACCTGCAAAATAAAAAGGCAAATATTAGCAACTGTGTTTCTGTACAAGGCCATAATAAAGCAATATTATAATTTAGGTAAACAGGACAAACACATAATAAGCACATATGATTTCATAATTATAATATTTTTGGAATGATTTACCGACAAAAGCTTAGCCTCTTGGAGATAACAAGTGAAGCAAAAACGAAGCGATGTAATGCGGAATGGACACAGATAACCTAACCACTTCTAAGGTAATTTTTTGATAAGTAAGCATATTGGAAGCCGCTAAAAAGAGATGGCACCAGTATACAATCAAAGTAAAAAGCCACCATTGGATAACATAAACATACTCCACAATTTCATCCAACCCGGTCTATCCCCTGTACAGAAGGTTTGCATGATCACCTAAAAGCGATATTCCCCGTTAAAATCTCATTTTGTCAAAAAATGTAATTAATTAACATTTTTTAAAGATAATTAATTAACGTGCTTAGAAAGCTCTTTAAAGTTTAAAATTATCTCTCTCTAATGATTCATGCGGTGCCCTCGTATTTATGCTAAAAGAAAGATAAATACGGAACTCTACATGTTAAGAAAATGTAGCAAAATTCATATACAACACTTGCTGGCTCTTAGGACAATAATGTCAAGGCAAATAGGTTTTTGCTTCAAGTATCGTCAAGTATGAGGGAAATTATGCCATCTGCAAACTTGAGCTACTATAACTTCTTCTAAGACCCAAGTGCAGTGGGACCAAATTTGATGAAAATAATGTTTTCATCCCAGGCTATTATAGCTTATATTCTAAAGCCTGTCAATCATTGTCTACCAGTAAAAGTGGGAAAAAAAAATTGAATTAATTATTCAGCACATAAGCTGAATAGAGTTAAAATTCTCCCCTAAATAGAATGGATTTGACTTTAAATTCTGTTCAGACCAAAACAAATTTCTTTATAAGTTTCATTTAGGTAGAAGCATGTTTCCAGCACACCTCAAATAAGAAAATATCCAAATATCCAAAGTTTGCACAAAGGTATAGAAGGACATCATATTACCTAAGTCCTAGGTGACAGTCCTGCATCATATTCCTACCCTGAGGAACTTCCGCTATCAGAATCTGCAACGTTACAAATTAATCACAGAATGGAAAAGGTTAACTCCTAAATAAGATGTATTAACTGAATGCATCGCAGTAATTTAAAAAATCATAAATTAAATATTTTAATAACAGTACGTCAGTACCACTACAGGATCCAGAATCACTGCCAGAGCCACTTAAGCTGCTTGATCTACTTCCTTTAGTTGAGACATTGCCCTGCTTTGCCACTTGAATGGGAGATGAAGTGCCTGTATCCTTTTTATCTACTAACAAACAGAAAAAACATAGATCCATTATTCTGAAAGATATCAGGTCTTTATCAAGTGAAATTGCCATCAATTCTCATGTATTAAGAAATGTTACCTGTTTTAGTTTCTTTGGGAGCCTCTACCACAATTGGAGCTGGGTGCTATCTCAAAAAAAGTCGGAAAAGATGCATTAACTAACTATTTCACATTTCTATACAGGAAAAAGATGCAAAATATGACCAAGTATTTACCTCTTTGTGGACACTCGGTTCAGAAATGGCCTTTGCTTTATTTCCAAGTCCAGCCTTGTTTTGATTTTTGCTCAAACACTTCTTGTAGTTGGTCACAAACCTATCAAGCTCCCAGAGTGTCTCAGTATCAAAACTATCAATGTCCACTTCTATCGCATCATCATGTTGGCAAAGTGATGAATTTCTCTTCTTTATGATCTCGATGACATTCTCCAGCTTTTCAGGTGGCAAATTTTGCAGGTTAGTGGTAAGCTTGTGCTTTTCTTCATAAGTCATTTCCCGTTTATTAAGATCCTTAGCCTTCGGCTTCTTCGGGCCAGTGGTCCTGCCTGAATGAGCAAAATCCACTAGTTTTGAGTTGGGATCGAGGAGATGAGTAATGGATTCTGACCTCTCTAAAACCCTTCTCATTACAAGAGGTGGTTGTTGTGGCATATGAGACTTCCTTGATGTAGGTGTATCTAGACTCCCTTCATGATCTACAACAAGCTTCATCTCCCGCAAATAATAAGCCTCTATAACCGCCCACTTCTCCTGAAATATTTGCATCAACTCATCCGCCATTAAATAAACATCCTGGCCTTTTGGATTATAGGTCATAGCATTGTGAAACGTAAGTCTCACATCCTCTGCGAATTCTCTTGGAGAGTTATACCAGTTCTTACTCAGCCTAGATTTCACAGTACCCAGATCTATTGGATTCTTGATAATATCAAAATAGTCATGCAAACCAAGAGCCTTTGCATCAACAGGTTTATTAAACACCCAACCATGCTTGTGCTTCATTAATCTGTCAAGTAAAGCATTACATCTATTGCGAAATTTATTTGAAAACTTCCCCAACTCAAACCCAATTTCACCCTCTCCATGCTTCTTCCCATTAGATTTTGACTTTTTGTCTGCTGCCAGAAACTTATCTTTACCAAGAAGAAACTCTTTGTTCCTAAAGAACTGGTTTGCCTTGGGTGTCCTCTTTTCTTTCTCCATAGTATCACTTACACCTTGACTATTCTCTAAAACAAATATACTCAGCTGATGCAAAGACCTTGACTGATTAGGTCCTGCCTCCGCCACCCCCAACTGCACTCCCTTCAACCCACCACCATCATCAACATTACCACCAGCTTTTAGACAATCTTTTGCATCAATCTTCGTCACCCAATTCCTTACCAAATTAAGCTCACCCTGGAGCTTTCTCCGAAGCTCCCTCACCTCCTTCTTTGTCTTCGAAGCCAAATTAATGGTAACACTATTCTCCTGCCTTGGAAACCCAATTTTCGGGCCACCCCGAGTACGATTAAGATTTAGACTTGAAGAATCATCAGACGCAGCATCAACGCAATTAGCTTCTTCAGAATCTAGGGTTTCAGTTTGTGGCTCTGTTGTTAGACCTTCAAATGATTTTCTGGCATAAACCTTGCTATCCTTCAATTTAGGCTTCTCCCTAAAACCTTCATTTCCACCATTTCCATCTACTAGTGACCCGGAAGCCATACATATATAATCCACAACCCTGATTTCAAACCGTGATGAAATTCAGCTCTACTGTTCTAACTCGAAAGAATTAGACATTTAAACCCTTATTTTCAGAGAAAACGATCGAATTAACTTGTATGTATATATAACTAGGGTATAAAGAAAAAGTACAGTTTAAAAATCATACCTTTTCTGGATTTATCGACAAGATTCTCTTTCTGCTTCTGTACACTCTCCCTCTTCAATCTCTATCCATGTCTTCTCTCACTCTCGGCGAGAGCCATGGTAGTTTAGCGTCAAAGCATCGTTGATGAAGTGGGTGCTCGCTCACGCGTTTGAAAGGAGCGTGGATGATACGTAAGGATCGAAGGTTAAACTATTTATTAGAGCATGTTCGGCAGTAGGGGTGCTCATCGGTAAAAAACCGAACCGGTACCGAAAAAACCAAACCGAACCGATACCGATCCGAAAATATCGAAAAACTAAGAACCGAAACCGGTACCGAATTACCGGTTTTGGTACCGGTTCGGTACACAATCGGTTTCGGTTTTTTCGGTCTGGTTTTCGGTAAAACCGGTTCGGCTATGTAAATTGTAGAATATATAAATTACATTCTTAAAATTTGAAGGAGTTTGTGTTTACTAGTATGCAAATAGGCATAGGCATGATGGACCCATCAAAAGTGATCTGCTTCACCAAGCCAAGGTCCTGAGCATCCCATTCAAATCCTCATTTATTTTCTTCACCTTCCACGGTGACTTTGATGGAATCTTTGAAGGAACGGATTTGTTCTTCTTTGTTCGTTTTGCTTGTTGCACCTTAGCAGCTTCAGATGAAATGGCTTGTACCTGAAATACATCAGTTATGTACCTTTCCCTCGTCTTGTTGTAAGCAGATTGAGCAGGTATGGCAGGTTTGTTTATGACATGGAGCATTCTCTTTGATCCACATTTGATACCACAGTTCAATGCACTGTTCATGGTTTTTTCCTGGAACCGAATGGCTGCAATGACATTATCTCGTTCCTTTCTAGCATTATCTCGCACTGTTCATGGTATTTATTAGAGTTTCGGTATTTTTTTGGTTTTTCGGTTTTACCGAATTCGTAATTTGTATTACCGCTACCGGTACCGAAAAATGTAAAAAAACCGAAAAACCGGTACCGAAAAAACCGAAACCGAAAAAAACCGGTACCGCCGGTACCGGTTCGCACCGGTTCGGTAAAAAAACCGAAAAACCGAATTTTTTGAGCACCCCTATTCGGCAGTGACTTATACAACTTATAAGTCTAATGTCATTATTTTTCTATTTAGTAACAACTTATTTTTTTTACTTATACGTTGATTTTTAAGTCAAAAAAAAATAAGCATGTATTTATAACTTATTTTAAAATGATTTTATAAGTCATTTTAAAATAAGTTAGACCAACTTTTTATCTATTTTGTCAGTCTTCTATTTTACCACTCTTTTCATTATTGTCTTTTTTAGTACTCTTTATATTTAATTTTAACTTATAAGTTATTATAAGTCAAATACCTTCATAACTTGTTTTAACTTAATTTATGACTTATAAGTTAAATTGATACCGAACGTTTTTACTTATAAGTCACAATTTAAAACAAATTATAAGTGAAATTATATTTTAATTTTAAGTCATTTTAAAATTAGTCATTGCCGAACGGACTAATGAGTGGGTTTTATACTTATGATTTGGACATATTTAAGGCTTAATTCTTTGTTAACTTTAAGTATTTTTAGTGTCATTTTACTTATTTTTGTGTTTGAGTTATAGAAAACGGATTCGAAAGGTCAAGATATTAAAAATGAAGCTTAATCGCATTTTTATAATTTCTGGTTAGGAAAGCCCATCAGGGGGGGTTCCCTAGTGTAAAATGCCCGCCAGGGCTAAGTTCAAAAGTACACACGTTGAGGCAGGTATTCCCCGTAAAAAAAATTTGCTGGGGCGGGCTTGTCAGGAAGAAAGAGATGTGATTTCAGAAGTTGAGTAAGAGAAAGGTTTATTAGGCTGATTGGGTTCAAGGACTTTAAGTAGAGCTAAAAGACACATAAAGACGGATATAAAAGGAGGAGAATTTACAAGGATTAAGAGAGATTATTCCATTAGACTAGAGTAGATTAGATTAGGACAAAACCCTAATTTAGATTAGATTTAGAAATTGAAGCAACTTGAAAATCATTGAAGATTCAAACCAGGAGCAGGAGGGAGATTCAAATTTGCAGACAACATATTTTATTCTTTTCTCTACTTTTATTTTTGTCTTTTAATATTTATTCAGTTGTGGATTCTAGATTTTAATTCAATAATCATGAACTAATATTCTTGTTTAAGATTACAAACGGATCTTATTGTGTATCGTATTTTAGTTTGCTTCTCTGTTAATTATTGTTGATTATTCTTGGATTGTCTATTATGGTTTATGATTATTGCTTAATTGTCTAGCTAACAATTAACGTGATAATCTATATGAAATTTAGAAACAGATTATATATTTAGATCTGATCATAATAGCATATGATTGTATTTTCTGCATAACGTTGGAAATCATGATTTATGTCTAGGATAGAGATATACATATACATCGCATGTAATTTGATAGAGAACTTTTACTTTAAATCTTCTTTAATTGTAATTCACATAGAGATATAATGAATTAGTTAATTATGTTGTTCTTCTTAATTCTATCATCTGTGAATTTGATTTGAGTACGATGCAATAAAAGATGATCATATTTATTTTTGTGTTCTTGACATGGGTGGATATAGCTTAAGGGCAGTGGGGTCAATTGACCCCACTGAATTTTCAAGGGTCAAAAAGAAAGAGAGTAAAATTTTAGGGTGTTTAATAAAAAAATTAAAATTGAGATTGAAAAATATTATCTCTGTTCTAAAATTAGAGATGGATACATTTTGACTTTTTAAAGTCAATTCATTAAATCTTAAAATTCAAAATTAATATAATGTTTTTTAGTTTTAATACAATAAATATAATGTAAGACCCCGAATTTTTTTTTATATATAAATAAAATTGAATTTCCTCTATTCATTATCTTGAAATAATGAGTTAATTTGATATAATATTTTGGTTATAAGTGAAATGTGTAAATTTTACAAAATAAACAAGTGGTTATAAAATATTCATTTTTGTCGGGGAATAATCGTTTGGTCGTGGAATATTCTTGCTGTCGGAGAATATTCGTACAACGACACAATCATTGGTGGAACTCACAACAGAATTATTGTCGGAGTTAGAAAATGAAATTCAGATAAGGCACACTTAGAAGGGGGGTTGAATAAGTGTGGATACAAACTATGACCAATTTAAAAATTTTAAATCAAATTATTGAATGTAGTCAACTATATTGATGAATGTAGCTTGCTGAATAAATATGGTCTACCAAATTAAATTTTTGTTTAAGAAAATATCTTGGTGTTTTTGTAAGTTAAATAAAATATATAATGATAACAAAAATTCTCACGATTAAGTTTTGTTTATCAATTAACTTGAGTGGAATTAAGTTAAATCAATTAATAAAAATAACACCAAGATTTTTACGTGGTTCGGCTATTACCCTCTATAATAATAGCCTACTCCACGTCTAATACCAACTAGTATTGGAGACTCACTTTTATTTTTTTAAAAGACTTGTTACAATACAGATTCTATAAAATTGAATTACAATAATTCACTTGAGCACTCTTGCTCCTTGTACACCAATGCACCCCTTAAGCACCTATGCTTCCTTGAACCTGTTTGTAAATAAACATTAATCCACCTGGATTAAAATTCCTTTAGACAACACCTAGTCTAAAAACAAATTAAGATTACAATAATAGAGGTCTAATGATCAAAGCAAATAAACAATTTAACAATGCAAGGCTCAACTAATGAATGCAATGATCAAATAGAAATAGTAAAAGATATCACCAATATTATGCTCACGAAAATTGCTGATAATATATCTGAGTATAATAGCACAGCAGCTGGAAATATTACACCGAAAATAATTAAGTTGCTCTTCAAGTATGTGATTGCAAGATATTAATTCAAGTGATGTAAGTGTTGTGTATTATAACTGATCTCAATTTCATTTTTATAGCCCAAATTGTTACCGTTACTTGATAAAAATCTGTTGCATAAAAACTTTTACATTACCAATAAATCTCCTTAAGTTACTGTTAACGCCAAGTTTCGCCGGCGCGTCCAATCACAGAATCCACGCGCTAGAACCTGCACAATAACAGATCACACAGAAGCTTGACGGCTTGTGCCGCCGGGGGATAGTTCCGGTGTGAGAATGAGTACATGCCGTTACAAGGTTTTAACAATGGAGCCTAAGTGTTTAGTGCTCAAAAGTATAAATTACCTCTTAATTGTAACCCCGGCCTGACATTTATAATAATCTCACCACCTTAGAATCCCTCTCCTAGTTGGTTAAGGACTCCTAGCTATGGTAGTTACCATAACTTGGGTCCAACACAATCTCCTTGAAAGATACAAGTAGAATCCAATCTAATCACTACCTTTGGAGTAACCGTATTTAATTATAATTGGGACGTCCAACTCTGAACGTAGGAAGGCCCACTGTACAGGCCCAAACTATCCCACTGTCAGGTCTAGGCTTCGGCCCAAAGGACCCGAAGGCCCGACCCCCAATAGCACACAACAGGATAAGGCTCCGGCCCAAGGGGCTCGGATGCCGAACCCGAAGACATCCACCAAAGTGAGAGTCCGGCCCAGAAAGACTCAGACACCGACCCAAACACCTCTAAATCCACTATGGGCTTTGGCCCAATGAACTCATACAACTTCTCTGATGTCGGTCCTTCACCCCAAGTGAAGGCCAGCAGAATGCTCCCGAACATTGCCCCTAGTCTTCAATTATAGAGTACTTATGATTGGAGACTTGAAAGATCAGGTATTCAAAAGGTCATGACAGCTAATAATGAACTGTCTAGGAAAACCAAACGGTCTATTCTTGATATTTGAAACGTTGCACACCTTTTCACGTCTGGCCCTACCTTAAGCATTTAATAGCCACCCTGGGGTTCCGTGTCGTACTCCTTATAAAAACCCTTCTTCCCCCTCATTATCTTCTTCCGGCGAGCTCATTTCTTCCCCAAACTCCCCAAATTTTCACCACTTTGCAGATATTTGAGTTCTAGTCTAGATCATTTCTTCTTCGAAACTTCTTATCTGCATCACATTCCTTTTCAATGGACAATTTCAGTACTATTCCGGCCACTGAGCCAATCACCGTCACCTCTACCGTCACCACCGGCGATCTACTAGAGATCGATCTGCCGGATGCCCCTGCCACTACCACACCTTCGATCCTGCCTAGTCCGGTAGACGCCGAGGCTAGGGTTCAAAATGCATACCACTCCTCAAAGGATTTTTCTCACCTCCATACTCCTTCCACTATCACCCCCTCCCAGATCTCTGACATCCGAACCCTCTTTAAAATCCCTAAAGAATACAAGCTTCGAGTACCGACGCCCGATGAGAAGATGTTATGGCGTCCCGAGGGCGAGTGGGTAGCCGTTCCCTTGTACGTTCTGAAATACGGGGTTCGTTTCCCACTTCATGATTTCATTTCTTCTTTCTTGAGCTTCGTGGGAGTAGGGTTCGCGCAGCTTGTACCGAACGCCTACATTCATTTAGTTTCTTTTATAGCCATCTGCCAAAAGGTGGGCATCACTCCCGGGCTCGATCTATTCTTCGCCCTGTTCACTGTTGGCGGGTCGAAAGAACCCGGTCTCCGACAACTCAACAAACGCCCCAACCGCACCGTCCTGATCAAAACCCCTTCGAGCAACAAGGGGTGGCACGAACAGTGGTTTTTTGCCAAGGGAACGGACCTCCAACTCCTTCCCTCCTGGGCCCATCAAACTGACCAGGCAGCTAAGGTTTCGAAGTTCCCGAAGGGTCAGGCCGATGCCTTCAGGACGTTCTACAAGCAATGGAAGAAGACCCAATGGAGTCTGTGGTTTCTGATGGACGAAGCCTGGTTGTACAAACACGGCTGTAAGTATCCTTCTTTTTTCTTTATTTTTTCTCTCATTCTCTTAAGCGTTCCACGCCTTAACCCATTTGTCCCCATGCAGTGACCATTTTCAAGTAGGAGGGCGTTGTCGACGCCTTCATCCCCGCCACCATCACAACCGGGTTCATTCGACCCCCAGTAACTGACGACGATCCTGAGGAGGATACGGTCCCTATTAGCGAGATGTCTCTGGGGTCCACTTCGGGGACCGATCCCCCGACCACCCAAAGAGGGGCGCTGAAAATGAGCCGTGCGGAGAAGGCGGCTTTGCTGAAGAAATCCAAGAAGCCTTCCAAGCTGACCATCAAAGTGCCTACAACAGTCCCTCCGCCTTCCCTACCGAAGCCAACTCTACCACCGCCCCCTCCTCCGACCGAGGTGGTCGAGGATTCGGAGGATACCGAAGAGGTTCCTCTCGAACCCCGATCCAAGAAACCTCGATTGTCGGAGGGTTCCGATCAAATGACGAGATAGATGGTGGTCTCTGGTCCGGACCGTGCCCCCACCCCTCCTTCTGGGCCAAGCTCCTCCCAGGGATCGCCGACTACCTGTTGGCCCAAGAGCCCGACAGAGGTTTTTCCCTTTACCCTCTTCGATCACTTCAAACTTCCTGGTGACGATGAGCGGTTTAAAGGGTATTCTTCTGATCAGTTCTTTGTGGCCTATGTTCGAGCCCAGACTTTGGTAATTCCCTTTGTTAATCTGAGTGCTGCTATTAACTTGGATTTTTACTTCCTGTACTGATGTATGTGTTCGCTGTAAGCCAACGCTATACTCGCCCGAGCCATCACTCCCCTCGCTCGATCTACATAGAAAGAAATTCAGCTGGGAACGGAGGTGAAGCTACTTGAGGCTGATGTTTGGGGTCTGCAGTCGGACCTGAAGAAGGAATGGGATTCTCATGCCCAGACCCGAAATAAGGCAACCCGAGCGGAGGGCCAGATCAAAGAATTGGAGCATAAGCACGAGACTCTTCAGGCCAAGAGGGATCATCTTCTCAAGGAGGTCAAAGATCGGAAGGATGCTATTGACAGCATTACGCACAAGTTCTTCAAGATGCGCGACAAGATGATGTTCTTGATCAAGGAGAACAACACTTTAACTGCCAGTGTCAATGCGTTTCCCGAGAAGGTTGTCGAGGCCAGACGACATGCCATAGCCGAATACGAAGAATCGGAAGCCTTGAATGATAAGGTCATAGCCCAATTCGGTGAAGGGTATGAGACTCATCAGGATAAGCTAAGGCAAAGCTGATTGCTGCTGGGCTCGATATCTCCATCCTTGACTCTTCTGATGACGAATCCGAAGATGAAGATGATCCCCCTGTAGAGTAGATATTTAGGATTTATGGATTTTTTTTTGTACTTTGCCCAAATCATAGGCGATTGGGCTTGTAAAAATTTTCTAAGTGTAAATGAGATATACTTTTTGCCCATGAATGTTTGTTGTCAGTCTTACTCATGACTAATCTCGATCGGATATGTCCACTCGAACTTTCTAATCGGATTGTCCTTAGAGTTTATCTGATCTTGAAGGGTCTAACAGTTATACCCGGGACTTATCTCGATCAGTGGTGTCTTTCCGAACCTCTTGATCGGATAGTTCCCGAGACCTGTACTTTAAAAATTTACTGAACCCTCGGTCAATTATGCTCGGAACTTATCTCGATCAGTGGTGTATTTTCGAACCACTTGATCGGATAGTGCCCAAAGCGTGTCTGTTCGGGTAGTAATGGCACATAAGAATATAAATAAAGTTAAACATTGACAGCAATAGGAGCTTTTTATTTATATCATTTGAATTGAATCGGTTACATGGGTAAAAGTAAGAATGACATAATTATTACTGATAAAATTTTCTAAGTCTTCCAGCATGCCATGTATTCTTTACCTCCGAACCATCCATTGCTCGAAGCCGGTATGTTCCTGGCTTCAGCACTCCTACCACCTCATAAGGCCCATCCCAGTTAGGCATTAACTTGTCGGTGTTCTGGGGGGTTGAAGCCTCTGACTCTCGGAGAACTAGACCTCCCACGGCAAACCTCCTGGACTTTACCTTCTGATTGTAGTGTCGGGCTGTCCGTTGCTGATAGATTACCAACCTCATCATAGCCGAATCTCGGACTTCATGTAGTAGATCTAAATTCATTCTCAGACCTTTATCATTGTATAGCTCTTTGTACTGGCTGACTCAAAGGGTGGGGGAACCGATCTCGACAGGGACGAAGGCGTCGGTCCCAAATGCCAGTCTGAATGGAGAGTCTCCAGTTGTGGTCCTTGGAGTAGTTCGATATGCCCACAAAATGGATAGCAGCTCTTCGGGCCACCGATCCTTTAATTCATCCAATCTACGATTTATTCCATTTAGTAGGGTTCGATTAGTCACTTCTACTTGACCATTTGACTGAGGTGGGCAATCTAAGTCTTGCGATGTTGGATCCTTAACTCCTTCAGAAAGCCCTCGAATTTCGACCCCACGAACTGTCTGCCATTGTCTGATACTACTGCCATCGGGATACCGAACCGGTAGACTACTCCTTTAAAAAACTTCAAACACTCCTGCTCGGTGATCTTTTGCAGTGGTTTGGGTTCGACCCACTTTGTCATGTAGTCAATAGCCACGATCACAAAGCTAACTTTCCTTAGCTTTTAGTAGAGGACCCAGGATGTCGATGCCCCATACAACAAAGGGAATTGGGGATAAGATCGAATAGAGCTCTTCAGGGGGTTGATGCGGAATATTGCTGTTCAGCTGGCATTTGGTGCACCTCCTAATGAATTCCTTTGCCTCAGTGTAGTTGGTTGGCCAATAATACCCCTGCCTCAGAATTTTATGTGTCAGTGACTTCGCCCCCATGTGATCCCCGCAGATCCCTTTATGTACCTCCCGAAGTGTGTAGTCTGCTTCTGAAAGAGTCAAGCATTTGAGCAGTGGAGAGCTAAAGGCCCTTCTGTATAGATCTCTATCTATTAGGACGAAGTTCGAGCTTCAATGTTTGACTTGTCTGGCTAGGATTCGGTCCGAAGGGAGGGTCCCATCAGCCAAGTATGAGATATAAGGTGAGAGCCAACAATTGAGTTGGTCCAGGGACAGGACTTCTATCTTCGAGACACTGGGCTTTTCCAGAACCTCTAGGTACACTGATCCGTTGAAAGAGCATTTGCTATTGTATTGTCTGACCGGTCCACCCCTGACAAATGTGTGATGTGAAGTACATAAGCTTATCCTTTACCTCGGCCAAATATTTCACCATCCTTGCCCCTCGAGCCTCGTACTCGCCCGAAAGTTGCTTGACCACCAGTTGCGAATCACTGTAGATGATCAACTTCTGTACCTCCAAGCTTCGGGCCAATCGTATCCCTGCTAAGATGGTCTCATACTCTGTTTCGTTGTTTGTGGCCTTGAAACCGAACCGAATAGCTTGCTACACCTTGAACCTCTCAGGACTTGTCAGGATGACACCCACTCCACTGACATCCGAAGTTGATGATCCATCCACGTATAAAGTCCATGAGGTCTAACCTGGTTGCGCTTCGGCTACTATACTCACCTCAGGTTCGGTGAAATTACACTCTACCACGAAATCTGCCAACGCCTGCCCTTTGATTGTCGTTCGGAGATGATACTATATAGCAAATTGTGTTAACTCCATCGCCCATGCGGCCAACCGACCTGATACCTCAGGCTTGTACAAAATCTTTTTCAAAGGCTGATCCGTGTAGACCACTATCAACCGACCCTGAAAATAGTGTCTGAGTTTCCTGCTAGCAATTATGAGTGCGTAGGCAAACTTTTCCAGGCTCGGGTATCTCATTTTTGCGTCCCGGAGAACATGGCTGACATAGTACACCGGGAACTGCTTTCCTCCCTTATCCGTCACCAGTGCCTCCACTACTGCCATTGGTCTTGCAGCTAAATATAGGTATAACGGTTCTAAGGGGGTCGGTTTCATTAATAATGGTGGCGTGCCCAGGTACCTTTTGATCTCTTGGAACGCGTTTTCGTATTCCGAAGTCCACTGGAAACTATTATCATTTTTTGGACCCTTTAGAGTGTCAAAAAAGGGTAGACATCTTTCAGTTGACCTTGACACGAATCTCCGAAGGGCAGCTATTCGGCCCGTCAACCTCTGAACATCTTTGTATGTCTTTGGAGATTTCATGTCTAAGATCGTCGAGATTTTTGTCGGATTGGCCTCAATTCCCCTCTAACTGACCCAGTATCCCAGAAATTTCCCTGAACCCAGTCCGAAGGTGCACTTGGTCGGGTTCAGTCTCAATTTGTGTTACTTTACCGTTTCGAAGCAGTCTGTTAAATCCTCCAGATGATCCCGGACTGACATGCTCTTGACGATCATGTCGTCCACGTACACTTCCATACTCCGCCCCAGCTGTTTCCTGAATACGAATTTCATCATCCGTTGGTAGGTCGCCCCTGCGTTCAGCAGTTCGAAAGTCATCTTTCGATATATGTATATAGCCCGATGGGTGATGAAGCTGGTCTTCGGGATATCTTCCTTGTGCATCTAGATTTGGTGATATCCCGAGAAAGCGTCCATGAAGCTTAACATTCAATATCACCAAGTGGCATCAATTAGCTGGTCTATGTTGGGTAAGGGATAGAAGTCTTTAGGACAAGCTTTGTTCAGGTCCGTGTAGTCGATGCACATCCTCCACTTCCCATTTTGTTTTTGAACTAATACCACATTCGCCAGCCATTCGGGAAAGTCGATCTCGAAGATGAACCATGCCTCTAACAATTTAGTAACCTCTTCATCTATAATCTTTTGTCTTTCCGGGGCGAAGATCCTTCTTTTCTGTATCACTGGCTTCCTCTTCGGATAAGTATGAAGCCTATGTAATGATATTAATTCACTTACGCCGGGCATGTCGCTAGTTTCCCAAACGAAGATATCGGCATACACTCGAAGTAATTCCACCAGACCCGTTCGCAGCTGTTCGGATAATCCCGCCCCGATTTTGATCAACTTGTCTGGATTCCCCGGTATCAACTCAACATCTTCTGTTTCTTCTACCGGTAGAGCCATGGGTTCAGTGCTGCCTTCAGTGAACGGCTCTATCTCGATGGTCATCGTCTGTTTCTGCTTACTAACCCCGACCCCTGAGGAAATCAGGGTATTCCGATAACACCTTCGGGCGATATCAAGATCTCCTTTTACTTCCCCTATCCCGTTCGGTGTTAGGAACTTGATTTTGAAATGGGGTATAGACGTTACTGCCTGCAGTGCTGCTAAAGCAGGCCTTCCCAAGATGGTGTTGTAAGCCGAATCCACTTGTACGACAAAATTTTTTACCATAATTTCTGTTCGTTGAGGGGCCGTACCGAATTTGACGGGCAGTTCTATCGTTCCTGACACATGAACCGGGTCGCCACTGAAACCGTATAACGGTCCCTCTGCTCCCAATTCCATCTTCTTTTCTCCCAACTCCATCCTCTGGTATGTATGTGTGTAAAGTATGTCGACCAAGGACCCGTTGTCGATCATCATTCTCTTCATGTCCACTGGCCCGACCTGAGCCGTTATCACCAGTGCTCCGTCGTGCAGTTCGATGTGGTCAGTAGGGTAGTCGTCATCGGAGAAGGAGATGGTCGTGCCTGAATATGGCATGTCTTTTTTGGGCGAGGAGCCAGCTAGCGACAGTACGACAGCGAGATGCCCACTCATCTTCCTACCGGTTACACGCCCTACCGACCCGTCTGATATCACATCAATAATTCCTCGGGCTTGCGGGTTTGGTTGCGGCTGTGTTTCCCGGGTGGGTTTTATGTTCTCTTCTCGCGGGACTTTCGACCCTTCCCTGCCGACTACGTACTGTACCAACTGCCCATTCTGAACGTTCTTTTCAATCAAGTCTTTCAAGTTATTGCAATCTTCTGTCGTGTGACCCCGACTCTGGTGATACGTATAATACTTGTTCCTACCCCTTTTAGTCGACTTCGGGATTGATGGGCATGGTTCGAAAAAGGGCTTGTTTCGTATCTCCTCCAGTATCTTAGCCCGGTCCGTATTAAGAGCGGTGTACACTTTGTTGACATTTTTGTTTGGGAACAGCGGTCTTCCAGTGCCCGCCCCTCCCCCGTTGTAGTTCTTCTTACTGTAGTTATCCGTCTTCCCCTGATTGTCTGACTTTTAATAACTCTATTTGTCCCAATCTTTGGACTTCTCGTACGACTGGGATTGTGGTTTAAAGTTCCCCATCTCCTTCTCGATCGCTTTGTGACCCTCGGCCGTGTGAAAGGCTTCTGTTAGGTCGGTCGGGGGGTTGATCACTAGGTCCTTCATCAGCTTCTTGGATTTTCCGATGTCTAGCCCCGTTGTGAAGAATCCCAAGGCTTGTGGGGAATTTAACTCCGCCACCGACCCCACAGCTTCTCGAACCATTTAACATATTACCCCAGGCTCTCATCTGATCTTTACATGACCTGCATTAGGGATGCTGTAATCTTCCCCCGTCTCTTATTACTCCCGAATCGGGCATGAAACTTTTTCCGAAGGTTATTCTACGAATTTATCGATCCCGATGCCAGGGTTTCCATCCACTCCTGGGCACTTTTTTTCAAGGTAGTGGCAAACATGTGACACTTGGCTGCGTCAGAATGGCCATAATAAGTCATCAGTCTGTCATACCCATCGGAATGGTCGTAAGGATCCCCACCCCGTCATAAGTCTCCATCAAGGGCATCTTTTTTTGGGGTATGCTGTCTCCCGATTGATTTTCAGCGAAAAGGGTGACCCTATGCAGGCCGAAGGCACCCTTGTTGAGCTTTTAACCGACAACAACTTCTCCAAATTGGCTACCCTTCAGGCGAGGGGGTCGGATTCTCCTCTATTAGGGGACGATCGGGGTCTGTCCCTCTCACATTCAGGAATCTCGTCTCCTCTCCTCTTCCCCGACCTGCCCGGGTGCTCAAATCGTCATCCTGCTGATCGGCTCCTCCTCCAGCTTCGGCCATCCCTCGAACGGTACCTGCTTCTTTCCTTATCAGCCTCCCTCCTTCGGGGTGACTTAGACTGGCTACGGTGTCTACGCCTTTTAAAGGACGCCTCTTGCTCTCCGACCGCGTTAGCCATCTGTAGTTCGAGCTCTTCCTGCTGAAGACGTAGGATAAATTCTCTTTGATCTCGACCACCTTGGCCACGGCTCTGCCCATGCGCCTCCAATGCTCGTGAATTATTTTCTTCCTCCCGACTAGCCTGATTGGGGGTTCGTTGGCTTTCATGGAAGAGCCTTCGTCGGGGGGAGCCAGCCGAATTCTTCTGATCTTCCGGGATTCTGGAACCCAGTCTGTCTTTCACCGACCCTCTCACCTGAGTGGTCTGGTGTGTCTTTGCCTTTTCGCGGTCTGAAACTGCATACTCCAAGCTCGCCATAATTTCTCACTAGAAAAGAATCTGATTGTGATTGATTAATCACTAAAAAGGCCCTCCTTCTAGCGCCAATGTTAACGCCAAGTTTCGCCGGCGCGTCCAATCACAGAATCCACGCGCTAGAACCTGCACAATAACAGATCACACAGAAGCTTGACGGCTTGTACCGTCGGGGGATAGCTCCGGTGTGAGAATGAGTACAGGCCGTTATAAGGTTTTAACAATGGAGGCTAAGTGTTTAGTGCTCATAAGTATGAATTACCTCTTAATTGTAACCCTGGTCTAGCATTTATAATAATCTCACTGCCTTAGAATCCCTCGCCTTAGAATGCTCCCGAACAGTAACGAACCAATTATATTTTCGTTGAAAATATATAGAGAAGATCAGTATATATATCACAAAGTATATATCACTTGGACACTCGAAATTAAAACAGTTAGATCCGTGTATATCTCTATTCCAAATATCCACTATTTCACATACTCCTTTTTAAAACAAATCTCTTAGACTTTTTCAATACACGTAATCATGTGATCTGCTGCCACAAAACAAATCAGTATTGCATTTCCGAAACAAGAGATATTATGGCATACAAGATATGAGAGTTTCGAGGTAGTAGTAATCATGACTCTAGATTAAAATAACTTTTAAGTTACCTACTACACATGCTTCATTAAAAATATTTAGGACTCTTTCAACACATGGCAGTAAATCTTTTAATCTAGAAAATAGAATAATCTTCTTATACGCATGCATATAAATACTTAAAACCATCTAGAATATATTAGTTAGCAATGTAACATAGTTAGGCATGCACACAAATATTTAATTTTAATGCATAAATATATGTTCCTAGAGCCTTCTACTGAAAAATCAAATATTTGCAATGACCTTACATATTTTTCTTATGACTCAAATCTTCAAAGTCTTTATTCTTCTTGAATAGTTCATCAAACACTTCTTGAAACAATCTCCTGAAATTCACAATAAACAATTTAGTACCAATAAGCAAGTCATCATCAAAACATTAGGCTAGAACGTGACATAATCAACATTCTCCCCCTTTTTGATGATGACAACATAAATAAATGAAACTCCCCCTAAATTCATGCATATAACTTATTTCAGGAAAATTTTGTAGAACCTACATATGTTAGTATTATACTAAATCAAATGTAATTCAAAGATCATAATATAAAAACATCAGTCTTATCATGCATCAACAAAATAACAAAACGAAACCACCATAAGTCTAAACATCCGGGCAAAACATGCCTACCAAAAACCAAATGAAACCATAGTCTTTGAAAAATTAAAAACAGAATTTGAAATTCTCAGAAATTCTCCCCCTTTGTCATCATGCAAAAAGAGAAGACCACAATCAATCAATATCCTCGAGATTAGCCCGCTGTTCAGCACGAGTGGTAAAGTAAGGACGATGATCGAAGGTGATGAAGACGCTCTTCCAAAGTGTAATCGGTTGCAGGAGGAAGTTCCATATCCAGAAAGTCACCCTTTTATTCAGCCATCCAATTGTTCATAGTGAGAAATGATTTTCTGTCTTAATTAACACTGTTAAAATTTAATGTGTAAAAGGAAAAAAAAAGAAAAATAATAAGAAGGCATTAATTATGACTGGAAAGCCATTTTTCTCTTAACCTAAAATTAAATTATTGGTATTTATGTATTAATTTTTAAAACTCAGGTAGCAATATGAAAATGTCTGAAACCCTCAGGTAGTTAAATGAAATTTACCAAAAAAAGTCAAAGGTGAGTTGGTCGAATTTGAATTTTGTTATTGATTTCATGCTAATCAATTGAACTATTTGCTCGTTCTCTCAAATCAAAAGAAAACATATATATAAGTCAATAGTTGTTAGTGTTCTTGCTCAATACCATTTTTTTTCTTCCAAATAAGTATCATTCTCTTAGTTCTAACAATATATATATATATATATATATATATATATATATATATATATATATTACAATAAACTTATTTTTCAAATTAAAAAAATATAAAAGCCATGATTCAGTCTAACTCATTGTACCATATATGTTGCATGAGTCTCAGTACTTTTGTAGCTCAATAAAAATTGAGTTACTTTTAACCAGTTCATTTAGACTGTGTCGAGACTACATATACCACAACTATATCAAGACATAGAATTCTCTTATTTAAATCGAAACACATAATATTATTTAACTAGCTGTATGGGCAAATCTCAAACTTAGAACGGCCCAGATGATTTATTAAGTGAACGGGAAATTCAAAATCATTATTAGATAGATTAGATAGATAGATGTATTTTATTAGATAGATGTATGGACGGTAGGATTTATCTCAAACTTTGGACGGCCCAGATAATTTATTGAGTGAGCGGGAAATTCAAAATCATTTGTATTTTATTAGATAGATATAATCTCTTAAGTAATTCTGGTGGACAAAAGATGTACTGAAAAAACACAACCCTAAGAAACTATCCATAATAGCATACTTACTCATACCCTCGCTGGTGGATCCGGACTAACAATAGAATTTGGTCCGCTAGGTACAAGTCTCTCTACTCGGAATTTGGATGGTGAATCAGGACTAGGCTCAGTATTTGGTCCGCTGGGAACAAGTCTCTTTACTCCTCCGGCAACTGCACCACCCAACCTGGCCGGGATCTTGAACCCTAATTCATGAAAAAGTATTAGGCTATCCATGTTTTTGTTTCTCTTTTGAATGAGAATGCGAGCTTGCGAATTCATGGGGATTGACGAAAACATGATCATGATAATCTGCAGGAACAAAATCAAGTTTCTTGCGGATATTGAATTAGTAGCCATTTTTAATATTGTCACAATGTTATAGATAGTTTATGTATTTATAGGGGCATTACGTATTTTAGTTATGTAAACAAATAAGGAAGCAATATTATTATATAAGATTCACCAAGTTAATAGGGAGCTAGGTTATATATATTTCCATAAGTATATATACATTTCCATATATGAGAGAAGATTTTTAGAAAATATATGTATAAAATATATTGTGAAGATATCGATTCCTAAATAATAATAATGTGATGTTTGTATTCATTCAAATAATAGTACAAGACAGTGATATCCCTAGCTCTAGATAACTATAACAACACTCACCTCCACTCTAATTTTTTAAGTAACAGTTAGTACTCCCGGTAAATTTTTATGGTGGACTAAATAGATAAAATTACATATTTACCCTTGTATGTTATCAAATTTTAACTCCAGAATAATATATATATATAATTATCATTTTTTAATACAATACTATTTTAATTATAGTTTTATTTGTAATTAAGACTATCTCATTCAAATAATTTAATTTAATTAACACATATTTTTTGGATAAGTGATACAAATATTAAGAATTTTAAATTAAATTATTAATGGAGTTGTTCTAATTAGAGTGATTGAGTATATTGATATTTTAGTTTTTGGTGTTTAACAACAAAATTATTATTTGAATTCTTAGTTTCATATTATGATTTTTATATGTCAAATTTTCTTGATTATATGTCAAAATTTAGGATGTTTATTATTTTGATTACATTTTTTAGTATATAGTTGATGTTGTTTTTGTGCAATGTAGAATAAAAATAATAATAATAATATTTATCATTACCTCTATATTGTAAAAATATTTTTCTCTTCATGTATATTTTCTTTTTTTGAGCAACAACATTTGTTATTTTTACTGTAAATAACTATGCCCAAGTGTGACTTATCTTTAGTTTAATATTTGAGAAAAATAATTAATATAATATTTTATACTTTATATATGAATATTAAATTCTTTCTGTAATAATAAGTTTATTTTACGTAAATTTTAACCCAAATTGAATCTTTTAAAAATAGCAAATATGGACGCAAATATATGTCACGAGATACACTAATTTTATGTGTAGATTCCAATTAAATTATAGAGGTCAAATATTTTAATTTGAGTTAAATTTTGGTATATAATAAAGAGAAATCTTAATTCTAATAAAATTACGTACTATTTGGGCAACAATAATATTCCCGCGAGTCTAAATTAAAAATAAATTATTGTGACATTTAGGACTGAATAAGGAATTGAAATTGACCGACAAACCGTATCAATTGAGTCGCATCAACGGATTCGGCATATGTGAGAATTTTAAAAAGGTCAAAAAATCGCATATGTAGTTTAGATGCAGTTTTGGAATGTTTTCGCACCGCTCAAACTGCACCACACTTATATATTATATATTTTTTAGAAGTTATATTTTTTAAAAGTTATATAAAGGCCAGAAAATCGCATATGTGGTGGTTTGATCTTAATATTTTTTTTATAACGTGAACCCAATTTTGAGAAATATAATGATAAAAAAGAATTTGTTTTTTTATATACCAACCGCTACAGCGGCTTGGTCATAATTATTTTTTTTTGTGTCATCTGTTGTCCCACTTTGTTGTTAATATTGTTATTACTTACATGTTTATTACTAATACTAATATTAATTAAATGAGTATTAAAAAGGCAATAAATATTATAATATTATCTTTCTATCTCTCAATTTTCTTACAATGAAAGTCATTAAAAAAAACCAAGTAGCTACATCTTGTAGTCGTTGGTAACAGTGTTATTACTTTCCTTTTTTATTACTAATATTAATTGTCTTTTTATTACTAATACTAATATTAATTGCCTTTTTAGTAATATTAGTAATTGTCTTTTTATTACTATTACTAATATTAATTGTCTTTTTATTACTAATACTAATATTAATTGCCTTTTAAGTAATATTAATAATTGCCTTTTTCGTATTAATATTAGTAATTACCTTTTTAGTATTAATATTAATTGTCTTTTTAGTAATATTAGTAATTGTCTTTTTAGTAATAATATTAGTAATTGACTTTTTATTACTATTACTAATATTAATTACCTTTTTAGTAGTATTAGTAATTGTCTTTTTCATATTAATATTAGTTATTACCTTTTTAATATTAATATTAATTGCCTTTTTTGTAAGACCCCAACTTATTATTAATAAAATTTAATTTTCTCTATTTATTATTTTGAAATAGTAAGGGTTGATTTGATTAATGTGGATAGTTATGGTAAAATACGCAAATATTTCAAATAAGCAAGTGGTTATAAAATATTCATTGTTATCGGGGAATATTCGTACGACGGCGCAGCCATGTGTGGGTCCCATAACGAAAAACGATTGGATAAAGAAAACGACAAATATAAGTTGTTTAAAAATAACGGCGTAGTTGTTACTGTTAATACTGTTAAAATACTCGGTGGTTAAAACACAGTAGCACACGGTATTGCACCAATTATTGATTCTTACGTAAGAAGGCACTACTCAATAATGGTTACAGTAATTACTGTTCAGTATTTTCTTTTATTGATTCAATAATTGCTGCATTGATATTTTATATTACTGTTGTTTCAATAATTGCAATTATACAATATTTTTTATTATCGAAGCAATAATTTATATTATCTGAATAATATTATTAGATAACATTATTGGCAATGTCTAGAAAGTTCTGTCTAAGGAGATGTTTGGTCATCTAATTGCGCGCCAATAAGGAGAAATTCTTATTGGAAAGTCCCCTCTTTCTTGGGAGCTGCCTGGTTGTCAATATTGTGATTCTGTAATATTATTTGTGAATAATTAATTATTGATTCATATAATGAGAAAAATATTGATTTTATGTGGATATAGATGGAGAAAAATTTTAAATGTGATAATTGTTGAAAATTAAAATTTTATCTTTTTCTGATAAAATAATTCATTTAAATATATTATTATATTTTAATAATATAATAAAGATGATATTTTTACGATGAATGTGGGATATATGAGTATATGTGGAAGAGGAGTATTTTTTTTACCAAAAATATTTAAAGCATGTTTTATGTGTCGGTGGACGGTACCCCATTTCTTGAATGAAATTTGATTATAGCCTGTAAAATCGCCCGTTTGTGAATTTCGGTTAATTTCTGTTTGGAATTTGGAAAAACTTTCTTCTGTAAAGTTGTAGAGAATTGAATTTCCTATAAAAAAGTCGCGAGATTCGAATTTTCTGATAAAAGTGATATTTATTATGAATTATTGAAGTTTCGAACCTCCGAAATAATTGATTTTTGGAAGTTTAAAATATTTAAAATAGGAAAAACGTTTTTTTTTTAGTTAGGCAAGGTGAGTCACTCTTGGTGGCTGATGGTTTGAATCAGATTTTGTGTACGTAGGAATTTAATAAATATATATTAATATTTTATTAAATTTTTTGCTTTGGTGTTCTAAGCATTTTTCTATAAATAGGGTGCTTAGGTTAGAATTGAAAATCACACCAGAAACTGAAGTTTTCTCTCTCTATATTATCGAGCGTATTCTTGTGAGTATTTTGAGTATACTTTGAGTACTGTTGCTATACGGTGCAAGTTCAAGTCATAGCTTATATCCGGTGTTTCAACTAGAAGTACTGTCTTTCGAGGTAAGGGATATTTTTTTTAAAAAATGATATTATTTCTTTTAATATCATTATGCCGAAGTATTGATCTGAACTTTTAATCAAATTTGAAACTTTTTATGTCGGAGTTACTATTCACGTATACGGCACTATTCACGTATACGACATTATTCACGAATAGGACACTATTTATCGAAAAATAAAAATTTTTCTTTTCGTCTAAAATATCTATTGTGGATACTAGCTTTGATTGTATCCATATTTTGATCATTCTTGAATTTTACACCACTATGATTATTTTTGAGGTATTTTTAGACATGATTAAAACAAAGTACGAATCCTTAATCCTTAATCGTTGTCATTTTGTTTCACTGGATTCGTTTCTTTAAAAATATTTTTCATCATTCTCAGTCTTAAATGATGATATTATTGAATATCGTTGGCCTGTAGTGCAAAGATGAATGATTTCTGATGAATATTTTTGGCCCGTAGTGCAAAGATGAACATGTGTTTAGATGAACATGACCAACTGATGAATATCTTTGGCCTGTAGTGCAAAGATGAATATTTGATTCCAGATATATATTGATTGATGTTACAGGGATAAAAGATAGACGATGAACTTTTAAATTCATACATAGAAGATAGTAGTTTGCATTCTCTACTTAACTCTTCTAATGAATTATTATTTTCGCTGCAAATATTGATTTAAAACTTGTTGTCTATTGTATTCTATTAGATTTTTTCCCTGTTGAAGACTAATGATAATTTGTTGTATATTATCTTAGTCATAATATTCTTTACTGGGCTAGTTGAGCTCACCCTTTTTCTTTTTGTTCCATTTTTCTCCTCAGGAGGCGAGAATATAGCGAGTACGAGTCGGGGTATGGAATGAAGGTTCTAGAGAGAGTTGTTTAGTAGTCCTCACCATTTTTATAAAATAATGTACCAATAAATGTGATGAGAATTTATTTGAGTATAGATATTGTCTAGAAGATAATGTTTGTATTCAAACTCACAGTTTTACTGTTGTAATAATAAAGTTGTGTTATTTCTGTACCATGTATTGACAACTCAGAATGGGTGATGTATACCTATTTTGGGTGCGTCACACCGTACGGAGGGCATAATTGTCTTAAAGACATAGTACAAAGTACTAGTCTTGACATACTGATTTTCTACATTAGTGTACAACAGATAAGTTGATATATATAGTGTTCATTCATTTTCTATAACAAGACATAACAAGACCTTCCAGCAAGCCATTGATTATATATCTTAATCCCTCTCATTGAAGTTTGAAGCACTGATATATACTGGGAGCCTAAAAACTAATTAACTCAGGACTCATTAATCATTATACTATGGATCCTAGAATCTGGAACTGTAAGAATATACAATTTTCTATGATCAGTTCATTACTTTTAATTTGGAGTACTTGCGAGTAACAAGTGTACTCTACGCAGTGGCTTTTCGCCTTATTTACCACTTGTAGTGTCGAAAAGCCAAAAGGGGGGTGACCTTTGTATTGAATAAGCTTGCTCACAAAAATTTTCCCCGTCAAGTACTGAAGGGTCACCCTGCTTCTTATACATATATTGTGCACTTCGCGGCCGGCCCACTCAATCTCAGTTAAAGTTCCATAGTGGGTACCAAGCTGCAATAGCTTTTCGTGGCCATCGATTCTGAGCAAATGCAACCATTTAATTTATCTAGATGATTCAATGCCTTTGATATATGTATGTATGCATAATCATTACAGTCAGTGCTGAAATTCAAAGTTTTGACGGTTCATATTTGAACTTGTTACAACACTTATAAACGATAGCAGACCATTTTAAATTTATCCTGAAAAAGTTATCCAATGTTCCGTTTTGCATTTCAAAGAAACAAATGTCTGTACTGTTCCGTGCACCTTCTGCTAATTTTACATTGCAGACTTTCTGTTCTAATTTCTTTAAAGCTTAAGATTAATCACCAAGTGAAGTTTTTGTCGTGAATCTTGTGAGGTTCCATAAGAATTAACCAACACTTTGCCTGGAGTGGCGTACATACAGATCGCTGATTTTCAACTTAATTAGTAGTGTATTTGATGCTATAATACATAATATAAATGGTGAAAAACAAATTAGATGAGATACAACGGTTCATACATGTATTATTACTCTATTAGATATAAGCTCCCTGGATTCAGAGTTCACTCATACTTGCACACATTATTAAGTCTAGTGTTATCTTCGATAAGCCATGGCCTAATTCGTGTTACATATTCATGGAACCAGAAAATTTCACAATTTAAGATCAAAATCTGGAAAATAATTGATGCCCATTATAGTGTGCTGACACAACTAATCACCAGAAAACTTTGAACAAGATGCAGGGAATTTGACTATTTGAGTTGAAGAAATACGGATTAATAATTCTTTCCAATCATCTTTATAAAGGCTAAAAACATGATAATTAGGACCATTTAGAGAATAGTAGTTAGAAATCTGTATAACTTGTGAATTTTTTTCCTAGTAATCACTTGTCAGTAGCTGCCACGAATTCCTCTCTCTCTCTCTCTATTCCTTTCAACTTTGCAAGAAAAAAGAAAATCACACATCAGAAACAGAAAAGGTAAACACAAAAAATGATTTCAAATTAATTTCACGTATCCTCTGTAAAGTAGAAGCATTACATCAATGTATGCATGTCCTGTGACAATCCCAGTGCCATAATTCAATATACGGCCTGGCCTCATAAGAACAATTTATTACAGTTTGAGCTGAAATAATAAATGTATAAAAGAACTGCAAAACTATCTGAAATTCTTTCTCAATGACTTGGAAGTTGTATTTTGAATCGAATCAACTGCCTTTCTCTTTTGAAGATTCGATGATGAAGCTGAGACAGCAAGATCAGATGGAAGCTGGAATTGGGTAAATGCTGGTGGGGTTCGAGTGTTGAAGAGGTGGGTTATATCCCTAAGAGGCTTCCTCAATTTTCTCTTGGTGGAAGATAATTGGACACTTGGGTTGTTTTGAATACTGGTAACATAAGAAGAGAATAGTGGTGGGATGTTCTCTTTGTTATCATTGTGTTTACAAAGAGCGACACCCTCCATTGCTTAATTTGTTTGATGCTCTCTGTAATTAACTGCACACAGAGAAAGAGTAAGATGGTTGGTGATTATAATGGAGTTACTAGACACATATATTTGTAGGCGGTGGGTAATGGGTTTGTGTTTTGTTTTTGGAGGGATGAAATTGAATTTTTTCTTCTTTATTTTTCATTCTCTCCCTCTTTCAAATTTTGTTCCAAATCTCAAATTAAAATTTGAAAGTTGTTACTAAAAGGCTAAGATTCGAGGGGGAGGGATGAATGAGTAGATTTTCATGCCATTTTTTTGACTTTGAACTTTGGTTTCGTTTATGGGATTTTAATGTAGTTTACTTTTGAGGAAATATAGAGAAGAGGGAGACTTGAAATTTTAAAGGGTCCCAAAAAAACTTTCAAATTGGCGGTGGTCAATGAAATGAAATCGCGGTTCGCGGGGAGGATTGGGATTTGAGGCATTGTTATAGACCGCCAACCGCCGATTTGGGGTGCGCTGCCGCGCTCCCTCCCTAGTCCGGAGGTTCCCATATATACCCATTAAAGATTTACTTCTTCAATTAAATAATTAAATTATATTTTTCAGCATAATATCAGTATCAGTATTAAAATATGAATAATGCTAGATACACAAACTATTTTACAAACATTTTACAAACTACTGATGTAGCATACTTCACATCAGCAGTTTGTGTGGGACCGAAGACTACATTAAACAATTTGTTGATCAATAGGCTGACGTGGAGTATGCCACATCAACAGTTTATAAAATATTTGTAAAATAATTTGTGTCTCTAGCACCACTCTTAAAATATAAGATTATTTGTAACGTCCCAAAATAGGTTCACACAATCCATTATAAGTATTTAAATACATGGTACAAAATTTAAATACAAACTTCATATAAACAAATATTAATTGTCGTATAAAATACGACAAAATGTAAGATGTGAGTTTCAATATAAATATTGTCTCGTACACAATGTCCAAATTCAAATAAAATCTTTATTACAATTATTGTCACACTATTTTACAAAATAGTAATTACTGCTTAAATAACCATATTGGACCATTACTCCATTCCCCGACTAGTCCCAGCTATATTCTCACATCTTCAAAAGAACAATGGAACCAAAAGAAAATGAGTGAGCTCAACTAACCCAGTAAATAATATAATGACTAAGATAATGTAGAACAAATCATCCTTAGTCCTCAACAAGGAAAAATCTGATATAATACAATAGACAACAAGTTTTAGATCAACAACTGCAGCGGAAATAACAATCCATTAGAAGAGTCAAGTAGAGCATGATGTCTACTATCTTCTATGATTTAAAAGTTCATCATCGAGATTTTATTCTTGTAATACCAATCAATAAATGTTTCAAATCAACAAATTATCCATGCACTACTGGCCAATAATATTCGCTTGTATCACCAGTAGTCATAATCATGTCAAACAACTGTCCATCTAGGGGTGTAAGTCGAGCCAAGTAGTTCGATACTCGACTCGAGATCGGCTCGAAAATACAATCCAAAGCTCGAATTCGAAATTGATCCGAGTCGAATCTGATCCATACTCATTTTCTGTTTAATGATACACGAGTCGAATTCGAGCATACCAGTGTTCGCTCATATTAGGGTTCGAGTATTTCATTTTTTTTCGAACCATACTCGATACCCGCTCGATGGATCATATTCGAATATTGGTCTGATCCATGCTAGTAAGCTAAATATGTGATATTTGTATCAATCTTTATAATTTATAAAATATAATATGAAATTATATAAATTTGTACTTGAATAAATCTATTAATTGAATGTCAATTTATATTACATTCCTTATAATTTCAATACATAAATAAAAGTGAAAAAGTTTTATATATAAATATTAGTTAAGTAACCAATTTAGTATGTAGTGGTTCAGTTTTAAGTGAAATGATTCATATACGAAACTCAATTTGAAAGTCTCCTGAGTAACTCCATTTGTAAATGAGTCGAGTACTTACGAGCCGAGTAGGTCCGAGTAACGATCCGAGTCGAATCTGACGCAAAAATATAAATTCCTAATCGAATCCGAGTTGAATTCGAGCTCAATTTTTTTGAGTCGAGTCAAATCTGAGCATGAAAGTGTTCGCTGAGATTCGACTCGTTTACACCCCTATGTCCATCTATACACTACGGGCCAAAGAGGACTTTCACCACAAACTTTTGTCTGTAATATTACAGGACATGATTATACCAATACTTAATTATTGGCCATAATCATACCAATCAACAGTTCATTTTTGTACTACGGGCCAAAAATGACTTCCAGTACAATATAAGCATAAGGATGATGACAATGATATAAAGAATTAATCAAGTGAGATCAAGAATAAATATTAGAAATTTATAATTCAATTTATCCAGAGTTTAAGAATGTCTAAATTATCAACATGATAACTAATTGTGAAGTAAAATTCAAGAATGATATTTATGTATCGAAAATAATTTGGATAGAAAAGAAAATTGAATTATGTTGTGAACAATACTCATGAATAGTATCATATAAATAGTACCCATGAATAATGCCCCGACATGAAATGATTAAAATTTAAGATGAATTACATATTCTATTATATTTTTAAAAATAATTACAACAATAGTGCACTCATAAAATCTTTACACAACTAATACACTTCCATATTTATTTACAATATTAGTGCTATTATCCATTTCTTAATTTAGAAAATTAGTATTCAATTAGAATTTCTTAATTTAGGGATTAGTTATACCCATGACTTCTTCTCTCTCTCCTCATCTATAACAACTGCAGTGGGGTGGCGGTGGATATGAATACTGAATGATGGCATAAATATCATATGTTTAAGGGGGGAAACTGAGTGGGGTTCCAAAATTGATCGAGGGTTATCCAGATACTCGTTCAATTGTTTATTCTGAACTGTCATCTTCAACGAAGGTCCGGTGTTCTAGTCAAGTTAGTTTTCGTCATGGAAATGGTGGGAACCTACCACAAAACGAATTTCTTGGAATGCTCTCAACTGTTCTAGATAAAAAAGATGGGCGCTGTAGTTCAGTGCATGTTGCTGAAAATAATTCTCATGCCAAACAGGAGCTTCATACATCTTCCTCCTCTAATCTCGAGGAAATGAACAATGTGGAAAGAAGAAGTATTGATAACAAGGCAACAAAAGATATATGTATATATTTATGAGTCAACCAATTGTATATCTCCAGTAGCTTCTCAAAATGAAGAGTCAAAATGGAGGTGGATATGAAGATTCAGGCGGTGATGGCAGTGGATATGAATACTGGATGATGGTAACCAAACCTTTATACCAAAGTAACCAAACTGTCATATCAAAGTAACCAATCAACCTCCACACTTTAAATTTTTTCTTAGTACAGTTGGTTACCAAACTTTCAGATCAAGGTAAGCAAACCTTCGTACCAATGTAACAAAACCTGCATACCAAAGTAACTAATTTACATCCACACCTGCAGTTTTTTCATAGTGCAATTGGTAGCCAAACATTTAGACCATGGTAACCAATTTAATTTATTAAGTTACCAATTTCGTTTGAATGTGATGCAGTTGGTAGCCAACCATTCATACAAAGGTAACCATTTTATTATTTATGAGTAACAAAATAGTTATAAAAAAAATTCAGAACATTAAAAGTTACATCTATATATTTTAAAACTTTTTTGTAGGGCGAATCTTCTTCTTATTTTCATTGGCGTTTTGGACAACGAAAATTCACGGCGGTATAACGGCGAAGTATGTGAGATGTAGCGGCGGAGTATGTGAGGTGTACCGGTGGTGCATTGTTTATCTTTCTCAACCATATAAATGCATAGTTACATAAAAAGTACGTCAACCACTTTTTTTTATTAAGTCAAAACTTTAGAAAATAATGTCAATTATATTTTTGTTGAAGATAGAGCGTAAATATCACTTCTTAAAAAATATTAAAATATATAATCAACGAGTACGAACGTTCTAATAAATTTTCTCAACTCTTTTTTTTTTAATCTCAATTTTTATAATAAATTCCAAATATATCAACATAAGTAGTATGTAGTGAGCTAATGGGACAAGCAAGAGTAGGTAAGTAATAAGGGTACTTTACATAAGTATATAATATATAAAAATTAATTACAAGAAAAGTGAATCAACCAAATAATTACAAAAAGAATGTAATTATTACAAAAATAATATAATTTACATTAATAAGGAAACCTAAAATCAAGGACAAATAACTGTCATAATTAATAATTCAAATTCAAATATTTGGATCTAATAACAAAATTAAATTCAAATTCAAAATAATAATTCAAATTTAAATACTCAAATTCAAATCTTCATCTCCCTCACATACACTTTGAAATAATAGTCCGCCGCTACATCTCACATACTCCACCGCTACACCGCCGCGAATCTCCGTTGTCCAAAACTAAGAAGAAGATTCGCTCTATAAAAAGTTTAAAAATAAATAAATGTAACTATTAATGTTCTGAAATTTTTTTTATAACTATTTTGTTACTCATAAATAATAAAATGGTTACCTTTGTATAAATGATTGGCTACCAACTCCATCACATTCAAACGAAATTGGTAACTTAATAAAACTGAATTGGTAACCAAACTTTTATACCAAAGTAACCAAACTTTTATACCGAGATAACTAATTTATCTTCACACTTGTAGTATGAATTAGTTACCTTCGTCTGAAAGTTTGGCAACCAACTGCTTGAAGGTTTGACTACCAACTGTATTACATGCAAAACAATTTGGAAACTGAATAAAATAATATTGGTTACCTTGGTATGAAGGTTTGACTACTAACTATATTACATGCAAAATAATTTGGAAATTGAATAAAACAGAATTGGTTACCAGCCCTCTCCTTTCCGCACGATTTACAGAGATCGCTTTATTTCCAGCCGATCTTCTTCCAATTTATCAAGTAGTCCGCCCACCCAGAATATTTATATAATAAATACGAAAGCCCTAATTTATATACAGAGAGAAAGTGTGGTGGCGGAAAGTCGCAATTGAGGGCGACATGATCACTGTGGAGAGAGAAAGTATTTGAGTGAGGGATAGCTTATAGATAGATAGATAGGGTTTTGCTTTGAATCGGAAACACTGCAGACAAAGTTGGCAGATTCCAGGTGTACGACTAATTAATATATATATATATATATATATATATATATATATATATAAAATACGTTGAATTGAATGAAGAAGAAGGGGACTAACTGCAGTTGTTATAGATGAGGAGAGAAAAAAAAATTATGGGTATAACTAATTCATAAATTAAGGAATTTTAATTGAATACTGATTCCTTAAATTAAGGAATTCAAATTACACAAATATTGTAAATTAAGTGGGAAGTGTATTAGTTGTGTAAAAATTTTATGAGTAGACTATTGTTGTAATTATTTTTAAAAATGTAATAGAATATGTAAATCACCCAAGTAATTATTCTTCTTAATTAACCGGGCCCATAATTGTTCACATTTTCTTACTTGCCATCGACCCCTAAATTATTTTAACCGAATGGATTCCATATAATATGAATATAATGATGACACAATAATAAATTACATATAGTATTCTTTTTCTTTGGTCACTTGAAAAATCATGTACCCACACGAAATTTAGGACTGTACGCAAGCATTTTATGGATATCAAAACTTTAATATTATAAGACTTCTAATAATTAGTCCTTTTATATTAAAAATATTGTATTTTTTATATATTATTGAAACAAATCCGGTCAAATTTCGAGTTCGGAATAAATTTCAAGTCCAAACATGCTCACCCAAGAACGGATCAAATTTATCCAAATATCCAATAGGTATCTTTCTTAGATCATCTTAGCCTACCACACCCAAAAGGTCATGATTGAAAGTACTATTGGTAGTAGCTTAATTTTTAATATACAATTTTTTTAATATATAATTTTTGATGTGGGACCCAGCTGTTACAATTATACTAATCTAGGAATTAACTATATCTATAACTATTTATAACAAGACATAGAGGTAATCTCAAGTTAACGATAATAATATTCCAATTTGAGTTTGACCATAAATTTAATTACGTAAAAATTAATTGAGTTATTTCCGTTCGTACGAGTTATATACTCTTCAATTTAGATGTAAAATGAACAGTTGTTATCCTTCATAATAAAGATTTTCATATTCTCATTTATTGTCTTGGATCTATGTATTTATTTATGATTAAAATTATAGGCGCATGAATGTGTATATCTGACATCTTTTCATGCTACCTATCTATACAAGTTGTAAGAAGCAATTTGGGTTTGACTATAAGTTCAATTAATTAAAATATGGTGAGTTAATTTCGTTCGTACGAGTTACGACTTATACTCTCCAATTTGGATTATAAAACTGAAGGGTTGTGAACCACTTTTATATTCAAAATTGAAGACATTTATATTCTTATTTATTGTCTTGGATCTATGTATTTATTTATGATTGAAATTCTAATTGCATGAATGATATTATATGCAATGTTTTCATGCCAACATAAAAACAACGATGGTTTTAATTTTTAGTTCTAAAATTCAGCAACAATCTTTTCTCCTCTATATATGTCTCTCCTTGATCTCTAATATTTATATGTACAAGAGAATTAATATTTGGTGGGAATTGTATGTCCATTGATATGCAAAATCAACATTGATCAGTCGTAAAGAACAACCAATCTAATAGAAGAGTAATTGGAGTATTAGTTTATCTAGAGAAAAAACAATCTAATAGAAGAGTAGTTGGTGTGATTGAGAGAATTGTTGTAGTACTATTTAAGACACTTTGCCTTCTCGTTTTGCAAACATCTTCTTCAAGAGAGGTAGTGGTGCAACTGCAATATATATATATATATATATATATATATATATATATATGGGGAGCGATCCATAACATCTATATGCTATGGGATAAAAAGTGGCATATAGGCCCTAATCCGTCCGTTTTATTGATAAAAGGCTGCGATTTGAAGTTCCAACTACCCGTCCGCTAGTATTATTAGCGGATGTAATTAGTAAAAATTCCGGACCCTTATGTCCCTCGTGAGTGAAATTTTTCAGCCAAAAGATCATGGTCCGCTAGTATTACTAGCGGATAGAAATCAGTAAGTCATATAGTCTGCTAGTAATACTATTACTAGCGGATATACTAGCGGATAGAAGACAGTGCTACTTGATACCAGATCCTGCAAACTTGCCAAAACATTCTACAAAGTTATCCACCTGAAAACAGCCACAAAATCCCTCTCAAACAATGGATTTTGCTTGCTCATTCCGCAAGAAAAACTCAAAAATGGTGACCCAAAAAATGGATTTTGCAAAGAAGATAAAGATAAGGCCAAATCCAGAAATAGAGCATCCATGGAAGCCTTTATAGCCAAGCTTTTTGCTACCATTTCTACAATCAAAGCTTCTTATGCTCAATTACAAATGGCCCAATTTCCTAGTTATAATAGTAAGGCCATACAATCTGCAGACCAGGCGGTTGTAGACGAGTTAAGAGCACTTTATGAGCTAAAACAGAACTTCATGAAAAAACAAATTGATTCTTCACCTGCCCATGTGACTCTTTTGCTCACTGAAATTCAAGAGCAACAGAGTCTGCTGAGCCTGTGGCTTCAGTATGGACAAGGCTGCATGAATCGTTTGAAGTACTCAGCCCATCCATGAACTTGTTTGTTTTTTTCACTTCCAATTCGCCATCAAGAAATCTATAAGTTTTTTAAATTGTCAGTACTTTGTCCAACTTCATCTTAGAAATAGCTGATAAACATATGCAGGAAAAAGAAGAGAAGATAAGATTGGTGTCAAAAATGTAAACTGTTTGCTTTTTGCCTTATATTATATACATATGACCTCTACCATTTTATCCATCCGCTAGTATTACTAGCGGACCATGTTGTTTCTGACATAGTTGGATATATTCGCAGTGACTAATTTCACTCACGAGTGTCTTAATTGTCCAGAATTTTTACTAATTATGTCCGCTAGTATTACTAGCGGACGGGGAGTTCCACCTTCTAAATCGCAGCCTTTCATCAATAAAACGGACGGATTAGAGCTTATATGCCACTTTTTATCTCATAGCATATAGATGCTATGGATCGCTCTCCTATATATATATATGCACTAGATCTAGCTAAGAGGTAAATAAATAATATTATATTTATTTTAGAATAATTGATAATTATTGAGTTTTTGAAACATGGTGGATGAAATTGATAGTTAAATTATATATTCTGAATTGTTAAAAAATGAATTTTATCATTGTACTAACTATTTTATAAATTTGCTTGTTGAAAAAGAATTGATAATTAACTTCTTTTTACACAGTAAGATTCGCTTAAATCACACTTGAACATAAATTAAAATTTAATTCCAGCGTTAATTAAAAATATTAGACTCTAATTTAGGATATTGTATCATTATGGTTTAAAAAAAAGAGATATACAATATCATTATGTTTGTTCAAGATAAGTCAAAGTTGGGACAAGGACATTCTTCTCTCTTCTCTCTTCCCTATTATAAAATAAATTCTTCTTAGGTTGTGTTTGATAAATTTGGAAATTAAGATCTGAATGATTATGGTATCTTAATAAATTAGATATATATATGGGGCTCCATCCACAGCAACCGGTTGTTGGGGAGCAACCCATTTTTGACCAGCCGGTATAGCTTGTATATGGGGCTCCATCCACAGCAACCGGTTGTTGGGAGCAACCCATTTTTGGCCAGCCGTAACAGCTTGTACCAGCCTTAGAATTTTTTTTATATAAGCCGTAACAAGCTGTACCGGCTGGCCAAAAAGGGTTGCTCCCCAACAACCGGTTGCTGTAGATGGAGACCCTATATATAGTCCGGATCAGGTCCGGACTCCCGGATTTTAACAAAATTCGGACTTTTTTTTTGTTTTTTTAAAACAACTAAAAAAATATGGAACTTGAATTTTTACATAATACAGTGTTTTGGGTGTGATTTGGATACGTATAACAAAATATGTCTGTACTGTCTGGGCAGACTGTACATACATTGGTTGGTGTAGATATTAAAAACACACCCAAAATACTGTATTTCGGTCATACAACCGTCGTCTATACTTTTAGCGACGCTGTAGGTTGTCCGTCATTAAAAGTATAGACGACGGTTGTATGACCGAAATCGTCGCCTAAAGGGGGGTGAGCTCGGGTGAGTAAGATAAGGGGTATGCACTTGATCTTTGCTCTCTCTCTCTCTCTCTATATATATATATATATATATATATTATTTTCATATCTTACGGCAGAAACAACATCTGATAACTAACATATTAGCCTACTTGTCACAATATATAGTCATATTATTGTACTTGTGAATTTATGTGTACATGAACCTATGCCAAACCTATGGATGGAAGAATATTCACTTAAAACTTTAGCTTATAGGAAACTATTCAGCTTTAAGACTATATATATATATATATATATATATATATATATATATAGGGAGCTCTTTCATAGTAATCGGTTGCTGTGAGTACTGTACAACACCCTCTTTTTGTACCGTTGATAAACTTATTGGAAGGCTGAGATGAAACATAAATATACCCAGCCGGCACAACTTGTACCGACTTTTATTTTAATATGAGGACCCCACATAGTCAACATGTTGTCAGTTTTATTTTTAAGCATTTCTTCATTAATAATCATGAATCAGCACATTACGTAAACTTAAAAAAATATAAAATACTCCCAGCCGCTACAAGCTCTTACGGCTGTTAAAAAAAAATCCAACCGAGACAAGCTCTTACGTCTGTTAAAAAAAAATTCAACCGGGACAAGCTCTTCCGGCTTGGATATATCCACGTTTGGCTGAGTGTTGCTATTCGATAAAATTGAATAAAAAATTCAGAGATAATGAAACTAAAAATAAACTAAATAGAGTAAAAGATTTAAATGAATGTTGAACAAAAGTGTTTGATAAAATATCTGTCTAAAATAACCAAATAAGTATATTTCCTATATTAACCCTCTAATTTTTTTGAACATGTTTTTTTTATAATTTATTTTGAATAGTTATTAACATAATAATTTGGGTTATTCAAAATGCATTTTTATTTTGATTAATTTCTTAATATATGTATAAGTAATCATCATTAAAATCTTCAAAGTATTAAAATTAAATTCTAAATTAATCTGGATGTTTTTATTTAAATGAGATTGAGATACTTGTAATTTTTGTATATCTATATATTTTTAAAAGTATTTAATTTGGAAATCCAAAAACATGATTGGATATTTAATAGCAACAAAATAGCAAGGATATATCCAAGCCGGAAGAACTGGTCCCGGTTGGATTTTTTTTTTTACAGCCGTACGAGCTTGTCCCGGCTGAATTTTTTTTTAACAGCCGTAAGAGCTTGTAGTGGTACATTTTTTTTTATTTTTTTTTTATTTTTTTCGGCCGGTACAGGTTCATACGGCTGGTACATTTTTTTTAATTTTTTTTTATTTTTCCCGCCCGGTACAGGGTCATACGGCTGGTATTAAAAAATTGAAGAAAAAAAACGGCCGGTATAGCTTGTCACGGCTTGTATTAAAAAAATAAAAAATTTATTTTATTCAAGCAACTCGTTGCTAAACAGACTCGAACTCGCAACCTTAAACTCCAAACACACGTCATATGACCACCCGAGCACCACGGGCCTAGCTGTTAATTTCAGCCAAGGATATGTCTTTATATTAAAATTTCACCATACCCCAAAATCTATATTCTTGCATTATTATTATATTACGATTTATTATTATTAACAAGTTTATATAATACATATGGGGGTTTAATATTTAGAAATAAGTTAATATCTATATTTATTAAGCAAAGATTATTAGTAATGATTTTATATATTAAGCAATGATTTTATTATTAAGAAATGATTTTATACATTTAATACATTTTTTATATATTTTATACATTTGATACATTTTTTGATATATTTTTGATACATTTTTGATAATCGATACATTTTTGATACATTTTTGATAATTGATATATTTTTGATACATTTGATACATTTTTGATACATTTGATACATTTTTGATATATTTGATACATTTTTGATATATATATATATGTATATATAGAGCAAAGATCAAGTGCATACCCTTTATCTTACTCATCCGTGTTCACCCCCCTTTAGCGACGGACTCGGTGACGATTTCAGTCATACAACCATCGTCTATACTTTTAGCGACGGACAACATATATCGTCGCTAAAAGTATAGACGACGGTTGTATGACCAAACCGTCGCCGGATCCGTCGCTAAGGGGGTGAGCACGGGTGAATAAGATAAGGGTTATGCACTTGATCCGGACCGATATATATGTATATATACAATGAGAATTAGTTATAAAAAATCGTATATTTTTAATATTTTCTTTCAATATGGATTATTTTATGATTAATTATTTAAGATAAAAATGCAAGGGTTCATTCATCAATCAAAATGAAAAAATTGGTAACATAATAAACTTGGCCGGCCGGCCGGAGAAAAATAACATAAATGAAAAAGAACTTGTGCAAACAATAATAGATGGATTCTCTAAAGTCTTACCCACTATAAATTGATGATGAAGCTAGGAAAGTGAGATGCTTATAATTCACAAGTACAAAACACAACCTATTTGAATCTTATTTATTTTTACTTAATTAATAAGCATTTTTTCCAATAGCTAACATTAAATATTTTTACTTATTTCTTTTCTGCTGTCAACAAATTTTTTTTAGAGTATTTCATTTGAAAGGGGGAGAATCTTAATTCTAAATATTCATGGTCTCACCCTTTTGTTGAGGGGCTCATAAAAGCACACCTGGGGGTGGGGGTAGCTACTGTTGGAAATGATATTTGAATGAGAAAATTGACTCGGGTCAGATCGTGGACTCGGGTCGGGTCGTGGTCGTGACGGGTGGGTTCGTGATATATATTTTTTATCATCACAAAACTACGTCGTTTTGACGACGGTTACATACAAACTTTTTCTATAAATAAATGGTATGGGGAAAGCATTTGAAAGATAAAAATTTCCCTACAAAATTTTCCTTCCATTTTCTGAAATTCCCGTCCCGTTCCTTCCTTTATTCCCGTTCTGCAGTATTGAATCCCGTTTTCTGCAGAGTCTTCCGTTTTCTGCAGAGTCCCGTTCCCGTTTTCTGCAATCCCGTTCTGTGTTCTGCAAAATTCCGTTTCTGCAGATTCCGTTCCTTCCCACCGTTCTGCAGTGTTTTCCCGTTCTGCTAATAATTTTCCATTTCCTGTTTTGAGTAAGTATATTTATGCATTACATATTACATGCATCATTATTATTGCCAGTAAAAGTTCGAGTACATAACATAGAATTTGCGTTCGATGAATTATTAATTTTGTAATGCTACTAATTAAGAATTGAAATCCGTTTTATCTTGGGAAGCAATTATTCAATTAACCCTTAGCATCTGTGGGGGAATAAATTTGCTTTAAGGAGACTTTGTGAATTCAAAAGACTCGGATTTATTGATTAATATTTTCTGTGTTATATATATATATATATATATATAAAATTATGTTTTGTTTTATCATATTTATATATATTAAATAATACTATATATTAAAGATAACAGCTACACAAATCGATCGAGTGCTTTTCTGCAACCGTAAATAAAATTAATGTGGTTGAACACGAGACATATATGTTGGCGATTTCAATTTCTTTCAGGAAAGAAAAATCTAAGAATAAGATTGTTGTTGTGACTTAATAGCAGTTGATTACTACACTACACTAATTTTAAGATCCAAATGCCAAATAGTCTCAAATTGTGTGTCATAAGGAAAGTAGTAGTGATATTTTCAACACCATGCATGTATATATGCAATGTGAGCTTTATACTTAATTAAAGTACTGTTGTTTACTCTCCATCCAGACGAAACGGCCACCAAAAGTATAAATCATGTTTGCAATTGTTTGGAACCTTCCTATTTCAAAAGCTAAGTATGCGTCCATATCATGCAGCAATATATAACTGAATGGCGGTGACCCTTCAGTACTTCACAGGGGAAATTGCGAGGGAATTAAAGCTCCATCACCTTTTGGGCTATTCGACACCGGAAGTGGTAAAGATGGCTGAAAGCTGCAGAGTAGATATACACTTGTAGATGAGAACTAAATACTATATTCTTAACAGACTCGAGGGTTCTAGATAGGTACGTATAAGAGTTCTAGGTTTATAAATCTACTTAATGAGTTGGACAGCTCATTTGCAATTATATATATATTGCCTAAATTTTCATTTCTTATGACAGCAAATAATGTCTGTGTGTAGAGCTTATGTTAGTTATTGGCTGCCAAACATAATCGAACGTTGAAGAAAACTGCACTATATGGTCATACGTACGTACGTACGTATTCTTACCTTTTTCTTCTAATAGAAAAATAAGAAGAAAAAAACTCGATAAGAAGAGCATGGACTATATATTATAACTTATTAATCGATGCCCTTTCATCATATACTACACAACTAACAGTTTCAATCCTTCAGAGAGGCTAATTAATGGCTAGAATGTTCTGGGTGTTTCTGAGTTTAGTTATGCTTTCAGTACCAATGTGGTCAGAACCTCGGCCTCTTAATCCCTTTCACCAGAGGAAGAACCTAACTGAACCTTTCCGAGCTTTGTTCGAGCAACAGAAAGTACTAAAGGGAGGGTATGGAAGAGATGGCAGCATAGGAAGCTTTTACCAACCTATGCGGCTTAGCCCTGGAGGACCTGACCCGATGCATCACTAAGGTTTGATATTAACTATGTTTAGGCAGTGCATGCTGCTTAATTAGAGAGTGATGATACCTAAGGAACAAGAGAGGTTTGAGAACTAGTTGACAACTTTACTATATATATATATTATGCATGTAATGTAAACTATGAGTTTGCTAGCTATAATTTGAACGAACATGTATATTTCTACAGTCTGCCATGGTTCAATGGTCCCTTTAGACAATTGGGGGGGCGTCCGGTGGTCTTAATGACCGGTACGTCCGGTGCTCCCTTTTTTTTTTTCTTTTTTTTTGTTTTTTTTTTCTACAATTATGAGAAAAAAAAAATAAAAAATAATAGAGCAAGTTTGAACAAAAAACTGTAAAAGGAAGTACGTTTTTTATTGAAAAAACACTGTAAATTTTACAGTGTTACGTACTTCCTTTTACAGTTTTTTGTTCAAACTTGCTCTATTATTTTTTATTTTTTTTTTCTCATAATTGTAGAAAAAAAAACAAAAAAAAACAAAAAAAAAAAATTAACAAAGGTACCGGACGGTACCGGTCATTAAGGACATCGGACCGCCCCCCAACCCCCCTTTAGATTCTATCATACAATATATTTCTGCTCAATCTTTCTGGAGCCAACGTAAATGAATTACAAAAATCAGAGCCGCTCGGGTTTTCTAAAGCACAGGGCAAATTTTTTCAACCGTGCCCCTTTATACAAATTAAATAAATAAATAAATTATCAACTAATTATTTTTATTAAAATTATAAGAATTTACAAAAGATAAGGAAGAACACTTTAAAATGTCATCAAAGCAAATAATCATCATATGCATGTACCTACAAAATAAAAATATCAATAAAATCGGTAAAACTAATGAAATATTTACTGTAGTTGGCAAGTTTTACTGATTACACAATTGAACTTTTAATTTTTCAAATTACCCCACTAAACTAATTAATGTTTTGAAATTTGGTTATTCCGTTAAAAAAAATAAACGGACGTTAATTTTTTATTTACAAAACTAATGAATTACCCATTGTATTTGGCACGTTTTACTGATTACAACATTGAACTTTTACTTTTTCAGATTACCCCATTAAACTAATTAAAAAATGATTATTTTAAATATTTTTAAAAATAATTATTATTTTCAGTAAAAAAATATTAGAAACTTTAATTTTTTTCCATAAAATGAGTAAAGTTTAATAAAATATAGATTTAAAAAAATTAAAGTTTTATGAAATTTAAAAAAAAAAACTTTTTTTTCTTTTGAAAATAAAGTTTATTTTTTTGAATCTATATTTTATAAAAATTTTACTCATTTTTTTAAAATATGAAGATTTTTCCAATTTTTTCTTAAAAATAATATTTATTTATAAAAATTATTAATTTCATTTTTTTAAAAATTGAATCAGTTTTTTTATTTATCTTTTACTATTTTTTATTTTAATTCTTATTTTTAGTTTTTTTTAAAAAAATCTAATATTAAGAATAGGCCATTCTGTTAAAAAATTAAGTAGACATTAATTTAATTTAAAAATTAACTCAACTACAGTGAGTAATTCATTAGTTTTGTAGATAAAAAATTAACGTTCGTTTATTTTTTTTTAACGGAATGACCCAATTTCAAAATAATAATTAGTTTAGTAGTATAATTTAAAAAATTAAAAGTTCAATGGTGTAATCAGTAAAACCTACCAACTACAGTGAGTATAAAGAATAAAGGAAGCAGTTAGCATTTATTTTTGAATAAGTTGGTCAATTGATTAATAAAGTGTTGACACGCAGGCGAGATTCTATGTGTGTCAGTATTTTATTGGCTAATTGACCAATTTACCAACAAATAAACTTCATGCTAACCGAATTCAAGAGTAAATGATGTTTAAAACTGTTTAAGCATATGGCCAAGTTAAACCAAGAGTACTTATGAAGTGTTTATAGATAAAAATATCGCATGATGCAATAAAATCATGAAAAAGTCTAGCGGGACAGCTTTTTGGGACCAAAAAATTGGACCGCACCATTTTTTTTTTTTGAATCCCAAAAAAATTATAATATTTATTTTAACTTAAATTTTTACAGAATTCAATTATTTAGGTGTAATTTGAATACAGGTAAAAATAAAGTTGTACAAACTGTACAACCATATTTTTATGTATCCAAATTACACCTAAATCAATAAATTCTATAAAAATTTGAGTTCAAATAGATATTATAAATTTTTTGGGAGTCAAAAGAAAAACAAAAAAATTGGACCGGTCCAATTTTCCTATCCCAAAAAACTGTCCATGTAGAAAGACTAAAATCATAGGAAAAGCCGTATGGTTCTTGGCCCAACAGTAACTTTTGCCTTATAGTTGCCATGAGGTCAAGGGTTCGATTCTTTCAATTCTTGGTGTGTGGGGTGTATGTGGAAATTAGCAAAAAAAAAATCATAATAGGAAAGTGATCACACAAACTTAAAATATATTGGATATTGTTTGACTTGCAACCATATCCATTAACTCTGGATATATGATGCCATGATTTTACGTCAATATATAACTGAAGACATTTCAGACAAAACTGACCAACCAAGCCAATAAATTTACTTACCACCCCTAGTGATGATCCACAGATCAAAGAGACGAGAACGAAACAGGATAAATGAACATAACAGATTATCAAAATTCACAAGCATGAAAGACATGAACAAAAGAAGACGATTCAACTAAGATAATATACCTGAATACATTATTATTTAAAATGAACAAACATAAATCTGGCACCACAGAATTTTTGTCAATAAACATTTCCTATCAGAATTTCTGCATGTGTTGAACAAACTGAGTAATGGAGACATGCACCCAGTTTCTTCAAAAATGCTTGTTCTACTCTTTTCAGTTTCTGGTTGTTGAGCATTCTTTCAGGAGGAAGTTCTAACGAGTACAAGCCTGAAAAGTATAACCCAGAATCAATGATGAAGAGGTACCAAAATTGGCTGGCACAATACATAACCGAAATTGTTCAAGTAGAGATGAATGGGAATTACGGTTTGGGATTTATCAATCCAATGTTCAGTTCATTGACTACATCAATGCTCAGAAGCTTTCATTCAAACTGGTTGACAACAAATTTGTAGACATGACAAATGAGGAGTTCTCAAATCTATATACTTGGGTTATCAAAATTTCTGGGAGATCAACTAAGGGGATGAATTTCACTTTTAAAAAAAACTATGGAGGCTTTGCCAGTCAGAGTGGATTGGAGAAGGAAAGGAGAATTGACTCCAATCAAAGATCAAGGCGAATGTGGTACGTACCAAAATATCATCATCTCTAAGTTTCCATTGTATAAAGAAGAATTATTAGTACCTGCCTCGTATCTTGTCCTTCATATAGATATTTGCATATTATTTTATGAAAATTCATTCATAAGAGCCACGATTCATAAGTATATAGTATAAATTTTGCTAGTCAAGGGATCAAACTCTTTGTAAAGAAAATCCAAAAGAGACCAATAGTGAAATTTCGTGTGGTCTGAGAAGCATTACTCGATTAACTGACATTCAAAGTTTAGAGACACCCACCAGGTAGTAATATTCTTAAATGTTTTTTTCCGTTACTTACATGAGTCAAAAAATCAAGGTGATGAACTGCCCATTAACTTATCCAGCAATATTCTTTGGATACTGCTTTTGCTTATGCTCCCCAGTTAAGATTTTTACAACACTTCTTAATATCAAATGCTACATATCTTTCACTACAGGAAGCTGTTGGGCATTCTCCACAGTAGCAGCAGTGGAAGGTATCAAACGTATCAAAACCCGCAAATTGGTGTCTCAGTCGGAAAAAAGAGCTTGTGGACTGCGATGTCAAACGAGGTAACCAAGGCTGCAGTGGTGGATTCATGGAAAAAGCGTTTCAGTATATCAAAAATATAGGTGGTCTCACAACAGAAAGAGATTATCCTTATGGAGGAAGTAATGGTAAATGTAAAAAAGCCAAAAGTAAACACCATACAGCAACGATAAGTGGGTACAAATTAAAGAGTACCTGCAAAGGATGAGAGGAGCCTAGAAGCTGCAGTGGCGAAGCAACCAGCATCAGTGGCAGTTGATGCTGGCGGCTTTAGTTTCCAGTTCTACTCTGGAGGAGTATTCTCAGGCTACTGTGGAAAAAACCTCGGAGTAACAAAGTAGGCTATGGAGCACAAATCGTAAAAAGTACTGGCTTGTGAAGAATTCATGGGGCAAAGAGTAGGGAGAATCTGGTTATATCAAGATGAAACGCGGCTCCAAAGATAATACAGGTACTTGTGGTATTGCCATGGAAGCCAGCTACGTACCCTATTAAGGCTTGAAGAATCTTGTTCAACTTGGTGTCTGCATTTGAATGACGATTGTAGGCAAGTGTCTCTCAGTATTTATATGCATATCTTTAGAGATATAAATGATTTGGGTCTGATTGCTTGTAAGATTTATCTCAAATAAAATATAGGAATGAAATGATTCACCATAAGTGGAAAAATAAATGCTACAAGTGATTATTAAAGTGCAAAGTGGTGCTTCCCAGAATCTTGACAATAAGATGCATAATTCAGCTGAAATACCTGCATGTATATCTTGATGATCACGCATCTCTGTTTCCCCGTAATTTTGACAATAAATTACATTACTGTACTTGATAATTTTAATAAGTTACAAAAGAAAATACATTTAAGCATTAGTGAAGTTTTGACCCAACTTTCTGCATTTTTTTTGAGATGCTATGATTTCAATTCTGCAAATCTCTGCCTCACAGCATAGGCAAGCTCCCAATCACCAGCATTAGCCAGTCCTTCAACCACCTTCTGCCTCACCCTAATATATGGTATAAATCCCTCTATCTGTCATTCGCATCACAACCTTTCCAGCTAACACAAACTCGCCACATTCCAAACATCCCTCAAGAACTAATTCATAGCTCTCAAACCCCGCAAGAATATTCTCACTCTACAAAAGTTCAATGATCTCAACTGCCCTCCAAATATCTTTTCTTGCTCGCATTGCTGCTATTACTTTTACCACCATTTCCTGCCTTGGAGTCAATCCGCTTTTCACCACCATGTCCTTCATCAGCTGTGCAACTTCAGTGATCCTTCTAAGTTTGCACATTGCACCAATTACAGTACCATAAGTATCCAAATCAGGAATGCAACCTGCCCCACCCATGCCCTTCAAAACTTGAACTGCCTCTTTTGACTGATCAACCTCGCAAAGAGATAATACAAGGTAATTACACGTGTCACAGTCGAGACGATATCCAATAGACTGCATCTCCAATTGTATGTTTGAGACAGACTGAGATTTTAGTCGGCGTTTGAGCCACGCACTGGAAAGTAAAATGTGAGTTTGGGGATAGGGAAACAACCAGACCGAATAATGCGTTGGAGGATGGCAAGAGCAAGAGGATTGGGACTTTGGAGGGTATAAGAAAGTAGACAAGAATAGGCAGCCTGCAGTCGATGACGGGGTTTGAGAAAAATTAAATTCTGTAACATTTTATCAATAATTTGGGACCTGCGATTTTGTGGGAAGGTCGAAAGGAAAGAAAAGGGATTTGGATTTTGACAATATTCTTTTGAGGCATTGAGCAGGTAAGGAATTTGTTTGTAGTTTTTAGATTCAACAGCAGCTCTAATGCAATCTTCTAGCAACTGCCATGAGCAGACCGAATGACTAGATAAAAATCTGACAACAGAGTAACCAGAAGAACGGGGCAATACACAAAGTTTTATCAATGCAGGTAACCATTTTTTGAATTTCCAAGATTTTAGTAATGGAGAAGCATTTTCATTATAATAGATTACCTGCACGTGAAAAAAATACAGAACAATTCAAAACCAGTTATAAACTAAACCCCATATGCTCAAAATGGATATTGAAGTGTAAAAAAGGAAGGCATCATCAAACAACAGCAAACAATCTAACACGATCTTCACATTGAATTCTATTCATGGTATTTCACACAAATTAAAACACCATTGATATAAGCAGTTTATATCATCAAACAAAGCCAAAAATATATCAACTGAATTCCGGTGATAACCAACAGATAAAATTTCACATAGTAAAATTGTCAAGCATGTAACGTGCATAAAACTAAACTGTTTAAGATAATGGAATTGTATGATGGGTCTTGAACACATATATCTACGAGAGAAGAGGAGGTGATCTAAACTGAATTAGCCTTTATTCAGAAAAAAGATGTAAAAAGCAAGTTACATGTAGCTCTTGGACTTGAAGCACGCTCTATTCATAAGTATATTTTGTGACACCTCTCTTCAAACATATTTTTCTATTTTTTTAAATATTTTGATGATACCACTAAACTATCAAAGCTTCTAATTCAAAGTAGGGAATTATGTTTTTCATTCACGTGTTTAACATTAAATTAATTAGAAAAATATTTTTGATTAGTATAATTCTAAGTTTGGTGGAGGTGAAGTGAACACCATCACCAAAAACTTATTAGAGAAAGTACTTTTTTTAATAAAATTTGTAACGAGTTTGGCAAGAATTTTTTTTAGAAGATGCACTTTAAAAAAGTAGTACATTTGACTTGTTCCAAAATTACTTTTATACAAAGAAGGGGGGAAAATTAATGGTTAAAGCAAATGCATTTGTAAAACTACATTGATAGATATAATAATTAATATGATAAACTATTTAAAATCTAGTACTAATTTAAAAATTTCAAAACAATCTTTATTTTAAGATTTCGCAAAAGAAATTAATGTTTTTAAAGGTATTTTTAATATTTTCATATAGTTCTCATTCGAGAAGTTTTAGGCTGGTAGTTAAGACTTGAATTATGAAATTATATTGTATTATAGTGAGGCTTTCAATATATATATATAGTTCTCATTCGCATCAAACTGAGACCCATATACTCCCGTATAAAATGAAATACAAATTTATCAAAAAAACACGTCAAAATAATATTTAATTTTTGCAAATTAACTAAAACAAAAGTTAAAAGGGACTATGTGGGTGTGGGTGTGGGGGTGGGGGTGGGGGTGGGGGTGGGGGTGGGGGTGGGGGTGGGGGTGGGGATGGGGGTGGGATGGGAGGAGGGAAGTATCATACATTAGACACAATCACACGTTCATACTAAAAAAGTGAAAGTGGTTAGTATAAAGTTTATTTTGGAGTAAGTTGGTCAATTGACCAATAGAATACTGAAACGCAGGCGAAGTTGTATGTGTGTCAGTATTCTAGTGGTCAATTGATCAACTTATCCAAAAAATAACTTCATGCTAACCGGATCCTCAAAAACGTGTATAAAAAGTTAACTTCAATTTAAATACACGAGTACATAGTAAGAGGAGGACTACATCATAGTAAGAGGATAGTTTCATATTAACACACTTCCACCCTCCTTTGATGAAAAAAATACTACTACAAACAACACAACTCAAAAGTCAAAAGAAGAGATTTTGAAAACATGTAGCCCCGCCTGCACTCCCCCTGGTTACAACAGCAAAAACCTACCAAGATCAGGCAGGGAGTCATGGTAGTACTGGTCAACGAGATTGTCTTCTTCTAGACCTGAAACCCCGATTAAATATCCGAAACCCCACCGCTCAACGAGATTGTCTTCTTCTGGATCTGAAACCCCGATGAAATATCCGAAAACCCACCACAACAATGATAAAAAACACCTGTATGATTATCACTAACTTCAAACCTGAAATCACCAATCCCCAGTTAATGTTTAGATAATCATTAGTTGCATGAGTTTACAGAATGAACTTATTACCTTTAAGTTTCTGTACGGAGTCTGCAACATCGAGCCTATGGAGGACTATTTTTGTATCAATAGAACCTGGATTACGGATTTTTTCACCATACTGAATCCTTCTATATGCAACATTCCCACCCATGAAGCAAGTGTTAGGACAATTAATATTACCATCATACTCATCACTTCCATCACAGCAATCTACAAAAACATTGAATTGCAATATCAAATGGCTAGCACAATACATCCAGAAGTTTCACCGAACCCAAAAGTACTGAGCCAGCATTTTTTATAGGTAATAAAACTTTGGCAAAAAACACTTTTACCCTACTGTGGTTGTAGTGTTTTAAGCAATTAGTCATTGTGCTTTTAAAATATTCAATTAGCCCACTATGATTTTTAAAAATGTACAATCAAGCCATTCCGCCCACCCATTTCGCCATGAGAACTGTCTGTCTGCTCGAAGCCTCGAATGAGGTCTCTGCAAAACATTGAATCAAACCATCACTAAAAAAAACCCCTCCTCTCTCTAAAGCATGCTTCATTTCTTTATCCCAATCAATTTCGTACTCATTTTCATCTAAAACCCTCCCTCTTGTTTCCCCTCTTCAAAGAAAAAACTCACCCATTTCGCCATGAGAACTCCATCGCCCCATTTCGCCATGAGAAATCCACCGCCGTGGGAAAGGCAACAATTTGCGACGCAGAGATGGCGCAGAGCAAGACCAATTTCGCCCTCGACTGATAAGGGTTTTATGATTTTGGGCAAATCTCTGGCCGATTGGGGGGATTTCTCCTCCTGTTCTTGTTGTTGATGGTGACAGTGTTGGTTGTTGTTATGGTGTTAGTGAAGACTTTTGATGAGTTATCGTCGTCGGAGACGAATGCAATGAGTTTGTCTTCGGGGGCTGGAATTGAGGTTGGGACTGGGATTGGGTTTCCTCGCCTATGAGAGAGACAGAGTTAGTGAAGGAAATTGATTTTGGAGCTTCTTCTCTTTTTGAGTGGTGGTGTGGTGGCCGGTACGGTGGCCCAGTCAGCTTGCCACGTAGGGAATAACTTATTTTATTTATTTTTCAAAAGCCACGTAGGAAAATTGGATCAATTTTGTAACGTCTGTTAGTCAAATTGGACGGAATGGCTTGATTGTACATTTTTAAAAACCACAGTGAGCTAATTGAATATTTTAAAAGCACAATGGCTAATTGCTTAAAACACTACAACCACAGTGGGGTAAAAGTGCTTTTTGCCATAAAACTTTATTCAGAAAGGCACCAAACATGAACAGCCTTAGAACAAGCGAAGTATACATAAAGCAGCATAACAAAAAAGTCCTCCGCCTATATCTCATAACAAAAACAGGCTATATACCCCAATAACCAAAGAACAAGTACGATAAATGATTGTGGTCCCTACACTCAACAGGTTTGAAGATAGCATAGAGCTATCAGGATGAAATGTTTGATATGCAAAAATTGCAATAACCTCGTGATAGCAGCAAGGGTGCAAAACCATGCACTAGATAAACATTACCCAATTCTAAACTCATCTCATCATTCTTAAGTTTTCAATGCACCGGTGACAGCTGTGATTCTAGGTAATAACCCATCCTAGCAGGGGGAAAACTAGATCAGCAGAGTTTCTAAGTGCAGTGTCGTGCTTTTCGTATCCAGCTAAAGAGGCTATTGCTCCACTATGTAGCTCTCAAAGTCATGCCCAAGATCACAATTCAGGACAAAGGGCATAATATCCACAACAAAAAGACATTGCAATTGGTGTACCAAGTCACAGGAAGCAAACTATTGCAAGTTATAAATGAAGCCTTACGCATATAACATTGTGAAAGACAACAAAAAGAATAAAACTTCCATCAAGGATACATACCACATATCTGATCATTTACACGAGAAGAAAACAAAAAACGAGGAGTACTGCCAGCATTCCTACAATAGAATTTACCAGCTGGACAGGCTGAAGTTCCTGTAAATCATATCAAGATGACAAAGTAAGTGAAGGCTACCAGGCTGGATATATAAAGAAAATGGAAAATATGCAATATAAGCATACTTAATAAATAATTCAAGTTATAAGTCAACTAAATGGGCATGCTCAAGTTAAACACAAAAACAATAAACAAGGGGATGGGAGAAGTATTGCTTGACATACCCTTCCAAGACTGAACCTAGTTTGTTTGAAACAGTTTTAAGTATTTCACTTTATTTCACATCCCAACTCTAAAAGCGATACTTAATTTTTTTCTGGAGGAAGAAAAACTTAATTTTTTTTATTCATGAGAACATAAGAACCTCTTAACAGATAAGACTAAATGTTTCAAAACTTTCTATATAGTGTCCATTAATGTGAACAGGCTCAGCAAGCATTACTTGTTTGTATTTTTTCTCAAGTCAAAAAGTGTAAGCAATACCCTATTACTCCAGCAGTTCCTCATATAAAAGCAAATCTGACCTTTTGCTGCTTGTAAATTTAAGACATTTTGAAATTCAAAATCAATGTTATTCATTTATGTTTTAAACTAGTAAAATGGTGAACCCAAGTATAATAGCTTGTAAATGGGTTTCGCCCCTTTTGGCGCTTTTCATCCAATTGTGTCTGGGTTAAGTTTCCATTCCACCCAAACCAAATCATGACTAATCCAAACTTCACAGAAATGTTCACAAGTTTAAATAAACCCTGATAGGCCTGATTCACATTCATGCAAAGAAAATATGCTAATAAATAGAAAATTAGTTATGTATAGTAGAAGATCAAGTGCTAAAACAAATACCAGGCTCGTCGGAACCATCGGGACAGTCGCAGAAATTGTCATTGATACGATCTCTGGTAAAGAAATTTGATCCGTCTTTGCATTTTATCACCTCCGACGCAAAGTACTTCTCATCTGTCAATCGCAAACAAAATACTTTTATTTTGAACATTCAACAAAAATACATACAAATATAATATATATAGAGAGAGAGAGAGAAAGAAAATGAACCTATAGGGTGAATTCCAAAAGTTAAGGGAGAGGAGGAGGAGGAGAGAGTTAAATGGAAGCAGGCCGAAGAGGAGAGAGAAACAAATCCGAAGAGAAGATTTCGAAGAAGAAGAAGAAGAAGACTCGTCTCCATACAATTTACAGGGGCTTGGACTTCAGCCCTTGGCTTTTGTTTGGCTAATTATTTTGGGCTAAGGTAGTCAGCCAGTCAAGTCAGTCCATTGGGTAACCCTGGCTGATGTAGTCCTATTTTTATTTTATTCTTTTAAGGATCAATTACTTAACTTTTACTCTCTTCTTCAATAGAGAAATAGTTACCAAGTAAAATTGTTGGATAAATATTCAAATAACAAATTAAAAAAATATTAAATTTATCAAATAATTTTAATTTGGGTTAAAAAAGTAATTTCTGACTTGAATTTTAAGATGTTATTTTGCATATAATATCATTTATTTATCGCATGGCCGGATTTTTTAGCATGTAGTAATTAATTAATTGCCTTTCTTTTACTAAATTTTTATCTTTTCAGCTTAAATATCAATCATAGGTCTCGTCATCCAAACTAAAATCTAAAACCAAATTTGTCATTATTTTTATTACTAAATTAAATTTAAAAATAATTAAGTTAGCTCAACTTGTTCCTTTAACACACTAAATAGTGAACGTCAAAAATTGTTCGCTGGTCGGATTACCAAACAAAGAATTTAACCTACACAATTATCAAACAATCACATTGAAAAAGCTTGACGTTCGAGGCCACCGAATGATAATTTCGGTGTGAGAATAAGTACGAGTAAGAAAATGTCAACAATGGAGGAGGTTTGTAATTACTTTAGTGCGCAAAAATAGGTAATGTAAAAGTACCTTGAAATCGGAATTTGTTATAAAAGAATAATAATATTAAGAACAATGATTAGTGAAAAGACAGAGCATTTTCCTTATATTTTCATGTATCTCATTCTCTTTATAATACATCTATTTATAGGTACATCAACATCAATATTTGAAAGTTTTAAAACTCAAAGGTCATGAGTTTCAAAACTTAAAGAATATAGGAGGTTCAAAAGATCAAAGATCATTACAATAAAAATGAGAGTAATGAATCTAGACATATATATATATATATATATATATATATATATATATATTATAATTTATAACACTCCCTCTTGGATGTCTATTGTATAGCCATACGCATTGAAAGTTGTCCTCATTAAAAATCTTACCAGGAAAAAACTCAATGGGAAAAAAAACCTTGGTTAAGGAAAAAACAGTGCAACAGCGTATTAGCTTCCCCCTCATTAATGTATCCTTAAGTCCTTCAGCTGTCGCATTCCAATATTGCGACGCAATCCTTCAAACGTTGCAGTTGGTAATGTTTTGGTGAACAAACCTTGCTAGATTATCTTTTGAGCGAATTTGTCGAACATCAATGTTACCACACTTTTCAAGATCATGTGTGAAAAAGAATTTCGGTGAGATGTGCTTTGTTATATCTCCTTTAATGTATCCTCCTTTTAATTGAGCTATACATGCAGCATTGTCTTCATACAGAATGGTTGGAGTTCCTTTGCTGGAGTATAAACTACATGTTTCACTGAATATGTTTAGTCATTGATCTCAACCATACACATTCTCGACTTGTTTCATGGCCGGATTGCAAGTATTTCAGCATGATTAGATGAAGTGGGGACTAATGTTTGCTTTGTAGATCTCCATGATGTAGCAGTATCACCACACATAAAGAAATAACTTGTTTGAGATCGACCTTTATGTGGATCGAATAAATACCATGCATCAGCATATCCAACTAATTTATGATTATCATTATTTGAATAAAATAAGCTCATATTCATTGTTCCTCGTAGGTAACAAAAAATATGTTTAACCCCATTCCAATGTCTTCAGGGTAGGAGAAAAGCTATATCTTGCTTAAAAATTCACAAAGAATGTTATATCAGGTCGTGTATTATTAGCAAGATACATTAATGCACCAATTGCACTGAGGTATGGTACTTCAGGACCAAGTAATTCTTCATTATCCTCATGAGGTCTAAAAGGATCCTTTTTCACATCAAGTGATCTAACAACTATTGAGGTACTCAATGGATGTGCTTTATCCATATAAAATCTTTTAAGAACCTTCTCTGTGTAAGTTGACTGATGAATAATAATTTCTTCTACTAAATGCTCGATCTGCAGGCCGAGACAAAATTTTATTTTTCCTAAATCTTTCATTTCAAATTCTTTCTTTAAATAATTCATTGTCTTTAGAATCTCTCCATGAGTTCCAATAATATTTAAATCATTAACATACACAACAATAATATATAGCAAAACCAGATTCCGAATTCTTTATAAAAACATATGAGAATAAAGGGTTATTATTATACCTTTCCTTTCAATAAATATTCACTAAGACGATTATATCACATCCGTCTTGATTGCTTTAACCCATATATGGACCTTTGCAACTTGATTGATTAAACTTCCTAGGGATTTGAATTATATGCTTCAAGCATTTTAAATCCTTCAGGAATTTTCATATAAAAATCATTATCAATTGACCCATATAAATAGACTATAACAACATTCATTAGACACATATCTGGTTTTTCATGAGCTGCCAGGCTAGTAAGATACTGCAATGTAATTGCACCTACCATAGGATAATATGTTTCATTGTAATCAATGTCAGGTCTTTGTGAAAACCCTTGTGCCACAAGTCGTGCCTTATATCTTACAATTTCATTTTTCTCATTTTTTTTTCGCACAAATACCCATTTGTATCCAACTGGCTTTACTTCTTCGGGTGTTTGGACTAAAGGTCCAAAAACTTCACGTTTTGCAAGTGAATTTAATTCTGCATAGATTGATTCTTTCTATTTTGGCCAATTATTTTTGTGTCTACATTCTTCGACAAAATTAAGCTCAAAATCCTCATTTTTATTAATGATATCAAGCGATATATTATATAAAAAATTGTTGTCAACAACTATCTCACTTCGGTTTCATCTTTTCTTTGTAGAGACATTACTTATCGAAATCTCATTATTTTTATTGTTTTTAGGCACCTGAACCTCTTCTGGGGTTTTATGATTAACTATGTCTATATCCTCATGAATATTTTTCTCTTCAATAATGTCAATTTGTTTATTAATTCTTTTCTTTTTCAAGGATTTTTGTCTTTCGAACCGATTGGTCTACCACACTTCTGGCGTGCTTTAGATTCATTTGCTATAATTTTTGCGGAATATTGTTCTATTGGGACTTCAATACGAGCTGGAGTATTTACAGCTGGTATATGAGATTTGGTTACTCCTTTTGGGTTAGTGAATACATTCGGTAGAGTAGTTTGTTATATCTTGCAAACGAAGTATCTTTTGAACTTCTTGTTCATATTGTTTTGTACGAGGATCAAAATTCAATAATGACAATGCATTCCAAGTTATATCTTTATTCAGCTGTTTAAATCCCCCCTAATGCTAGGGAACATAGTCTCATCAAAATGACAGTTGACAAATTGTGTCGTAAATGAATCACCTGTTAAGGGTTCAAGATATTTAATTATTGATGGGGACTCAAACCCAATATATATTCCCAGCCTCCTTTGACGATCCATCTTTGTACGTTATGGAGAATAAATTGGAACATATACCGCACAACCAAATATTCTTAGATAGGAAATATCTGGCTCATAACCAAAAACCAATTGTAATGGGAGAATTTATGATATGATGTTGGCCTTATGCGAATAAGTGTTGTTGCATGTAAAATAGCATGTCCCGAAACAGAGACAGGAAGTTTTGCTCTCATAAGGAATGGTCTTGCAATTAACTGGAGGCATTTAATAAATGATTCAGCAAGACCATTCGGGGTATGAACATGGGCAACAAGATGTTCATTATTTATCCCAAGTGATATGCAATAATCATTAAATATTTGGGGATGTGAATTCACCAGCATTGTCAAGACGAATAGTCTTGATTGTATGATCTAGAAATTGTACTCGTAATATAATAATTTGAGCAAGTAATCTCGCAAATGTCAGTTTGTGAGTTGATAATAAACACACATGTGACCATCTTGTAGATGCATATCTATTAAAACCATAAAATATCTAAATGGTCCACTTGGTGGGTGAATAGGCCCACAAATATCTCCTTGAATACGTTTTAAAAACCTTGGGGATTCAATCCCAACTTTAGCTGGTGATGGTCTAATGGTCAATTTTCCTTGAGAACCAGCCGCTACAACCTGTACCGGCCTTTTTTTTATAAGCCGCTACAGGTTGTAGCGGCTGGGCCAAAAGGGGTTGCTCCCAACAACCGGTTGCTGTGGATGGATATATATATATATATATATATATATATATATATATATATATATATATATATATATAAAAGCTTGTATTCATTTGAAACATAGATAAAGTATAAGGTGAAGCGTACATTCATTTGAACATACATATTACATAAATATATGCTACAAATGAATTTTAACTACTATTGTATGAGAAAAAGAATGGAAATTTAATTTGAAGCAGCAAAAATTTATGAGTTGACATCCCAGTCCAGTTGCTTGTTATCAGTCGGACCATATTGACCTGATCATAAGAACAAAACAACAAAAAACTTATCATATCATAGATATCAAATCAAATCATAAAAAATATAGAGTTTAATTGAATGAACTAAATTAATTCAAATAATAACAACTAACTGTTTGTCCATTATTCCAGACCCAACAAAACGGAAATGGAAATGGAAAAATATAACGTACCACGTCAGGACATTGCATTTCTATAAAAATGAGTTGTATTAAAAACGTGGCATTCATATTAGTAATATCCTAGCTACTGCGCAACTCTTAATTTTCTATAGAAATGCAATATTGTTCTTTAGTTGTGTTTCTTTTTTCTTGTTCAATCCTTTCTCATTAAATGAAGAAAACGATTAATCTCCAGTCTCTAGCTCCCTAAGGATGATAAATCAAATCATATTTGTACCTAAATATAACATATCAGTAGCAAGATTTAATTGCATGCATGCACCATATATATGTCCAAAACAATTGTGTGAAATACTTTCCAGTGGGGTTAAAATTATTATTAAGTTATAAATAATTTGACGGGGCAAAGGGTGCATTAGTACCCCGCCCGAGTCAATTTTTTTAATACTTTTGGGTCACACACACATATATAGATATATACTATATTACAATAATAATATAATAATTAAGTAATAATATATGGTATATATATATACACTATATTGACTCATAATAGATTTTTTTTAATCACAATTGTTCATAAATAATTAATTCATTAATATATATATTGAGAGGATATGATCGAGTCATATGTGGTTAAAATTTAATTGACAAAGTTATAAAATTTCAATTTGACCCCGTATAGTAAAAAATTATAAAATTTTAATAGGGTCAATTTATATATAATACTTAATTTTTTTTAAATTTATCTTACATTATAAAGCAAATTTTTTTTTCCAGTTAGGTCAATTGACAATCTTATATGTAGCTTCACTATTGGTGACATAAACATATACATACCTGGTAGCTGGTAGTATTGCTGATTAAAACCATTTAAAACCTGGTGCTGAGGAAGAATTCCTGAACCATTATCCCTCTCTTCCCTTAATTTCTCCACATTATTTAGTACCGATGAGTAATTATAGTTGGCATACGAACAGGAGAAATTATTCCCATTCCCATTATTGTATGTAGTATTGTTATTTAAGCCTCCAGTACCCAAATTCATCAAGCCTGTCTGTATTTGCACTTGTGCTTGTGCTGATTTATAAGTTTGATATTGGCTTTTAAACCACTTAAGCTCATCTAAAACCCTTTTAAACTCTCCATAAGAACCTAAAACCAGCGTCTTTTTGTCGACAAGACGCCTCCCAAATAAGTGAATCCACAGCTTTTTGTCGATCTTCTACGTTTAAACGGTTCAAAAGCTTTGTTACATTGCTCACGCCAAAACATTTGTGTACCGCTTGAAATTCTCGGTTTTTCTCTACGGGGAAATACGGTGCCAGTGCACAATTTTCATTACACTTCTTCCTTTGGTGCCTGCATGATGCACAAGCCGCCGCCGCCCCGCCGTTATTCCTTTGCATGATCGATCCTAAATCAAAATTAAAAACCCTAATCAATCAAATTATTACAAAGAACATATATTCACCAAAGCTTTGTTATATATGCTTGTTTTACTAGAAAACAGTCATGCATATATAGTTTTGGATATATGGAAGTAAAGGAAGAACAAAAAGTAAAGGACCATACCTTATACCTTATATATAAAGGCGTTACTTAATATAAGAATGGAAAGAGGGTGGTTATAAATATAATTAATAACACAAAGGAGTATCAAGAGGAGTAGAAGATTAATGAAGAAAGTGTTGTAGGGAGAAAGGGATGCATGAAAAGATCGATGGCCATGTAGCTAGGGTGAAAAATAAAAATGGATGTTAATTATTTGTGATGATTTTGATTAGGGTTTTAATTAGGTAGCTCACACGAAGAAAATAGGGGCTAGCTAGTTAGCTTGACCAGTAATTAAAACGTATAGGAGATTAATATTTTTATGGAAAAAGACATCTAAGAGGATCATGTCAATGCTATAAAATCGTACGTCTTGTATAACTGTCTCCAAACAAATGAGAGCTAGCTTTGCATGGTACGTAATTTATGTTTTTATGGTAAAATACATAAAAACTCTATTAAATTAATGAGATTTTGTGAAAATATCAAATTTTACTTGTACAAATAATAATTTTTTACTTTTATTTTATGGTATTAAATATTAACATGCGCTTGGACACTAGGTTCATCTTTTATTAGCATGAACTTCGAGACTAAGTTCATCGGATTTGGTTCCTCTGGAGTTCTTAAGAAACTCCAAAATTTGGAGTTCTACAAATCTAAACCTAACATTTAATTTAAAGATGAAATCACTCTTTGAGCTACTTAATTTTTTGCCTCTTCTCCAGCATTCACGTCCTACTGTATCTTTCACCATGAGTGATAAACAACCACGGTAAGGTAAGGCGTAAGCCATAGCTCCACTACCTACCTTACAATTCCATAAGGAGGATGACTGATTGGTGAGGTTAATTTCAGCTACAAAGTTTTCTGATTACTAATTCTTCAATTAAATAAGTATGCCCCCTATTTTTTATAGCTAGTGCTTTGATATATAAAAGGAAAAAAATAAATATTCACATGCACATGCACATGCACATGCACATTCTTTTTTCTTTTTCATTATTTTATTATTTTTTTCTTTCTCATCACTCCTCACATCTCAAATTTATTCTACTCTCTCTCACTATCCTCAAATTAATTCGTGTTATTTTCTTTTTACGATTGCCTTATAATTGCAGGACGACTACATTAATTATCTGGAAAATAAACTCCCTCATTGAATAGAACTTATCTTCTTCATAAGTAAAAAGTCAAATTAAAGTCATAAGTCAATTTAAACAATACCCCCTTTAGAATATCAAAATTCAAATTCTTTAATAAGATATTATGCCACGTGACATGAATCATCCGGGCTCACCAAATCATGCTCCAACAAATATAATAACTAGACTGTGTCTACAAAAAGTCAAAAATACTAGATAACATTATACTGATTACAATATTTAGTTGATATTATTTCACATACTTGCACAGGTACACTGAAAGTCAGTTTTCGAAGAGCTCATGATAATTCTTGAAATTATAAAACACTCATTTTTAATTATCATGTTTACATAAATTTTTTTGTTTTTGAATGATTGAGTTCGATATGGTTTGTTGACACTAACTTTTCATCGAATTTGCTTGGTGAAGATATTGGGTATTGAATAATTTTGTTCAAAGATTATTTATTTATTTTTTTACTAATATGAGACACACACGTCAAGGATTGAACCCTCAATTTCATGATATACATGGGTTGGGTCATACCACTAGTTCAATAAAATTCTTTATTTGATGAATTGTAATTTTTTAGGGGTCTTATTCAATTTTTATGAATTCACCAATCATGTAATTTGTTAGGTGTTAATAAAATTTATATTTTGTCGATAAAAAAAACTCAGAAACAACATAATACAACATTGCAAGTTAATAACTTGTTGATATATATAAAATGGTAGTACAAGGATCGATATAAAATGGGTTTGGCCAAGTGATATTATTGATGTGTGTTGGGCCATGATACTTTAGACTTGTAGGAGCCACCTATATTGGGGTTTTGAAAGTATTGGGCCAAATTATTGGGTGAATGATAACTTTATTTGGGTTTTGGTCGGTGATCATTACAAAGATAAACTTTGATTGTTATTCCTGCATTTCATTAATAAGGATGGGACATAGTCGGTCGGTGGTGAAAAATAGTGGGGGGACGAACAAGTGAACTGCCTTCAATCGGCTGGTGTCAGAGGAGGTCGGTGGCATGCAAAACAAGAGAAGGAGTATATGAGGACCAGACAGGATACAAAGAGAGGTAACTGATATATTTTCTCTTATCAAAACATTAGAGTTTATCACCTCTATTGTTATCTTTGTATCGGCCTGTACTGACTCCCACGCCAGAGCTATCCCCCGACGGTTCAAGCCGTCAAGCTTCTGGTATTGACTCGTTTATTATTCAGGATTGGACGCGCTTTTACGTGATTGAGGTGCGTGGAAAGATCTTGGCGTTAATATTGGCGCTAGAAGGAGGGTTGTTTTCTAGTTTTTCTGGATTTCAATCACACTTATTAGTTATTCTACGTCGGAAGTTATGCTGAAGAGTAAGACAACTACTGTCGAAGGATAGCTGATGGCTGTGAGTTCATCTGTACAACGAATCTCTGTCAAGGATCGATTGGGTCCTTCAAAAAAGTATTCATGACAGCACCGCATCAAAAGATGTTTCAGAAGGTTCTCATGCAAAAGTCCATGGGGATACCAAAAGAAGACTAATTTTTACTGCTGCTAAAGGTTATAACCATGATCGGAGAGGGGTAGAAGGCACACCGCCTAGAACCCAACGACGAGATGGTCAGACCGATAGAGCATCCACGTTGGCTAAGGTGGCAGAAGAAGCAGATAAAGCTTTAGAATTCCTTCTGAAATAAAAGGAAGAAATCGATGAACAAATGGTATACACGGCGCAAATGAAGGATGAATCATCAAGTTATGCTCAATCCGAAGAGCATTGCAAATCCATGGAGAGGCAATCAAGACGGGGAAAGGAGCCTATTCATTCTCAAGATATATCTCGAGGCCGACCTCGGGACCGAAGAAGGTCAAAGAGCCATACTCTTGAGGATCCGAAGAGGGTACCTTGTCCTAGGGGTCCTCGGGATCATGGTAGAAGCAGACGAAGGAGCAGGTCAAGAGGATATACTCCCGAGAATACAAAGAAGGCACTCCGCCTTGAGTATTCTCGCCACAATGAAAGGGCTCAGCACCGAAGCAGGTCTTGAAGCCGTACTCCTGAGAATCCGATGAGGGCACACCGCCCTGTGGATACTCATAACAGCAAGAGCCATAGGAGAAGTCCATCTAAAGCTGCAGGTTCGGATGGAAAAGGCCAAACTGTTCAGAACAGCATGCTCCTTCCTATCCAAGATCTTGACAGGAACCTCCTCGTACGTTAAGTCTTCGTCTATCTCATCCGGTTCTAACTCAATAACATGGTTCAGGTCTTTCACATATTTACGAAGCACATATATATGAAAAACATTATGAACACGAGACATACTTGGAGGTAACGCGAGTCTATAGGCTACATTTCCTACTCGGTCAAGAATCTGAAATGGACCAATAAATTGTGGATTGAGCTTTCTTCTCTTCCCGAATCTTTTAACTCCCTTTTATGGGGCAACACGCAACAATACATGATCCCCAATACTAAATTCTACGTTCTTTCGATGAAGATCCGCATAACTCTTTTGTCGATCTTGTACCATTTGTATACGTTGTCGAATCATTTGGATCTTTTCTGTAGCAATACGTACAAACTCTGGTCCCAACAATGTTGTTTCACCCACCTCATCCCAACATACTGGAGAGCAACACTTTCTTCCATACAATGCTTCGAATGGAGCTACCCCTATACTTGCCTGATAACTATTGTTGTAGGAGAATTCCACCAATGGTAAATACTTATCCCAACTCCCTTTGAAGAAGTCTAGGACACTGAGTCTTAATAGATCTTCAAGAGTTTGAATATTCCTCTCTGATTGTCCGTCTGTTTGAGGATGGTATGCCGAGCTGAATCGTAAATCCGTGCCCATAGCTTTTTGCAAACTAACCCAAAATCGTGAAGTGAATCTTGGGTCACGATCCGAAACTATGGATACTGGCATGCCATGCAATCTTACAATCTCATTTACATACATATGAGCAAGACGTTCAAGGGAATAAGTCTCCTGTATCAGCAAGAAATGAGCAGACTTGGTTAATCTATCAACAATAACCCAAATAGCATTTATACCTTAAGAACCCGTGGGAAGACCCGTAACGAAATCCATGGTAATGTGTTCCTAACTCTAGATCATGACCAGGATAATTCCTCTCATTTTCTTTAAGTTGTCGCGAGGCATAGGCTATGACTTTCCCATGTTGCATGAGAACACATCCTAACCCTTTGCCCGAAGCATCGCTGTAGATAACAAATCCATTCGAGCCAGATAGTATTTTCAGAACAGGTGCCGAAATGAGTCTCCTCTTAAGCTCTTGAAAACTCTTCTCGCATTCCTCGCTACATACGAATTTTGTATCTTTTCGAGTCAGTTGAGTTAATAGGGTAGCGATTCAAGAAAATCCTTCCATGAATCTTCGATAATAACCAGCTAGGCACAGAAAGCTACGTACTTCGGTCACCGACTTTGGTTGCTCCCAACTTTGTATTGCTTCAATCTTCGCTGGGTCGACAGATACTCCATGTTTTGACACCACGTGCCCAAGGAATGCTACTTCCTCAAGCCAGAACTCGCATTTCTTCAACTTGGCATATAGCTTATTTTCACGAAGCCTTTGGAGTACCAGATTCAAATGGTGCTCATGATCTTCACGGCTTTTGGAATATATGAGGATGTCGTCAATAAAGACAACAATGAACTGATCCAAATAATCCTTGAATATTCGGTTCATTATATCCATGAGAGCCACAGGACCATTAGTCAATCCAAAAGACATGACTAAGAATTCATAATGCCCGTACCAAGTTCTGAAGGCAGTCTTTGGAATATCCTCAGTTCTAATCTTCAGCTGATGATATCCAGAACGAAGATCGATCTTTGAAAAGAATTGTGCTCCTTGCAACTGGTCAAACAAATCATCAATACAAGGTATCGGATACTTATTCTTGATGGTGACATGGTTCAATTCCCGGTAGTCAATACAAAGTCGCATACTCCCGTCTTTCTTCTTTACAAATAAAATAGGATCACCCCAAGGAGATGTACTAGGATGAATGAAACCGATGTCCAACAATTCCTGTAGTTGGACTTTTAACTCCTGAAGTTCAATAGAAGCCATTCGATATGGGTTTTTAGAAATGGGCTTTGTACCAGGTTCAAGATCAATAAAGAATTCAACTTCACGTTCTGGGGGTAGACCGGGAAGTTCTTCAGGAAATACATCAAGAAATTTACTAACAACAGGAATATTATTCAAATCTGACGTGTCTTTATTCAAATCCATAATATGGGCTAAGAAAGCTTGACATCCGTTTTTCAATAAACGAATAGCTTTATGACTTGATATGACAGTGATTGATTTTAATGGTTTAGTTGCTTGAATTCGTACAACATGTTAGTTAAAAATATAAAAACTAACAACCTTACGAAAAAACAATCAAATTTGGCATGATGAGTAGTTAACCAATCAATCCCTAAAATCACATCAAAAGCAAGTATCTTTAAAGCAAGGTCTACAGGTAATGTGATGGAGCCAACTTGGATCAAACAAGATTTATAAACAGTGGACGTGATGAAAGTTTCTCCTAACGGAGTCTCACAGATAAATCAAAGTTTAATTTCTCCGGAGTTAAGTTTAAACGTTGAGCACAAGCAGGAGAGATAAATGAATGGGTAGCACTGGTATCTAGTAAGGTATAAACTTCGCAAGAATTTATGATTAACTTACCCGTGATCACCTCATTTGGGTTCCTCGCATTTTGACCAGTCACGACAAACGCTTTTTCAGGGACCGTTGACTTTGACTTTTCTGGGACAGCCTTTTGAGTCACCATCTCCGCTGGACTTGGTTTCACTACCGTACAATCTCGAGCGATATATCCTTTTTTTCCACAATTATAGCATACCTTGAACTGTTGTGGGCAGTTTGGGCTGATATGTCCCTCTTTCCCGCATTTATAGCATATGACCGGTGGTCGTTCTCCTCCCTTAGAACTAGTTGCTGCTGGCACTGACGTCTTCACATGGTCATTATTGAATTTCTTCTTTTTAAAATCTCCCACCAGCTCACTTCTTCTATTTTCATGGCCATGATTACCACCATAGTGGTTACCATTTTTTTCGTATTCTTCTTTCTCCGCTGGTTATCGTTGTTCTGATGACTGCTGTCACAGGTATGACCCTGGTTATGGTCCCTCGGTTGAACGTACTCGTTATCTCGCTCTAATAATTAAGACATGTTGACAACATCTGAATAGAGAGAAAATTTATGAGAAATGAGATTTTGACGTATGTCGGGTTTCAAGCCTCTCAGAAACATCCGCGTCATACGTTTCTCATTCTCCACCAAATGAGGTGCAAACCTGGATAACTCTGCAAACTTTGCCTCGTACTGGGACACCGTCATATTATTTTGTTCTAATCTAATAAACTCCACTTCTTTCATATGACGAATACTTTCAGAAAAATACTTGTCATTGAATAGTTTCTGAAACGTCTCCCAAGACATGCTGAGTGCGACTGGATGGGTACGCTTCTATCTTCTATATATGAATTTAAAAGTTCATCGTCGATATTTTATCCCTGTAACATCAATCAATATATATCTGGAATCAAATATTCATCTTTGCACTACAGGCCAAAGATATTCATCAGTTGGTCATGTTCATCTAAACACCTGTTCATCTTTGCACTACGGGCCAAAGATATTAATCAGTCGGTCATGTTCATTTCAACACTTGTTCATCTTTGCACTACGGGCCAAAGATATTCATCAAGAAATCATTCATCTTTGCACTACAGGCCAAAGATATTCAGTAATATCATCATTTAGGACTGAGGATGATGAAAAATATTTTAAAGAAAATGAATCCAGTGAAACAAAAGAACATGTATTAAGGATTCATACTTTAAATAATCCAAGTTCAAAAATACTTCATATATAACCAGATTGGAGTAAAATTCAAGAATGAAGATCAAAACATAGATCCAATCAAAGATAGAAATCATAACAGACAATCTTGGACACAAAAAAAAATTTAATTTTTCTGTGAATAGTGTCGTATTTGTGAATAGTGCTGTATATGTGAATAGTAACTCCGACCTCAAAAGATAGAAATTTCACAAAAAAAAAACATCATCACACTTTGTGAATAGTACTCACGAATAGTAACTTGTGAATAGTAACTCATGAATAGTAACCCCGACATGAAAAAGTTCCAAATTTGATAAAAAATTTCCAACCAATATTTTGACATAATGATATTGAAGAAATAATATCATTTTCGAATAAAATAACATCCCTTACCTCAGAAAGAATAGTACTTCTGACTGGAATACTGGATATAGTGCTGAAAGAACTTGCATCGTATAGCAATACTCAAAGTACTAAAATACTCACAAATACGCTCGATATTATAGAGAGAGAAAGAGAGAGAAATCTTTAGTTTCTGGTGTGATTTTCAATTCTAACTTAAGCACCCTATTTATAGGAAAATGCTTAGAACACCAAAGTAGAAAATTTAATAATTTAATAATATTAAATTTTCAAATCATCATACGCACTCCACCAGCTGAAATCAGCCACTAACACATGTCTCCTAAGTGCCAAAAACGTTTTTCATGCAAAAGTGGTTTAAAACTTCAAAAAAAATAGTAATCAATTAATCCGGAACTTCAATAATTCATAATAAATAGCCCTTTTGTTAGAAAAATTCGAAACTCGCGATTTTCCATAGGAAATTCCATTATCTACAACTTTGCAGAAGGAAGTTTTTATAAATTCCAAAAAGAAATTGACCGAAATTCACAAACGGACGATTTTACAGGCTATAATCAAATTTCAGTCAAGAAATGGGGTCCACAAACATGAAAAACATGTTTTAAATATTTTTGGTAACAAAAATACTCCTCTTACTCATATACTCATATATCCCACATTCATTGTAAAAATATCAGCATTATTATATTATTAAAATATAATAATATATTTAAATGAATTTTTTATCAGAAAAAGATAAAATATTAATTTTCAACAATTTGTCACTTTAAATTTTTTTTCCATCTATATCCACATAAAATTAATATTTTCCTCATCATATAAATCAATAATTAATTATTCACAAATAATATTACAGAATCACAGTACTGGCAACTAGGCCGTTCCCAGGAAAGAGGGGGCTTTTCAATAAAGATTTCTCCTTACTGGCGCGCAATTAGGTGACCAAACCTCTTCTTAGACAGAACTTTCTAGACATTTCCAATAATGTTATCTAATAATATTATTCAGATAATATGAATTATTGCTCCGATAATGAAAAATACTGTGTAGTGACAATTATTGAAATAACAGTAATATAAAAAAATCAACGCAGCAATTATTGAATCAATAAAATAAAATACTGAACAGTAATTACTGTAACAATTATTGAGTAGTGCCTTCTTACGTAAGAATCAATAATTGGTGCAATATCGTGTGCTACTGTGCAACAACGCGTATTACTGTGTTTTAACCACCGGGTATTCCAACAGTATTAACGGTAACAACTACGCCGTTATTTATAAACAACTTATACTTGTTGTTTTCTTCATCCAATCGTTTTCCATTATGGGGCCCACAAAAGACTGCGCCGTCGTACGAATATTCTCTGACAGCAAAAATATTCCACGACCAAACGAATATTCTCCGACAACAATGAATATTTTATAACCACCTGCTTATTTAAAATATTTGCGCATTTTACCCATAACTAACCACATTAATCAAATCAACCCTTACTATTTTAAAATAATAAATAGAGGAAATTAAATTTTATTTATTAATAATTTGGGGTCTTACAATTGTCACATTAAAAATTTTCTCCATCTATATTCACATAAAATGAATATTTTTCTTATCATAATAATCAATAATTAATTATTCATAAATAATATTGCATAATCACAATACTGACAACCAGGTCGTTCTTAGGAAAGAGGGGGCTTTCCAATAAGGATTTCTCCTTACTGGCGCGCAATTAGGTGACCAAATCTCTCCTTAGACAGAATTTTTTAGACATTGCCAATAATGTTATCTAATAATATTATTCAAATAATATGAATTATTGATTTGATAATGAAAAATACTGTGTAGTGACAATTATTGAAACAATAATAATATAAAATATCAACGTCACAATTATTGAATCAATAGAATAAAATATTGAACAGTAACTACTGTAACAATTATTGAGTAGTGCTTTCTTACGTAAGAATCAATAATTGGTGCAATATCCTGTGTTACTGTATTTTAACCACAGGGTATTCCAACAGTATTAACAGTAATAACTACGCCGTTATTTATAAACAATTTATATTTGTCATTTTTTTTATCCAATCGCTTTCCGTTATGGGGACCACACAAGGCTGCGTCGTCGTACGACAGTAAGAATATTCCACGACCAAACGAATATTTCCCGAAAATAATGAATATTTTATAACCACTTGCTTATTTGAAATATTTGTGCATTTTACCCATAACTAACCACATTAATCAAATCAACCCTTACTATTTCAAAATAATAAATAGAGGAAGTTTAATTTCATTTATAATAAGTTGGGGTCTTACATTAGGGGCTATTTGGTCTGAAACTTTATTAAGCAGCGTCCTAGTTCAACTAGCGGACGTCGTAATTCCATTTTTAATCTCCGCCCTTGATTATTGCAATGGATGGTTATGATGTTATTTATCCATTTTTCATCCATAGCAAATACATGCTATAGATTATTTTCCATATATATAACGACTATACTTAAGAAAAAAATTAAAAAAGAAATCCCTAAAAGTTAAAAAATTATCAAACAAAAAAAATCTTAATTAGCTACCTCTTAAGCCCAATACAATAAATACATCAAATAAATTGAATTGAGTTTAACCTCAAGTCTCCAAGCAACAACAAATTACAATTTTAAATTATCAAATAAAAAAGTCCAAAATTTGTTACCTTCTAAATTTCATATGCGCAAGTGACGAAGACCAAGTGGTAGAGACTACAATAAAATGAGAAGAGGAGACGAGGTTGCAGCTGAGAAAAAGAGAAATCGTTGACTCGCGGACCGGTGATTTGTTTGACCAAATAGTAAAAGAGAAGTTTTTTTTTAATTTGAAGTCTAAGCTATCGCCCCACTTATCTAACTCTCTGTAAATACTTTAAAAAATTAGATTATAATGGATTTTTTTTACCCTACCAAATTTAACTTTTTTTTTCCAGTAATTTGCCCTCTTAAGTTTATTAATTTATAAATTATGCCTCTTAAATTTACTTATAAAAAAAGTAAGTGTCTATAGGGGTGATCATTCGGTTATAACCGAACCGAATAAGCTATTCGGTTATAACCGAAAACCGAATTAGTGACAATTTTGCTATCCGAAATAATAACCGAAATTTATAAATAACCGAATTACCGAATACCGAATTACCGATTTGTAATTTCGGTAATTCGGGTAAAAACCGAATCAGCATCAATACACACAAAACGACTACGCAACCACCTCTGTTTTACAGCCCAAGAAATTACTCAAACCCATAATTGAATCTTCTTCTTCATATAGACTTTGTAAATGCTTCTCGAAGCTCCGGTGAAGATTTAAAAACAATCGTCCAAACCCAAAAAAACCCCAAGTGAAAAATATTAGGCATATATACAAAACCCACATATATTCATATATATACTAATATACACACACAAATAAATCCACTTACAGGCATGGATCGCTAAGCAAAATCTTGTAATAGGCTAATAGCTTCCTCTGATTATCATCAGTGTGTGGGAGACTAGTGCGCAAAAGTTCCACAGACATTTCCCTGTTTATAGCTAGTGCGTCAAATGAAGCCTGCCAAAGGACAGGATTTGGCAGGACACGGTTGCTAGAGGCCTGAGCAGCAGAGTAGCCCTCTCTAAGACGCATTTTAAGATAATAGAGGCGCCATCTCCAGCAGGACTACCAAACCCACATATATACATATATATACACACACAGAGATTAGAGATAGATTTTTGTTCGCCACCGACGACGAGATGGACAGTTTCTTACTTCTTCGCCGACGAGCGACGACGATGAGAGAGGCGGAGGAAGAGTAGACTGCTTCAGTGGTGGTGGGTTTAGTCTGCTTCAGTCTGCTTCAATGGGGGATTTGCAATCTGCTCGGAGGGAGTATCTCTGCGTAGGGGAGAGAAATTGGGGGATATGCTCGGAGGGGAGAGAAATTTGAGATATCAAATATAGACTGATTAGTGAATACTCAGATAATAATAGTATAAAATTATTATTTTTTAAGTATTAAATTTCGATTATTCGGGTATCCGAATAACTTATTTTTGAGAACCGGAACCGAAATCGAATAGTGAATAATAATTCGGATATAACCGAAATTTCTAAAAAAACCGAAAAACCTAAATAATTCGGTTAAAAAAGTTCGGTTCGGTTCGGCAGTTCGATTTTATTCGTTTTTTGCTCACTCCTAAGTGTCTATGCTGCCCTTGCTATACATCCGCCCCCGACCATATGGATTTTTTTCTCATGTCTAAAGAAATTGTATGAATGTAAAGAATATATAAAAATATTTCAACAATTAGATTTTCATATAATTTGATGATCACTATATATCAATGATTTCATATCAATAAAAGTTAATAATTCTAAGCCGTCAAAAAATATAATTTTTTATAAAATTATAATAATAGTGTTACATAATTTAAAATTAAATAAAATTTTACAGTACCACGTATTTTTGCATTATATTCCATCTATACGGTTAAATTTTGTTAAAATATCAAGATAAATTCATCTTAGGAAGCTAAGGTACACAAGTCATAACTTAAATTCCCTAGAGGGTACCTTCCTTGTACAATTTATTTTTATATTAAACTTCTCCAACTTTTAAAAAATGACAATTTTACAAATTAAATTCAATTTGAAATGGGGGTGTTCTCCTCTACAATGTGACTGATATCTGCTTCTCATACTTGGTGCATAAACATCAGCTTATACATGATAGATTCGTATAACAGGTTGATTAGGAATATGAAAACTAACGATATTACGAAAACAATCAAGAGCAAGACAAGGGGTAGATTCACATACAGTGAGGGAGGGGGCAAGTGTCTACCATTGATTTTTGGAATATTTTGTAAAAATAAAGGGTAATAAAGTAAAATGGTGCCCCTTAAAAAATATAATATAATATTAAAAAATATAATAAATATAAAAAAAAATAGTTATCTATAATTAAATCTTTCTCTAATTTTTTATTAGTTAATAGTTATCTATGAGTAATTAATTATTTAGTTTTAATTCTTATTTATTTCTATTTACTCATGCTAATTAGTACATAAGTACGTGCTCTTTAATTTTACAGTGTATATATTGAAGTTCTCTACATGTGTGTCATTTGATGTTGTATTAAATTAATAAAGAGATGAGTTGTGAATATAATTTTGTTTTGCGACCATACCAATGGGTGGTTGATCTGTTCATATTATTATTAAATTTATTATTTAGTTTTTTTATTATATTGTGAATTTGTATTTGATATTTTGAATCAGGATAAATAGATATGAGTTGTGAATATATAATTTTGTTTATCTGTTCATATTATTTAATTTTTTTATTATGTTGTGAATTTATATTTTGATATTTTGAATGAGGATACAAATTAAAGATATGAATAAATATTTTTCAAGATGTAGCGCTACTAAATGTCATGAATATTCTTCTAATGAAACTAGTCAAGAGTCAATTACTTATGTCTCAATCAAAGAAATAAAGTCTTGGTCAAGATTGGGATTAGGTAAAAAGGAAAGATTAGTGGGTAGTAAAATTAATTGGTGAGGGAAAAAGAAAAAAAAATAGTACTCTCATTAATTATTATCTTACAAATTAAAGAGGATTATTTCCTTAATGCCATTAATTATCATCTTTTGATGAATTAATTAAGCAATGCACTTTTATTTTCTCTCTTAATGATTTCCATCATTAAATTAAAAGTATATATCCCTTGTTCCACACTTAACCAACTAACAGCACCATCACCAAACGATCCCTCTCTCTGTCTGTCCTTCCTTCCCCTTAAAGAAACAGAAAAGCAATTGGCAATCATTTCAAAGGCAAAAGAGTTAAAGTGGGCATTGGGTGCGCATGCATGCATGTTCCCACCCTCCAGCCCAGCCCTCCCCATATCTATTAATTCAAAATTCAAACCCCACTGGCATTGCCCATTATATTATTAATAATAATATCCACTTCGTTTTCAAATACAGAGATCAGGGAATTTTAATGCCAAGTTAGAAATTAATGATGAACACTACAAGATTCATCAAGTGTGTCACCGTAGGCGACGGCGCAATCGGAAAAACATGCATGCTAATCTCTTACACTAGCAACACCTTCCCCACGGTACCATCGATTCAGTAATACTGTTTTTTTTATTAGTGTTTTTGACTTGGTTCAGGTTTGGTTTAGTTTTATTTTATTTTTTCATAGGACTATGTACCTACGGTTTTTGACAACTTCAGTGCAAATGTGGTGGTGGATGGGAATACTGTTAACCTTGGACTTTGGGATACTGCAGGTAAGTAATTAAGTTTTAATTAGTGCAACTTTGATTAATTAAGAAGATGGCTAAATTTGATAAAACTAGATTCTCTTGCATGCCACCATCCTTACGTTCCAAATAAATTTATTATATATCGGCAACATGACTTTATTATCGGAATTCATGAGCTCCAAGTTTCAATTCTTGAAATACCTAAAAGCTCGAGCTTAAAATTTTACATTCCCAAAACATTTTGTTTCATGTATCTCTCTCTAGATATATTTATACTAAGCCAAGTTAATTTGGTGTTCACATTTTAGGGCAGGAGGATTATAACAGGTTGAGGCCTCTAAGTTACAGAGGTGCTGATGTGTTCATATTAGCCTTCTCCCTCATTAGCAAAGCCAGCTATGAGAATATCTCAAAGAAGGTTAGTAATTGGGAGACAAGTTAGGGGCTCATTTTCTCTCTCCCCCCCCCTCCCCTCCCCTGTGTTGTTTAAACGGTGGTGGGCTTCATACAAATTGTTATTGGCCATGCACAGTGGATCTCTGAGCTAAGGCACTATGCTCCAACTGTGCCAATTGTCTTAGTCGGTACTAAAGTAGGTAAGTAAAATTTTAGTTAGTTATACTGGCTGGTATGAACAATCTAATCGTGAATCATGGTTCCAATTTCTGTGATTATAATTATTAATCAGCCAGTTTATGTAAGTTTTGGCATACTTGGTTGCAGATTTACGCCAAGACAAGCAGTTCTTTAGTGATCACCCTGGTGCAACTCCAATAACAACTGCTCAGGCAAGAAACTGACGAGTGATGATTAATGTGTTCGTATGTGACTGCCTGTGAAAATGATTTCCATATGCGCCATAAATTTTTACTCCCTCCCTATAAAAAATTGAGACATTTTTTTTAATCAGTTTCAAAAACAAAGCTACGTTCAAAATAAAACCAAAGTTTCTCTTAAATTAATATCAACACGCTTATCTTAAATTAAGAGAAAATTGTGCAGGGGGAGGAACTCAAGAAGATGATTGGTGCGGCTGTTTACATAGAATGCAGTTCAAAGACTCAACAGGTTCAAATTTAACTTAATTTACTATGAAACTATGTTTATTTCCTGAAATCTTGTAATTTGGGCATTTAGTTATTTTAATTAGTTACTACATTTTTTTTTATTTTCCAGAATGTTAAGGCTGTCTTTGATGCTTCAATTAAGGTTGTTCTGCAGCCTCCTAAGCTGAAGAAAAGGAGTAGGAGGAGGATGAGGAGGCCGAGGCCATGTATATATCTTTAATTAATACAGATTTATGTTAATTTCTACCTCAGAAATGGTGTAATCTAATTAGTCTTCAGTTTACATGTTTAATCTTGCACTGCATGTTTTAAGTTTAATTTGTATTATCTAATTCCACCAATTTTATGGTTTTTATAGCAAAATATATAAACTTCATCTTGTTATTTGTTCCCGGAATTTCTCTAGTTTTTCAGAGGGAACCAATATATATGACTAGACTTCACTTAAATTAGGCTTGTGCAATAAATTGGTAAATGCATGCCATATACATGACCATCGATCAAATTGGGTAAAGAAAACAATGGTTCAACTGAGCACAGAACTACTACATCAATTGTTACATTAAATGATGGGCTTGCATATGCTCATTCGATCATGATTGTTAGGCATAGCAGTAGAAAGTAGGACTAATTGTATGAGCAGTTACATTAAATTTCCCATGTATTTTTTATATTTTAACATACTTCATTCTCATATGAAAGTAGGACCCACTGTATGCTCGTGTGACAGCATATAAAAATATCAAAAATACATGTGAAAATACAGTTACCTACACGGAACCAAACAAGGGCGGAGCCAGGATTTTTTTCCGCCCTGGGCTACTATGAGATAGATCAAAGAGGACCTTTGTAGAACAAATAGCTTAGGTTATCTTCTAATAACCTGGCTAATTCTCAATTTTACACATTTTAACTTCTTTGAGATAAATTCTCAAACACCATGCCTACAACACTTAAATTCCAGAATTTCATAAGACTTTAGAAGGGTTCTAACCAAAAAAATTCAAATTGAAAATCCCAAAAAACTAAAAATTCAGAAATTACAGTTAAATACTGAAATAGTTGCACCATATATATCATCAACTAAATTACAGTTGTCCTTATTCAAATTGAAAATTCCCAAAACCTAAAATCAACCACAACCTATCAAAAAGTTCAATTAGTTTGTCAAAACCCAAATCAAACAACAAGTACCATCAACACTGCTATATATATATAATGCCATCAAAAAATTAAAACAAAGAAAATCACAAACTAAAATCCCAAATCAGATCAAGAAAAAAAATTAAATAGCAAAAATTAATAATCAAGAATCTAATTGTAAAAGATATAAAACAAACAACAAGTACCAGCTTCTAGCTTGCAGTTTTTTGGGCTCGTGTCAAATTCAATGTTTAACTATTTCACATTCATCTACAACTAAAGAAAAGTATCTAAAAATACAAGTACCTAAGATTCTTTTAAACCATGTGCTTTAACTACAAGGACAACACTAACCTTAAGTGTTGCAGACGGCAGACCTCTTCTCCTCCAGCAATCTGCACAGCTCAAGGAGCTTCAGAAATCAGAGCAGAGGCAGTCAGCAGAGGCGGATTGGCGGAAGGGAAAAAAAAGGGGGGCAGCTTCAGACTTCAGAGCAGAGAGGCAGTTTGGGCGATTTTGAAGAGGGGTTAGGGTTTTTTTAATCTTACATGAAACGTCGTTTCATGTAAGATTAAAAAAAAAACTAGGTGTTGCTGTGCTGCAGAAGAAGAAAGGAAGAAGAAGGCGGGCGGCTGTAGAAGAACTTAAGAAGAAAGTTGTGCTGCAAAAAAACTCACCTGGGCTACAGCCCGCCCTAGTCCATACGTGGCTCCGCCCGTGGAACCAAAGGTAGGAACATGAAAATGATCAACACAATAAATTATATACATATACACCAAACTGATGAATAGAAATTCAATTGGTTCACATCATATACAGCCTCAGCACAAAGAGAAAGGACCTACTTTGCTTCATATAAATGTTGAGCTCTGAAAAAATTGAAGTAAAATTCATAAGCGTAAAAAAAAAATTGTATTATTTTATAATACATTTTCATTATGACAACAAAAACAAATACTACATCATTTTTTATCTCACTAAAAAAAATTCTATATGTTATGTTCAAGGAATACTTGAAGACTGCAAAACTGTTTGCAAAATCCAAATAGAAAAATTGAATTTGCCCCTTCGTTAGTTTGGCCCCTAAAATATATTATTAAGTACATGGATGAAGCAAGGATTTTTTTTTTTATGGGTGTCAGATAGGATTTCAGGGCACTTTACGCCGTCCAAATATTGTGAATAGATTATTGGTCCAACCAACGATCAAATCAAAATAGTATAATAAAGTAATGTTACAATATTACTAAAACAAAAAGTGGTTAATTTTAATATTAAAATTTTTTTGGTACAAAAAAAACCGGGTCACTAGGTTAATAACCAGTTTTATCGATTGAACCACCGATTCCGTCAACTCAATTTTGACCAAAATTGGTTTTTTTGTACAAATCAGACCGAAATGCCAACCAGTTCTGCCGATCAATGAGTCAATCAGTAAAAATTGAGTTTTGACAAAAAATAATTTTTTTGTTCAAACCAGATCGGAGTGTCAACCGATTCCGATTTTTAACTATCAAACTTGCGACGTGGTCCCATTTTTGAAACCATGATTCAACAATTTGCTGAGTTTAATACATGAAACCAAATCAACCTAAAAATGTAAAAGTTTCATGAAAAAAACTCATCAACTTAACAAGCATCACATTTACTGTACACCGTTTTGTGATTTATGCTCATGGTCTCATCAAATAGCACAGGAAAAACATAAATATTGGATATTTGGATATATAATTTCATTTCCAAAAACAAAATACTAAAATAATATAAATAAAAATTCCTTGCGACTTTATTTTAGCAACCAATAAAAATTAAAACCCTCTAAAATCCCAAAACCCAAAACCCAAAACCCTATCAAGCATATAATGTAAAATCCCCAGTTCCACTGAAAAAATGAACTAATAAAAGCCAAAGAGGCAAAGACTCGAACTTTGGCCCTGAAAATTGTTGCCATTTCTCAGTCCAGAAATGGCCGGTCCGCTAATTCGTTCTCTCTGGTCTTCTACCAGAAACTCTCTCTCCTCTTTCTACAACTCTAACTCAGCAGCAACTGCTCTCAAACCCTATCTACATGCACACGCCACCGGCATCAGCCGCGCCTTCTCGGCAGCTTCAGCAGCCGCCGAATCATCCGCGGCCGCACCAAGAGGCGCGATGGACCCTAGCCGGCTCCGGAACGTGGCGGTGATAGCTCACGTCGATCATGGCAAAACCACACTAATGGATCGGCTTCTCCGGCAGTGTGGAGCCGACATTCCTCACGAACGCGCCCTCGACTCCATTAGTCTCGAGCGAGAGCGTGGCATCACTATTGCCTCCAAGGTCTAAACTTTCTCTCTCAAAAATATGCCTATAGCATTCAGACTTTCTTAAGAAGTATATCGCATTATCTTGGATTCAATTTTCTTTAAATAATTATTTTTTTGTTGGTATAATAATGAAAGTTCAGTTTTTACTTTTTATTACCTAGGTTGTGTAGGAGTCAAGTTCAAATTGGCCAAGAAATGATTGTTAGTGAAACAAGTGTAGCCTTAGTAATTGCTATGTCTCTTGATGGTTCATGTGTTTTTATGGCTAAATACTAAATTATGTACAAACAGAAAAACTGTAACAGAGAGGTTAAATATTTTTTGAAAAAATATTTATATCAATATTCAGTGCGCAGGAGTTGATAGGCAAAAACACCTTTGTGTTTAAAAATGTGTGGTTCGGTGGGTAACAAATAAGTGCTTCCTAGTACTAGAAAGTTTGCCTACAGGTGGTCAATTTGGTCCTGTTGTAATTCCTGTAAAACAAAAAGCTCCATTTATTATGCCTGTATATAAACTACTACTTCCTAGCTTTTTCAAAAATTGAGTTATTGAGCCTTTGATGAATGACTAGATTAAAGGTTAAAAAGTTGTCACTAACAAATTCTTTAGAAAATTGAAAAGTTAGCAACTAATGTTTCATCTAACTTTACTTTAGAACTACTTCACCACAGTGCCAAACTGGCACTTATAAATATTCAATGTTCTAAAAGACGCTAAGCGGGAGGTGGGCGGCCAGAGGAGGCCTAGAGCCTAGGGTGCCTAGGCGGGATTTTTTATTTTAAGCCAATTTTAATATTTTATCTTACATTTATCCAAACAAAATAAGAATATAAAGTAAAACAGTCTATAATAAAGGTCTTTGCTTAAAGTTCAAACACATTCATATTGCTAATGTCAAAGTTCAAACACAAACATGTAATTGTTTAAAGTTCAAACATATTTTTAACGTATTAGTTTTATTCATAAGCAAGATTGCTATTAAATAATAAAATTTAAAATTTCAAGAATTTAATTCAATATTAAACTTAAGAAACTTAACATAAATTTAAAAATTATATTGAATTAAACTAAATATTATAAATGTATCATCATTTATATAATTTGAAGTTGGTACAAGTTCAAAAAATTACAACTATAATAAAATTATCCATTTTGACTTGATATTGTTTACTTTTTGTTGTGATTTGATATGCTACAATCTGTATTATGAATATTGTAAATCATTAGAAAAATAAATATATCAAGATCTTGATTTGGGTAGTTATTAAAATAAAAAAATCTCTCCGCCTATATCCCGTCTAATTTTCTGGAAGGATTTTTTTGCCGTCTTAGGCCTAGGTGAGGCGTCAGGGAGGCCTAGCGCCTAGGCGAGTCGCCAAGGGGGGCCTAGTGCCTAGGCGGGGCCTAGGCGGGAATTTTTAGAACACTATTTGGAAGACAATGAATGTTCGCTGGAAAGGTATCCCCTTCACCCCTTTTAAGGAGTAGGTGCATTATGTCTTTGTCGGGATTGTGGGTGTTTATTAGTCTTTTTGCAGAGGGAATGGTTGGCTTCAATGGCTCGCTGGCATAGAGTTTGATCGGAGTTGGTTAGAAAGACCTTTTTCAGAGGAAGAGTTTGTTGTGGTGGTTCGTTCTTGTGCGAGGGATAATGCCCGTGGTTCGGATGATTTTTAATGACCTTCTTTCAGCAATATGGAGCATGATTAAGAAAAGGTCGTGGATTTTATTTCTGGAGTTCTTTTATTCAAAGCAGTTCAAAAGGAGCTTGAATACTCTATTGCTCTTATACATAAGGTTGGAGGAGGAGCGTATGGTGTATGAAAGAAGATTACTAGGGTGGAAAAAATGTTGTTTGTCTAAAAGCAGTAGATTAGTCTTGAGCTACTCCTTAACAAGAGTACTTTGTCAAGCCTGCCTGCCTACTTTTTATTAAGTGGGGTAAGGAGTTTCTTGTGGATCAATAGTGTTTGTTGGGGGCCGGGGACGGGGGGGGCCGGGGCCGGGGGGGCCGGGGCCGGGGCCGGGGGGGCCGGGGCCGGGGCCGGGGGGGGGGGAAGTGGAGTGGAGGGGAGGTAGAGAGTATCATCTGTGAGTTGGGAGAAAGTTTGTTTAATTATTGAGGATGGTGGTTTTGTGTACTTGAGGCTTGAACATATTTAATCTAGCACTCTCGAGGAAATGGCTATTGACATTTTGTGGTGGAGAGGGAATGATCTGTTGTAAAAGAAGGTTGTGGTGAGTAAATTTCGGGTGGACAGTCAAAGTTTGAGAAGGCCTTACTTCTGTGGATGTGATGGTTGGATGTTGGGAGGATTTGAAGAGGCTGATCTCTTTTTGGTGGTAGACGGAGGTGGGTTCGGTTTTTTGGAGGGATTTATGAGGCAGAGGTCTTCGTTGGAACTATATATCATTGGCAGGTTGGGATCCCAAACAAAGGTGATACTTTTATCTTGAATAATGTGTTCAGGCAATATTAACTCGTGAAAATATTTTGAAAAGGGAGAGATTTTCTATGAATAGGTGTTCTAGGTGTAGAAAGGATTGGGAATTGACGAATCACTTGCTCCTACATTGAAGTTCAGCAGGGTTGTTTGAGGAATTCTTTTTCGATGTTGGTATAATGTTGGTTTGGATTTCTTGGAGGTTGGTAAACTGGATATGATTTTCCATGCCCTTTGCTAGACGGTTAGGCACGAGAGGAACATGCGTATTTTGAGGATGCAGAGAAGTTTTCACTCGATGTCAATCATTGTTTCTTAGCTTATTGCTTTTTGGCAGAATGAGGTTTATCCTAGTTCGTTAGTTGGGAGAGTTTGATTTTGTTTGAAATTTTTGTAGGGGTTGTTCCTCTTTGTGTAGAGTTGATTTTTGTCCACTCTCGCAGGTAGTGCTTTTTGAATCCACCTACTTTTGTGTATACTCCACTTATTTCAGGATGGCACTCCCTTCTGGCATCTTTGTGAAAAATAATTTACTTACCAATCTTTTTTTAAATAAATACCCAACTGGTACTTCATGCCCACTGGTTACTCAAACTACCGTGCCTTTGGTCTTCATGAAGTTGCAAATTTGTTCATATACATGTTTGTTACAGAAAAGTTTCCCTTCTTTCTCCCTAATTTCTTCAGATAATGGCAACAACTGGCGCTCATTGTAGCGTGCTTGTATAGTGTTTAAATGAATAGAAATCAGTGAATGTATAGGCTTGGAACAATTGTTTATATCTTAAACCTGAGTGAATGAGCAACTCTCTTATATATGGTTATCCAATGGAAGTCCCTCTTCATCAACCAAATCCATATTCATTGAATATCAGATGAAGCCAATGCTCCGATGCCCATAAAGAAGCAAGAAAGGATATCCTGCAAAAGATGAAATGCATTAAATGCTCAATAAAATCTTAGCAACATCAAATACAAAATTAGCATTTGAAGATATTCATTCATACTTCATACCACGGTAGTTTCTTAACTTTGAAAACCATTTTAGGGATATTACATTAATGTGTTGTTTTGTATGGCGGTTATGATTTTGTTTAGGTGCATGCATCTGCATGTTTAAGTGTCTCAATAGAGTATAATAAAATCAATGTCATCTTGTATTCGGTTCCTTAAAGCATAATGCTTTTTATATTCTCTCATATATATATATATATATATATAGGTTACATCCATTTCCTGGAACGAAAATGAGCTAAACATGGTTGATACTCCCGGGCATGCAGATTTTGGTGGTGAGGTACGTCTTTGTCTATATTTTTTAACATAAGAGTATTTGGTAACTTTACAAAAAATTGCAGTTTAGCCCTTTAGAACATCTTCGCAGATGACTACTTCTATAGATATGGATGTTTGCAATCATGTATTTTTTGCTTTGTTTAGAACAATTGTCTGACTACCTAAAAATGTTTGCCACCCCTGCCTTTTCTTGTTGGTGCATAGGTTGAGCGGGTTGTTGGCATGGTTGAGGGAGCAATTTTAGTCGTCGATGCTGGTGAAGGTCCGCTTGCACAGACAAAATTTGTTCTTGCTAAAGCCCTGAAATATAAAATACGCCCTATTCTTCTTTTAAACAAAGTAGACAGACCTGCAGGTATGCCTTCTTATGCATTGCTATTGTCTTTTCTTTAATACCTGGTATTTACTTGCTCAAACTCTACTAATTATTTTAAACACTAGTATTTTGATGCTTTTCATTTCTTGGCTGTTTATCTTCATTTCAGTGTCACTTCTGATTTAGTAATTAGAACTTGTAAATGATGGTTAATGTACCTTACATGTTAACTCCCTTTGATGGCACCATATCAAATCTGCAACCTTGACTAATCTTGTTTACCAACAAAGGAAATATATTCTTATTACTATTTAGTAATCACTACAAGCGTTGAGCATTTTAATATGGGTCACCTCTGGCTGGAAGCCTGTAATAAAGAATATGAATTTGACTAACATTTGATGCCGTCTGTTTATTTATTACTAATGTTTCATGTTAGAAACACATCACATCACTTAAATGGTTTTTGAAACACTAGCTGCTCTTGTCATAACCAATAAAGTCTGATTTAGTTTCATGTCTAATAATTTTTTATTCCTAATTAGTCCAAGTGTTTTTAATCATTGAACGGTGCAGTTAGTGAGGAGAGGTGCGATGAAGTTGAGAGCTTAATATTCGACCTGTTTGCAAATCTTGGCGCGACAGGTACACTAGAAAATTTGGGTGGCTATATTTTCTATGTTTTCAGTTTCTTTCATTTACCATATGCTTGATTTCTATCTAAACCAAATAATCTATGATGCTTTTGCCAGAGGAGCAGCTAGATTTTCCTGTTCTTTATGCTTCTGCAAAAGAGGGATGGGCTTCTTCCACCTTCACCAAGAAACCACCTGATGATGCGAAAAATATGTCACAGTTGCTTGATGCAATCATAAGACATGTTCCCCCACCGACAGCAAGCCTTGATGCACCTTTCAAAATGCTGGTTGGTGAATACAATATAACTATATAAGTTATTGCAAACCTAGAAATTTTCATGGATGTTACAGGAGTGGAGAAAAAAAGTTCTTTTTAAAAGTCTAGGGGTTGGGCGGGGGGAAGGGAGGGGTATTATAACAATCACAAAAAATCTTTTATACATCAATGTTACAGACATACTAAAACAAAAAGGCTTTGTTGATTTCTAGTTGTGTTACCAATTACCAAGTAGCAACTAAGTGGGTTTACCCACTTGCACATGATTCAGGGGGGAAATTTAATGCTTAACGGTATTTGGAGAAAGTGTTGAATCCCTGTTTTCTGAAACAAAATTACTTCTTATACTTGTGAATTCTATCTTTTACAAGTCTCTGGGAACAATTAATATATTGAATTATCTGTTGCTGCAGACACATGCTCTACACTGAACTTTCACTATTGCACTCATGTATCTGAACAAGCATATATACATGCATTCATTGTTTGTTAAATTTTATTTGTTGTTTTTTAATTTCTTGAAGAATTTGGCATATAACATTGCATAGAATTTGACTAGGCTACACCGTGTTTGATTGAGCGTAACTTGCTGGTAGCCTTACAATGAGGTTTGCCCAACTTGGACAAGGAATCGATTCTTCACAGGCTAGCGCTAGATAATCATGATGCTGCTGCTACTGAACTTAAAATTTTCTTATGTTAAGATACAGGTTGAAGAAGTTTAGTTAAAGATTGGGGATTGACAAATGCTAGGAATCGTCATGGTTTAAAAGGTGATTAGTTGTTAGAGTTTTGATATATTGGGTTTTGGAATTCTCAACTGAAACTATTAAAGGACTTTGGGTGCTAAGGTAAAGAATTAAGGTAGGGGAAAGGATTAAGGTTATGGATTTGGGATGAAAAACAAAAGAAATTTAGGGTTGGTTGTGTTAAGAGTACCCAAAACTGGTTACAGGGGATGGTTATAGAGGGCACGAAAGTGGCCATATTTGTTATTTCAAGTTTGTTTTATTTTTGCAATATATTACTCTTCCTAAAAAGAAACAATCATTGTGATTGTATTAGCTATAATATTTTTCTCCCCTTAGATGAGGTCTATGACAGTTTCTACTTGGAACGTTGGACGGGTTGACTATAAAATTTCATATTCTCCATATTCTATATCACATTTGGGCTTTGTAGTTAGCCTCTGGATAATAGGGTGACAGAAGACCTTTGCAGGCCCTCCTTTTATCTGTACATTTTTTTTGTTTGTTTCGTTTGTTAACTTGTTTTACATAAAATTTACTATTTTGATCCTTGAGAAAGATGCTTTACCATTTCTTTCAGGTGTCCATGATGGAACGGGATTTTTATCTTGGGCGAATATTAACTGGGCGTATCAACTCTGGAATCATTCGTGTTGGGGACAGAATACATGGGCTTCGTAGTTCTGATGCTGGGGTGTCAAAGATTGAGGAAGGGAAGGTGTGTGGTCTTTTAAATGTTAAATTACCATTTTCCGATTTAGGTTGCAACTTTTAAGTTTTAATTTATGTTCAAGGTCGTCTCAATTATGATGGATTATCTCCTATATCACTTTTCTTTTCTTCTTTTTTCCCCCATTTTTTATTTGATAAAAGAAGAAATTTTATTAATAGAAAAGACTGGATAATACAATAAATGAGGGACAAGAAGTGCACCCTGATGATAAATAATTAGTTACCACTTGAAAATTTCTATTCTGTTACTTGTAGAGTTCAGCTTTAAGTCAAGCAACCTAATTTTAAACAAATGCCAAACATGCTCTGTGAACACTCTGGTTTTTTTTCTAACTTTAACAGATATAAGTTAAATTTGAGCTTTAAATATTTAGTTTGGTAAGTTTTTAGCTCAACTAATTCAGAACTAAAATCTGTTAGGAAGGCATCATTTAAAACAGATATCAGTTAATGAGCTCTAACTATTTAGTATCATTAGTTTTCAGCTCAATTAATTCAGAACTAAAATTTGTTAAGATAAATTGCAAACTTGCAACCAAAAAATAAAGAGAAAAAGGAGGTCATTATTTTCAGACATTTTCTGTCCACCTATTTCATTTTTTATGCCAAACCTAGTATTTGATTGAATATCTGCACGAAATTGTAGTGGTGACATAATTTTTGGATATTTTGCTGGTACAGAGGGATTGATGAAACCATTGAGCAACAAAAAGTTTTTTGATAATTTATTAGGGAGATAATTGATAAAATTTGCACAGTTCTCAAGATGATGATCACTTTTTATCTCCATACCATGTTCAATCAAGGTAATTTCTATTTACCTCTTCAATTTCATGTGACATCCACATTTCTTGCTACAGGTTACAAAGCTAATGAAAAAGAAGGTTACGAGCATGGTTTTGGTTGATAGCGCTGGTGCTGGCGATATAGTATCAATGGCTGGGTTGACAAGTCCATCTATAGGGCATACAGTCTCAAATGTGGAGGTATGTGAATAATCTTTGATTCTTTGTGCAGTTATTCGACCATTCTTTTAGTTTATCTTATTGTATGCTAATTCTATCTTAGTTGCTATTTGTTGGACGTTTTACTCTCTAGCTCAGCACTTAATATTTCTGATACTACTTAGAGTGGAAGTGTATTTCAAAATTCAATTGATGTGTGTTGACATCTGTACAAAGATGTACAATGACACTAGCATGGGTCTAATTATTGTATTTGAGCATCATTTATGTTCTCCTTTTCCCTTGTTTATTTCATTTATTCCTTTCAAGCTTTCATCTTGCGATGGCTATCTACTCCTTTTCAGACTGTTAAGCAAGTACAGCATTTGTTGTTGATTTCTAGACAGACACCTTGATAATATGCTACATAGTGCATTTATTGCCTTTTCAGTTTTCACCGTCATTGACGGACCTTGAGGCTGCTTGTCTGCCACTCTTTCATTCTCAATTTAAAACGTACTCTTTTGTTTTCAATAAATAACATAATCAAGCTAAAAAGCCTCTATACATGATGATGTGTTTGGCAGTGAGGATCAGGGAAAGAAAAATGAGGATGTTTGGCAATTTTGTTCAGCCTTTCAGCATCACATTTCTTAAAAACATTACAGTTCACTTTCAATTTTAAAGTTTAAACCTTACGATTATTATTTGTCTGAATTGTAACTACTTATGCTAGGTCATGACTGCATTGCCCACCGTTGAGCTGGATCCCCCAACCATTTCAATGACTTTTGGTGTCAATGACTCTCCATTGGCTGGTCGTGATGGGACACATGTAAGTCATGTTGCTTTTTTTTTTTGCTGCCACTACTAGGTACATTTGCTTACTCTAGTAATTCCTGTCCTTGCTTTTAGTTTTGCACCTGATAATTGCTAACTCGTGGTGAAAAATTCCTAAAGGCTACTATGCAAATTGTAAAGATAGCATAGGATAATATTTAGAGCTGTGGTACATGACCTATGGAGTTATGGACAGAAGGATTTTGCCGAGTAAAATAGAGTTTCAGTGTTTTGGTTTGTTTTAAATTTTTCTAAAGTTTTCCAAGTTATACCAGACTTCGTGATTTGGGTCACAATGTTTTTTTGAGCTTTGTGATCTACAATCAAGTAATGAAATATATGGCACTTATTTATGTAGTTATCTATTGATTTGGCTGTTCCGATGATCCCCGTAAAATGTCACGTTCTTCTAATTAATTGATTATTTAGCCCGCACATATGCTTGATTTTTTATTTATTTTGGGTGGGGGTGGGAGTGGGAGTGAGGGTTGGGGGGGGGGGGGGCAAGAGGAGGGGGTTAATTAGCCTAAACACTCCCTTAGCCTATGATAAAAAAAATTAGTTTTGTAAATTATTTTCTTATATTAATTATTACTTAATACATATTATCTTTAGAAAATTTAGTAAGTAATTTAAAACATGTAAAGGAATATACTTTTTTGTCTCTAAATGTTGTTTATAGGGATGTCAATAATCACAGTGAATGAAATTGAAACCTTTGTGGATAATCCACCCATATATGGTGAGGTATAGTGATTTTTGTTCAAGAAGATAGAAATTCTTCCTTATATTTAACTTCTTAGCAAAATGATCTTATATTTTTAAAGGAGGAAGTTTTATTTTATTTTTTTGATAAAAGAAGAAATTTTATTAATAGAAAAGAAAGGATACAATAAATGACTGGACAAGAAGTCAGAATAAGAGCACTTAAAAAAATGTAGCCCTCCAATCAGTCATATACCTCTAATAGAGCCCCATAACAGAAGCCCAAAGAGAAGTAAAAATAATAACCCTATCATTCAATAGCTTTAAAGGAGTAATTTTCTCTAAACAACTTAGCATTACATTACGCTCATTTCAAATTCCCCGCAAAATAGAAAAGGAGGCACTCTTCCATAAAATTTTGGCATCCCTATTACTTCCAAATCCTCAAAAATTCCACTGTAGCATGATACATTCACTCCTCTTCTAGCACTCCAAAAAGAGAGCTCCAGAATCCCCAAGAAATAGGGCAATACTGAAATAAATGAGCATGTGTATCATTACTCTGCATGTACATAACATAAAACAAATATCCGGAAATAGAATTTTGTTGGGCTGCGATCTTGATAAAGATCATTATTCAATCTTTGTAATACCATAGACCATACAAAAGTCTTGATTTTAGAAGGGACCTTATCTTTTCAAGTGTATGAAACCAATGAAAATGGATTAGGAACAATAGACCGAGTCAAAAAAGAGGAGTAACTCTTACAAGAAAAGGAACTAGTTGGATCTAAAGCCCATCCTATATGCGCTTATAAGAAGCTTATTAGAAAAGGTACATAGACGAACTATCAAAGATTCCATCTCATTAGATTCCAAATTCGTGAAATTCCTGAAGAAATGAAAAACCCAAGAAAATGAATTCTCGTCACACTTTATGAAGTTAGAAATGGGAGCATCATGAAGTGAAGAAATACGATACACAAGATTAAAAGAAAGAGAAAAATGTTTATCTCCCAAACAAGAATCTCCCAGAATTGAATCCGTTGACCTTCCCCAACTCCATATCAAAGGAGGAAGTACTGCACTTCCTCTGTCTCAAAATAAATTTCCTAGATTCTATTTTGGTTTGTCCCAAAATAAGTGTTCTATTTCCTTTTATGTAATCACTTTTGTCACATTCTTCCAATACTACCCTAAGTTAATTCCGTCTTCTTTTTGTAAAATATCAAGCAAATGAAAAAAAATGATAATCAGCTGCATGGGAAATAGTAGCTTATAGAATTAAAAGTAGATATGGGAGAGAGGAAAGAGAAAGAAGGTTTGCTAGATCAAGCTTCCTATACATGATTTAGATTTAGTTAATGGACAGAGTTAAGCAAGACGAATCAGCTTCATTTCTATTAACTTTAAGTCATTGAACTTCTCTGGGATATAGTGATCTTTCATTTAAGCCCACACACATTCCAGACCGACTTCATTTCGTGTTTCATATATTTGGTATTAGTATGACCGTCTTATAATTGCATGCAAACACTTCTGCTTATTGATATGATTGTATTTTTTACCTCTGTTTAAAGACTCCACATATTTTCCTTGGCACATATAAGAGCTTTTGTATCTTCATTGTTTGACTTTATGTTCTGCTCCTCCCCACCCCTTTAAGACTCGGTCCATCGGATATATAAGTGGATGTGTGTTGCCTACCAACTATGTGTAGTTGACTGGAGGGAAAATCGGTGATCGGCTAATGGCTGAAGCAGAAACGAATCTTGCCATAAATGTAATACCAGGTCTATCAGAGTCTTATGAAGTTCAAGGGCGAGGAGAGCTTCAGCTAGGTGAGTCCATTTTATCCTTTTTCTTTCCATATTTTCTATCTTTTGTGGAAATAGTGAAATGTTTAATGTTCCTGGTGAAAATATTTGATCGATTTATAACAAAGTTTGTTGTGTGCCTAAACTCTTGTATTCTGTTTCAGGTATCTTAATTGAGAATATGAGGCGTGAAGGATTCGAGCTGTCAGTCTCACCACCTAAAGTCATGTGGGTTTTTTTATTCACTTGTCCTCTGCATCTCCTCTTTCCATTTTTAACTCCTATATCTACTTGTCTCTTATATAAACATAATGTGTCCACATAGAGATGCGCATGTTAAGGATGATACTTTGATGATTTTAAAAATTATTCATTTGCTCTTGTTTCCTTATCTGGTCATTTAGTTCTACTCACCTTATTCATTTGCTTTTGTTTGGAGTGTTACTTGAATGTTGATTTGTCCTTCAAAGTTGGAGGACCTTCTATGTAGTTTTTAAGGGGTTTGGGGGAGGGAAGGGTAGGAGATTTTTTGGAGTTGTGCTTCTTTTGTTATTTGGTTGGGGTCTATGGAGTATGGACAGAGAGGAATGCAAGGGTTTTTATGGGCGGTCAATGAATGTTGGCTTACTTTGAGAGACGAAGTGTCCTTTTATGCACATCTCTTTGGGTTTTTTGAATGGGAGATTTCCGAGGAACTTCTTCTTATCAGATTTACATGGTGCTTGGTGAGATGTGCTCCGTTGACACTGGGATTGGTTTTTCATTTGTTTTCTTTTGTTTTTATTTTTGGGAAGACTTCTTGTCCTTCATCTGCATTGTAGTTTTTCTTTATCTTCTCTAATTAAAAAATTTCTTTTATAGTTTTATCTGTACATTTTTTTTAAAGTCGATGACATGTCGGTGTCGAACAAAGATTCACTTATTCGTGCTTTGAAATTTAAGTTCTTCGTGTTGGACATGTACTAAACTTCTCCGGGACACTTGTTAGAACATGAACAACAAAATTCTGTTCTTTTTTCTTACTAAGGAGAGTGACATTATGCTTATACCCTCTGGACTCTTATAGTTCTTTTTTAGAATGAAAACATTGAAGAGGGACGGCAAGATACATCCCCGTAATCCCAGTTCCATACAGCTATGGATATTAGTCTTCCCTCTAAAGTCTAGACTTATTCAATCCTATGCCTGAAGTAACCATTCAAAGCTACAAACATGGAAATTGTGCTTAATGGTTTTTTTGAACTCTAGAGTTGACCACAGCTTTGTCTTAATCATGTGACTTTTACTATTCACATTAGCTTTAATATTAATCACAGCATCATTTGTGGGAATCTTTTTTAAGTTATCCGCACTCACATGTAGCATGCATACTTTTATATTGTTCAATTTATCTCTTCTTTTGTTTACTTGCTGAATCATACCATGAAATCTTGTTGTCAGTAACACTGTTGGATGCAATTATTAGGTATGATAGTCGAAATAATCACCTCTTTGGTGTAATATTCGTTTTTAACAACTTGAGAAATATCCATGTATTGGATCAGGTATAAAAATGATAAAGGTGTCAGGCTAGAGCCAATTGAAGAAGTGACAATCGAGGTAAATTTTCTTGATATACTAGTACATATGTATGTGCTCCTTTTTTAAGGTTCGTGCAATTCAAAGATTATGTTGTCAATTACAGGTAAATGAGGAGCATGTAGGTCTAGTCATGGAAGCCCTCTCTCACAGGAAAGGTGAGGTTACTGACATGGGTGCTGTCCCAGGGAACTTTGGCAGGACTAGAATGTGTTTGACTTGTCCATCAAGGTTGGTAACTTGATTATATTCTGTTTCCTTTTGATATTATTGCCTTTCCTGACAACTTGATATCCTCCATTGCAACAAATTATCCCATTTTTGCTAAATTTACCAAATTAATCAAATTATATACGCATTTATTTTTTGAGTTTAGGGAGATACCTTTTTTTTCCCTACACCCTATTCTGCATTGGTAATTATATTTTACTTTTTGCACTTTGAAACTGTACGATGCTCTTATTTTATTTTACCTTTTATAAATATTGCGACTCCAGTTTGAATTTTTATTTATTTAGGTAATGTAAATGCGAGATTGAATTTTGCCTTTCCATTGTTTTGAGACCTCAAAGTTATTTGGAGTCTCTTACACTATATAGATTTTCAGGATAGAGAAGAACAGATATAACATGCAACTTTTTAATTATTTTTTTGGCTTTTCATATTCCTAGAGATTTTATCAGCTAAAATGTGAATTTACTTCTTTATAACTGTGCTGTTTTTAGTGCTTAGAAAATGCTACTTGAAATGCTATAAATAGTTCATGAACAATCTTATGTCTTTTTAATCATTCTTTAATATAAAATTTAGAGACTAAAACTTATTATTGAAATTTTTGTTAAAGCATGTTGTATACAAACCTTAATATTGGGGGTGCATAATTTGCAAAATTCAAGAAAGTATTTTCATTCCATAGTTATCCCTAAATATGGTGAGTTTTAGTTTATAATGGTAGCATGATAATGCAATTTGTGATGATAAATTTGAGAACACTGCCATTTTATACTACCAGTAATAAAAGTTGAACTCTTTTTTGGGTTACTTTTTTTTGACAAATGGGACTTATTGTGGAACGGGAGGGAAACTTACCGTCTAAGAATATCTTTTTTCAGCCTTTGTGCGATGATGTAATATGGTTTTGTTGTGTGATCTCAGGGGGCTGGTTGGCTATAGAAGTGTGTTCAGCAGTTGCACACGAGGAACTGGATTTATGCACCGTGCATTCCTGAGTATGCTGGCTCTGGCTAGATCTTTTGTTCCTTCTTTTTATGTTTGTTATTATTATAATTATATTTTGTTCCGGTCCTTAACACAACATCTTGGTCTATCTGAGATATACTTGCTTTGGTGATTATCAATTTAAAGTTTTAAATAACTAAATCTCATTTCTCATACTTATTTAAGTTGATGCTTATTATTACATGTGATACAACTTGAATATATTGAATTGGAGTCGAATATAATAATCAATGTAAACCTGACTTGTCTCAAACTCTTGTGTGTAGTTATGCTGGTTTGTGGACCTCTGGTTGAACATGCAAGCGTAGCTCATTTTTCTATTCCAAACCCTGGATTTTTTTCACCAACACTCATAAAGTACTAACCAGTTGACTAAAGTACACATACAATGGATAGTGGCTGACCTTTGTCGTTATTGAGTGTTCCAGACGTCAAGTCATTTCCATCAAGTTGTTTATTTCTTCATCATGTTTTCATCTTCTTTTCCCTTGCTTGTTCCGGAATTCATTGATTTGATCCCAGTGCTTGCATTATTAGCTAGTGTTTTAATTTGAAATTATGTTCAGTGATACTCTAAACTTATGCTTTAGTTACTTTTCTGGCAACACTGTTTTTGCTTATTCTATCTATTCTCTGTTTTTATGCAGCATATGCAAAACATCGCGGTCCTCTTGGAAATGTCAGGAAAGGAGTATTGGTAAATTATCCAAATACCTCTCTATTTTCCTTTGTACCCAATTAAAACTTCCTTTTTATTTTTATTATTTTACAATAACAAAGCCATATATGAATTACTATTGAGCAAAAAAAATCTTGCTATCCATTAGCATTAGTGGTTGGTAGCAGTGTGCCTCACTATGTATATTCACCACTCCCTGTTTCTTTTCTTCCTCTGATTTTGAAGATTTTGGTTGATGCCTTAAAAGTATCATAGAGAAAAAGACTGTTATGAGATTTGGGATGAAAATGTGGGTTAATAAAGCCTAAAAAATTTATTGGCTTATTTGGTAGAAGCTAGCTCTAGTCTAGGTTATCTGCAATTTTCAATTTAAAAAACATTTCCAGCTAGTTTATCAGAATAAGAGTACATATTAACTTTAAGTAGCATGGCTGAACAATAATTGGCATACCCTAAGGCTATATTTGCTTGCAAGGATTATTTTCAGTGGATTGTAGTCCATGGATTATAACTGAAGACATGGCCTGTGATAGGAAAGAGTGGACGAATGTAATCCCCATATCAGAGGCCAAGTAGGGTGTTCACACCTTTTTTGTTGATTTCTGTTTCTCTTTTCCCTTCCCTTTTTTCTTTATTGACATACATGTAATATCCAATATGTGGTTCTATTTTTATTTTTCCGATCTCCATTTATTTCTACATTGTTTATTTTATCCATTTCTTATTTAATTTGTTTTATCTTTCTAGTTTTCTTATTGCCTTTATATTTTTAGCTTGCATGGTTTATTTTTAGCCTACCCCAACTAGGTTGGGATAAAAGGCATTGTTGAGTTGAGTTGAGTTGAGTGTAGTCCCATGGTCCACGGATTATAATCCAAGGACTTTATTATTTTAGATCTACTTAATATGAAAAATTAGAAAGAAAGGAATACAAGTCCTTGACAAAAGATAACTCCAATTCCTATGAATATCCAAATAGCTACGCCTAAAAAGGCACTCATCTCCGATGACATAGGAAATCCAAGAAAGACACCCCTATCCCAAAGCAGGAGAATGGGAGATTCTTATCGGTTGAATTCCTTGCATTTTCTCAGTCCAACAAGGTAAAACCAATGGGAACCAAAACATAGGGCAGAATTGCATGCTGCCATTAAATTTTCCCATCCCTCTTTCTCTTAAATTCCCAAAACGTGATTTGCAGAAAACTATCAAGGAACACAAGACAAACCCAAGCTCCATTGTTCAAATAAGATCTTTGTTCCCGTGTTTCCCCTGTTTTCGGCCGAATGAATTGTTTTCGGGTTTGATAGTTTGTTGATTTTTTGGCAGATTTTAGCCTTGTAGCTTGAGATGGTCTTTTGGTGTGTATATTTTCCCATTTTGTAGAGTTCATTTACCTGTTGTCCATGTTTTTTATAAGCTCCCTTGTACTAGGCCGGCATTCCCTTTTGATGCCTACTTTTTATAGAAGTTTGCATATCAAAAAAGAAAATGTAGCCTGTACTTCCTATATTAAATATATTTAGTTGTTCTCCTAATATGGATTAAGAATGTGGACGAGTGCCGATTCTTCTTTCAAATCATCTTATATGCAAATAGTATGCATGTCTTAACTATCTCTGAAGCTTATAACTATGGATCTCAACTTGTTACATTACTTGGTTTGACAGGTGTCCATGGGCCGTGGAGCTATCACAGGTTACGCATTGCTCAGTTTAGAACCTCGAGGAACTCTCTTTGTGACTCCTGGAATGGAGGTGACAATTATTACTGAATTCTACTACTTCCTACTTAAATTATGACCTAGGAGGCCTTCTAACTTTCTGAGAAATGCCTGCCATATTGTGGGCTAATAATGTCTTATGTTAATATACTGGGCTGCTAACTTTAATTAGTCCCATTTAAGTAATGGTAGCCCTAAATGCAGTCATATTATTTTCCTTAATAATATGCAAGGGTAATATAGTAATAGTGTAGTTTAAAAATAAAAATATTTTCCCTTCCCTTCCCTCCTAAACTCGCAAACAAAAAAAAATGAATTAAAATCTCAGCCCTTCCTTTTCTTTTTAAAACACGAGGGAAAATTGTGACTTCAAACCTTGGATAAGGTGTAACACGGTATTACAATAACCATACAATCTAACCACATAAACTTAAATGACATAAAAGTAATTACTAAATTATTTATCATAACTGTTCTATCCTAGTATCTATAACCATTAAATTAACATCAAGTCATAATATTAAGTTTTTAACGAAAATATTTTACTATTACAAAGGTTCTTCTATTCATTCAGCTTCTGCTTCCCCTTATCCTTACCAGAATCTTCAACACATTTGATCTTAGTTGAAATCATATAATTCGAGCAAGAATGAACACTAAATTGCCCAACAAGTAAAACAGTTTAATAACAACTAAATCAAGAATCATATGATCATTATTCAACAACTGAACCAATAGTTGTGAAGTATTATGAATAACTAAAATAATACTTTTTGATTCCTTTAAAACATTTTTGAAACGATGAACCGGTCATTTTCATCGAAATGGTCAGTAGACCAAGATCATAGTTGTTACGGCGCCTACGACGAGTCATGGCGCCTGGACGCCTAGGCGACTGCCATGGCGTCCGTAAGGCGACAAGTCGTTTACAATGTGCAATTTATATATTATTTATTTTACTTAACAAGTATATTGGCAATAAAATTTTATATATATTAAAACTCAAAACATAACACTATGGAATAACATTAAAGGCATAATTATCAAAATACTTATCAATAACAATCCAAAAACAACACACTTGATATTAAAAATTAGTAAAAGAAATGAAGAATTCAACAAACACCACATAGAAAATAAAGTTGATTAATTTAAATGATAACTGATAAGGTAAAAAAAAAAGCCAAGCAGGTATATATAATTATATATATATATATATATAAATGTCTGTAATGTTATAATGCAAAGCCAAACAGGTATAATGTTCTAATGTTATAGACCCAACAACAAATAAGACAGGTAGGAGGCTAAAAAAAAAGGGAATTGCGTATCAAGTAGAAAAAGGGAAAAGGGGAAGAGGAAAACAAAACAGAAGCTCGGCCATACTTGCCGACCGCCGACCTCACTTTCTTCTTCGCTCTCGCCTCTCGGTCAGTCGGTCTCGCCTCTCCTCTCGGTCAGTCTCTCTCTGTTTCTTCTTCGCTCTCGCCTCTCTCCTCTGTCAGCCGCTCTCGCCTCTCGGTCGATCTTCTGAGTTCAGTCGATCGATCGAGCTTTTCTTTTAGGGTTAGTTTCTATTAGTTATCTTCATGCGACGTCGTTTTTTAAAAAACCTAGTTCAGATTTTTTGTCTGAGACCAAGTCGTTCGATCAACAGGTTAGGCGTCCTAGTCGTCGTCGAACTGTCCAAGTCGACGCCTTTTTTGTCTAAGCGCTCGCCTTTCCGTCAACGTCCAAGTCGTTCTCCCGCCTTATCTTTTCTGTACCGACTTGCCGACTAGGCGACGACTTAACAACTATGACCAAATATAGTCTTTTAATTTCATTTAAAAAGGATAACCCGACATTAAAACCGTAAATCCGATATCACTTATGAGCATATCTAGGTGATCAGCCTATAGTACTCTATGTTGTACAACACATTTTGGGGAACGACTGTGCGTTCAATTTTATGGACACCTTGTGTGTCAGCCGATAAACTTGACCAAAAACATTTAATAGTTCAACCTTGTATATATATTTGAATCCGTACCAAAACAACTTGGTTTGGACAACTCTACTTAACAAAAATAATATCTCAAAGATGTAATATCAGTGCGATAAAATAATTCAACAAGTGTCTAGCCAAACAAAAGGCTTTGACATTTCATTTAAACAATTTCATATCATAGAACAGCTTGAACACTCGTACAAATATTAAAACATTTACATAAGTATAGATTTAATCATTCAAGATTTGTGTACATTTGATATTAAGAATATATCACATATGCTTCATAAGAATTAAATCAAATGAAGTAAGAAAACTTGCCTTAAGCGTCTTCTATACCCTTTACTTTAACTCGGTCTTTATATATCCTACACGATTTATCATAACCACATATTAATTAGCCGCAAATAGACTACACATACGGTTTACACTAACTTCCCCTTCATCTTTCATTATCTGATTAATTATTAATCTTAGATGTATTTTACGTTATTTAACTGTTCATTTCGTTCCTTGAGATTTATTACGTCCTTTAATATTTTGTTAAACTTTTTAATCCCTTTTTAGGCCTTCCCAACATTTACACATCTCATACCGTCTTTATTAATGTCCAAGTCATACACCCGTGTGTATATTAAACACTTTCGGTGTTTTAAGTATTTTACAATTATATTTCATTTACTTTCCTTTTTAATTTAATTAACTTCTAACCTCTAATTAAGATCTTAGCTCATTTATTATCGTAACATATTTCTCTAATATTTACGTTTTTAATCATTCTTTACGTTCCCTTCTTTCTGTATTTGAAAATAGAATTTTATACGCACTGACCGACCCGGCGCTGCAGCGCCTGGTTTGGCCTTAGTGCTGGTGCTGCGGCGCCTGAAGCTTGGGAAACATACTAGAGAGTGGCACGGCGGCACCAGTTTGTACTGGAATGCCCAATTTAATTTTTCAAAACTTCACAACTTTCTCATTAAATGTCGGAATTAATCCGTTCTTGAGCCCACGACTCTATTTTATTCTGGTCTACCTTTCCCCCATAAAATCTTCATTATTCCAAATCGTTAATTTAGTAATTCGTTTATAGTTCGTTTTAAACTATATATTCGTATTTTACTTAAAATTTCGACATAACTTCGTTATAGGTCGTTTTTAATCCGTTCCTCTTCGAACAATAATATATTTTAATTGAACACAATATCATTCTTTTGAATTTCATTATCTAAACTATGAACAACAAATCAAATAGCTTGATTATACGTTTTCATTCATTGTTCGTTTTTTAACCATTATTTCTTATCTTTTACTTCCTCCGTCCCAGGATAAAAGTCCCTGGTGGACTTTTCACGCATATTAAGAAGATGAATAAAATGACAAAATTGCCTATAATAATGTCATTAAATATGGAGAGAGAATTAGAATAAGAAAAGTATGAGATATTTAATGCTACGGTATAATAGGAAAATATGTGTAAAAGTTTGGTTATTAAAGGAAAATAGACATTTAACATGGGATTATCCAAAATAGTAATAAAGACTTATCATGGGACGGAGGGAGTATAATTTAACAGTGATTTATAATTCATTAATTCATCCTCCTTATACTACAAAACTTTAAATAATTAAAAGGATTGAATTTCATTATTACCTCTTTGGAATTTTCGTTTTCTGAGTTTACTTACGACTTCAGTAGAGTTTTCTCGCCTTTTCTCGTACAAAACCCGAGCTCTCACTTCCTCTTGTATATAATCTAGAGTTTTTCTTTGTTGCTAGTGAATTGGTGAAGAAAAAGGCTTGCTATTTATAGGAGATTAAGAGTGGGGTAAAATAGTCTTTTCACTAGCTTTTGTTGGTTAATTACACTTGCCCCCCATGACATATAATTGGTGGCAGTTAGCTTTATTCTTGTATTATTCTTTCGGTTTTATATTTCATTCACTTCCCGGAATCCATTACGCAGTCGAAAATTTTTCATTTTTTAAAATTTATCTCATCTTTCCTCATTATATTAACTTTGAAGCGTTCCTCAAATAATTAAAATAAACACTTTTACGTTTCCAGATGGATAGTGATTTTTCGGCCGTTTCCTTTGAAATTTTTTATTTTCCAATACAATCCTAAAACTCGTAAATTCCATCACAGATTTCCGTTCCATCTCAAAAATTCACATTTTAACAAATCTCAATAAGGCAAAAACCACAAAAATATTGTTTTATTAAATAATATTCAAATATTATTAATTACAAGTTAAATAAAATTTGTTGATCATTACAAAAATTATAATTCATTCTCATCCCTTCCCCTCCTATATTTTCCTATCCCATCTCATCCCTCCAAACTCAGTTCCATGATGACAAGTATTGTTATTCATGTTCATATGGACGGTGGCTTATTGGATTGTTATTGCAAAACTTGTATGTACACTTTTAAGGTTTTATAGCCACAGTAGCAAGCATCCGGTGATTGGCATTTGGATCAACTAATGTAGATTTCTTTATGCACACAGAAAAAAGAGATACAAACATAGTTATCTAATGAAGCAAACTACACTACACTTGGCAACTGCAATTAATTAATTTTTCAACCTTATGCAGACTTATGATGGCATGATTGTTGGTGAACATTCACGAGATACAGATCTTGATGTAAGGGGGATCTTCCTTTTCCTGTCATACCATGAATTAAGTTTTCTCTAGGTGACCAACTGTTTTATTTGTTTATCACAGGTCAATCCAGTACGGAACAAGGAACTCACCAATATAAGGGCCGCTAGCAAGGATGAGAATGTGAAGCTTTCTCCTCCTCGCCTAGTATGTTTCCTTCATCAACCAGCTTTTTTTCTCGGTTTAATTTTTCATTCATATATTATCCTCAGTATTATGCATTACATCCCCATCAAAGTGTACATGGACAAGAGATCAGTCTTAATGGAAAACTAAAAGTGATTCGGTATAGGAAAGAAACAGCGTCTTTGGAATTACCATTGATATCCTTATTCTAAACATTCATATGAATGCTGTCTGGTGCAGTTGACCCTGGAAGAAGCTATAGGGTACGTTGCTTCGGATGAGCTCATTGAGGTATGTTCCAGGTAACTATGATTTTTCTCATGCCTCAAGAAAGATAATTACTGGCTTTATATGTTATAAAGCTCGGGAATATCATAACCTTGTGTAATTTGGTAGTTTGAGGTTTGCACTTGAATTTTAACAAATTGTCTGGAAGCTTAGCTGCTGTTATTGGCTTTATGACTAGTTCATTATGCATGAATTCAGCATCTAGAGTGAGTAGAGTATGAATTTTCTGATAAAATTGTTGCATGGGGCCATGCCATGCAGGTTACGCCAAAAGCTATTCGATTAAGAAAAAGATACCTGGATGCTAACAAGCGTAAACAGATGAGGAACAAGCCAAAGGAATGAAGCCTAGGGGTCACCAATACATAATCATGCTTAGCCAGTTAGCCCATGCCTTCAATACAATTTTGTCACCTCATAGCTTTGATATTAATTCACTACAAAATAATTTATTCTTATACAACAATGGCGTAGACTGCTCAATTCTTTTCCTTAATATTGGAAAGTTAATGTTGTACCAATTAGCAAAATTAATATTGGGATTAAATTTTACTTGATTGTTGTAATATAAATGCACGTGCATGGTGGTTATTGGTTGGAATTTAAGTAATTATGTGATGGTGTCATTGTGCAATATCCCTCATTTGATTTCTGTTTTCGTATTTCAATATTTGTTATGATCACATTCAAAAAAATTAATAATTGATATTGATAATTAATACTAAAAAATAATAAACATAAACTAGTATACATAATTTCGGTTTCTTTACTTATTCGAGACGATGACGAGTGTAATTCTCAAAGCTAAGCTATAATTCCAGAATATTAAGGAACTAATCATATAGAATTTTAAGTTTTTTTTTTTAAAAAAAAATTAAAAATCGCAAGCAAAAAGAAAAATAAATGTTTATAATAATATCAACTCACCCAAGTTTATGGAAAAGATGAGTTAATTAATAAAATAGTAGTAAATTAACAAATATCAAAAATAAAATCCATCTATTTTTCTATATACTATTCTCAATTCAAAAAAGTGGGTCTATATTATTTTCCCTATTCTTCTGTCTTATAAGAGCATTCACAATAATTTTCTTATTTTTATCCCTACTCTGCAGTGTCATTGAATCATTCTGTAAGATAAGAATTCAATTTTTTTACTATGTAACCAACATGTTCCTTATATTAATTTCTTAATAAAGATAAATTTCAAAAATTAAAATTTAAAAATTCCAACAGTCAAAGCAGGTTTTGACCATTGTAATTATTTTACCTTTATATTGACTTCATGCGTTAGAGCTTATGATAATTGATACATGTAATTTACTACAACCTCTTGTTTTTAATTATAAAATTGCTATTAATTTATTAATATTTTTTGAAGCAAGTATGTGATTTTTCTAAATTTAAAATTAATATAAATTTAATTAATACATATTGTAACTATTTAGAAAAAAAAATACTATTACTATTATTAAGTTTTAGAATGCATCAAATTGACTTATAAAAATTAATAATAATCTTATAATTTATAAAAGAGAGTATAATTTATCAATTATATCCCACTATAAAATAACATTTATTTCATTTTAAATTTTAAGTAATTTATAGAGTGAGTATTGAATGGATTGTAGTTGTAAATGTACACAACATCAATATTAACTTTTAAAAAGTTAATTTGTGATATTTTTAAATTTAAATTTAATATTATTCATTTAAAATTTGAAAATAATAAATTTTATAATTAATATTACTTTTATAATATTTATAATTATATGGACATAAATTAAATAAATTTATATCAATTTTAAATTTGAATACGTTTGAAAATAATTTTTAAAAAATAAGTCAATTTTATAATTTGAAAATGAAGTAGTATAATGTCAAGATGTATATGATTGATGAGTTGTCCGCTTAAATGAGAGTGTAAAATGTACAGTAAATAAATAAAAATCATTAAAATAGAGAATTAAATAAAATAAAGAAACGGTTAGATAATAATTTGTTAATTTATTCTTTAAAATTAGGATACAGAATTTATTGAAAAACTATTATGAATGCTCAAAAATATTTACTACGGATGAATAAATAAATAAAAAGAATAATTAAATACAGACGTGCAAACACCCTCTTTGAATTGAATTGTATAATATCCCTCCTCTCTCTCTCCTCTTTTATTTATCCCATAACGTAAATCAAATCCAAGTGTTGAGATCTGTACAGTAGAATTTCCATACAGATCGACTCTCTCACATTGCAATCTATACTTTGTATCTCTATATTTGGCTATACATAAACACATTTATATATCAGTAATTTCAAGTTGAGAAGATCAAAAAATGGGAGCCTACAGAGCAGACGATGATTACGACTACTTATTCAAGGTAGTACTGATCGGCGACTCCGGCGTCGGAAAATCAAACCTTCTTTCTAGGTTTACCCGTAACGAGTTCAGCCTCGAGTCCAAATCCACCATCGGCGTCGAATTCGCCACACGGAGCATTCGCGTCGACGATAAAGTCGTCAAGGCCCAGATTTGGGACACCGCCGGACAAGAAAGGTAATTTACTGCTTCAGATCTCCTTTCTTTCATTTCACCTGTATGTCTCTGTGTATTGTGTACTTGTACGTGTGTGTGTGTCAACTCTATAATTCCGCGATAGTATACTACTGTGTTATATTGATGAAATTGAAACACTTTTTGTTTAGAGGTTGCGAAATATCTATAATGTGAACTGCCATACGGTTTGTCTTAATTATGTAGGTTTTTTGCTTTATATTTTGTGATCTGTACTGTACTTTTAGGAGGTTTTTAACTGAATAGATTACGGAAATTTGTGGATTAGATTTCCATTATCAGAAGATTGATTTGATCTGAAGTCAGAATAATGTAAGATACTACTATAATTTAGTACTTCAAGTTATGATATTGTGGTAATGTTTGCAATTTTAACTAGAGCTCAATTAAGGCTGCCGTTGATTATTTGTTTGAGTATACGGAATGTTGTGAGGAAATGGTTCAATTCTAGCCTCTCTTTTGTTGTCTGATAAGTATTTTGAGTCTAGTGTGTTAAGCTCCTTTTTTTCACGTATGATGAAGGTGAGATTAAGGGAAAAGTATACTAAAGAAGATTAATCTAAATATCTGTACTTCTAAAAAATCTAAGATCAAGGAAACTATTATTTAATAAACAGTTTTAAAAAAAACTAATAAAATTTTAGATTTCTTTTCCTTTATTTTCCAAGTTCCAAAAATTGCCTTAATGAAAATTAGAGAACAACATAACCTTTTGGTTATCAATCTTTCAGAAAACATTAATAATGAACAATTGGAGATCAGGGATAGGTACTTTGCTTGCAGTGAACAGGAAGTATATGAGTTTGGAGGAAACGAGAAGAAATGTACTTGCCAATAACAGGTCCCTCTTACGAAGTGTGGAAAAGATGGGAAAAGGATATGATTTTATAACTTTTTTCCATGTACCATGTTTGTGAGGTTTCTTTATGTCGAGAAAGTTATGGAAAACGGTGGAAACTAACCCTCACTTTATCTGATTTAAGGAAGGTGAAACAAGTCAATTTTATCTGATTTTGCTGGTAACCTTTTGAAATTTATATTTTCTTACAATGGCTGCAGGAATTTGTAATTTTACCATCTCTTTCAGTTTATTTACCTGGAATGATCTCCTAATAAAGATATTAGACACCTATTTATTTACTTATTTATGAAAATGACTAGCACATATCTAGTTTCAATTTTAACATCCATATTATCTGGCTACCTGCCAACGAGTTTTTTTTCTTCCTCTTTCTGTAAATACATTCTTTTAAGAAAAGCCCTCATCTCAGTTCATACCTATTTGTTGATAGATACCGTGCAATCACAAGTGCTTACTACCGAGGAGCTGTCGGTGCATTGCTTGTATATGATGTCACTCGAAATGTCACATTTGAGAATGTAGAGAGATGGTTAAAAGAGCTCCGTGATCATACAGATTCCAACATCGTGATCATGCTTGTGGGGAACAAGTCAGATTTGCGTCACTTGCGAGCTGTCTCCACCGAAAACGCCAAGACATTTGCTGAAAGAGAGAGTACCTTCTTTATGGAAACCTCTGCTCTGGAGTCCATGAATGTTGAAAATGCTTTCACAGAAGTGCTTACTCAAATATATCATGTTGTCAGCAGAAAAGCTCTTGACATTGGAGATGATCCGGCAGCCTTGCCAAAGGGACAGACCATTAATGTTGGCAACAAGGATGATGTATCAGCTGTGAAAAAAGTTGGATGCTGCTCTGCTTAGAAGTTGGTAAAGCAAAGGTGAAAATTAGTTTCGGTCATGAGTAACTTCTAATTTTCTTGTGGCTGAACTTGTCCCAATGAGTCATAGGATTAGTCTTGCATGGAGTTTTTGGTCACCAAAGCTTCAGTTATTGCATATGGGACTAAAATGCTTGAAACTTGTTGAGTCAGATTTTTTCGAAGGTTAGTATCTAAGCACTTATCATTCTTCTTCTGTATTTTCATCAATTCTTTTAAGTCATTGTATTTTATTGTAGTTCTTAGCAATGCTTAGGTTCTATTTGATTGCTTAGGACTTTTTTTGGCCTTTTTGACCAGTTCCGGTAATGTACTAAGATAAATTTCTTTGGTTTGTACCCTGGGTCATTTAGTTGTTTTGTGGACCGAGAAATGTGGAAGATGAGACTATTTAATTGTAAGTAATCACATATTCATATTTATCTGTGCATCAAATTTTCTTTAGATTTTCCCTAGTTTATTTCCTCGAGCTGCCCACCGGGTTCTACGTAGCCCCTAAAAATAAGGGTAATCTTAATCCACTTTAGATGAGTCTTTTTTTTCTTTTTTTGCTAGTTTTAGGGCGGGGGATTTGAACTCCAAACCTCTTGCATAGCAAGATTTGGGTTGTGTTTGATAAAATTAGTTGTTAAGATCTGAATAATTTAGACATCTGAATAATATAGTATCTAAATATAATTGTATCTGAATGAAAAAAATGTTGTTTGATAATTACTTTTTTCAAAATGTCTGAATAACATGTTTTTACTATTTTAACTCTTCTTCTTCCTCCACCCCACCCCTCCCCTCCCCTCCCCTCCCCTCCCCTCCCCTCCCCTCCCGTCCCCTCCCTCCCTCCCTCCCTCCCTCCCTCCCTCCCTCCCTCGCTCCCTCGTATTTCCCCTCCCCTCCCCTCCCCTCCCCTCCCCTCCCCTCCCCTCCCTCGTATTTCCCCTCCCTCGTATTTCCCCTCCCCTCCCCTCCCCCCCCCCCCCCCCCCCCCGCAGACCTAGTGATCTGGTGGTGGTCTGGTAATATTGAAGATTTGATCAGCTGGTGGTGGTCTGGTAATATTGAAAATTGATAATATTGAAGAGGGTATTTCTATCTAAAAATTAGCAAAGTTCATTAAAAGACATGTCTAAAAAATAATTTAGATTTGATTTTCTATCTCAACCATTTAGAAGCATACAGAGGTAACAAAAAAAAAACATTTACCCTTTTAGCGAATAAGAGGTGGTCTATTAAGACCTCTTAAGAGATGAACAAACAACACCTTTGACATTAACTGAGCCAAAGACGATCGATGGACTGGTCTTTTGTTTCTCTGTAGGTCAAAATTTTAACAATTGATATATTTTTTAATTAGATTCTGTATACAGTCGCAATGTCTTTCTTCAAGTAAATATTGTTAGAGTTTGAGCTTAATTTAAAGTAAGTTTTATTAATTATGAAATGAATTCACATATCAATGTGATCTATTCTATGAGTAAATTAAAATTAAGTATTTGGAACCTCAAATCCATGAGATAATGAATACAAAATTAACTCTCAAAAATCATCTCCGAAAATAATAATAAATACTTGTGGAAAGACAAGTTTCACATATGTTAAGAACTATAGTGTTAATAGGTTTATTTTTGGATTTGGGTCCCAAGGACATCCCACTTTTTTGGATGAAAGAGGACCTAGATAAGGTTTAGTTTGAACACATGCGCCGCCAACCGGTTTGGTTGAGTTGGGCTCGGGCTTGTGGTTTGAGTGTCTGGGTCATTGTAAATATTTATTATTTGTGTCATTTTGAAAAACGTGATTTATTATCAAAATTGTGTCGTTTTGAGAAACGTTATCTAGGCCCAAGACTAAGTCATGACTACGTTTTTTGTCTGAATGGATGTAACACCCCAGTCCCACATCAAAATATAGGGGAAAAATTTGTCTGCATATAAGGAAATAAGTTACTAAGTTACTACCAATAGTACCTTCAAGTCATGACCTTTTGGGTGAGTTTGTGGTGAGCTAAGATTATCCAAGAAAAAACTATTGAGCCAATGGTTTGAGGTCTTATTTTGATGGATTTGATTCGATTCGGATTTGGGATTTGACACGGGATTTGTTCTGGACTCGGAATTTGACCCGGTTTGTTTCATATGGTATCAGAGCCGAAGGTGGGGACACGAATGCTGGTGGTATTATCCCACAATGATCTTTGGGCCGTGTGTGTGATCGGTTCTGACGGGGAAGTCAGAAATTTAAGTGGGAGAGTTTGTAACACCCCAGTTCCACATCGAAAGATAGCGGAAAAATTTGTCTGCATATAAAGATAAGGAAAAAAAATTTGTCTGCATATAAGGAAATAAGTTATTACCAATAGGACCTTCAAGTCATGACCTTTTGGGTGAGCCTGTGGTGGACTAAGATGACTCAAGAAGATACTATTGGGCCAGTGGTTTGAGGCTTTATTTTGATGGATTTGATTCAATTCGGACTTGGAATTTGACCCGAAATTTATTTCGGACTCGGGATTTGACCCGGGTTGTTTCAATGAACGCGCCCATTATGCGAAGACCCAAAATTACATCGTTTTTGTCAATGGATGTCATATCATACCTTTTTAAAGGGACATAACCAATCTGAAGGGTCATTAAGTTCACCCTATAAACATATGGCGAAGGTCGGCCATTTCATTCATTCAATTCAACATAACATCAAGCATTTTTAGTCTTTTAGTCTTCATTATTCATAGTTTATTTAAGAGAGAAGTTCAGAGTATTTTTTTTTATTCGTTGTGTATGCTATTTATAGTGGTGCTATACATCATTGTATCCTATGAGATACGTGTTATCAACTCTAAACATTATAAGAAAGGTATAATTGTCTTACTTGAAAAAAGTTTATTTATATATATATATATATATATATATATATATATATATATATATATATATATATATATATATGGGGAATGATCCATAGCATCTATATTCTATGGAATAAAAAGTGGCATATAACATCTATACCATCCATCTAATTAATGAATGACTGTGATATTATTGAGAGAAAACCCATCCGCTAGACTTACTAGCGGACGTATTAAGTAATTTTTCCAGATGCTATTTGCCCCTGTTAGCACTGCTATCCACTTGGAAATAACATCATCCGCTAGTAAGTCTAGCGGATGTATAAAAACTATCACAGTACATCATATACAACAACATCATACAAGTTGGCCTGAAAAAGTTTATGACCAATGGAACGAGTTCCGGGTTTATCAGATGTATCTGATCTTCATTCTGCACTACCTTGTGTTGCTGCATTTCTGCTTCAAACACAAGGTTTTATCAGATGTAAACAAATCAAAGCAGGGAAGATAACCCAATAATAAACGTAACGGTAGTGGTGCTTGAGATATTACAGAACCATTGCCACATTCAAGTTAATAAACGTTCAAAATTAGGCAAAGTATACAAGAACATCATCGCCATGTTGACAACAGCTTGAACACTGGCTTCAATATAAACAAACTCCTAGATCACCACAGGTGTATGTCCACACTTCCAGGATTACAAAATCAAACTTCTAGTTCACGTCCACACTTGCAGGATTACATTCATACTTGCAGGAATACATATTTTGGCAATCACAACCTTCAACTGCAGTGTTAAAGTGATAATGCCTGGACTTCAAATTGTCAAGTGTATAGCAGGCACAGCAGAGTCTGCAATTAATCCCTTTCATACACACACATACATACAACTACAGTGTTAAAGTGATAATGTCTGGACTTGTCTCTCTCTCTCTCTCTCTCACACACACACACACACACATACAATATGTGGTTCAAGTTGAAACATACTCCAAGGTCATTGTTTAAACATACAATATGTGGAGTATTGCTTCAAAACTTCTTCTCCAAGCTTTTGACAAGTGGATAATTTGTTATATCCAATAAGATCCATCACCATTCCCTGTTACCACATACCATAGAAACAGATAAGAAAGTTTTGTTCTGTTTTTCTTTAGGAAGAAAAAGGTAAATTATGGACATAATGTCACTCAATTCAGCCAAGACAAAACAATACTGATAACAAAAGATAAAGAAATCCCAATTGTACAGAGAAATTCTACAAATTGAGTAATTAATAGTGCTGATACAGAGAAAAACAAAATGAGTACTTCCCTCTTCATAATCAAAACACAAAATCAAGTACATCTTGGTTTCTTGGAGTTTCCACTTGTAATGTTGACAACTTTAACGAGAACAGAAACTATTTTGATTTCTCTTTCCCAACTCAAGCAAGGCCTATTTCATCATCATCTTCCATTTCTGCAACCAGGAATTCAGTGGTACATCACTGATCCTTGTCCTTGTAATTTCCAATATATAAAATAGAAACTTGGTTTGTTTTTTGCCTGAATTAATTTTCACACTTTTTGAAAGTCTTCCAGCTTTAGTTATTTAAACAGTTGAATTTTTTAAATAACTAAACATTTATCCGGTTAATTGCTATTGGTTCACAGCTTTAGTTATAATCATGTGAATCAATAGCAATTAATTGCTCATTTATCCGGTTAATTACCCGATTGGTCAATATAACCTCCAGACATCAATTATTATCGAAATAAATGTCGATTTCCACTAACGCTAATAATTCTCACACAATAGAACTATCAATTTTATCTTAATCAACACGAACTTATTCATCATTAATATTATAATTCACAGTATTTAACAACCAGTTCGTTTACAGGAAAGAGGGGAATTTCCGATAAGGATTTCTCATTATTGGCGCGCAATTAGGTGACCAAACGTCTTCTTGACAGAACTTCTAGACATTGTCAATATTGCAAATAATAATATGATTAACTTTACCGTCTCAATTATTGATTTAATAATATAACATATTATGCAGATTATACTGTGACAATAATTGAATCAATAATATGAGAGATATGATGCAGCAATTACTGTAGCAATAATTGAGTATAACTGAGTGACTTCTTACGTAAGTTGTAAGACCCCAGTTTTTATAAATAAAGATGAATTTTCTATAATTATTATTTTTGAATATTATGGAATAAATTGGATATAATGTTATAGTTGTGGGTAATATTTATAATTTTGCAAAGTACGCAAGTTGTTATAAAATATTCGGTTGGTCGGGGAATATTCTTTTTGTCGGGGAATATTCGTACGACGACACAATCATTGGTGGACCCCACAACGGAAGTATTGTCATAGTTAGAAAACGACAAAATTATCTTTCTATAAAATAACGGCGGAGGTGTTACCGTTAAAACTGTTGAACTACTCGGTAGTAAAAGTACAGTAATACGCGTTGTTACATAGTAGCACACGGTATTGATTATTGATGCTTACGTAAGAAGTCACTCAACTATACTCAATTATTGCTACAGTAATTGCTGCATCATATCTCTTATATTATTGATTCAATTATTGTCACAGTATCATCTGTATAATATGTTATATTATTTAAATAATAATTGAGACGACAAGTTATAAATGATTAATAATTGTTGAAAGATTAAATATGTGTTAAAATGATTTTTGGTAATTTTTATTCAATCCTTGATGTATATAAAGAGTCTATTATTAGACGTTTGTGGTAAGTTGAATTATTTATGGGGGGCCATATGTCATCATCTAAGAGTCTCTTTCGTAAATAGTAATTACTTTCGTAAATAGTAATTACCTTCGTAAATAGTAATTATTTTCGTAAATAGTAATTACCTTCGTAAATAGTAATTATTTTCGTAAATAGTAATTACCTTCGTAAATAGTAATTATTTTCGTAAATAGTAATTACCTTCGTCAATAGTAATTACTTTCGTAAATAGTAATAAATCTTCTATAAATAGAAGCCTAGGGCTTTATTATTTTTCACGAATTCGTTCAAGCTATAGAGAGAGAAAGTATAGAGAGAGTAAGAGAGAAAGAAGAAGAGTATTCGGTTATTACACGACTGCAGTATTCAATCTCTTAATACGGTAAGGGGTGTTATTCTTTCTTCTTGAAGAGAACTTATGTTCTTCCATTCTTTGTTATTCTGTTGGAATAACCTGTAAAAGTGGCATACCCTATACATGACCTGTATACGCGGTACACCCTATACTTGGTGAAATCCTTATGTTATTCCATTCATTATTATTCTGTTGGAATAACCGGTATACGCGGAATACCCTATACTTGGTGACATCCATTTACTATCCTGTCTTTATATTTCTGTCGGAATATCCTGTCTGTGTGTTTTACACCGGACCTGGTTCCATTCTTTATTATTCTGTTGGAATATCCTGTCTGTGTGTTTTACACCGGACCTGGTTCCATTATTTATTATTCTGTTGGAATATCCTGTCTGTGTGTTTTACACCGGACCTGGTTCCATTCTTTATTATTCTGTTGGAACATCCTGTCGGTGTGAATTTCACCTGACCTGGTTCCGTTATTATTATTCTGCTGGAATAACCTGTCTGTGCGGTCTATCGCATGCATGGTGATTTCTTTTGTTATTCCATTCTTTATTATACTCAGTTGGATAAAACTTTGACTTCTATGCTCCATGAAATTAGTGGAATATCCTTAATATTTGCGTTTCATCCAGTATCCTTTCATGGAAATCTTCTTCTGATCATTCTTGAATTTTACACCACAAAACAGTATCGTGTTGACAAATTTGGACGTTAATAATTCCTGGATAAAATAATTCTTGAACTTGTTTTATTGAATTCTTATATCATTGTCATCATCCTCATGTTTATATTTTGTTGAAAGTCATCTGTGGCCTATAGTGCATAGATGGACTTGGTATGATTATGAACAGGGATTAGTCGGTGTAATCATGACCGTAATATTACAAATGATGTAAAAATAAAAAGTTCTCATTGGCCCGTAGTGTATTGATGGACAGTTGTTGGCATGGTCATGACCATTAATGAATACACAAATATTCTTTGCCGTAGTGCATGAATAATTGTGGTCGTGATACTAAAGAATATCCTTGGCCGTAGTGCGGGGGTGATTCGATGATGTGGAATATTTATTAAGCTGAGTCACAGCTATAACGATGATGAAAAACCTTTTAAATCATAAAAGATAGTAGATTTTATTTTCTACTTGACTCTTTTAATGGATTGCTGGTTCCGCTGTAGTTAAACTTGATGATTATTGTATTTTATCAGTTTAACACTGTTGAAGGCTAATGATAATTTATTCTGCATTATCTTAGTCATAATATTTCTTACTGGGCTAGTTGAGCTCACCCTTTCTTTCACTGTTCTCTTCAGGAAATGAGAATATAGCTGGGACGAGTCGGGGAACGGAGTGATGGACCAGAGAATAGTATTAGTAGTCCTCACTATTCTGTTAAATAGTGTGACAATAATTGTATTGAGGACACCTTTTGAGTTTGTATGATCTCTAGTAGACAATAATTGTATTCAAACTCACAGTTATGTTCTGTCGTATTGTACACGACAGTTGTATTAGGAAGTTGTATTTGAATTCTGTACCATGTATCTGGCGACTCAAGATGGGTGATGTATACCTAATTTTGGGGGCGTCACAGTTGGTATCAAAGCTTAGGGATATGATCCCTGGCTAAGATGTGAGAATAGTACTAGGAGGGGAGAGACGGGGAATTCCTTCGCTAGTGTGACCTACCTAAGTTTATGTGCTATTTTATTGGTCGGTCAGAATATAGGGATAATATGTTACATGTCAATTAACCTTTTGTTTTGTGGCAGTATCTGAAAATGACATCTGAGAATGTTGAGATTGGCAATAGAGCACAGGCGATCGTTGATTTACCACATATCAATAATCAGGATAATGTGCACCAGGAAGGCGAAAATCCTCATGCAAACAACAACACTGACCAAATGACGAATGATCAAATGTTCAGAGGTTTTATGCAATTCATGCAGCAGCAGGCGAGAGCAACTCTTGTCCAAAACGTAGATGGAAACGCGGGAAACTCTCGGGCGGTCACCGCTAAACAGTTCAAGGAGCTGGGACCACCGGAGTTTAAGGGAGAGCCAAAACCACTTATGGCGGAAACATGGATAAAGCAGATGACCAAGATATTTGATGTCTTGGGATGCTCCTAGGAGCAAAAGGTTCCCTTTGCCGCCTTTATGTTGCGCGGAGAGGAAGATTACTGGTGGGAATCGGTAAAACGTACTCAACCTGCCGTACTGAAGATGTTTTGGGAGAAGTTCCAGGAGCTGTTCAATGATAAATACTTTCCCGAAAGTATTCGCCACATGAAGGAGGTGGAGTTTATTAAGTTGGAACAAAATAATATGACCGTGTCGCAATACGAGGCAAAATTTGCAGAGTTATCACGGTTTGCGTCCCATTTGGTGGATAATGAAGAGAGAATGGCGCGAATGTTTTTAAGAGGTTTGAAGCCGGAGATACGTCAACATCTTATTTCTCATAAACTGTGTTTGTATTCTGATGTTGTAAATAGGGCTCAGTTGGTAGAGCGCGATAACGAGTCAACGCAATCAAAAGAGAGCAGCCGGCAAAATGATAATACTAGTGAGAGCAGTCATCGAAGCGGTGACAACAAGCGTGGAGGACATCATCAGGCCAGAAATGGTAACCACTTCGGTGGTAATCAGGACCAAAACAATAAGAATGGACATTTCAAAAAGAGGAGATTCAACAATGATGGAAAGACGTCAGCACCAGCACCCGTTGTTAAGGAAGGAGAAAGACCACCTATCATATGCTTCAAATGTGGAGGGGAGGGACACATCAGTCCAAATTGCGCGATGCCGTCCAAAGCATGTTATAATTGTGGAAGAGAAGGTCACTTGGCCCGATTTTGTCGTTTACCAAAGACCAATTCAACTAGGGTGGAGGCACCAAAGGCCGTCCCAGAAAGGTCAAAGCCGGTAGTGCAAGGGAGAGCGTTTGTTGTGACCTCCCAGAAAGCAAGGAACCTGAATGAGGTCATCACGGGTAAGCTTATCATAAACTCTAACGAAATCTATACTTTATTTGATACCGGTTCTACCCATTCTTTTATTTCTCCTACTTGCGCTCATCGATTAAATTTGACTCCGGAGAAATTAGATTTTGACTTATCTGTGGAAACTCCGTTGAGAGAAACCTTCCTTACATCCACTGTTTATAAGTCTTGTTTGGTTCAAATCGGTACCCTCACATTACCTGTAGATCTTATTTCATTGAAAATACTTGCATTTGACGTGATTCTAGGGATTGATTGGTTAACTACTTATCATGCAAAAATTGATTGTTTCCATAAGGTTGTTAGCTTTCATATTCCTAATCAACCTATTATGCGAATTCAAGCGACCAAACCATTAAAATCAATCACGGTCATCTCAAGCCATAAAGCTATTCGTTTATTGGAAAACGGATGTCAAGCTTTCTTAGCTCATGTCACAGATTTAAACAAAAATACGTCAGTTTTGAACGATATTTCTATTGTTAATGAATTTCCTGACGTATTCCCCGAAGAACTTCCTGGCCTACCCCCAGAGCGTGAGATTGAATTTTGTATCGACCTTGAACCCGGTACAATACCCATTTCTAAAGCCCCATATCGAATGGCTCCTATTGAACTTCAGGAGTTAAAAACCCAACTGCAGGAATTATTAGATATTGGCTTTATTCGTCCTAGTACTTCTCCTTGGGGTGCTCCTGTTCTATTCGTGAAGAAGAAAGATGGGAGTATGCGACTTTGTATTGATTATCGGGAGTTAAATCATGTCACCATCAAAAATAGGTATCCATTGCCACGTATTGATGACCTGTTTGACCAGTTGCAAGGAGCCAAATTCTTTTCAAAGATCGATCTTCGTTCCGGGTATCACCAATTGAAGATTAGAACCGATGACATTCCAAAGACGGCTTTCAGAACTCGGTACGGGCATTATGAATTCTTAGTCATGTCCTTTGGATTGACTAATGCTCCTGCTGCCTTCATGGATATGATGAACCGAGTATTCAAGGAATATTTGGATCATTTTGTGGTCGTTTTTATTGATGACATCCTTATTTATTCCAAAAGCCGTGAAGATCATGAGCAACACTTGAGGCTGACACTCCAAAAGCTTCGTGAATATAAGCTTTATGCCAAGTTGAAGAAATGCGAGTTCTGGCTTGAGGAAGTAGCATTCCTTGGGCACGTGGTATCAAGTCGTGGAATATCTGTTGACCCAGCAAAGATTGAAGCTATTCAAAGCTGGGAGCAACCTAAATCAGTGACCGAAGTACGTAGCTTTCTCGGTTTAGCTGGTTATTATCGAAGATTCGTGGAAGGATTTTCTCGAATCGCTACTCCATTGACTCAGCTGACTCGGAAAGATACAAAGTTCGGTTGGAGCGAAGAATGTGAGAAGAGTTTTCAAGAACTCAAGAGGAGACTCATTTCAGCACCTGTTCTGACAATACCGTCTGGCTCGGAGGGATTTGTCATCTACAGTGATGCTTCGAGCAAAGGGTTGGGATGTGTTCTCATGCAACATGGAAAAGTCATAGCCTATGCCTCGCGACAACTCAAAGAATATGAGAGGAATTATCCTACTCATGATCTAGAGTTGGCAGCTGTTGTCTTTGCACTTAAAATTTGGAAGCATTACTTGTATGGGGAGAAAGTGGAGATCTTTACGGATCATAAAAGCCTCAAATATTTTTTCACTCAAAAGGAACTCAACATGCGACAACGACGTTGGCTTGAACTGTTGAAAGATTATGATCATACCATCCAATACCATCCTGGAAAAGCGAACGTAGTAGCTGACGCATTGAGTAGAAGATCACATGCAAGTACGAGTGCGATATTGTCAACGCAAGGGCCCATTTTGTGTGACTTGCAAAGGATGGAGATAGAGTTGAAGACTCCAGGGACACATGTGACAATGGCAAATATACGAGTAGAACCGACTTTAATCGATAAAGTTAAAGTTGCTCAAGCTACAGACCTGGAGCTGATGCGTATGAGGAAGAAAGTGCAAGAAGGTGCTATGCCGGAAGCAAGAATCGATGAAGAAGGAATACTTCGAGTCAACTCCAGACTTTGTGTTCCTAACGACCCTGATTTAAAGTATAAAATCATGATGGAGGCGCACAATACACCGTTTGCAATCCATCTTGGGAGTACCAAAATGTATCATGATATTCGTCATACATTTTGGTGGAGTAATATGAAGAGAGAGATAGCGTTGTTTATCTCAAGGTGTCTAACTTGTCAACGAGTTAAAGCGGAGCATCAAGTACCAAAAGGTCCATTGCAACCACTTGAAATTCCAGAATGGAAGTGGGAGCACATTACCATGGATTTCGTTACCGGTCTTCCTAAGGTTTCTCAAGGCATAGATGCGATTTGGGTTATTGTTGATAGATTGACCAAGTCTGCTCATTTCTTACCGATACGAGAAACTTATACACTTGAACGTCTTGCTCGTATGTACATAAACGAGATTGTAAGACTGCATGGTATGCCGGTATCCATAGTTTCTGATCGAGACCCAAGATTTACTTCACGATTTTGGGTTAGTTTGCAAAAAGCTATGGGCACAGACTTACGATATCATCCTCAGACGGACGGACAGTCGGAGAGGACTATTCAAACTCTTGAAGATCTATTAAGACTCTGTGTCCTTGATTTCAAGGGAAGTTGGGACAAGTTCTTACCATTGGTGGAGTTTTCCTATAACAACAGTTATCAAGCAAGTATTGGCATAGCTCCATTCGAAGCGTTATATGGAAGAAAGTGTCGCTCTCCAGTATGCTGGGATGAGGTGGGTGAAGCAACGTTGTTGGGACCGGAGTTGGTACGTATGACTACGGAAAAGATTCAAACGATCCGACAACGTATAAAAACCTCACAAAGTCGACAAAAGAGTTATGTTGATCTTCATCGAAAGGACGTGGAATTCAATATAGGAGATCATGTGTTGTTACGTGTTACTCCATGGAAAGGAGTTACAAGATTTGGAAAGAGAGGAAAACTCAATCCTCGATTCATCGGCCCATTTTTAATCCTCGATCGAGTAGGAACTGTGGCCTATAGACTCGCTTTACCGCCAAGTATGTCTCGTGTTCATAACGTTTTTCACATATCCATGTTACGAAAATATGTGAAAGACCCGAACCACATTATTGAGTTAGAACCGGACGAAATAGCGGAAGATCTGACGTATGAAGAGGTTCCTGTTCAAATCTTGGATAAGAAGGAACATATTCTACGCTCTAAGGTTATACCTCAAGTCAAAGTTTTGTGGAGAAATCACGATGTTGAGGAAATGACTTGGGAGTTAGAATCTGAAATGAAATCAAGGTATCCTTACCTCTTTGACATACCAGGTACGTACCCTAATTTCGAGGGCGAAATTTCATAAGAAGGGGAGGTTGTAAGACCCCAGTTTTTATAAATAAAGATGAATTTTCTATAATTATTATTTTTGAATATTATGGAATAAATTGGATATAATGTTATAGTTGTGGGTAATATTTATAATTTTGCAAAGTACGCAAGTTGTTATAAAATATTCGGTTGGTCGGGGAATATTCTTTTTGTCGGGGAATATTCGTACGACGACACAATCATTGGTGGACCCCACAACGGAAGTATTGTCATAGTTAGAAAACGACAAAATTATCTTTCTATAAAATAACGGCGGAGGTGTTACCGTTAAAACTGTTGAACTACTCGGTAGTAAAAGTACAGTAATACGCGTTGTTACATAGTAGCACACGGTATTGATTATTGATGCTTACGTAAGAAGTCACTCAACTATACTCAATTATTGCTACAGTAATTGCTGCATCATATCTCTTATATTATTGATTCAATTATTGTCACAGTATCATCTGTATAATATGTTATATTATTTAAATAATAATTGAGACGACAAGTTATAAATGATTAATAATTGTTGAAAGATTAAATATGTGTTAAAATGATTTTTGGTAATTTTTATTCAATCCTTGATGTATATAAAGAGTCTATTATTAGACGTTTGTGGTAAGTTGAATTATTTATGGGGGGCCATATGTCATCATCTAAGAGTCTCTTTCGTAAATAGTAATTACTTTCGTAAATAGTAATTACCTTCGTAAATAGTAATTATTTTCGTAAATAGTAATTACCTTCGTAAATAGTAATTATTTTCGTAAATAGTAATTACCTTCGTAAATAGTAATTATTTTCGTAAATAGTAATTACCTTCGTCAATAGTAATTACCTTCGTAAATAGTAAATACTTTCGTAAATAGTAATAAATCTTCTATAAATAGAAGCCTAGGGCTTTATTATTTTTCACGAATTCGTTCAAGCTATAGAGAGAGAAAGTATAGAGAGAGTAAGAGAGAAAGAAGAAGAGTATTCGGTTATTACACGACTGCAGTATTCAATCTCTTAATACGGTAAGGGATGTTATTCTTTCTTCTTGAAGAGAACTTATGTTCTTCCATTCTTTGTTATTCTGTTGGAATAACCTGTAAAAGTGGCATACCCTATACATGACCTGTATACGCGGTACACCCTATACTTGGTGAAATCCTTATGTTATTCCATTCATTATTATTCTGTTGGAATAACCGGTATACGCGGAATACCCTATACTTGGTGACATCCATTTACTATCATGTCTTTATATTTCTGTCGGAATATCCTGTCTGTGTGTTTTACACCGGACCTGGTTCCATTCTTTATTATTCTGTTGGAATATCCTGTCTGTGTGTTTTACACCGGACCTGGTTCCATTATTTATTATTCTGTTGGAATATCCTGTCTGTGTGTTTTACACCGGACCTGGTTCCATTCTTTATTATTTTGTTGGAACATCCTATCGGTGTGAATTTCACCTGACCTGGTTCTGTTATTATTATTCTGCTGGAATAACCTGTCTGTGCGGTCTATCGCATGCATGGTGATTTCTTTTGTTATTCCATTCTTTATTATACTCAGTTGGATAAAACTTTGACTTCTATGCTCCATGAAATTAGTGGAATATCCTTAATATTTGCGCTTCATCCAGTATCCTTTCATTGAAATCTTCTTCTGATCATTCTTGAATTTTACATCACAAAACAGTATCGTGTTGACAAATTTGGACGTTAATAATTCCTGGATAAAATAATTCTTGAACTTGTTTTATTGAATTCTTATATCATTGTCATCATCCTCATGTTTATATTTTGTTGAAAGTCATCTGTGGCCTATAGTGCATAGATGGACTTGGTATGATTATGAACAGGGATTAGTCGGTGTAATCATGACCGTAATATTACAAATGATGTAAAAATAAAAAGTTCTCATTGGCCCGTAGTGTATTGATGGACAGTTGTTGGCATGGTCATGACCATTAATGAATACACAAATATTCTTTGCCGTAGTGCATGAATAATTGTGGTCGTGATACTAAAGAATATCCTTGGCCGTAGTGCGGGGGTGATTCGATGATGTGGAATATTTATTAAGCTGAGTCACAGCTATAACGATGTTGAAAAACCTTTTAAATCATAAAAGATAGTAGATTTTATTTTCTACTTGACTCTTTTAATGGATTGCTGGTTCCGCTGTAGTTAAACTTGATGATTATTGTATTTTATCAGTTTAACACTGTTGAAGGCTAATGATAATTTATTCTGCATTATCTTAGTCATAATATTTCTTACTGGGCTAGTTGAGCTCACCCTTTCTTTCACTGTTCTCTTCAGGAAATGAGAATATAGCTGGGACGAGTCGGGGAACGGAGTGATGGACCAGAGAATAGTATTAGTAGTCCTCACTATTCTGTTAAATAGTGTGACAATAATTGTATTGAGGACACCTTTTGAGTTTGTATGATCTCTAGTAGACAATAATTGTATTCAAACTCACAGTTATGTTCTGTCGTATTGTACACGACAGTTGTATTAGGAAGTTGTATTTGAATTCTGTACCATGTATCTGGCGACTCAAGATGGGTGATGTATACCTAATTTTGGGGGCGTCACATAAGCATCAATCATCAATACCGTGTGCTACTACGCAACCACGCGTATTACTGTACTTTTACTACCGGGTAGTTTAACAGTTTTAACGGTAACACTTTCGTCCTTATTTTTAATAAAAGATAAATCTGTCGTTTTCTAAATACGACAATACTTTCGTTGGGGGGGTCCACCAATGATTATGCCGTCGAACGAATATTCTCTGTGAAAATGAATATTTCCCGACCAATCGAATATTATATAACAACTTGTTTACTTTGTAAAATTTATAAATATTAACCACAACTATAATATTATATCAAATCCACATCATAATATTAAAAAAATATTTTGAGAAATTTAAATCTTTATTCATAAAATTTGGGGTCTCACAACTAAGGTAAGGGGTATTATTTATTTCATATTCGCTTACGATATTATTTTTCGTATTCGTAAGAAATTTTATTTTCGTTCAATATTCGTAAGAAATATTATTTTCGTTCAATATTCATAGGGATATTGTCTTCGTTTAATATTCGTAATGAATATTATTTTTGTTCAATATTCATAAGTAATATTATTTTTGTTCAATATTTGTATGAAGTAATATTTTCTTTCATACTCTGTAGTATGTAAGTAATATTATTTCATTTCGTATTCTTAATTCTACACTTATTTTGTTAAAGTATTGTTTCTATACTACGTGAAATTAGTAGAATATCCTTAAAATTTGTGTTTCATCTAGTATCGTTTTACAAGAATATTTTTCTGAACATTCTTGTTAAATATTAAGTTTTTCATGCCGGAGTACTATTCATGGGTACTATTTATTTGTACAACACTATTCACAGAGTACTATTCATGGGTATTATTCATAAATACGACACTATTCACGAAGTACTATTCATGGGGTACTTTTCCTGATGTACTATTTACGAAGTACTATTCACGGGGTACTATTCACCCGAGATATTATTCATGATAAAAAAAATTAATTTTTTTTGTCCAAATTATTTTTGATACAATATTTTTCTTGAATATTACTCCACAAAGTAATATAATGTTGACAATTTGGACATTATTAATTTCTGAATAAATTAAATTATAAATTTTTAAAATTTATTCTTGCTCTCATTTGATTGAATTCTTATATCATTGTCACCATCCTCATGCTTATATTATGATAAAAGTCATCTTTGACCCGTAGTTCATAAATGAACTGTTGATTGGTATGATTATGACCAAGGATTATTAGGTATAATCATGACATGTAATGTTACAAATGATGTGGTAAAAGTTTTCATTGGGCCGTAGTGCTTTGATGGACAGATGTTGGTATGATCATGATCATATGTTCTCTTCGGCCAAGTGTGCAAAGATGAATTGTTGTTTGGCATGATCATGATCATTGATGATAACACAAATATCCTTGACCCGTAGTGCATAGATAATTCATGGATGTGATACTAATGAATATCATTGGCCCGTAGTGCATGAATAATTCAGTGATGTGAATTATTTATTGAGCTGAGTCTGAACGATAAAATTGATGATAAACTTTTTAATCATAGAAGATAGTAGATATCATGCTCTACTTGACTCTTCTAATGGATTGCTTGTTCCGCTGCAGTTAAACTTGTTGTTTATTGTATCCTATGAGTTTAACACTGTTGAAGGCTAACGATAATTTATTCTGTATTATCTTAGTCATAATATTTTTTACTGAGCTAGTTGAACTCACCATTTTGCTTTCATTGTTCTCTTCAGAAAATGAGAACGTAGCCGGGACTAGTCGGGGAATGGAGTGACGGTCCTGAGATGGTGGCTGTAGTTGTCCTCACTATTTTATAAAATAGTGTGATAATAATTATAATGAGAACTCTATTTGAGTTTGGATATTGTCTAGAAGACAATATTCTTGTTAAAACTCTCAGCTATGTTTTGTCGTATTGTATTAATGAAGTTTGTAATTGATTTTTGTACCATGTATTTGATGACTCAGAATGAGTAATGTATACCTATTTTGGGGGCGTCACATACTATGCAACAATTATTGTGTCAATAATTGAATAAAACAGAGTGACTTCTCACGTAAGCATCAATAATCAAAAATATTGTACAATACCGTGTGCTACTATGCAATCACGCGTATTACTGTACTTTTATCAACGAGTATATATTTCAACAGTTAGCGGTAAAACTTTTCCCGTTATTTTTATAAAAATATATTTCTGTCGTTTTCTAACTCCGACAATAATTTCGTTGTGGGGTCCACCAATGATTGTGCCGTCGTACGAATATTCTCTGATAAAACGAATATTTTATAATAACTTGCATACTTTATAAAATTTGTAATTATTACCCACAACTATAACATTATATCAAATCTACACCTTAGTATTAAAAAATATTTTAAAAAATTAAATATTTATTCATAAAATTTGGAGTCTTACAAAATATATATATATATATATATATATATATATATATATATATATATATATATATATATATATATATATATATGGGAATATATAACTTAGTTTTTATTATCTTGAATTCTTCAAATTAGTGAGTTAAAATAATAAAATAAGTTTGAAAAGGCATAATTGAAAAATCTTTTAACATACAATCCTTATGTTCAACAAAAATAGTTTCACCGGTAAAATTTGTTAATATTAAGGATATAATCCTGTTACACATGTATCCTTAAAAATAATAAATTGTTAGTTTTATAAATTAATAGTGTTGTTAAAATATAAAAAAAATACGAATTACTCATCACTTTAGTATCTAATGTCTTTTCTATTTACATTAGAATAAAAAATATTATGAGTTAAAATTAGTTATTTAGTGGAGTTTATTAAAATAAAAATATTATGAGTTAAAATTAGTCATTAGTATAAAAAAATAAAATTATTCATCATTTTATGAATTTTGTGGGACCATCCAAGGGAAATTTAGAACTTTATTTACTCTTTTTTTTAATATGTAAAATTTATACTATATTTATTTTTTGAGGACGAAAGGAGTATATAATGTATTTTCTATTTACATTAAAATAATCAAGAGCGTAGTTTTATAAATTATATTTTTTATTATTGAATTTAATATTTACGTTTAGATTGAAGGAATGGAATGGAGAATGAAATAATTCATTCTATTTTAGTTGTAATAAGTTATCCTATACTCTCTCTTTAAGCAATAAAATTCATAAATTTAGAAAAAATAAAAATCATTCCAATCGTAATCAAACACATAGCATTAAAAATTGAAATTAAAAATCGTAATCGTAATCAATCGTAATCGTAATCTTTTTCATTTTTCCTTTTCTACTTTAATTACCCCAATTCAAACTTAGCATTAAAAATTGAATTTAATATTACAGTTATAATATTAGGAGCACTATTTAGTAAAATAATAACAAATTAAAAGTATTGGTACAATTTGTTATAAATATGCTAACCTATTCCTCAACTTTAGCTTCGTTCCGTACTCCCATTACAGAGCAGCAACAGAGCTACACATACTGACTTATCACAATGGCGTCTTCATCTACAATAGATCTAAATCGGGTTACATTTCGGACCCAAGTCCTGGCCAGACACCTCCACGGACCCGATAATATCTCTCACCCGCCATCCCTCCGGACGTCCGAATGCCTCCAATTCTCACCCGCCGAGCTCTCAAACCGGATCGAATTTGACCCAAGGGAAATGCGGAAGCTGATGGACGGCCATAATTTGGAGGATCGGGATTGGATTTACGGGCTGATGATTCGAAGCGAGGTGTTCGGGCGACAAGAGAGAGGAGGGAAAGTGTACGTAGGGCAGGACTATGACGAAGCGATGGAGGTGCATAGAGAGAAGACAATGAGGAGACTAGTGTACTTGGTGGATCAGGGCGTTCTCGAGGGGATCCTGACGAGAAAAGGGCCGGAAACTGAGCAGAGAAAGTTTGCGATGTCGGAGGCTTGTGGTGTGTTTGACCAGTCTCTGGCGGTTAAGTATGTGGTACAGTATTTGCTATGGTAAGTCCACTCATTTTCTCACCCTATGATGTACTACTAAAATGCTTTTGAGATGTGGATTTTGGTTTGGTTTGATTTTAGTCTTTTATTAGTCCATCACTTTGTTTTGTTCGAAAAGTTTAAAAACTCAAATAGTAATATTTTTACGTGTGTTTGCTAAGAATAAATATATTAAAAATTCATGTCAAAATAATGTTTCCGTTTTTTTATTGCTATCTTTACTAAAATCGTTCACAAAAACAAAAACAAAGTCCAACCAATAGGATTTAGTTATCAGTCCACATAAGATTGATCTCAGCCCGTCAAACTTACAGGCCAAATTGTTGATTTTTAGTGATTTGGGTTGGGGAAATGGAGATTAATCTAAATGATAAAGAAAAAGAAAAAGTTGGCGATTAGGTCGGGGTCGGAGCTTCAACTAGTAAATTAAAAAATCGGAACAAGCTTGAGAAAATCAGAAAAAATTGGAGCGGATGCGATCCTTCTACCTAAAGGAAGTTATAGAAATGTGCGAGAACTAGATGAAGACGGGTTTGTATCGGAAGATGATGACAATGAAGAGGAAAATGAGGATTATGAGTTTGAGTCCGATGGAAAGCAAATCTTGGAGGGATATGGATAAGAGGAGGAGGAGTGATTGACTATTAATTTTGTGCTACTTCGTTTCATTTAGTTAATTGGTTTTGAACTTAGAGCGTTGAACTATTTGATTTTACTTAGTTTTCATGTTTTTATTTGATGATTTGTGTTACTTATGTTATTTTAGTTACTCAAAACTTACGAAGGAGGAAATAGAATATATATTTAAAAAAAATTGAAAATCCGACTAGCCGATCTCCGACTGATCCCCTAGTATCTAGTCGGTAGCCAACTGACCTAAGATCGACTAGCGATTTTTAAAATATTGGGATGAAGACGGGTTTGTATCGGAAGATGATGACAATGAAGAGGAAAATGAGGATTATGAGTTTGAGTCCGATGGAAAGCAAATCTTGGAGGGATATGGATAAGAGGAGGAGGAGTGATTGACTATTAATTTTGTGCTACTTCGTTTCATTTAGTTAATTGGTTTTGAACTTAGAGCGTCGAACTATTTGATTTTACTTAGTTTTCATGTTTTTATTTGATGATTTGTGTTACTTATGTTATTTTAGTTACTCAAAACTTACGAAGGAGGAAATAGAATATATATTTAAAAAAAATTGAAAATCCGACTAGCCGATCTCCGACTGATCCCCTAGTATCTAGTCGGTAGCCAACTGACCTAAGATCGACTAGCGATTTTTAAAATATTGGGATAAATAAATTAACTTTCTTTTCTTTTTCTTTTTTTTTAAAAATAATTTTAAGACGGTAAATTTTTTCAAATAAAGAGGAGTAATCAGTAAAGAATTGCACTTCTTCCATTTTAAAAGTAAAAAAAACTTTTAAAATTACAATTTTTAAGCAAAATTTTATGTTTACGATATTCCTAGAATTATTTTAAAAATAATAGTGGTGTCATACTCAATTTTTCTAAAATAAGTAACTATATGATACAAAAACTGATTAAAAAAGGAACATATCTAAAGCGAGTATAAACTTATTCAGTTTATGATTTCTTTTTAAGGAATTATTGGACTTGGAGAAAAAATATTAAATATAATTTTCACTTAAATCTTCTCATTAATAAAGTTTTGAGGGAGAAAAAGGGAGAAAATTATTATCCATTTCATTTAATATATATATATATATATATATATATATATATGCAAACCAAAAATTGTGACTTCCCGATTTTCTGCCCTACTGACCCGTGCAAATTACGGGTTTATTTTTTAAAGTAATTATTTTTAATTTCTTTTTTATTATATATATATATATAATGATTATAAAAAAAATTTAATTTTAATTTAATTTATTATAGAATGACTACAAACTTTGTTCAAACAAACAATTATCAAATACTTACAATTGAATATTAGTAATTTTTTGTTTTTAATTTAATATTTAGTTTATATAGTTTTTAAATTTAATATTTAGTTATTAGTTTCAATCTTTTGAATTTATACATAGTTATTTAGAGTTAAAAATTAGTGAAACCATAAAACCTAAATTTGGTGTTTAAAGAATTTTATGACATAAATTGTTGTGAATTAATAAGTTATCATCATGATTTTTTGTTTTTAATGATAACTTAAATTTTAATAACTATATATAAGTGATATTAACATTTATTAACTTAAGATCTTCTATCTGAAATAAAATTAACAATTAAAAGTTTAATCATTAATATATTTTGTAATATATATTTCACTTTTTAATAATAATAATTATTTTTCTCATAATATTTTGTTATTTTTAATATATAGTTATTTAGGAATAATTAAAATTGTTATTAAATAATAAATTATCATTATGACTTTTAGTTTTAAAAGTTAACTAAAGTTTAATCACAATATATAAGTCGTAATTATTTTTAACATTAATTGACTATATGTATCCTATATTAATTGTTATCAAATCACCTATATTTTTAATATTTAATTATTTTGCGTCTAAAGTTGAGTAAAGTAAAATTATAAATGTGTTTTTAAAGATTAAATTTATAATATGAATAAGTAATTAAAAAACTATAAATAACATTATGTTAAATAATAAATTAACATTAAAGTTTGTAGGACCATAAAAAGAATTCTGGTTCTATACATAACATTAACTATTAATTATTTTTAATAATTAATAGTTTCACAACTTAACTCACTAATTGCATATAATTTAGTTTAATTTTATTATTTCATTAATTATTATTAAAAATCTTATGATGTTACGTGATGATCATATTTTGTTGGGGTTGTAAGACAATTACAAAAAGCAACCAAAATTTTCATCGAATATATATAAAGGGTAATATGGTCATACACAGTTGTGTATATTTTATTTGTGTACAGTCTGTCAAAACTACGTCGTTTTAACAAATTTATTTTTTAAAAAACACAATTTCTCTCCCAAATCAAAAATAAATTTGTTAAAACGACGTAATTTTGATAATTGTACACAAATAAAATATACACAACTGTGTATGACCATTATTCTCATACATATAAAAGAGTATTGTTAAGTTCTAGTTTTATTAGTAGTTATTTAAATTGTTTTAAAATAAATTTAAAGAGACTTTAAAAAATATTTTTGTTGTAGTTAAATTTTAGGCTCATACCAAAAATTAAAAAAATAAGTCTGAAGCACAAACTTGTTTTTCAAATAGCATAATTTTTAATTTCTTATTCATTTTACATATAAAGATTAGGAATGTTTTTTAAAAACTTCGCTAATGTTTACAAACTTCGCTCAAAATGTATGATTAATGATGATAAATAAATTTTATAACTAATAAAATTGTTCATAAATAATATAATATAATATTAATTGTAGTTGACAATTGTATGTGGATAATTAATATAATATTAAAATTATTCATAAAATAATATAAAGAACTAAAATACTAAGCATGAAACGAGAGCAGATTCTCTGTCCTCATTTTTCCTATCCCCTTGTGTTTCCCCACTTAAATTTTGACACTTAAGCTCTTACTTAACACCATTGTCAAAATTTAATAGGGGACACATGGAATAGGAAAAATGGGGAGAGAGTATCTGCTCTTGCATGAAACACAAGTTTTAATCGAGAACAGATTCTCTGTCCCCAATTTTTTGTCCCCTTGTGTCCCTCTACTTAAATTTTGACACCTAGTCTCTTATTTAACACAAATTTATTCTAAAATTAAATAAAAAAAATAAGTATCAAAATTTAAGTAGGGAGATACAAGGAGACAGAAAATTTAAAGACAAATGATCTGCTCTCGTTTTGATCTAATTAATCATGATGATTGAATATCTTAGTATATCTATATATAGGTGTGCAACCTATTAGTGAGTTGAAAGAAATCTATCTCTATGTATCAATAATACTCCTATATAAGTAGGATAGCGTTAACAAAAACAGATCCCCGGTTAGGATTGAGTAATGCTACACGTACAAGAATATTGGACCTGTTATAAAATTATAGTAGATGTCTAATTCATAGGATGTCTAGATTCATTCTTATCTTGTAACTCCCATGTTCATGAGTTATAAAACTCATGACTTTGAGTTTTATAATCTCCTAGTATTGATGTTAGTACATCTATAAAGAATATCATTTGTAAAGTGAATGTGAATATACAAAAATATTATGCAAACTCTCTCTTTACTCTAATCATCTTTGTTCTTGTCATCTTTGTTCATAATATTAGTTATCTTTTATAACACGTTATCAGCACGAATTGCTTTTCACCTTCATCTTGTAGATAATTATTTTTTTGGTTTGAAGTAGAAGAAGGTATAACTCTCTCTCTATATATATGTGTTTGAGTATTACATGGTCATCATGCATGCATATACTATTTTTTCTTTCTGATAATTATTTAATGCATGTGATCACATGCGCAAAGCAATATTTATTCATACTCATAGTTAACTAGTATACTATTGTAGGTATGGATAAACAAACAGATTCTTGCATAGACAATAATTGTCTACCCCCCCCACCCCACCCCACCCCACCCCACCCCACCCCACCCCATGAGCCATTAATCATATAGTTAGCATAAAAATTGAAAATTGTTTTAGATTTTTGTTATCATTTTTTTAGTGTACATGCATGTTATATATATATAATTGATATGCAACATACTACATGACAAACAAAGTTTTGAAAATTCACTATCTTCTAAATTTTACCAACCACGTTTAACAGTATACATATTTACAGTAGATTTTAGTTTTTGCTATTTAGTGGCTGACTGTACCATGTAATATTTCCATTTTGGCTGTTAGTTACTAAACTATCATTGTTAACAATTACAATCATTTAAGGTGTGCACTTTTATTATATCACGCATACATATACTTAGAAAAACACATTATTTATTTAACTTACAATTCATTGTGCACTCATCACATCACTACACTATTAAAATTTAATATGTGTGGTTTTTTTTATCCTTACTCTTGATATGATTTTTTTTCATGAACATTAACTCTCATAATTCTTTTACGCTTACTTAATATTACTTATGTCTTCTCTTGTGAGACCAGACTACATATGTGAATAGTTATATGTGGATAGTTATAATAAATTAAATTTCTAATAATTTTTGATATTTTTTTATGAAGTTACAATGACAAACCTTGCCAAACTTGAGTTCATGGAACTTGATAGTTCGGATAAGAATTATTTATCATGGATCCTTGATGCCGAAATTCATCTTGATGTCATGGGTCTTGGAGACACCATTAAAGATGGTAATGAAACATCTAATCAAAACAAAGCAAAGGCCATGATTTTCTTACGTCATCATCTCCATGAGGAGTTGAAATTAGAGTATCTCACAGTAAAAGATCCTCTTATTCTTTGGAAAAATTTGAAAGAAAGATATGACTATCAAAAGACAGTTATACTTCCAAAAGCTCATTAAGATTGGATGCATTTACGATTGCAGGATTTTAAATCAGTAAGTGAATATAATTCTGCAATGTTTAAAATCAGTTCTAAATTGAAATTGTGTGGAGATAATATCACTGATGGAGATATGTTAGAAAAAACATTATTTACTTTTCATGCCTCGAATGTGCTCCTGCAACAGCAATATAGAGAACGAGGCTTTAAGAAATATTCTGAACTGATTTCATGTCTTCTTGTGGCTGAACAAAATAATGAGCTTTTAATAAAAAATCATGAATCGCGACCAACTTGTTCACCTCCATTCCCTGAAGTGAATGTTACGAGATATAATAATAATTATGGTCGTGGTCGTGGTCGTAATAGATGTCGTGGTCGTGGTCGTGGTCGTAATAGAGGTCGTGGTCGTGGTCGTGGCCACGGGAGAGGAAGTTTTAATTACTGTAACCATGATACCAAATCTTCAAAGAATGAGGAGAAACAAGAAAAGGGGAAGAATATAAATAACAGAGATACCAAGAAGGAAGAAAATATTTGTTATAGGTGTGGAATGAAAGGACATTGGTCTCGTACCTGTCATACAGCCAAACATCTTGTTGATTTATATCAGTCCTCATTGAAAGAAAAGGAGAAAAATATAGAAATAAATTTTTCTCATCCACATCAAGATAACGATGATATCTATTTTGATCCTATGGATATGACACACCTTGACATTGCATATTTCTTTACTAATGAGCAAGTTAATATTCCTTGTAATGAAAATAATTAGTTCAGAATTATGGTAGTCCTTTTAAGTGTGTTTATTTTATGCTAATGTATTTCCTTTCATGTTGGCTTATGTAATGTATTTTGTTTTCTTTGAATTGTGTTATTAAATATATATATATATATATATATATATATATATATATATAATAATATGTCTTATTATGAACTTATTAGATATTTATTCCTTTTTATAAAAAAAATATGGATGAGCTTAATATCAATGGTGGAGATATATGCTTAGCAGATAGTGCAACGGCACATACCATTCTCAGACATAAGCAATATTTTTCAAATCTTAGAATGATGAAAGCAAAAGTGAATACAATATCAGGTTCATCAGATTTGATTGAAGGCTCTGGAAGAGCCAATATAATGCTTCCTAGTGGAACAAAATTTATTATTAATAATGCTTTATTTTCCACTAAATCAAGGAGGAAGCTGCTAAGTTTTAAAGATATACGACTTAACGGGTACCATATTGAGACAACCAATGAAAATGATATTGAATATCTTTATATTATATCAAATGTCTCTACTGAAAAATAAATATTAGAAAAATTACCCGTTTTTATCTTCAGGTTTGTACTATACAAGTATTAGTACAATTGAAGTCAATGCAATAATGAACCAGAAGTTCAATGAACCAAATAATTTTATTATTTGGCATGACCGGTTGGGCCATCTTGGATCAATAATGATGCGAAGAATTATTGAGAATTCACATAGCCATCCATTAAAGAACCAGAAGATTCTTCAATTTAAGGAATTCTCATGTGCTGCTTGTTCTCAAGGACAAGTTGGTCATTAGACCATCACCAGCTAAAATTGGGACTGAATCCCCAAAGTTTCTAGAACGTATTCAAGGAGATATTTGTGGGCATATTCACCCATCAAGTGGACCATTTAGATATTTTATGGTTTTAATAGATGCATCTACGAGATGGTCACATGTGTGCTTGTTATCAACTCGCAACCTGGCGTTTGCGAGATTACTTGCTCAAATTATTAGATTACGAGCACAATTTCCAGATCATACAATCAAGACTATTCGTCTTGATAATGCTGGTGAATTCACATCCCAAACATTTAATGATTATTGTATGTCTCTTGGGATAAATAATGAACATCCTGTTGCCCATGTTCATACTCAGAATGGTCTTGCTGAATCATTTATTAAACGCCTCCAGTTAATTGCAAGACCATTGCTCATGAGAACAAAACTTCCTCTCTCTGTTTGGGGGGCACGCTATTTTACATGCAGCAACACTTATTCGCATTAGGCCAACATCATATCATAAATTCTCCCCATTACAATTGGTTTTTGGTCATGAGCCAGATATTTTCCATCTAAGAATATTTGGTTGTGCGGAATATGTTCCAATTTATCCTCCACAACGCACAAAGATGGGTCCTCAAAGGAGGCTGGGAATATATATTGGGTTTGAGTCCCCATCAATAATTAAATATCTTGAACCCTTAACATGTGATTTATTTACGGCACGATTTACCGACTGTCATTTTGATGAGACTATATTCCCAGTATTAGGGGGAGAAATTAAACAGCTGGATAAAGATATTACATGGAATGCATTGTCATTATTGAATTTTGATCCTCGTACAAAAAATGTGAACAAGAATTTCAAAAGATACTTCGTTTGCAAGATATAACAACTCAGCTACCGAATGCATTCACTGACTCAAAAGGAGTAACCAAATCTCATATACCAACTGTAAATGCTCTAGCTCGGATTGAAGTCCCAATAGGATAATCCGCAAAAATTATAGCAAATGAGTCTAAGGCACGCCAGAAGCGTGGTAGACCAATCGATTCGAAAGACAAAAATTCTCGAAAAAGAAAAGAATTAAATAGACAAGTTTGCATTATTGAGGAAGAAAATATTCATGAGGATATAGACATAGATAATCATAAAACCCCAGAAGAAGTTCAGGTACCTGAAAACAATAAAAATGATGAGATCTCGATAAGTTATGTCTCTACAAAGAAAAGATGGAACTGAAGTAAGATAGTTGTTGACAACAGTTTTTCATATAATATATCGCTTGATATAATTAATGAAAATGAGGATTCTGGGACTAATTCCGTCGAAGAATGTAGACGCAGAAATGATTGACCAAAATGGAAAGAAGCAATACAGGCAGAATTAAATTCACTTGCAAAACGTGAAGTTTTTGGACCTGTAGTCCAAACACCCGAAGGAGTAAAGCCAGTTGGATACAAATGGGTCTTTGTGCGAAAAAAAAATGAGAAAAATGAAATCATGAGATATAAGGCACGACTTGTGGCACAAGGATTTTCACAAAGACCTGACATTGATTACAATGAAACATATTCTCCTGTGGTAAATGCCGTAACATTGCGGTATCTTATTAGCCTAGCAACTCATGAAAAATTAGATATGTGCCTAATGGATGTTGTTAAAGCCTATTTATATAGATCAATTGATAATGATGTTTATATGAAAATCCATGAAGGATTTAAAATGCCTGAAGCATATAATTCAAATCCCCGGGAAGTTTACTCAATCAAATTGCAAAGGTCACTATATGGGTTAAAGCAATCAAGACGCATATGGTACAATCGTCTTAGTGAATATTTATTGAAAGAATGGTATAATAATAACCCTATATGCCCATGTGTTTTTATAAAGAAGTCGGAATCCATTTTTGCTATCATTGCTGTGTATGTTGATGATTTAAATATTATTGGAACTCATGGAGAGATTTCAAAGACAATGAATTATTTAAAGAAAGAATTTGAGATGAAAGATTTAGGAAAAACAAATTTTTGTCTCGGCCTGCAGATTGAGCATTTAGAAGATAGGAATTCTCATTCATCAGTCAACTTACACAGAGAAGGTCCTTAAAAGATTTTATATGGATAAAGCTCATCCATTGAGTACCCCAATGGTTGTTAGATCACTTGATGTGAAAAAGGACCCTTTTAGACCTCGTGAGGATAATGAAGAATTACTTGGTCCTGAAGTACCATATCTTAGTGCAATTGGTGCATTAATGTATCTTGCTAAGAATACACGACCTGATATAGCATTCTCTGTGAATTTGTTAGCAAGATATAGCTCTTCTCCTACCCGGAGACATTGGAATAGTGTTAAACATATTTTTCGTTACATACGAGGAACTATAGATATGGGATTATTTTATTCAAATAATGATAATCATAAATTAGTTGGATATGCTGATGCAGGATATCTATCTGATCCACATAAAGGTCGATCTCAAACCGGTTATCTCTTTATGTGTGGTGATACTGCTATATCATGGAGATCTATAAAGCAAACATTAGTTGTCACTTCATCTAATCATGCTGAAATACTTGCAATCCATGAAGCAAGTCGAGAATGTGTGTGGTTGAGATCAATGACTCAACATATTCGTGAAACATGCGGTTTATCCTCCAGCAGAGGAACTCCAAGCATTCTATATGAAGACAATGCTACATGTATAGCTCAATTAAAAGGAGGATACATCAAAGGAGATAGAACAAAGCACATCTCACCGAAATTCATTTTCACACATGACCTTGATAAGTGTGGTGACATTGATGTTCAACAAATTCGCTCAAAAGACAATCTAGCAGATTTGTTCACCAAAGCATTACCAATTGCAACGTTTGAAAGATTACGTCACAATATTGGAATGCGGCATCTGAAGAACTTAAAGATACATTCATGAGGGGAGCTAATACGCGTTGCACTCTTTTTTCCTTAACCAATATTTTTTTCCATTGGGTTTTTTCTGGTAAGATTTTTAATGAGACAACTTTTAATGCGTATGACTATACAATAGACATCCAAGGGGGAGTGTTATAAAATTATAGTGGATGTCTAGATTCATAGGATGTCTAGATTCATTCTTATCTTGTAACTCCCATGTTCATGAGTTATAAAACTCATGACCTTTGAGTTTTATAACCTCCTAGTATTAATGTTAGTATATCTATAAAGAATATCATTTGTAAAGTGAATGTGATATACAAAAATATTAAGCAAACTCTCTCTTTTCTCTAATCATCTTTGTTCTTGTCATCTTTGTTCATAATATTAGTTATCTTTTATAATAGGACCGGTATATTAGACAGGTTTAGTTTTTTTTTTGTGAATCTCAATAATTGTATAGTATTTATTCTAACATGATTTTTTACAAAATATAATGTTTTAGATGTAATTTGGATACATATACAAAAAAAGGTTATACAAACTGTATAACCCTATTTTTGTATGTATCCAAATTATACCTAAAACACTATATTTTATAAAAATTTCTATTAAAATAAATATTATATATTTTTTGAGAGTCCCAAATAAAAAAAATAAAAAAATTAAAAATATCCAATAATATTCGTGTCCAATAAAAATATCAGCCAAAGACTTATTTGGCGGGATTTGGTTCATGCAGTTATGCTACACGCTTCTCAAGAAAATCTATTCCAACAACTTTTAATTATTTTATTACTATTTCGGACTGCACTTTTATAACTTCTACTACTTCCCCCTTTCCTCCCCCAATTCTTCTCTCTCCAAAAATCATAAGCAAGTTCAATTCTCCCAAAACTCTTCAATGGAATCCTCATCTCTGATGGATCGGGTAACGTTTTGGACCCAAGTGCTCAACCGCCATCTCCACCAACCAAATAATTTTTTCCCCTCTCCTCTCGAAACATCGGTGTGCCTCCAATACTCTCCGCCGGAGATCTCTGAGATGTTCGATTTCGACACGAACGAGATGAGGAAGCTCATGGACGGCCATAATATAGTGGACCGGGACTGGTTATTCGGGCTCATTATACAGAGCAAGCTTTTTGGGCGTAAAGAGAGAGGCGGCAGGGTGTTTGTTGGGCCGGACTATAACCAGTCCAAGGAGCAGCAGAGAGAGATGACCATGAAACGAATTGAGTACATGGCGGATCGCGGAGCTTTCGTTGGCTGGCTCACCGACCGCAGTTCCTCAATCCGAGCTCAGAAGATTTGCTCTTCAAGAGGTTGCGAATTCCTTCGATCACTCTCTCTCCATTAAAATTGGTGTCCATTTCTTCCTATGGTGAGACCCATCTCCCTCCTCCACATGATATTTGGTTTTCCTTTTCCTTTCCTGTTTTAATCTATCTATTCCACAAAGTCCCATTTACAATAATAATAATAAAAAAAATGTTACACAAAAAGAGAGATTTTTTACATTGATAATAGTTTGACATTATGATTTATTATCATGCCACTATTACTAAAGTGACAAATTGTTATTTTACATGGACAAATAAATTAAATTTTGCAAATAAGACTTTTTTGTGGGACAAAGGGAGTAATTGCCGGGAGTTAGAACTCAATCAAAAGAAAATGATGCGTAAGAATGCATGATTGTAAATACTACTTACCCTCCTTCCACCGAAGAAGCTCATTTTCAACTTCTCAATGCCAATTTGCGAAATCCGAAAATTAAAATTTGATGTGAATTAATTGATTATAATCAATATAATCAAAAAGATTGTATATTATTCAAAAAGTTCTAATATTCACAATTCCAGTAGAGCATGACTGGAAATGGAAGTTAAATTAGCTTAAGCTTTACATTTATGTATGGTGCTGATATAAAGGAAGATGGGAAAAGAAATTGATATACATAAAAATCACCAGTGACTACTGTTAAGTCTCTGTACGTAATTGATCATTTGTACCCTGAAATTCAAACAATCTTGTTGTGTGTTTGCTGTTGCTCTTTTATGCTTCACTCGTTGAATGACAGAGTATAAGGTACATTTGTGGTCTTTTCTCTGCTTTTTATTTTACAATTTTTGTGTTCACCTATTCCTAATTCCATAGAATAGTATTTCTACCTCCACCTGAAAATGAGAGTCCAATTTGACTTTTTGAATTTCTGTTTATGGCTTATACAAGGCAGACCTGGACATAATGTTTTAAATAATATTTTCTCCGACTAAAAATTTAGTCTAATAGTTTAATACTGATAAAAAGAAATAAAAAACTAATAGGATTCTCATTTTTGAATAGAGGGACTAAGAAGTTTTATGCAAGCAGCAAGAGGCTTCATAATTTTGACCTTTTTTTCTCATCTTCAAACCTTGTCTTAAAAACAACATATTTTGCTGCTTTCTTACTCTACTCCCGTTAAGGTTTCATTCAATTAATAAATTTCAGGGGTGGTGCCATCCAGTTTTTTGGCACGAAGAGACATCATGACAAGTGGTTGAGAGACACTGAAAATTACACGGTTAAGGGTTGCTTTGCAATGACTGAATTGGGACATGGAAGTAATGTATGTGGAGGTTATTCAATCATATCGCCAGGTCATTTGGCCTATTCATGGTTTTCATGATTTTTTTTTTTTGTAAATTTTCTCAATTGCATTTGTGGGTTGTTATTTTCAGGTCCGGGGCATTGAGACAGTCACCACATTCGATTCAAACACAGGAGAGTTTGTCATTAACACACCATGTGAATCAGCTCAGAAGTACTGGATCGGAGGTGCAGCTAATGTAAGAAATTGTCTTCCATAGCAAAAATTTATGGTATCCAATCTATGTTTGTCATTTCCTCTACCAGTTGTAGCATCAATGAAACTAAATCCTGTTTGTTTTAACTCTTTTTTTTTCTTTAGCATGCAACACACACGGTAGTTTTCTCGCAGCTTGAGATTAATGGAAAAAATCAAGGGGTCCATGCTTTTATTGTCCAGATCAGAGATGCAAATGGCAACTTATGCCCAAATGTCCGTATAGCTGATTGTGGTCATAAGATTGGTTTAAATGGTGTTGATAATGGTCGAATCTGGTAAAAAGAAGTCCCTTTTGTCATGTAATATTACTTAACATACAACGACATACTCTAAATTTCTACATCTGTAATGCATTTGACATCAACTCTTTGCTAACATGTCTTTCTCAGGTTTGATAATGTCCGGATACCTAGAGAAAATTTGTTGAATTCAGTTGCTGATGTTACTCCAGATGGGCAGTATCTGAGTGCGATAAAAGACCCAGATCAGGTGATTATTTCTTCGAGCTAATAATGTTATATTGTTCGGATTATGTTTATTCATTATGAAATAAGAGCATCGGGGGAAGTAGCCCACCTTATATCAATAAAAACTTATTACCTTGATGAAGGTGAGACTTGAACAAAGTCAGTAGTAATATTTTGGCTAATTTATGTTGTAATTTATTTTCAGAGGTTTGCTGCATTCCTGGCCCCTTTGACATCTGGTCGTGTAACAATTGCATCCAGTGCGATTTACTCTGCAAAGGTAGAAAAGTCTAAATATGGCATTTCTTCCTGTCCAGTCAATCAATCTGCTTGTTTTGCATATTTTGCGGGAATACTCTTCTTTTGATCGTTGTCTTATTACATTTCTTTTCTTTCAGATTGGTTTAGCGATTGCCATAAGGTATTCATTGACAAGGCGTGCATTTTCTCTGACTCCAAATGGACCTGAAGTCCTTCTACTTGATTATCCAACACATCAAAGGCGGCTCTTACCTCTTCTTGCTAAAACGTAAGTATCGCACACATTCTGTTGTGTTTTTCTGATATTGGTGAATTTCCACCACAGTAGCTTAAGCTTTGTTTTTGTGACTTGGTTGCATTAGCTGGACTAATATTTTGTTGTTTACTTTCATGCCTATATATATTTTTGACTAGAGGAAACATTTGTCCATATTTTACTTTAGTGCCTCAACATACTTGCAGCCCTTATATAAAATCCATATATAGCTCTAAACAAGAGAAAAGGTTTTAGCACTGCTAAAGTACCACTTTAAGTTCTGATTCTGAATTCTCTTATAGTTAGTAACGATGGTTATCCTAGTTCTTATCCTTTGACGTATGTGGTAAAGACTAAAGACATTTTGACAAACGACGTTGATCAGAGGTGGACATCTTTTTGGCAATGTCATTTTGTGAAACTCGTGATGCAGGCTTGTATCTGGGTTATTGGGGTAAGTTGGAGTTTTAGTCATTCAAAAAACCATTGAGAATGTTAGTGTCTCCCATTTCGGTCTCATATGACACCCTTTGTACCCTGATTCCATTATGGCACGATGATATCATGTCATACAGTTAATTGAGATTGTGTTTCATAGACATCTGGCTGTCCATGTCACTTTTTTTTGTGTGAATTTTTGAGGAATTTTAACTTGCAGTAGGAACTAAGAAGAAACAAAGAGAAGCATGTAATGCTTGAGAAAACTGATGCATAAATTGATCTTGCACCCCTAATAATTTCTTTCTGCCTGAATTGGTGTTTGAACTCCTTGTAAGCGACAGGGTATGTGTTGAAACCCTTTCTGGTTGAGGCCTGTTAGGAATGGCATTACATTCCTTTAGTTCAGTTATTATTCTTTTAATTCAAGCAGTCAAATGATTGGTAAACATTCATATGTAACTTTGTGTGCTAATTTTCTATTAATAAATTTGTTTTATAAGTTAGCATACAATGCTTTTAAGTATAAATAGTGAAGGTGTCAATAAATCAATGGCAAGTTGACAACTACTAATTTTGTTCAGACTTGAATTTAGCTAGAGTTAAGTATGCGAACAATTCCCAATAAAAATAAAAAAGGAGAAAAAATTACTTACGAGGTCAAACTATCATTGAAATGATCTAAGTGTAAGATTTGTTCATATATTAGGCTCTTTCAGTGCTGTCGTGAATTTTTTCCTTTCTAGGTTTTTTTTGGGTTGCAAAAGCGCAATTTTGAATTTTGTAATACTTAAGGTGCATGCTATACTTAAAGTAGCATTGACATGTTCATAATATGTTACATAGGTGGCTCATCTGGCTGAAATGCACAGTTAATTCCTAAATGGGCTTTCTTTTCAGTTGGTCGACTTTCAAATTTTAATTTGCATTGCTATTATTGAGGGATAGGTTATGTGGATTGTTGTCTCTACTAGCAAAATGTCAGCTTCATAAGATATTATCTAAAACGATATCAAGTGGGTCCCACACTCATGTGAGAGTGGTTGTGGAACGAACAATTTACTCGTCCCATAGACTATATGTCTATCTGAAAGTTCAATAATAATCTAGAAGGGGGCTTGAATAGATTATTAGTGATTAAAAATTTATCTTAGACCTTTTTGAATTTGTAGTTAATTAATTTACAGTGTTAGAAATTAATATTCAAGACAGTAAAAATTCAATCACACAATGCACAGAGATTTGTCTGGTTCACAACATACACCCCGGGTATGTTTCTACGTCCAGTCTCTCCTCTCTAAGACTTGAAATTCTATTACTCCCAGTAATAAATACTCCTTCAATAGGCAGAGAAACCTTTACAAAGTTTTAAAGATCAACTTTCAACTATACACAACTAACTATCTTGGACAACAAACTCCTAGCTCCCTGCCCAAGCTTAGTTAGCCTCTTTCTCACCACAAGTACACTAAAGACCCAACTCCCTGTTGACATCTCTTTGGTCAAAGAATTACTCGTCTTTCTCACATATACATAAAATAAACTAACTCTATCTTTTTCCCTTTTTACAAAAGATTTGATAGATATATGCTTCTAAGGTAAGCAAATAAAATTTAGTGTATATATATAAAAGTTTAAATAGCTTTTATATTTGATGTTTCTCGAATAAGCATATAACAATTAAATAATATATTTATATAAAGTTCAAAGACTTTTATATTTGTGTGATATGCTTCTGTGTTAGCAAATATTAATTTATACTCAATTATAAAAGTTTATGTAACTTTTATACTTGTGTGAATATGCTTCTGTTTAAGCAAATATATAAAATTAAGTTTAGATCAAATTTGCTTCTACATAAGCAGATATATAATTTAGTGCGGATTTATAAAGGTTTATTTTTCCTTTATAAATAAAGAATGTGTTTCTATGTCAAACAAATATAACTTTGATTTCAAATATAAAAGTTTTAATAACTTTTATAGGGATTGCTATGCTTCTTTTTAATCAGATATATAAAATGAAGTTTTTGATATAAGAGTTTAAATTACTTTTATATTATGCAACAAGTATTTTATGGAATAAATGAATTTATGTTCAAATACTTGTGATGACAGATATCAAGTATAATAAAAGAATCAATTAAATAATACTTGATATAACAAATAAATTTATTTCACTCAATAATATATAATAATATATTTTATTTATGATGTGAATACGTTAAATATGACCACTTAGGATTTTAAATACGTTGATTGTATCTTGATACATCTTAACAACTCACCTCTTAATGCATTTTAACAACCCATATTTTTGTATTAAGATGGTCTTCTGAATAGTTTAAACTCATATTTGTATCTTAACTATTAAGAGGACCTCTTAATATAAAATTGTAGGTTGTTAAGATGTATTAAGAAGTAAACTGTTAAGATACATTAAGATGCAATCAAACACCACCTAAGTACTGACCAAATTTGTAGTTTCATAACTAATATTTATATAAATATTTTTAATAAACCACTTAGGATTTTAAAGAGTGTTCGAATGATTTCCTTATTTTGAAGGACTGTCTCTGAATTTTCAGTGTAAGTACTGATCTAGTTTACGATATTTATATAAATAAACTATATCAATAAAAAGCCACTTAGGATTTTAAAGATCGTTCGGATGATTTCCTTATTAAGAGGACTATCTCCGAATGTTCAGTGTTTAAGTACCGACTTTTTATATGATATAAATAGATGAAATATAGATATATATAAATGTGTATACCAATTTATATTTGTATATCTATAAATATAAACAAGTATGAGATAATTCAAATAAATTAATTTAATAACGCATCTCAAATATTTTGACCAATTTTATCTTCTGCAAAAGATCAAACTTTGAGTAGAAGAGACAAAAAGCTTCTTTAGAGAGAGAATGTAGGCAAGGGAGAACTAAAAATCCTCATATTTATAATTTTTCAAGCTAAGGGCAAAATAGTCATTTGATAGCTCATTTGAAAAATCAGTGATTAGGATTGCTTGCTTTTAAAATCAAAAGCTCGGATGAGTTTGTACAAACATCACACGGATTGTCTAGGAAGAAGCACAAACTTTTGAATTTCAAGGCCAATCAGTAAAAGTTCCTTCCACTTTCTTAATTTTAACACATGCTAATTTCATTTTTCAAACTATCAACACATCCAAGCTAGCCTACGGTCAAAGCTAGTAAAGGCTTTAAGCCTTAGCTTTTTCTTCCTTTACCAAGCACATGGGCACGCACACATGTACAATTAAATTTCCAATGCTTCTTAATTTTCGGATAGAGGGGAAGGAAAAAGATTTTAGCTTTTTGTAATTCCTTTTTGTTCTTTTGTAAAAATAGCTTTAATATATAATATAATATTTTGAAACCTTTAGTGAATAAAAATCAATTAGGAAGCATAGGATAGGAAACGTTACTTTATGAATTAATTTCTTTAACACTTGATATTAAATTATCAAGGTCAAGAAAATATTAATTTAATAAGATTTGAAAATATTTTTGGTCAAAGTAAATAAGATAATTAAAAACAATTAGAGGATTTTACTCTTTTAATTAACCTATTTTCTAATTATTGTTATCATCAAAATAAACCTAAAAATTGAAGACATGTCAATCTGCCCTTTTTGATGATGACAATGAATTAAAATATTTTCTATAAAAGTACCCCCTCAGTTTATGCATATATTTCAAAAAAAATATTTTTGAAAAATAATCACATAGCAACATATATGGCATAACAGGCGTATATGGCAAAATATGGAAATATATAGCAAAACATGGCAAAATAAAATATTTTTGTTGCCCCATCAATATTTTTCTTCTTCCTTTTTGTCATTGAAAAAAATAATGGGAGAAAGAATATTGTAATGTACTTTTAAGAACCTGCAGAAAAGTGATTAGTATCTAAAAAGTAGTGTCCGAGTGATTCAATGGCTTGAAACAAATCTTAAAAATAATCCACGGTCGAGATGGTTTCTGTCTTTTTAAAACTTCAGTTGACTAGTTGATTTTTGATCCAAAGTTTGAGATTTGTTTTTGACTTTAGATCGAACGGTAGGAAGCTTGCATGATTTGAATCCGTGTGATTGCTCATGATTGTTCCAAATCAATATACAAGGATGGGGGCTATTTACCGTTAGATTTATATATACTCAAATAAACAATCCAGATTAAATCTATTAAATATTAAATTTTAGGTAAAAACTTATAAATATTAAAATATTTTAAAAATAATATTTATAAATATATTTTTAAAAATATATAGATTTATATAATAAAATTGTACACAATTAAATATTACTACTATGTTCTAATTAATTAATAATCCTTAAAACATATATATTTAAATGCATAAATAATTATGAGAAAAATGACAGTTGTCAGTTGTACTTTTACTATAATGATGATCTGCATAGTCAGAATCTTTTTCATCTTGTTTGATTTGCAATCCTAGGAAGAAGTTTAATTTTCCTATCATGGTTATTTCAAATTCCTTACTCAGTGCTTTTAGAAAAATCATGGCACAAAGTAATATTAGTTGACCCAAAAATGATGTCATCATTTACTTTTACCAGAGTTAGCTGCAAGACATACCTGCAACATATATACTAATTTCACGAACTAGTACCCTTTAATAAGAAGGCCCTTTGGGTAAGTTTCCCATTTTGTATAAGGAACATTTGTGTTTTTCTTTACAAAACTGTGTACATGATACATTTTATAAGCAACAGGTCTATTAAATGCATGATTTACTCTATTTTTATATCCTGAAGAACTTTGATAATAGTTTCTACAAAAATTTGACTTTCATAATTATAGAATTTTTTCCTTGTATTCTTTATAATAATTGGTGCAGTGCAAGTTCCTTTTGAAACCCAAATTATTTTTCCTTTATAGTTTCCATTTCGAGTATTGCACATGTGAATGGAATGACCATTTATGTTACAGTAAGAACATTTAGTAAAGAGAGATGTATGACTTCCTTTTTCTTTACTTTTAACATGACAAAGTAGTTTATCTTTTGTTTTACTAAATTGTCCAATATTTCCTAATCCTTCTTTGTTAAATCCAATCTTTGTTGATTAAGCCTGACATCAAGGTTTTCTTTTACTTTTGTGAACTTAAGAACTGTAATGTTTAAGTCGTCATGTTCTTTAGTTAAAATTTTAATTTCATTTATTAAAGAAGAATCTTCACTTTGTTTTTCTAATTCTATCTTTAGAGATGAATTCTCAAGCTTGAGATTTTTAATATCTTCACTTAATACATGATTTTGTATTTGAGTATCTTCATTAATTACAGTGAGTGTTAAATTTTCAACTTCTCTTTTCAATATAAATGATTAATGTTGAATTTTCTATCTCAATATCTTTGTTTATTTTTCTAATTCTTCCTTTAGTAATAAATTTTCTAAAACATAATTTTCTAGTTTTTTTTTCTTCTTTTAAACTTTCATCAACTATAATTAAATTTGAGTTTTCTATTTCAAGATTTTTGTTACTTTTGGTTAATTTTTCTAATGAAAATTTTAATTTAATAAAATCTTCTTTAATAATTTCATTATCTTCATATAAACAATTATAAGTTTCTTGTAGTCCATAATGTTCTTCATTTATATTATGTAAAGTATGTGTGACAAATGAAGTACTAGGTAATTGATGTTCAAAATTTGACTCAGATCTTGGTGATGAATCATTGTTTGCCATTAAACATAGATTTGCAATTTTCGGTTTGTTTAGCAGTTTCTTCATCATCACTCTCTTGATCTACAAGTAGAGCTTTGAAAGCAATTCTTTTCTTCTTGAGATCTGTATCCGATCCTGCTTTTTCGACTAACATGTTGACTTCGTGGGCACGAAGATTTCCAATAAAGCTATCAAGAGGATAAGTAGTTAGGTCTTGCATTTCCTTAACAGCTATAACCTTCATTTTCCATATGGATGGAAGGGTTTTAAGAATTCTTCTGTTTTTGTCATTGGTTGCATATGTCTTCCCTAGTTGTTTCAGTTGATCAATGATTTTGGGAAAACATGTTTCCATATCAATGATTTTTTCACCTTCCAGCTTGAAATTTTCATACTATTGGGTTAGAGCATCTTTTTTGCTTTCTTTGATATGATTAGTTCAATTTTTTCCATATTTCTTTTGCATTCTTGCAATTGCTAACTTTTTTGTACTCTTTTTCAATAAAAGCACTAGTCAACACCATTTCGCTCTGGATGCTATGTTCATAGCCTTTTTATCGTTAATCGTGAACTCATCAGCATCTTTATCAACGATATTTTCTCCTACAATTTTTGTAGGAACTTTTACACCTCGTTTTATTGCAAGCCAAATTTTGATTACTTGTGATTTGACATAAATTTTAAATCTACTCTTCCAGGTGGCAAAATTTGTGTCATCGAATAGTGGGGGTTTGGTATTGATAGTCGTCCACAACTAGTAGCATTTGTGCAGACTATAGATGGATCTACTCTTAGATATGTCTGTATTTACTCAACAAACAAGTTAAAGAGTAATGCTATAATACCAATTGAAAGTTCAATTATAATCTAGAAATGGGGTTGAATAGATTATTACTAATTAAAATTTATCTTGGGCCTTTTTGAATTTTTAATTAATTAATTTACAGCGTTAAGAATCAATATGCAAGACAGTAAAAATTCAATCACACAATGCATAGAGATTTTTCTGGTTTACAACATACACCTCAGGTATGTTGCTACATCCAGTCTCAAGCTCCTCTCCAGGACTTGAGATCCTATTACTCCCAGTAATAAATACTCATTGAACAGGCGGAAAAGCGTTTACAAAGTTTTAAAGATCAACTTCCAACTATACACAACTAACTATTTTTGACAGCAAGCTCTCAGCTCCCTCCTCAAGCTTAGTTGCACCTTTCCTTTTAGTTCAGTTCTACTTTATGATTTGGTTTTGAAACGACCATCTCTTCCTCACCTCACAAGTACACTAGAGACCCAACTCCCATTTGACATCTCTAAGACCGTTCAGATGATTTCCTTATTTTGAAGGACTATCTTCGAATTTTCGTTGTCTAAGTACTGATCTATGTTACGTTATTTGTATAAATAAACTATATCAATAAAAAGCCACTTAGGATTTTAAAGACCATTCGGATGATCTCCTTACTTAAAAAGGACTATCTCCGAATTTTCGATGTCTAAGTTCTGACTTTTTATATGATATAAATAGATGAAATATATATATATATATATATATGTGTGTGTGTGTGTGTGTATATAACAATTTATATTTATATTTGTATATCTATAAATATAAACAAGTAAGATAGTTCAAATAAATTAATTCAATACCTTATCTCAAATACTTTGACCAATTTTCTCTTTTGCAAAGATAAGAACTTTGAGTAGAAGAGAGAAAACTTCTTTAGACAGAGAATGTAGGCAAGGAAGAATAAGCTTTTCTTTGTTTTGGAATTGGCAACTTGAAATGAACTGAAAATCCTCCTATTTATAGATTTTTCAAGCTAAGGACAAAATAGTCATTTGCTAGCTCATTTGAAAAATCAGTGGTTAAGATTGCTTGGTTTTAAAATCAAAGGCTTAGATGCGTTTGTACGAAGATCACACAGATTGTCTAGGAAGGAAGCACAAATTTTTTAATTTCAAGGTTTAGTCCCATCAGTAAAAGTTCCTTCCACTTTCTTAATTTCAACATATGCAAGCTAGCCTACGGTCAAAGCTAGTAAAGGCTTTAAGCCTTTGCTTTTTCTTCCTTCAGCAAGCACATGAGCACACATGCACAATTAAATTTTGGCAAAATTAATGATTTAACCATTGTAGTTGGCACGTTTTACTGATTACACCACTGAACTTTAATTTTCAAATTACCCCATTAAGTAACTAAAATAGTGAAATTGGACCATTCCGTTACAAAAATGGATGGACGTTAAATTGATTTAGTTTTTTCTTATGTGGCAGCAAAAAAATAAAGCTAAAAGAAAATATATACTGATGTGGAGATTCTTTAGTGACTGTGTAAAAAAACATAAAATTAAAAAAATGACATGGAAAATAAAAGGCAACACAAAAAATATTAATTTTTTGACTCATTTTTAACATTTTAATATTTTAAAAAGGGTAAAAACGTAATAAAACACAACAAAAACTAATAAAATTAAAACATTTTTTTCATTCATTAAATCAAATTTATTTATCAAGATAAATCAATTTAAAATCAAATCTTAATCAATTAAATAACCAAACATATTCTCCTTAATAAAATGGTAACATTAATAACTAAACATTACAATAAAAATAAAAATCTTCATCTTCCCCAAATCTTCATCTTTATAATATACTATCTGTCAAACTACATATTTTCCTGAATAAAAACACAACATTAATAACTAAACATTAAAAAAATCAAAATGTTCATCTTCCCCAAATCTTCCCTTCTATCAAAATTATAAGCGGGTTTTCCTTTTACTTTTCCTTCTATCAAAATTTTCATCAACCCCAAATCTTCCCAATACTTCTACAATCACAGCTAAAGTTTATCATCTTAATTATATATATTGTTTATTTGGCACATAGAGATTAGTTAGGAAAACAACTCTAAAATTTATGTGGATCAATATATAAGTAGGAGGAACAGAGGATGGAACTTGAAGAACATTTTTTTTATGGAAGACTTGCAGTTTCAAGAATGGTACCTTGCTTTAGCACAAACTGATTTCATGAATGAGTACCTTGCTTTCTTAACACCCATCTATTCATTACAAAAACCAAATGAGGAATATATATATATATATATTGGGTATACATCCATGGCAAGTCGTTACAAATTGTAGCGGCTGTAAAATCACTTTTGTTGGCAATTGAAATTACTAAAAAACCATGCATACTATAATTAGTTGTAATATAATAATATAAACATCATATCATTGTAATATAATAATATAATAAATTGTCATTGTCGCTACAACATGTAGCGACTGGCCTTCCTTTCGATTCTTATGCTTTTTTTGTTTTGTCCCATTTCCCAATTTATATTACTAATTTTAATATTAACTAACTAATATTAGTTAATTAATATTAATAATATTAGTAATATTAATAATATATTAGTAATAGTAATAATATTACTAACTACTTTTAATAATAATAATAATAATAATCTTACTGTTATTATTATTGTTAGTATTATTATTATTAATCTTACTGTTATTAATATTATTATTAATCTTATTATTATTATTAATCTTATTGTTTTTGTTATTATTATTAATATTAAAATTATTTAGTAATATTATTAATATTAATATTAACTAACTACTATTATTAATATTAATATTAGTTAGTAATATAAATTGGGATGAAGGACAAAAAAATTGGGACAAGAAAATATTAGTTGGTCAATATTAGTATTGCTATTAATATTTATTAGTTAGCTAATATTAAAATTAGTAATATAAATTGGGGTATGGGACAAAAAAAAAGGCAAAAGAATTGAAAGGCAGGTCAGCCGCTACATGTTGTAGCGGCAATTACAATTTATTATATTATTATATTACAATGATGTGATGTTTATATTATTATATTACAATTAATTATAGTATGCATGATTTTTTAATAATTTCAATTGTCGGTAGAAGTGATCTTACAGCCGCTACAATTTGTAGCGGCTTGCCCCCTTTTTTTTAAATCTCAACCATTAATTAACTTGATCAACGGTGGAGATATTGGTTGCTGAAATAGTATCCATGGCAACCAGTTACCATGGATGCATAATATATATATATATATATATATATAGTAACCTAACCATTCCTCACTCATCAAGTAAAGAAGACATGATTCAAGTACAGATCTGGTCTATTTTTTTTCATTTTTGCCGCGATGGTTCGGCAGAATTGCATTGCTCCATCTCACCTTCCCTTTCTCTGGTTCGATCAATTTGGAGTTGTTGATTTTGTTTTTGTTCGATCGATTTAGAATTGTTGTTTTGTTGAGTAGATCTTCTTTTCTGTTTTTTTAACACAGTTGCGAAGGAATTTCCATATTAGTATATATTTTCTTTTAGCTTTATTTTTTTGCCGTCACATAGGAAAAAATTGAATCAATTTAACTTCCATTCAATTTTTGTAACGGAATGGTCCAATTTTATTATTTTAATTAGTTTAATAGGGTAATTTAAAAAATTAAAAGTTCAGTGGTGTAAGCAGTAAAATGTGCCAAATACAATGGTTAAATCATTAGTTTTGCCATTAAATTTTCAATGCTCCTTAATTTTCGGATAGAGGGGAAGGAAAAAGCCTTTAGCTTTTTGTAACTCCTTTTTGTTCTTTTGTAAAAATAGCTTTAATATATAATATACTCTCTCCGTCCCAGGATAAAAGTCTTTATTACTATTCTGGGTAGTCCCATATCAAAAATGTATACTTTCCTTTAATAACTAAACTTTTACACAATTTTTCCTATTATACCCTTAGCATTAAATATCTGATACTTTTCTTATTCTTATTCTCTCTCCATATTCAATAAGTATAATTAGTTATGTGTTGAAAATATTTTGAATTGAAAAGCTAGAAAGTCACTCTCTCACCTACATTGGAAATGATTAATGACATATTATTATGGGCAATTTTGTCATTTTATTCCTCTTCTTAATATGCGTGAAAAAATCACCAAGACTTTTATCCTGGGACGAAGGGAGTAATATTTTGAAACCTTTAGTGAATAAAAATCATTTAAGAATAGGAGTTTCCTTGCCTTAGGAAATATTACTTTATGAATTAATTTCTTTAACTCAATAATATTTGAAAATATTTTTGGCTAAAGTAAGTAAGATATTAAAAACAATTATAATAAAAATCCTATGGGGATTCTACTCTTTTAATTAACCTATTTACTAATTATTGTTATCATCAAAATAAACCTAAAAGTTGGAGACCATCACTATCTTTGATATCTGTTCATCAAACTTGGAGGGTGACCATTGAACAACACCACTTTACATGCTCTTCAATCAAAAAAAGAACATTGATGTAGCATAGCAAGTAGAAATTAAATTAGATATATAGAAAACAGAAAAACAGATATAGAGACGAGGATGAAGAAGAAGAGGGAAAGAGATGTAGAAAATGTAAATAGAAAAATACGTATTAATATTCATCAAGACTAGTGGATCTATTGCATCTTAAGCTTTTATGTAACCAGCCAAACATAGAATAAGAATAAAGACATATCTTGGGGAGCAAGGTTCTTATGCGCTAAACTATGAAATTGCTTGAATTACTAGAATTCCTAAATGACACAAGTAAATCACTAGCTTATCTATTGGGCCATAAAACAAAATAATAATAAAAGAAAGCTAACATAAATAAAACCCTAGATTACACATTGTGCCTCATCAGCACCTCCTTTTATCGTAGATACTAATCCTCTTATGTGGCACATCAAGTCCATTAGGATCTCCATCAAACAGTCAAGAAAGTGATATTTTCTTGTTATTAGGATTTGTTCTTTATTCTACCTCGTCGTAAGTTGTAAAAATAAGTTGCTCAACTTGATTTTATAACATTCTGATGCCCTTGTAAACACAAAAGTAATTGAGTCAAAATTAAATGATTTGCGGAAACATTTCGTAGACTCTGCAAATGAATGTGTTAATATATGTGCTGAACCATTGCTCTCATGTTTGTGATACAGATATGCTATGAGTTTTGCTGCTAACCATTTGAAAATGTTATACGTGAAGAGAACGCCTGAATCAAACAAAACCATCCATGTCGTTTCCAGTGCATTCAAGGCTACTTTAACTTGGCATAACATGAGGACTCTTCAGGTTGTAAGCACAACTTACAGGTAGTAGTAGTTGACATTCTTGTAAAGCCTCCTCTCACTGATGTTTTATTAATGTACGAATCAGGAATGCCGTGAAGCCATTGGGGGACAAGGTTTAAAGACTGAGAATCGTGTTGGTCACCTCAAAAGTGAGTATGATGTGCAGTCCACATTTGAGGGAGATAACAACGTTCTAATGCAACAGGTATTGTCATGATGCTCATGGTGATGGAATATGTAGCAGGCATGATGCCAATCGTCACGAATAGAAGTTGAATAAACATTAAAGTTATCCAATGACTATAATATGTTTTATATACATTAATTTGTGCCTTCATTGGAAATGTAAACAAATTAAAATGCTTTGTGTGGTATTGGGTAAAACACCTTTAGTCAGTACTCTGTCCTAGAAGGAAATTGTTCAGACAATTGTTCCACCTATTTTGAACACTCGTGATAAAAAAATTTACAGATGTACATTCATTTAGTTAGCATCTATAGTATTAGATTCCTGGAGTCGATTTCATCTACTTAATGATTTGTGTCCCTAAAACTTAATATATTCTATTGATTAACTCAGGTCAGCAAGGCACTTCTTGCTGAATTTGCTGCTGCCAAGAAGAAAAACAGACCGTTTAACGGGTTGGGATTAGAGCACATGAACGACTCTTGCCCTGTTATCCCATCTCAGCTTACAAGTTCTGCATTGAGGAGCACTCAATTCCAGGTAATAGTGCTATATTTTTTTTAACCTGTTTTGGGCAAGTCATGTTTCAACATTTATGCAATGTTCACAAATTTTTTCTCCCAGACGGATATTCTTTACCTGAGAGAGAGAGATCTATTGAACCGTTTTGCTGCTGAAGTTTTACAACACCAAGCACAAGGAGTAAGCAGAGAACAAACTTTCACTATGGTAAGGATGCACATTTAATTCAGATTGCATTTACTGTTTTCTTTCTCCAATCTTGCATCTATGCATCATTATCAGTTCTGCTTCTTGCATTTCCCCTTCCCCGCCCTATCTCTCTCCCTCCTAACTATGTTGTTTTATCTTTCTACTACCAGACTTATCCGCTCGCTGAAGATTTGGGAAAAGCCTTCGCAGATCTGGCTATTATGCAAACCTTTATAGAGGCTGAGGCAACTGTGTCTGCAGGCCAGTTGAAGGTATTCTGCTACTGTTTACAAATTTTTTTATCTGCTTTATCTACATCACTACCTAATACCTATATCCTCTTCCTTTATATTCCTAGAAGAGGATAGAAGGTCATTTTGTTATCTTATTTATACTCTGTACATTTGATATAGCCCTAGTATGTTAATTTCCTTTGATTTGTCAATAAAAGAAGGGAATTTTAATGAAAATCCAGTTGTGGGTGAAACAAGGCAGATGTATGAGAGTGGCTTAAAATAGCTTTTGATAGGAGTGGCTCAATATGGTTATTTTCCAATTATGGGCAGTGGCAAAGCCACATACAAGGTTGTGGGGTCAATTGACCCCACTGGAAAAAAAAATATTTTATAATGTAAGGTAAATTTTAAAAATTTTAAGTATATATATAAATTAACCCCACTAAAATTTTATAAATATTTTATTATACGGGGTCTCAAATTGAAATTTATAACTTTGTCAATCAAATTTTAACCACATATAACTCATACCCTCTCAATATATCTATATCTCTGTATAATATTTTAAACTAAATAATAATCTAATTTATATTATTTTTAAAAATAAATAATGAATTACTTACTTATGAACAATTGTGATTAAAAAAATCTATTACGAGTCAATATAGTGTATATATTACTTATTATATTGTCATTTTAATATAGTATATATGTGTGTGACCCGAAAGTACAAAAGTATTAAAAAAATGGCTCGGGGGCGCTGCCCCCAAACACTCGCCAAATTATTTATAGTTTCATAATAATTTTGACCCCACTGAAAAATGTTTCTGGCTTTATGGAAAATGTTAAAAGGAAAGTACATACTAGACAGAATTATTATTATTGTTGAATTATAACTACGAAAAAATATTTGATAATTTTGAACGCATGAGATTACGACTCTAAGCCTGCAGTATAAGCCTGCAGTATAAGTATTGTACTCTTTCTCCACCTTTTACCCATAACATTTGAAACTACCAATATGGTAAACTATAAGTTTCACAGTCAAATAATCTATCAAACACCATGAAGATCAGATGATCGTGTTTCATATGTAAATTGAATACTGAATTTGTATTTGTGTGGATAGAACAAGTTTTAAAAAAATCTGACGCAAGACAAATTCGAGATAATTAGATGTATCAAGACCAATTGCTGAACATTGCTTCTCATTTCCTTGCAGAACATATTAGGTTTGTTGAGATCCATGTATGCCATGATCATATTGGAAGAAGATGTTGCATTTCTCCGGTATGGGTACTTGTCAACGGATAATGCTGCTGCAGTGAGGAAAGAAGTGGCTAAGCTATGCAATGAACTGAGACCCCATGCGCTCGCCTTAGTCGGTTCCTTTGGCATACCTGATGCTTTTTTGAGCCCTTTAGCCTTCGATTGGATTGAAGCAAATTCTTGGTCTTCAGTTCAAAACTAGCTTAATGCTCCTTTATCCATTTATTGTAATGGGTGTACTATGTGACTTAATAATAAGTTTGTGTTTGATTACATCTTAATGTATCTTAATAGCCCACCTCTTAATGTATTTTAACAACCCACATATTTATATTAAAAGCTCCTCTGAATAGTTTAGACTCGTATTTGTATCTTAACTATTTAGAGGATCTCTTAATACAAAAATGTGAATTGTTAAAATATAAGATTTTAGCTATTAAGATACATTCAAACACCACCTAAGTCGGGCTTGCTTGTCTAAATGGCATTGAGGCTAACGGCTATATATGTTTTATGTAAGAACATATATGTTTTATATAATAAATCCTTCCATGTATCCTATTCTATCTTGTTCCCATATGCATTTTCGTTTGCGACACTTGAATTAGTATAACCTCCTCTGTTGCTGATAGTATAAAGTTCCAAGGATGTGAGCTGTATATCAAGGATATACTACCAAAATATAAAATCACTAGCCTTTGTCTTTGTAATAGGATACAAATAATTGTTAACATGATCTTGTTTAAGAACTCCCAAGGTTCTCTACCCTTCTACGTACTCTTAAAAAGTACAAATGCACTATTTTTATATCAGAAGTTACATTACACAGATGCGAAACAACTCTTTCTACTTTTTAGTATGTTAGTAAGCATAAACGTATTAATGCTTCAACAACCACAATTAGGTGTAAGACTGTAAACGAATCAAATAGGTCGGGCTTGACTCGTTAATAATATGATCCAAATCTGAGTATAAAAAATAATTCGAATAAAAATATGAATAGAATTTTAATTCAAGTTCAATATAATTCGATCCGAGTCGAATTGAATTCGAGTAATAAATATTCAAGTTACAATTTGAATTCGAGTACGAATTTAACGTTTTGAGTTAAATTTGAGTAGCTATCTATTCGTTTCGGTTCAATTCGTTTACACCTTTAATTAGGGATGATAATTTTTGACAAGACAGGGTAACTCGACACGGAAATAATATAAAATAAGAGGGTTAGTATTAAATATAAACAATATTCGGTTAACTCGACATGAAAATGATATAAAATAAGAGGGTTAGTGTTAAGTATAAACAATATTCGTGTCAAAAATAATTTGACACGTCCAACACAAAATTTAAAGGTTTCTTTACTTAAGTATACAACAAATAGAAAGTAATTACAAGAAAAGTGCATCTACCAAATAATTACAAAAAGAATGTAATTAGGACCCATATTACAAAAATAGTACAATTCACATTAATAAGGAAACCTAAAATGAAGGACAAATAACTGTCATAATTAATAATTCTAATTCAAATTCAAAATAATAATTCAAATTTAAATATTCAAATTCAAATCTTCATCTCCCTCACATACACTTTGAAATAATAGTCCGCCGCTACACCTCACATACTCCGCCGCTACACCGCCGCGAATCTTCGTTGTCCAAAACACCAATGAGAATAAGAAGAAGATTCGCCCTACAAAAAGTTTAAAAATAAATAGATGTAACTTTTACTGTTCTGAAATTTTTTTTATAACTATTTTGTTACTCATAAATAATAAAATGGTTACCTTTGTATGAATGATTGGCTACCAACTGCATCACATTCAAACGAAATTGGTAACTTAATAAAACTGAATTGGTTACCTTGGTCTGAAGATTCGGCTACTAATTGTATTATGGAAAAACTGCAGGTGTCTTAGTGCAGTTAGTTACCTTAGTATGAAGGTTTTGTTACCATGGTATGAAGGTTTGCTTACCTTGATCTGAAGGTTTGGTTACCAACTGCACTAAGAAAAAATTGAAAGTGGGGAGGATGATTGGTTACTTTGATATGACAGTTTGGTTACCTTGGTATGAAAGTTTGGTTACAATCATATCCACCGCCACCACCGCCTGAATCTTCATACTCACCTCCATTTTGACCCTTCATTTTGAAAAGCTGCTGGAGATATACAGTTGGTTGACTCATATATATATATAGAGAGAGAGAGAGAAAGAAAGAAAGAAAGAATACGTGACCTTGAAAAAAGAATTCATGTGAGACTGGAGCCACTCCTCAAGGCGGAGATTTGGAGGGGTAATAATAATATTAATATAATTGAACCTGTTGGTTTTTGATTTTATGATGTTTTGAATGATGACTAATTTAAGTATATTAGACATGTGAATGGTTCATGGTTTGTTATAATATTATAATTAATATGCATGGGTTATGGTTATTACATGAACACTTGTTGCTGATTTTCTTCTGTTGGTAAGTTGGAATGTTTTAAAATCATTTCAAATTTGATTTTGAGTTTATTAAGGAAGATTTGATTTGGAGTCTATTAAGGAATATTTGATTTAGAGGATTTGAATTGGAGTTTATTAAGGAATATTTGAATGGGAGTTTATTAAGGTATGCTGGTATTTATAATTTTAATAATGACAAATATTATGGTCTTTTGTTATTAATTTCAGCTGGCCCAAATTGGTTCTTCTATTTCATCAAAGTATTTCGTGGGTGCTTATTTATTTAAGGATTTTATCTTGCTTAGTGGAGCCCGCATTAGTTAGTGATATTTTGGTATTCTATTTTGAAAAGGAGACTTACAGAAGCTATTGGCTCTTATCCTTATTAATCTCCTTGTTCCTTTATTTAAGGTGTTTTGGTTTGACTTGAAAACATATCCTTGATTTATCAAATCTGTTGGATTCTTTAATTGTTAAAATCATGGTGTATATCTACTGTGATATATGTTCTGTTGGTCAATATTGTAGCTTTAATTATGTGAATTTAAATTATCTGATTTCTTGCTAACAAATATAGTCGTTGGCCTTCATGTTATATAAAGCTTTATCTTGCTCGATTATGGGGAGCCCAACAATTGGAAAGTAGCAATTCATTCTTCTTAATTCTTATAGCTTTCTAATAGTCTTTCTAGCAATCAATGTTCTGTTATCCTTAGGCTAGAAAGTTGATATTCCATTGGAATCACCATCATTGTAATCAGAAAATAAAAACTGTTAGCTTTGGTGGTCTAGAATTTCTAGAGTTTAGCGAGTCTGTTCAAAGGAAGCTTCAAAGGTCTCAGAGGTGAGAACAGGTGCAGAGGTGTACAAGTTGCAGAGGTGCAAAGGGGACATTGGTGTCCAACATCAGATTTAAGGCTTCTTTGTAACAGAGAGTTCTTTTTATTGTATTTAATTGAATATTCAGTTTAATAAAAAGAGTCCAATCCTAGTTGGGATTGGACGTGGATTAGGCCACTAGATTAGAGGATAGGGGTTGAACCACGTAAAAATCTTGGTGTGATTTTTACTTATGTTTATCTCTTTAACTGTCATTCACGTTCTGCATTTTTTTGTTATTCACGCTACTATCCAGACATTAAAGCAGACAGGTCTAGCTGTCTGATAATAAGAAACGAAGAACATAAGCTAAAGCAGACACTAAAGCAGACAGGCGTAGCTGTCTGAATTAAATCTGTTGCAGAAAATTTTAAAAAGTTTTCACCGTTTATCATTTTTAGCTTAAACACCTATTCACCCCCCTCTAGGTGTGCACATACATAGAATTACAGAACCAACGACTGTGATTGGAGAAATGATTAATGAAGAAGACAACGATTTATGAGAAGCATGTACGACTAACTAATATATATATATATATATATATATATATAGAATACGTTGAATGAAGAAGAAGGATGATGATTAACTGATGCAGTTGTTATAGATGATGAGAGAGAGAAGAAGCCATGGGTATAACTAATCCCTAAATTAAGGAATCATAATTGCATACTAATTCCTTAAATTAAGGAATTCTAATTGCACTAATATTATAAATAAATATGAAATTGTATAAATTGTGTAAAGATTTTATGAGTACATTATTGTTGTAATTATTTTTAAAAATGTAATAGAATATGTAATTCTCCCAAATTTAAATGGATCAAACACGTATACTTAACGGGTTGACTCGTTTAACATGATTAAACACGTTTATTTAAAATAATTTAAATATGGTATAGTGTTATCGTAATACCGATTTTTTTTAATAAATAACATTTAAATTTATATTTTTAAATATTTGAATTAGACTTTTCTTATGTTTGGGTCAATTAGTCATTTAATTTATATGGGATAATAAGTATTAATAAGTTATGAATAAATTAATTTAATAAAATTAGACTTTAAAAATTATTGAGTTTGCATTTATATGTGACTAATATTAAATCCAACTATAATTAGGATAATTAATAAGATATATTAATAAATAAATAAATATCTAAAACCTAATTTATTAAACATTATGTCAGATACGAGTTGCGGGAAAAGAAGGGAGAAGTGGCGGGCTAGTGTGAAGAAAAAAGAAACGTTAGATCAGAATCGTGCTAACAAGTAAGTGGTTTTTGTAAATTAATTAGATTTTAGTAGTTTAGTATTCGAATAAATTAAGTATGCGTCACAATAATGATTTATTGTATCAATTGGGAATAGTACATTATAATTTAAGATAAGGTGTTGTATATGTATATATAAATTATATTATATTACAAGTCGATTATTAAAACTTCTTACAGAAAAGTACTTTATTATATTAGAATTTAATAATTATATGTTCATATGTTATTATCTAACTTTACTTTCCATATGTTATGTAATGAACCAAAGAAGTATTATAATTATGAATATGTAACTTCTCAGAAGATTATGTTTGGCATAACTAATTGTAGTTGGCAAGTTTTACTTAATTTACTATTGAATTTTTAATTTTACATATTATCTTATTAAATTAATTATTATTTTAAAATTGGGTCATTTTGTTAAATTCTTTTTGCTATTATCTGACGTGGACATGAGAAAAAAAAAAAAATAAGAAGAAAATAACATAGGCATCAACTAAGCAAGTCGGAGAACAAACCTATCAGATGTAACACTAGCGGAACAAACACTGGCATGGGCGGAACCAGTGGAGGTCTAGGGGGGTTATATGACCCCCACCTTGGAATTTTCGGAGTTATTTGTTTTTTTTTCTTCTTTTTTTATTTATATATTACCTTTTCTCCTTTGTTTTTTTTAATTTTTACTTTATCATATAAGTGAGGCAAAAAAAAAGTGATAACAATTCTCTTTGTAAACTAATTAAAAATAAAATAATAAAATATATTTTTTTGAATCCTACTATAGTGACCATAAATAAGTTCACTATAGTTCTATCATATCAAGATTATTAAATCTGTCTTCTTCTATTTTTATTTTTTTTGTTGCTTGAATTCATTCTTTCAAACTAATTAATCCCATGAACCACAATATAAGATTTTGAATATATAATATTATAATTTATCTATTAAAGTAACTAATCAGTTGACTAAAATTTTCAAAGTCTGATTAATAGTTTGGGAAAAATTGATATATATATATATATATATATATATATATATATATATATATATTTAAAGTCATTAAACTCATAACTCAAAAGTTAACAAAGGTTGGAATAGAATATTGTGAAATACTATAATTAGACTAAATGAATTTAAAAGAATCACTCTAAGCGTTAATAAATAATTTTTTACTGATATATTTTGACCCCAACTTTTATGAATAAAGATAAATTTTCTATAATTATCATTTTTGAATGAATTTGATATAATGTTATAATTGTGGGTAATATTTATAAATTTTGCAAAATACGCAAGTTGTTATATAATATTCGATTGGTCGGAAAATATTCGTTTTAACAAAAAATATTCGTACAACGGCACAATCATTGGTGGACTCCACAACAGAATTATTGTCATATTGAGAAAACGACAAAAATATTTTTATGAAAACAACAGCGGAAGTTTTATCGTTAACTGTTGAAACCCCCGGTGTTAAAAGTACAAGAATACGCGTAATTGCATAGTAGCACACGGTATTGATTATTGATGCTTACGTGAGAAGTCACTCAGTTTTGTTCAATTATTGCTTCAGTAATTGTTGCATAGTATCTCACGTTAATTGATTCAATTATTGTAGATATTTTATATTGAGATGACGAAGTTATTAATATTATTATTTACAATATTAACGATGTCTAGAAGTTTTGCCAATGAGAGGTTTGGTCACCTAATTGCGCGCCAATAAGGAGAAATCCTTATTGGAAAACCCCCTCTTTCCTGAGAACGACCTGGTCGATTAATAGTGTGAATAATAATAATGATGATGAAGTTTTGGTTTATTAGTATTATTAATGTAATAAAACAGAAAAGTTTTTTATATAAAACAGAATACTTTTATAAAGTTATTAGTTTTATTAGGCTAATAGTAAAATCTTTTTATATAAAATAGAATACTTTTATAAAGTTATTCGTTTTATTAGACAATAATTAGAATAAATTATATTTTATTATGTATAGTATTTGCATAGTGCCTGCATAGTGTTTGCATAATAAAATCTTTTTAAAAGTTATTCGTTTTATTAGATTATAAATAGAATATACTATACTTTATTGTAAACCAATCTGGACCGTCCGTTTAAAGTAAATCGATATGGATCGTTCATGGATTGGTTACTATTCAGTCCATTCTTCTATAAATAGAAGCTCATTCCTTCATTATTTCTTACGAATTCACTGAAACTCTAGAGAGAGAAACTGTAGAGAGAATTATTCTTCTATCTTGAGTGTATTTCTTTAGCGTTTAAGAAAGCTTTTAGCGTAGTACAAGTTTCTTCAAGTATATCCCCGCCCTACCGTCGGAGAACTCTTCTTTATAAGGTAAGTGGTATTATTTTTTTCATATTCATGAATAGAACTTCTGTTATTCCAGTCTTTATTATTCTGTTGGAATAACCTGTATACGCGGGCTACCCTATACTTGGTAAAATTCTTCTGTTATTCCATTATTTATTATTCTGCTGGAATAACTTGTCTATGCGAAGTACCGCATACATGGTGAAATTCTGTTGTTATTCAATTCTTTATTATTCTGTTGGAATATCATGTCTGTGCGTTTTACGTCCGGACCTGATTCAATTATTTATTATTCTGTTGGAATAACCTGTCTGTGCGAAGTACCGCATGCATGGTGATTTCTGTTGTTATTCCATTCTTCATTATTCTGTTGGAATATCCTGTCGGTGCGTGTTACGCCTGACCTGTTTCCGTTATTTATTATTCTTTTAGAATAACCAGTCTATGCAAAGTACCACATGCATGGTGATTTCTTTTATTATTCCATTCTTTATTATATTCAGTTGGTTAAAGTTTTGACTTCTATACTCCATGAAATTAGTGGAATATCTTTGATATTTGCGCTTCATCAAATATCTTTTCATGGAAATATTCTTCTGAGCATTCTTAAATTTTACTCTACAAATAAGTATCATGTTGACAATTTGGACGTTATTAGTTCCTGGATAAATTAATTCTTGAACTTGTTTTATTGAATTCTTATATCATTGTCATCATCCTCATGTTTATATTTTGTTAAAAGTCATCTGTGGCCTGTAGTGCATAGATGGACTTGGTATGATTATGACCAGAGATTATTCGGTGTAATCATGACCGTAATGTTACAAATGATGTGGTAAAAGTCTTCATTGGCCCGTAGTGCATTAATGGACAGTTGTTGGCATGATCATGACCATTGATGAATACACGAATATCTTTGGCCCGTAGTGCATGGATAATTTGTGGTTGTGATACTTATGAATATCATTGGTCGTAGTGCAAGGATGAGGTGGATTATTTATTAAGCTGAGTCCTAGCGATAAAAGTGATGAAAAACCTTTTAAATCATAAAAGATGGTAGATTTTATTCTCTACTTGACTCTTTTAATGGATTGCATGTTCTGCTGCAGTTAAACTTGATGTCTATTGTATTTTATCAGTTTAACACTGTTGAAGACTAATGATAATTTATTCTGCATTATCTTAGTCATAATATTTCTTACTGGGCTAGTTGAGTTCACCCTTTTGCTTTCATTGTTCTCTTCAGGAAATGAGAACGTAGCCGGGACTAGTCGGGGAATGGAGTGACGCTCCAGATGATAGTATTAGTAGTTCCTCACTATTCTGTTAAATAGTGTGACAATAAATGTAATGAGGACTTATTCTGAGAGTAGATATTGTCTAGAAGACAATAGTTGTATTAAAACTCACAGCTCTCTTGTTGTATATTAAAGATTGTATTTGTATTCTGTACCATGTATTTGGCGACTCAGAATAGGTGATGTATACCTATTTTGGGAGCTTCATAAGTACCTCCGGCGAACCCACCAAAAAGGCGATAGCAGTCTATATGGCATTTCGTCATCTCTCTAAATCTCACTCACAACCATTTGTAATTTGTGTATATCTCTATCTAGATTTCTGCAACCTGAAAGAATATAATTTCCCCTTACCTTTTATTGATTTACAAAGGTCCTAATATACATGAATTACCAACGGTACAATAGTGATATTAGGCTAATAATCAAGCAATTAATTAGACTAATAATTAGGAAACTAATTAGGGTAATAGTCTGGAAACGAATAATACCAAATAACTACTTTCTAAATATATACATATTCTATCACACCCCCGCAGCTGAAGCGGGATGTTGTCGTACGCTGAGACTGTCCCTGAAATCTTGAAATAACACCAAAGGAATACCTTTTATGAAAATATCGGCAATCTGATAACGCGAGGGCACATGTAGAATGCGTACTTGTCCACGGGCAACCTTTTCGCGAACAAAGTGAATATCCATCTCGATGTGTTTAGTGCATTGATGTTGAACTGGATTTTTGGCAAGATATATCGCACTAACATTATCACAGTAAACCAATGTAGCTTTATGGATAAGACAGTGTAACTCCAGAAGAAGATTGCGTAACCAACATGACTCAAAAACCACATTGGCAACACCTCGGTATTCAGCCTCAACACTGGAGCGAGATAGTGTGGATTGGCGTTTAGAAGACCAGGAGAGTAAGTTGTCGCCAAGAAACACACAATAACCAGAAGTAGATTTCCTGGTATATGGACAACCACCCCAATCGGCATCTGTATAAGAAATCAAGAGAAGTTTTCGATGAAGGATAAATATGCAAATCCATAATGAAGCGTACCCTGAACATATCGCAGGATACGCCTGAGTGCATGCATATGATCATCCATCGGATTATGCATAAATAAACATATCTGTTGTACGACATAGGAGATGTCAGGTCTTGTGAATGTGAGATATTGGAGAACTCCTACAAGACTGCGGTAGTGAGATGGATCGTTATATGGAGTGATGGTTTTAGCGGTAAGTTTTAGTTTAGTATCTACCAGAGTTGGACAATGCTTACAAGATGACATGCCAGCACGTTCAATAATTTCTTCGGCATACTTTTTCTGAGATAAAAATAGACCACCAGTATGTCGAGTGACTGCGATACCCAAAAAATAACTCAGTGGACCCAAGTCTTTCATAGCAAATTCGGAACTGAGAAGTGACATGATAGACTTGCGAAGAGCAACAGAAGAAGCGGTGAGGATGATATCATCCACATAAAGAAAAATGTAAGCTAACTCCGTACCTTTCTGGTAAATGAATAGAGAGTTGTCAAACTTGCTCTGAGAGAACCCAATAGAAGAAACATAGTCGGCAAATCGTTTGTACCAGACTCATATAACGATTTGCGCAGAAGACAAGCATGATTAGGATGATCTGAATCCTTAAAACCCAAGGGTTGATGCATGTACACTGTTTCTTTTAATTCACCATGTAAAAAGGCATTTTTAACATCCAACTGATGAATGTGCCCAGCTTAGAAAGAGCAAGACTGAGCACTGTTCGAATAGTCGTCGCCGGTTTAATTACCGGCCTAAAAGTTTCGCCACAATCCACGCCAACCTGTTGACCTGCACCATCACCTACAAGCCGAGCTTTATGCCGCTCAAAAGAACCGTCATATTTTTCTTTGTCTGAAAATCCACAGACCGAATAACATTAACATCAGGTGGACGGGTACTAAATTCCACGTCTTATTTTTAATGAGAGTAATATATTCATCTTCCATAGCCATTTTCTAATTCGGGTCTTGGAGTGCAGACACGGGGTTACGAGGGAGGGGAGACTTTGTGACATGTGTTAGTAAGCCATGTTGATATTTTTATTTGGTTTAAAAATACCATGTTGATTCCGTGTAACGGGTTTGTTTTCTGAACCCGAAGTGGGCTAGAAAATGGGAGGAAGTGGAAGATGTTGTGTTTGGCCTAAATTTGGGCTGAGATCTGACTGGCCCAATGTGGAAGGTGATGGTGTTGGGTTGGTAGAGGTGGACTGGGCCGGCTGTGGGGGTGAGGAAGCTGATTGGACCAATTGTGGAGAAGAGAGAGTGAACTGATTAGGAGAGTTGGGTTGGCGAGCTGACTGGGCTGGGGCCAGAGAAGGGGAAGGAGAAGGTTCAGTCTGCACTTTAATTTGAGGAGTAGTGGACTGATGTTATAAATGGTTTATCACGTAAGGGGATAATCCATTGTCAAGAAAATCATAGGATGAGGAATTAGGAGTATGCAGCTTGGAGAAGGGAAATTCAGTTTCCTTAAATAACACATGGCGACAAACAATAACTTTATTTGATGATAAGTCATAGCATCAAATAAAGTTATTGTTTGTCGCCATGTGCAATGACTTATCATCAAATAAGTCATAGCATCAAACAAAGTATTCTTTTCCTTTGTAGTTCTTTAGCAGCTTTGCTGGTTCTGCGGTATACCCCCCCTCCCCCCTCCCCTGCCAATTGATGCATTCCAAAAGTTTTCACTCATTTTCCTTGAAATTTTTCCTTTTCTGTTTTACAGAATGAATTCCTTGTACTTAATTTAATCACTTTACTGAATACTATGACTTACCAAATAAGCAGAAACTTGAATATTCATTAGAACCTTATATGCCATGTTGAGTATATTTTACTCCATCTTTCCTTGTAATTTATTTACTTCCTCTTTTTGTACTACAGAAATTTGTGTTTTGTACTGGTCAACACACATAATGCTAATTATTACCAGAAAAAACAAGTAATACTTGTACAAGCAATAAAGTATGTAGACAATGTAAAGGTATACGTACTATAGTTAAATGTCTGAACATGTTTGAGTAAAAAAATGGCTTAAAAAAGAGTAAAAAACTAATGTGACAACCAGGTAATTGACTGCTTATTAGAACGAAATGAGTACTATTTATTAAATAATTTTAACTTTTGGAAATAATGCATGTTTGAGTAGAAGTAGAAGTTTTTCACTTTCATGCCTTGTTTTCTACTTTTGAGTGTTCTGCTATATGTTTTGAGTGTTCTGCACTTCTGCTACATGTTTAGTTCTTATGTCAAACAAAATGAGACTCATTTTTTAAGTCAAGAAGGAATTAAAATTTTATTTCATTCATCATCAAATAGCATTTTTTGACTAGTATTCAGAAGGTTTGTATCCTCTTGTACCTGATAAGAACATGGCTAATATGCTCTTACAGTGTATTATTCCACTAGTTTGATTTTACTAATTTGACTAGCAAAATGGAAACTTCTTTCAGTTTCGATAATTGGGTACAATGTAATTAGTGGTCTGTAACAATTTTACATACAGTAACCTAGCTTCACATTACTTATAAAAGTTAAAAAAATAGCTTCAATTCAGTTAGGGGCAGGGGATATACATCTAGTAGCACTGAAAAACATTTGAAGGCAGGAAATATAGCAGTACATGCTAATGTGAGATGTTAAATAAATACTCCCTCCGTCCAGCTTTACTTGTCCTAATTAACTTAAATGTGAGGGTCAATTAAATACGTGAAATGTACACAGCTACTACATATTTATACTTTCTGTTTTTTATGTTTATTTTGTTGATGAATTTCTTCTGTTTCTCAGCAACCACAGGTGGGTAAATATGTTATGTGAAGTAACAAAGTTGGAAAATAGGATTTTATGGCTTGAAAATCCTATATAAGGTATATGCATATTTTTTATGAGGGATTTAATCATTGGTGATGAAATCTTAAGAGTATGACATTTTGAATGATTAAATGCATTATTTGGTAAAATATAAATAATTGAAATAAATTGTTTATAAGTCTAAGAAGTGATTAAAAAATTGTTATGATATTAATAATATTAGATTATGAGTGGTTGATAATATTTGGATAAATTTAAAGTCTTTAATATTTATTCTTGTTTTCGTTTGATTAATACTTATATCATTGTCATCATCCTCATGTATATATTATGTTGAAAATCATCTGTGACCTGTAGTGCATAGATGGACTTGGTATGATTATGACCAGGGATTATTTGATATAATCATGACCGTAATGTTACAAATGATGTGGAAAAAGTCCTCATTGGCCGTAGTGCATTGATGGACAGTTTTTGGTATGATTATAGCTATGGATTCTCTTCGGCCAAGGGTGCAAAGATGAATTGTTTTATGGCATAATCAGGATCGTTGATGAGAACACGATTATCTTTGGCCCGTAGTGCATGGATAATTCGTGGTCGTGATACTAAAAGAATATCCGTGGCCTATAGTGCAAGGATGAATTGATGATGTAGATTAATTATTGAGCTGAGTTTCAGCAATGAAATATTAATTCATGAATGTGATAATAATGAATATCTCTGGCCGTAGTGCATGGATAATTCATGGATGTGATATTAACGAATATCCTTGGCCGTAGTGCAGGGGTGATTCGATGATGTGGATTATTTATTAAGTTGAGTCTTAGTGATAAAATATTGATAATAAGCTTTTAAATTCGTAGAAGATAGTAGATATCATGCTCTACTTGACTCTTCTAAAATACAGTTGTATGTCTTTGGCCTGTAGTTCAAAGATGAATTATTAATGAATATCTTTGGCCGTAGTGCAAATATGAATTTATTAATATGATTATGAGCAGGGATTGTGATTTGGTATAACCATGATTTTGATGTTTCAGATGAAGATAGGTGATAAAAATTATCTTCATCCTGGGTGCAAAAAGGAATTCAGAATCACAATTATGATTATGAGTTATTCATATGATTGTGGACAAGAATTGTTGATTGACGTTACAGGGATAAAACATTATTGGTGGACTTTTAACATGGATAAGATAATAGACCTGATGGTCTATTTAACTCTTTTAATGGATTACTCGTTCTACAACTATAGTTGAAAAGTTTTATCATCTACCATATGTTCTAAATGTCTAATTTATTATTGACAAAAGCTATTGATAATTTAATTATATTTAGTTATGATATTCTTTACTGGGCTAGTTGTGCTCACCCTTTGCTTCACAATTCCTTTCAGAGAATAAGAGTGTAGCTGGGTTGAGCGGGGATAACAGGGGAATAGAACGGTGGTCTATAGCAGTTGAGGTTCTCCCTAAATAGTATGAAAATAATTTTATTGAGAACTTTAGATAAGTGTGTCGTATTGTATATGTCATTTGATATTTAATTTTGGTGAACCGAATAGGGTGAGGCGAACCCAACTTTGAAAAGGTATTTTGTCACTATCATACAAGATGTCTAATGACATACAATCTCGTGTTATCATAAGACAGGGTTGTGCACATCCACTTGCTGAGTATATCGACGAGCACTACCTATATGATCTTTGTAAGACCCCAACTTATTATAAATAAAATTGAATTTTTCCTCTATTCATTATTCTAAATTAATAAGGGTTAATTTAATATAATGTTTTGGATATGGGAGAAATATGCAAATTTTTCAAATTAAGCAAGTGGTTATAAAATATTCATTTCTGTCGAGGAATATCCGTACGACGGCGCATTCAATTGTGGGCCCCATAACGGAATAACTGTCGGATGAAAAAAAAATGACAAAGTATGAGTTTTTATGAATAACGGTGTAATGGTTACCGTTAACACTGTTGGGTTACCTGGTGGTTAAAATACAGTAATATGCGTGATTACATAGTAGTACACGATATTGCACAGTATTGTTGAATTATTGATTCGTAAGTAAGAAGGCACTACTCAATAATTATTACAGTAGTTACTGTTCAATATTTTATTTTATTGATTCAATAATTGCTGCGTTGATAGTTTATATTATTGTTGTTTCAGTAATTGTCACTACACCGTATTTTTCCATTATCAGATCAATAATTCATATTATTTGAATAATATTATTAGATAACATTATTGGCAATGTCTAGAAAGTTCTATCAAGGAGAGGTTTGGTCACCTAATTGCGCGCCTATAAGGAGAAATCCTTATTGGAAAGCCCCCTTTTTCCTGGGAACGGCCTGGTTGTCATAATTGTGATTCTGTAATATTATTTGTGAATAATTAATTATTGATTTATATGATAAGGAAATATTTATTTGATGTGGATATAAATAATGGAATTATTTATTTTATGTGGTTATAAATGATGGAATTAATGCTGAGGTGTTTTATCAGTATTTTATCGGAATGGAGGTATTAAAAAGCATCCGTTTGTGGATTTCAGATATTTTATGTTTGGAATTTGGAAAAACTCAAAGCTACAAAGTTGTAGAGAATTTGATTTCGTGTGTAATGGACATAAATTTCGTATTTTTCTGATAAACGAGCTATTTTCTATGAATTACTGAAGTTTCGGAAAATAAAATAATTTTTATTAAATTATGGGTGGGACCCACTTTTGTTTTAACATATGTGGGCTGCTGAATTCCTTCTAAGATGGCTGTCCAAAAATTCAACAAAGCATGTATAGGAATTTTGAATAATAATAATATTATTTTATTATTTAGTCTCATATGGCGTTATAGCATTTTCCTATAAATAGACACTTAGGTTAGAATTAAAAATCACACTAGAAATAAGTTTTCTTTCTCTCTAGATTATCGAGCGTATTTTTGTGAGTATTTTGATACTCTGAGAGTTGATGTTCGGTACAAGTTTCCTTCGACTTTCTATCCGATATTCCTATCAGAAGTACCGTTATTTTGAGATAAGGGATATTATTTTCTTTCGAAATGATATTAATTTCTTCAATATCATTATGCCGAAATATTAGTGTGAATTTTTTAATCAAATTTAGAACTTTTTGTGTCGGGGTTACTATTCACGTATACGGCACTATTCACGAATACGACACTATTCACCGAAAAATGAAAATTTTCCTTTTTGTCCAAGATGTCTATTTTGGCTACTATCTTGGATTGTATCCATGTTTTGTTCGTTATTTTTGAATTCTGCTTCACAATTGGTTATTATGAAGTATTATTAATCTTGGATAAACTGTTATACGAATCCCTAATATTTATCCTTCTGTCTCACTGGATTCGTTTTCTTTAAAATATTTTTCTTCATCCTCATCTTAAATGATGATATTACTAAATATATTTGGCCTGTAGTGCAAAGATGAATGATTAACTGATGAATATCTTTGGCCCGTAGTGCAAAGATGAGCATGTGTTGAGATGAACATGACCAACTGGTGATATAAATGAATATCTTTGGCCTGTAGTGCAAAGATGAATATTTGATTAAAGATGTATATTGATTATTGTTACAGGGATAAAATATTGATTATGAACTTTTAAATCTTAGAAGATAGTAGAATTTATTCTCTACACGACTCTTCTAATGGATTGTTGTTTCCGCTACAGAATATTGATCTAAAACTTGTTGTCTATTATATTCTATCAGATTTTTCCCCGTTAAAGACTAATGATAATTTGTTGTATATTATCTTAGTCATAATATTCTTTACTGGCTAGTTGAGCTCACCCTTTTCCTTTTTGTTCCATTTTTCTTCTCAGGAGGTGAGAACATAGCAGGATCGAGTCGGGGTATGGAGCTGATGGTTCTAGAAAGATGTTTTAGCAGTCTTCACTATTTCTGTAAAATAGTGTATGAATAATTGTAATGAAGACTTATTTTAGTGTTGATATTGTCTAGAAGACAATATTTGTATTTAAACTCACAGTATGTGTTGTCGTATTTTGCACGATAATTGTATTATTGAAGTTGTAGTTTACTTTTGTACCATGTATTTGGCGACTCAGAATGGGTGTTGTATACCTATTTTGGGGGCGTCACAATCTTGGAGTTTATTTGAAATATAATTTTCACTTGGAGACAGTGGAGATAGTTATATGTCAAGAGAAGACTCATCATTGGAAGGAACATGATAGTAATCTTTTCATTTTTCTTTGGGGTCTATTGGGTCAACCAAGGATAATTCTCTGGACATATGATATCTATCATAACTTAGATTTATGGCCTCCTATATACGAAGGTTTCCTTGAGCACTTCACAAAGATTTTAATTTCTTAAACATTTTTTGACTGTACTTTTATGTAAAGTACCATTGTAAGGTTGTGGTCAAGGCACCATGAGAGTTACATACATTTGTATTAAAACTCACAGTATACCTGTCGTCGTATTCTGTACAATAGTTCAACAGTTATATAAATAAAGTTTGTATTTGATTATTATAGTGTGATATCTGGCGATTCAAGATGGGTGATATATACCTATTTTGGGGGCATCACACACAAGGTATCGATGTTATGTATCTAAAATCCATTGTCTTTCATTCTTTAATTTTACTTTGCTATCTCTATTTAATAATTTTGAACCATGTGGGGATTGTAGGTTGTGCTTCAAAATTCTTAGTTTTGGCAAAGTCCCAAATTGCTTATTTTGAGTACCTTTCATGTGTATATTAGTATTTTTTAAGTTGGGCTTAGTAACATGATTGATGAAAAAGGGATGGCTCGCGCACTATGAAGATGACTAAGGAATTGAAGCTTGGCCAAGCTTGGATCTTGGACTTCTGGATAGAAAACTTTAGTGCGTGTGTGCGCGCATTACGCCGCGCAGGGGGGTGCCGATCCGGTCGATTATGCCTTGCGGGCGAACCCAGGTAACCCATTGTTTTGCTAAAATCCCTAAACGTTTTTTATTTACTTGAGTCGCAACCCTAGTCCAACGTTCAGAACATTGCACGCAATTGGAGGTTTCACCGTTGAATCTTGGAGGGTGACCGCCGAGAGGCCATCTGTACTTTAGTGCGTGTGTGTGCGCATTACGTCCGCGCAAGTGAGTGTCGATCCGGTCGATTATACCTTGCGCGTGCACCCAGGTAACCCATTGTTTTGCTAAAATTCCTAAACGTTTTTTATTTACTTGAGTCGCAACCCTATTCTAACGTTCAGAACGTTGCACGCAATTGGAGGTTTCACCGTTGAATCTTGGAGGGTGACCGTCGGGAGCCCATCTGTACATGAGATTATACCCTATGGAGGCAGGAATCACTTTTTAGGACAGTAGGAATAAATAACTTTATCTTTTTTCTTGATTGATTGAGTAAAGATTCCTAGGAGGCCACTAATGTGACCATAAAGTAATAATACTGTTCTTGGCAGAACAATTACAATCTCGTCTTTCGATTTGATTTTGAGAAATGATGAAAAACGACTTTAGGAGCTTAGACAGGTAATGAAGAAGAAAAAGAAGAAGAAGATGAAACTAATGAATACAATGATGTTTTAAAATTTTGAGAAAGTGTTAAAGACATTTTTGCCCTTACAAATATGGACCAGGTCAAAATATTGTTGGGTTTTGGTGAAATTGGGTAAAAGGAACGGAAACGCCAAAAATGTTACTTTAAAGACCTAACTGACAAAAAATAAACTTTAGAGACGACTTTAAAAGTGAATGACAACTTGTAAGGACAAAAATGTCATTCAACTAAAATATAATCATAAGAAATTATGTCAAAATTAGTACCACTTCAAATTTTCATAAATTTAAAAATATAAATAAATAAATGTACTTTTTAATTATAAAATTGATCACTTTGATAAAAAAACAAATTAAGTCAATTTTTGAGAGACAAAAAAAGTATTATAATTTTATAAGTTGATGGAGGACATTCAAAAAAAGATAAGTCGAGTTAATTATGAGTAGAATCTAAATGACTGAAACTCTAGTCTAGTCTAGTCTAATGAATAAATCTTTAATAAAATTTGTAAACAATTATAACATTAACTTAGAAACACAACAAAATATAAAGGTATGGTAATAATATATATATATTATTTAGATTCTACGCTATAGCGACGACAAAATCGTCGCTATAGCGTAAAATCTAAATAAACACAACTATAACAATGGCAAAATTGTCGCTATAGTCATTTTCAAGTTAGAGCCGAACTATATATATATATATATATATATATATATATATATATATATATATATATATATATATATATATATATATATATATATATATATGGAGATGATCCATATCTTCCGTTAACAATTGGCATTATTCCAGCTAACCCCTCTCCTGTTGTCCAATAGAGGATTTAAGGGGCTCGATTGGAGCCAGCGGCTACTCCTCCTAGCGGTCAGCTAGTGGCCACCCAAATTCTTTTATGTTGGTAGTTATTCCCTCCAGTCCGCGTTTTGACTAGCCGCTATATGGAGTAGCGGCCAAAATAAAAGAATTTAGCTTAATCATGGACTTAAAATAGTTATAATTTAAATTTAAAAAATATAGCTAATTAATACTACACTCACTAATTAGTTCACAAATATAAAGAATTATAAAATGATTAATAGACTAATATAAGGAAAAGTAATTGAATAGATAATTTGGGAGTAGTAGTTGAATACATAATTTATTTGAGTATGAATATAATATAAACTCAATCACTATCTTCTATTTATAATTAAAAATTATAAGGCGATAATAAGTAATTATTCTTATACATACTTATTTTATTAATTAATATTATTGATAATCCATATAAGAAATAGTGATTCAGTTTATATTATATTCATACTCAAATAAATTACGTATTCAACTACTACTCTCAAATTACCTAGTCAAGTACTATTCCTTATATTAGTCTACTATTTATTTTATAATTATTTATATTTGTGAACCAATTAGCAAGCGGAGTATTAATTAGCTATATTTTTTAAATTTAAATTATAATTATTTTAAGTCTTTGATTAAGCCAAATTGTTGGCCAATCAAAATATGGTCCAATATAAAAGAAAAATCGTGACCAATAGGGGGAGTAACTGTTGGCCCCAACGTAGTCTTTAGATCTTCCACTATACGGTAGGCAGGAGATGGGTTAGCTAGAATAGTTTTCATAGTTGACGGAACCTACGCATCATCTCCCATATATATATATATATATATATACACTAGCCCTACTACCCGTGTCTCCGACATTACGTAAGATGGGGGGAGAGATTGACGGCACTAGTGAATGGAGGAGGCAGAGGGCGAGCTCGGGAGGAGCAATAATGGAGGAGGATCTGAGAGTAAGAGAGAGAAATTTTTTATCCTTTAAAGTTAAAGAGGATATAATAGACGGTGAGATTTATCACAAATTTTGAATAGTTCTGATCGTTTATTAAGGTGAGTGAGAAATTCAAAATCAGTTATATTTTGTTAGTGGGATTTATCCCAAACTTTATATGGAGCGTAGATGATTAAATAGGGGGCAAATGTTCAAAAATACCCCTGACTTTTATCCCGATGTCTACCAAGCACCCTATACTTTTTTTTCTTCCAAAAATACCTTTAACGTTACTATTTTTTGAGTCGACCGTGCCCCTGCCATTGACAAACATGCCAAATAGAGAAACGGGGTTACAATCTTTATGACGTAGTTGACACATGGATTATTTGCTAAAATTAATTAATACATAAAATAATTAAGGCTTAAATATAAAATATATTCTAAATAAAACAATATATATATATCATTTAATAAAAACAAAAAAATACTAAAATAAAAAATAAAAAAGCATAACATATTTAGGTGGTGTTTGATAAAATTTAGTGTTAAGACCTGAATAGTTTAGACGTCTGAATAAAATTTAGTGTTAAGACCTGAATAGTTAAGACCTCCCCTCCCCTCCCCTGCCCTCCCCAGCGCCTCCCCTCTCCTCCCCATCCCCGCCGCCCCCTCCCCGCCGGACCTCCTCCCTCTCCACTACTCCGGCCGCCGCCCCTCCCCTCCCCTGCTCCGGCCCCCTCCCCTCCCCTCCCCAGCCCAGCCCTCCCCTCCCCTCCCCTCCCCAGCCCTCCCCTCCCTTGCTCCGGCCCCCTCCCCTCCCCTCCCCTCCCCTCCCCTCCCCTCCCCTCAAACTATATTTTAAAGATGGGGTCGGTGGTGGCGGTGGTGGTGGTAGATCTGGTAGTGGTGGTGGTGGAGGTGGTGGTGGCGGTGGTGGCCGTGGCGACGGTGGTGGCGGTGGCACCGGTGGTGGTAAGATCTGGTAGTGGTGGTGGTGGATAGAAAAGGAAAATGATAATATTAATGAGGGTATTTTTGTCCAAAAAATAGCAACTCTCATTCAGACATGCCTCTTAATTCTACAGACTTGATTTTGTAGCTTAACCATCTAGAGGCATTAAGAGGTAAAAAAAAAAAAAACAAACAACACACCGCCTCTGACCGAATCAGAGGCGGTCCATTCAGAGGCATTAAGAGCTAAACAAACACTACCTTACATCATTTAATCAAAATACTAAAATTAAAATTATTTTGTTAACTAATCAAAACAACTAATTAAATAAAATAAGTTGTATAACATATTTGCATCATTTAATCCAAATACTAAAATTCAAAACATAACATATTTAATTTAAATACTAAAAATACTAATTAAAAAATTACAAAAATACTAATTAAAAAAATACTAAAATACTAAAAAAATCAAATTAAAAAAATACTAAAATAATAAAACTCAAATTATTTTGTTAATTAATCAAAATAACTAAAATTAAAATTACATTCATTAAAATATTAAAATCATAACATATTTACATCATTAAAATACTAAAATCTGAATAATTTTTGTTACCAAAAATCCATATCCATTTTCTCTCTCTCTAAACTCACCATTCTTCTCAAATCTAAACTCCGAGCGGAGATTGAGCAGAAAGCTAAGAAGGTGGAAATTTTCTCTCCAGTCACGAAGAAAGACAAAGACGACGATAACAAAGAGAATAAGAAAGATGTTGACGAAGATGATAAGAGCAAAAAGTTCGACGATGTGTGTGTAGATTTCATATCTAGCGGGGAAGATCAGATCTAGTGAGGAAGATGTTGGGAAACGTGTTGTGCGACAGGGTCTGACGAGGGAATGAAGGTGGATTTGATTTTATATACCCAACTGGGTAACTCCCCCTCTTTCTTTTCTTATGGTTGGTGATGGAACTGAAAATGATCTGATTACAGTACTAATTTTGAGAGGCTGTACGTGATGGTATTTTTTCTAAATTTGAGCAAACCCGCGCTAGCACAGGAAGCAATTGAAGGTTGAAAGAGAACTTCAGAAGTGGGACAAAGAGAGGCTTTTTCGAGTCTTTGTCTCCGATACCTCCTCTCGTGGCAGGGAAGTATCGGAGAATTTATGGAGGAAATCCAGTTTTAAATTCCCAGAAACCGCACGATTATATAGCCAAAGGGAATACGCCGCGCCTAAAATCATCCCAAGCGCTGCTAATGTGGCTACTAAGCTATTTCTTTGCAAAGCTCCTACGAATATGAGAAATTCCCCGATAAAGCTGCTAGTACCAGGTGAACTCGAAGGAGGAAGTCCTATCTGAAGTTAGGGTCCTAGCTCAACGGAAAGAAAGTGCACTCGGGAAAGCGCAGCTTCATCTGGTTCCCCAACTTCTGAGCTTAATCTCGCCAATGCCCCCTCTCCTTGCTTGGGTGACACATCATGAGATGTATTTTTTATCTTCCAGCTTACTCTGGTCTGGTTGCCTACTTTCCTAGTTGAATAGACTAGGACTAATCCTCTCGCCTCATATCAAAGGCGTGAAGGCAATGAGCATCTACATACGAATCATCTACGTACATGTTCCGACGCGTCGATCATTATGGATCTAGTGGCATAGCAAGGCAAAGGGGGGAGGGGGGAAGCAACTACGAAGCTTCATAGACTCAACAAGTCGCTCAACTTATAGAATATAATGAAACATACTGTAGACGGTCAAACCGCCTTGGTTGGTACATCAAGCATAACGACATATTCTTTTTTCGGTGTGGTACACATATCTTTCAATGTCGAATCGAGCGAGCTCCCCTTACATGCAATGATGTGGTGGCAAACCTCTCATTCTAATTCAGTGCTCTCCGAACCGTGTAGAAAGGTTTCCCATCACACAACTCACCAACTTGATCTTCCGCGGGAACAGTATGTGAGCGATTTGTGGTCGTGAGGCAGAACCAGACCGCTCAAATGAAAATGGAAATTAACCCTCACGGAATCCCCCAGGTTTGGGAGTTTTGGCTAAGCGGGCAATTGTCGTAGCAGGCATGGTGAATCTGACCCGTATCTTGGCTGGGCATTACAGAGGTCATGTGATTGATTAGCTTCAACAATCGATCCATTTTTTCTCACATGCAACTGTGGGTTGCAACCATGGCGGATTCATATACCATGTTTGATTTTTCACAAATCTGAGCCTCACTCTCTCTCCTATTTATCTTTTATTTTTTTAATTATTGTGTGAATAACTAAATATATTATTAAAAGCACTGGTTATTTAATTAGTTTTTTTTTTCTTTTATGTACTTGAGACCCGCTTTGAAAAAGTTTAGAGGAACAGATTGTGATTGAGAGAAAACTGAAATTTAGAGAGAGAAAATGGGGGAAAATGGAGTTTGTAAGAAATAGAGAGAGAAAGAGAAAGAGACGGGCTTCATGTTTTTTTTTCACCAACTATTTGTGTTCCCATAATACTAAATCTCACCACCATGAATGAATTCAAACAAAAAAAATCTAGCTTTCACATAAAATCAAAACCTACCACCAATAAGTAGTACCAATTTGTTGGTTTGGAATTAGATCGAAGGGTTTGGAAAGGAGATTTAGATCTGGATCTATTTGGGCGATCGAGTTTATGAGAGAAAACTTGGATATTTTTATTTTATTATATTTTATTAAAGATTAATTTTGAAAATATGAATTTTTTTATTATAGTTTAATTTTGAAATTAGGGCTTTTTTGCCCTTTTTTGTTCTCTCTTCATGCCTCGTCAGCAAATATTGTCCACGTTTTAACGGAGTTAGTCTATGTGGTATATCCATTAAGGGCAGGGGCACGATTGACCTAAATTTTGTAACGTCAAATGTACTTTTGAACAAAAAAAAAGTTTAGGGTGTAAGTGGGATATCGAGTAAACGTCAGGGATATTTTTGGACGTTTATCCTTTAATAGGGTGAGTTAGATGGATTTTACATTTATAAACTCATACTTAGGATGATGTATTCAATTAAGACTTTTAAAGCATTTTAAAGACTTTTAAAGAATTTTAAAGACTTTTAAAGTTGGGTTGTATTCAATCAAGATATTTAAAGAGTTTATATAAAAGTTTATTGGTATTCAATTACAACTTTTGTAATGTCTTTAAAAGTTAGGTGATATTAAATTGAGACTTTTATAAAGTCTATAAAAACATTTTGGTATTCAAAAAGTCATTGATTTTTTAGATTTCTATATATCAAATGGTAAAGTTTGACAGACTTTAAAATAAAAGTTATAACTATCAACCCATATCCAAAGTCTGACATCATCTATAAAGATTTCTAAAGACTTCCAAATATTAAACACAAATGTAGAAATTCAAATGGCTAGTAAAAAAATTGCAGAGAGATTTTATGAAAAATTCAAAAGTTGCAAAACTCTCCGATAAATTTTTAACTTAAAATGAATATAAATTAATATAATTTTAGAAAATATAATTATTAAAATTATAAACCATTTATATTTTTTTACTAAATTTATTAAAAATTAGATAAATTACATAAAATTTTATTATAGGAATATCTCATTATGACTTAAAAAAATCAAACACTAAATTTTGATTTTTAATATTATATTATATATATTTTATATTATATAGATATAGTATACGATATATACGAATCTTGATAAATTCTAAAACTCATCAAAATAAAAAAAATTAGTTAAAAGATGACAATGGTTGACTGTTAAAAAATTAGTTCTGTAGCATTTTAATTAATTAATTTCTAACATCATAAATAAATTAAAAATTCGCATAATTATTTTTTTAACGGTCAATTTTAGTTCACCAACAACTATTAATAATTTTAAGAAAAATAAAATTTTTCTAGCAATTTTGTCTGTGGCTTACCGACGACTAAAAATCTCTCTGGTAAATTTTTTATAATTGGTGGCAATTTACTCAGATATATGAAGTTTTGTGATCATATAGATTTTTATTGTCATATTATTTTGTAAAAAATAGAGTTTAGTACTCCTACTAAAAAATCGTACACATATATAGTATATATAGTTCAATGAAAAGTGAGCTTAATTTTTGTGTTGCGTGTGTAGCTTCTAAAGTTTTATTCGTATTCGAGTATCCAAAATTATCATGAAATGAGTAGAATAATATGAATGCTTTCAACATATATAAAATCTCATATCACAATAATTTAATAAAATAATGAGATTTCCTGTAATTCATGAAAAAGAGTGACAGGCTGTATACGTGGGCTAATTAACAATTAATATAAGCTATAAAATATATGAAAATTATACAAAGTCTGTTAAAATCATAAAAAGTTTATTTATTTGTCACTTATTTCGTGGACTTTATAAAAGTCATTTTAAAAAGACTAAAAGACAGTTTGCACCAAAAACTTTATTTTCTATTTACGTTTGCACCCCAAACTTAAAAAGGTGTCTAAGTACACCCCAAACTTCTTTATACGTGACCGGCTAAGGCTGTAACACAAGTTTGGGGTGCAAATTGTCTTTTAATCTTAAAAATTGGCAAAAATAATTAATTTTACATAAAATGAATAATTTTAAAATAATGAATTTTAAAATAAAATAATTAAAATAATAATCATTCCGGTTAAAAATTAATTTTAAAATAATGATTAATTATTTTTAAAATTAATTATTAATCATTCCAGTTAAAAAAATCATTAACTTGTAAAAAAATCATTTTTGCCACATAAAAAAAATTCTGTTTTTGTTTTTAAAAACATAATTTTGTAAAAACAGAATTTTTAAAAATAGATTTTTTTTAAAAACAGAAATTTTAAAAAACATATTTTTAGTTTACAAGTTAAAAAAAGTTTATGTTTTTGTTTTTAAAAACAATTTTTTTTTAAAAAAAATTGTTTAAAAAAAAATTCTATTCTTAAAAATTCTGTTTTTGTTTTTAAAAACAATTTTTTTAAAACAAAATAAAATTCTGTTTTAAAAAAATTTGTTTTTTAAAAATTTGTTTTTGTTTTTAAAAATAATTTTTTTTTAAAACAAAATAAAATTCTGTTTTTTAAAAAATTCTATTTTAAAAAATTTTGTTTTTGTTTTTAAAAACAGAATTTTATTTTGTTTTTTAAAAAATTATGTTTTTAAAAACAAAAACAATTTTTTTTTAACTTGTAAAATAAAATTTTGTTTTAAAAAAAATTCTATTTTTAAAAATTTTGTTTTTACAAAATTTTGTTTTAAAAAAAAACAATTTTTTTTAAGATTAAAAGATAATTTGCACCCCAAACTTGTGTTACAGCTTTAGCCTGTTACTTTTTACCCGTTTTGTGAAAAAATATGCTTTTTGTTATAAATAATAAAATTTGGGATGTGATTAGACACTTTTTTAAATTTAGGGTGCAAACGTAAATAAAAAATAAAGTTTGGTGTACGAAATATCTTTTAGTCTTTTAAAAAAGTGTTTAAAAATCATAATTCAACCCTAAACAAAGGAACACTCATTGGTTGTCTTCGATCTTAGCTTAGGTCTCGTGAAAAGCTTGCAGAAATTCAGAGGAGAAGAAAGAAATGGGAAAAGCAGATTAGTCTGCAACACGGCAGCTTATAAGCTGAAACGATTCGTGAGTATTTGTTTGTTTCTCTATCATCTCTTCCTTCTTCCTTCTCCCTCGTCAAAATCCCAAATTTATAATTTCGCTCCTGCCATAACATTTTCAGTTGATGATCACAAAGTTAAAAAAGGATTACACAAAAGCCGCGAATCCACAATCTGGGTTCTCGCGAATTTCCCCCTAGTTGTTTGACTTATGCTAATATCCTATCACAACAAAATTCCCCAACTCCGCCCCCTCCTTTTAAAGACACTTTTTTAACAGTAATTTGGTGGGTTTTGCAATAAATTAAATGCCTTGTTGTTTCCCATTCGGGAGTTGGAAAGTTGTACTATCTAGTGTAAATTTCTATTTAATTCTTCATCTTGTAGCATAATTGAAAGAGTTAGTTTAGAAGTGTGTTGGTATTTGGCAGAGGGATGTGTAACTTATGCTTTTAGTAACATATGAACTCTCTCACTATGTGCACAAGGAAGGGGAATTAGTGAACCATAATGTTGATTGTTATGAGATTTTTTTGTCAGTCTAATAATGAGACTGTTGCATTTTGAATTATATAATAAGTAATAATTTAGAATGTTTCAAGCTTCATTTGTGGTTTCACACTTCCATCTAAGGTTATTCTTGCTATTGCATGAAGTATAAAAGAAATGGCGGCTCCACCTAATGTTGAGCTGGAGGCAGCAAAGTTTCTGCATAAACTTATTCAGGAGTCTAAAGACGAGCCATCAAAACTGGCCACAAAACTTTATGTGGTGTGTAATTTTCTTTGTAATATTTTTTTGAGTTCTATTCATTATTGTCTTGGAAAAATGTAAATGTTCTTATTTATTATATGTGGAATTTTTTAGATCTTGCAACACATGAGATCAAGTGGAAAAGAAAATTCAATGCCCTATCAAGTGATATCAAGGTAAAGTGTTTCCCAGGCCCATCCATATTTCTCAAATACCGTTCAAGGCTGTATGAGGACCGTTCAAGGCTGTATGAGGATGCAATGGTGTATCCAGGATTTTTATGTCACCCTTACAATTAAAAATAATTAAAAAAATTGACAGGTAAAAACAATAACAATTAATAATTCACCAAATATAGAGTTCATTAAAAATATATTAAAATTATTTTTCAAGATCCATTTTCTTGATTCTTTTTTACAATCGTCTTATTTTTAGTGATATGAAATACATATTTTTCAATGTAAGCCACCATTTACTAAATATTGTGTAGAATAAAATTGAAGACATTTATTAGTACTGAGATTCGTAAAATAACTATGAATGATTTTTTTGCATCCTATTAGAAAATGTAAATACACAATAAAATACAATTAGAAAAAAAAGAAGAAGAGCCCTACCCTTAAAATATACTCCATATATAATACATATATATTATATACATAAAATAATTTAGGATAAATATACTCAATTCCATATCAATTATTAATAGTATATTTTATATGTAAATCAATAAAGAAAATTAATTTAAGACAATATGCAGGACAAATTAGAAGAGGAGAAAATCCTAAAATTTAGAGGAAATTGAAATTTTATAGAAATAGATCAGAGAATTTGAGAAAAAATTGAATATCATAGAAAAGAAGGGTCAACATAATTACAATTTACAATTTTAATTGAAATTGAAGATAGGACATTCCTAATTTTTTGAATTGAAATTTGTACAAGTTGTAAGTGCCGTAACTTGAGAATCCAATTTTGTTAAAATTGTAAGTACTTTTTTTTTAAGAGTGGTCACACTTTACTATAGTACCCTAACTAATTGAAGTTTTTACTAATTTAAGGGTGGTTACTTGACCACCCTTGCTCCCTTGTGGATTCACCCCTGTGAGGATGCCATGATCCTGCTCACAATAATATGCAGATTCAGTATATTTGTATTAAATGATTGGTAAATTTTATCCCCATTCCCTTTATGTTGCATGATTATATTATGTTTTATCATGTTTCCTTGAGAATTCATTTGAAATGTGAACTGTGTATCAATTTGTTTCACCGAGAAAATGAGAGCATTTAATCAAAGCTGAATGACTGCAACGTAAACTTTATGTGACATCATGTTGCAGCCATATTTTTGACATTCATTATTAATTTCCTATCCTTATAATTTTAACTTTCTCCATTCAAGAGCCATGGAGACTGTCATTAATCAACACGGTCTTGATATTGATGCTGTAATGTCATCACGTCTTCCTTTGACCACTGGAATCCAAGTAGGAGATTCTGCTTCATCGCAATTTGGAGGTAAAGATACATCAAATTTGATATCAATAGTTTTTGGTGAAATGATTTTCGGCTTTCACTTCCGAGTGCATTTTGTGTTCCTCGAGTAATGTTGAATTGGAAATATCCCTGCAGGTTCTTCACTGAGAGGTGCAATTTCAAAGGAAGCTAGTGCAAGCATGTCGTCTAGCGAATTAAATAAAAATGATGCTTATGCTTCAAATAGACCACCTGCTGGTCCCAGCTCCGCAGGACATAACATTTATCAAGGATCTGTATCCCATTTGAATAGTAAATCTCTAGATCATGAAAGTCCATCTAGTTTAAATACTAGGCCCATCAAATCTCACTCTGAAGAAAGGCGTGATTCTCTGAACTGGGAGAAAGCAAATAAAAAAGATAATAAAGAAAGCAGCAGTAAGAGAAAGAGGGCCGATCCATCACTGACCAGTGAAAGACAATCCGGTAACTTTCAGCCACTTGACACTAGTACTTGTAGTTCTGGGATGGATAAGGTGGCAACCAAGATTGATCAACACAGGAGCTTATCCATTCACGGTGGCGAGCATGATCACTTCAACAATACGATTCAAACTAGCAGTCAGATGGAACATATGACGTCACTAAACAGTGCCATGAGATCAGTGCTCAGAGCCAAGCAAGAGACTCAACATCAACCAGAGAAGTCATTAGATTCAACTAATATCAGTAATTCGCTGTCACGAGTTCCACATTCCAGACACCCTGAAGAAATGGAAGTTTCTTCTGCTCATAATGCTTCAGGTCGACAGCAAGAAGGTTCTCTGCAGTCTACAAATGATACTCTTAATTCCAGGGGATTATGGAATCAAACTAAAATAGGCTTACCATTTGAAAAATCTCAAGTTCAAAAGTTTCCTTTTCATGCTAGTGGTGGTGATTCATCGGCAGAAACATTTATGCATCAATCAGTTACTTCACCTCTTGGATCAGGTTAGGAAACTTTATGAATTAGAAATTACAATTAAGACCATGAATTTAGTGTCGTGCCAAAAAGATCGGCAGTTTTTCAAAATTTACAAGGTGCTGTGGCTTTAAAAGCTTGATTTAGAATGAGGCAGCAGAGTTGATGCTCTTTGGGTCATCTTTTGTTTAACTTTTAGTAGTCTTGGTCTTTGATTGATTTAGCAATCTTACTATCTTAGTACATTAGAAAATCTTTTTGAGTGTGAGGAGTATTATTTCCCCTACCCATGAGGTCGAGCTTGATTAATTAATAAGAAGTGATTTTGGTTGGGAATTTTACATTTCTTTATGGAAAAGGTATGTGCTTTTAATCTTGGAGATCTCCCGGTCCTTATTGAGATCTCAGAGTGTACTGCTGAAATTTCAGGTGCAGTTAGCAAGGTTTATGGAACCGCATCTGGTGCCTTGGGTCCATATGCAGCAGTAGAATCAGGGATTCCATTTCCCACGCTGTTCAGCAGTTCATTTGATGATCATGGTTTGGAGCCAAAGATGCATAAAGATAGAAGCATGGAAGCCTTTTCTTTTGCACCCTCTGTTGACCTTCCTTTTTATAAAGGAACTCTTGGAAAGGCATTGGAGCATGACGGAGGCATTTTACATACTTCAGCATATGCAAATAATACACTTCAGGTACTTCAATTCCCTTATTCTATCATCCATCTCGGTCTTCAAAAGTGGTGTTGAACTTTTTTTAATCTCATGAGTAAGGGTGTAAATAAATCGGGTCGAGCCGAGTATTGAGTTGTTCAGATTTGGTTCACAAAATTTATCGAATATAAAATAAAGTTTGATTGAGGCTCATTTAGCTATCAAGCCATGATCCCGAATTGAGCCCGAGCAGTTTGAATTTTTGAACGAATATGATCCGAGTATCAATAGAAAATTGGAATTTGAGAAGATTCGAGTAATTTATCGAATTTTAAAATTTGCTCATATTTGACTCATTTATATTTTGAGTTGAGCTCGAATCGAACTTATAGTCGAGCAAGTACGAATCGAGCCCGAACTGTTTGCTCATTTTACAGCTTTACTCATGAGATAGGATATGCTAGATGATTAGAGGTTTGAATATCTTATAATACTTGTTTTATCATCTATTCATTTGTTTATCTGCCTTATTGTCTTGTGATAAATGGTATGATTTGAATCCATGTCATCTGCTCCTTGCTGATACGAGAACACAAACAAATCACATGAAGATAAATTTGAAGCTGAGGATACAAAGAGCGAGATTGAACAAACAGTTGATGGCATCCCTCAAAACAAACTTGATATTATCCTTAAGGATCCGCTAACTCAGTCTATTCATTTTATTATTTCTGATAGCTTTCAAGGTGCAACTACCAAGATCAAGATGCTTCTTTCCTTAATTGTGGTTTCCAAAAGATCACTTCAAGATCAAGTGTTTTTGAGCTTTTATTCTTTCAAGAACTCAGTATTAGTGTTCATTGATATTCATTCTTCCATACTTTAAAACTCAAGGACAAGCTTATCTCAGTAGAGGGGAGAATGATGCGGATCATTGAAAGTTTACTTGTTAATTATTTGTATTGATTTTAGAGATACATTTATTGTAATTAATGTATATCTTTTAATTATTTTAGGTAGTAGTTACATGATCTTAATAATTAGGACTTACAAGTTAATTTATGTTAGGTAGAGTAATTTAACAAATTAGGACTGAAGGTGCAAAAAGTAGCCAATCCGATATTTCCTTGTAAGCCTCTGATGTAAGACCCATTTCTTACCTTGACAGAGGGTGTTAAGTGCCGTATGGCTCTGATGTAAGACCCATTTCTTACCTTGACAGAGGGTGTTAAGTGCCGTATGGCAGAAGTGTCCATGGAGTGTTGTCCGCGGAGTGCGAGTGTCAAACATGTATCTGACATGGATACATCGACCTCTGAGAAGTGTTCGCGCTTCATATCTTCCCCGCACCTGACAAGGATAACTCCAGTACCCCATCTTGTAGGCCCCTACAGAAAGTATGGTTCCACAAGATCTTAAATTTAATAATATTTGGAAGGTGCTATGCTTGGGAGCTTTGGAAAGTCCTGTCCCCCCACCCAAACAATATTAACAAAACCTCTGTTCTCTTGTCTAACCTTGAACTGGAAGAAGTTGGGGAAAGGCCCCTAGGAATATAAAAATATTCCAAACTCTAAAACCAACCTCATATTGACCACATTATCTTTTTTGATGTTCGTTTTTTCTCTTCAATGGCCTTCTGTTCCAATTAATGATTTCTTGTTCCATTGAGGAAAGTTGTCAATTAAAACATATTCTAGTTGGTTGGACGTATTGGTCTCATTGACTTTGTTCTGTATTTAATCTCATCTCTGTTATTCATTTTTTACTTGCTTATGATTGATGACATTCTTTTTGACAGGGTGTCATGCTAAATAATATTACAGAAACAACCATGCTTAGAAGTACTGGGAAATCACCAATCTCCCAGTCTCCTGCTGCCTCTGACATGCCTTTCAAGGATCAACATTTGAAACAGCTAAAGGCCCAATGTCTTGTCTATTTAGCATTCCGGTACATATCAATGTCCAATGTCTTACCATCTTCTTCTGACAATATTACAGAATTAACTCCAGCAGTTGTCGCAGTGGTTGAAATGACGCTCCAGGATGAGCCGTAGATTCGGACATCTTGGATTGAATCCCACTTGCAACAATTGTGAAAGGTAGAAATGCTGAAATGGGGTCACGGATCGCAAGCGTAAGCTGGTTCAAAGAAAAGGCTGGTCCGGACTGGGGGATTAGTCCGACTGCGGTTGGGAAACCCCACATTATAAAAAAAATAAAAAAATATTACAGAATTGTTCATTTGTTTTATTCACATTGTTTTCAACATATTATTTTTTATTTTACAGGAACGGTTTGATGCCAAAAAAGCTGCATTTAGATATTGCACTAGGAAACGTTTTTCCTAAAGAAGGTAACTATACCTCATTCTTTTTTTTCTTTTAAAAGTATTAAATAATGTCATTGGTGAATACTATATGATTCTGCAGAAGGACCTTCCAAAGAGATGATTGACCAGAAAGGGAAAGAGCAATCAGTTGATGGCCCAAGCATCCCTACTAATGTGACAATTCCAGTTGGAAGGCTAGATAATCCAAGGGAAACTGAAAGAAGCCGTCTAGGTCCCTCATCAATTGGAATGTTTGCAAATGCAAATCTTTCTAAAGAAGGTGACACCATGAACATGGTGGGAGGCAAGAATGGTGTGCCATCTGGACAGATGAAGACAGAGGTGACTGGCTGGACTGGTAATGAATGTAATGATGAATCTGTGCCTGTGCCTGAAAGAAAAGATAATGCACCAAGCCAATCCTTTAGACTTGGTGACCATAATTTTCAAGGAAGTCAACATGCGGATGCTTACTTGCCAAGTTTTCCGTTAAGAGAGCAGCAGAAACCTCTCTCAAGAATGGATGGTGGAAATCACTTGGAGTCGCTGGGTGAGAATTTATATGTACACTAAACTATTTCTACGCTGATGACTTTTTGATGCTTAGTACATGTGTTCCACTTGACAATGCACTACTAAATGGCAATCCTTTTACAGTAGTGGAAACTGATCAAGAAGAGGAGGATATTTCTGTATCAACTGATTTGCCACCATCACCAAAGTACACTACATCAGAGAAGTGGATTATGGATCAACAGAAAAGGAAACTCCTTAGTGAGCAAACTTGGGCTCTCAAACAGCAAAAGACAAAGCAAAGAATTACAACGTGTGCTGACAAGCTAAAGGTCTGTTACAAAATTAATGTCTTGTGCTTACTTTTGTGCTATCACTATGATAATTGTATGCTATAAAGGGCTGTCTGATAACCCTATAAGTGCTGCAATTTGGAAAAGCTATTTTTTCCCTTTAATTGAATATGTTTGATTGAAGATAGAATGGGGGATGAATTACAGTTGGTGAGAGCTGATGTTTCACCAAATGCACTCAGTAAATGTTGCTTATAAAATTTAAGCTGATGACTTTTGCGTGACATGTGATCCACTTTTTATGAAAACGATTGTACAGGATAATGTTAGCTCTTCCGAAGATATCTCTGCAAAAACTAGAAGTGTAATTGAATTAAAGAAGCTTCAACTGCTGGAGCTGCAAAATCGTCTCAGAAAGTAATTAATTCCTGATTTGTCTTCAAGTTGTTTTGAGTTTATATAATTATCTCTCTTATTTTCTAAGTACTCAGTGTTTTTAATAGTTCATTTTTTTTATATTTAAGTTTGGCCATAGTATGAGGACTGAACCAGCGTCCTTGAGGTTATTTCTCAAGGCCTCTATCACTCCCTCTCCTTGGGGTTCTTTAACAGTTCATAGAAGCATATCTTTTTGATTTACGTCTAATTTAACTATCCGACTTTGTTACATTTTTTCTTACACCTTTGATTTCTTTTATCTTATAACCTTTTAATTGTGGCAGTGATATTCTGAATGATTTCTTCAAACCAATTACAAGTGATATGGATCGTTTGAAATCAATCAAGAAACATAGGATAGGTAGGAGATCAAAACAACTTGAAAAATTTGAGCAGAAAATGAAGGAAGAGAGACAAAAGAGATTCCGTGAGAGGCAGAAGGAGTTCTTCAGTGAGATAGAAGTTCACAGGTATGTGCTGTATTATTAATTAAATTTCCTTACACTATATGATCTCACCTTCAACTGATCGAGTTTGATCATAAAATACATATCTCTATTTTTATAATACTTTTTTAGCCTAGTTTCTAAGACTCTGCTTGCTAAACCTGAAATTTAGGGAAAGAGTGGAAGATGTATTGAAAATGAGGAGAGAACGCTGGAAGGGATTTAACAAGTATGTAAGGGAGTTCCACAAAAGGAAGGAACGGGTACATCGCGAGAAGATTGACAGAATACAGCGTGAGAAGATTAATCTTCTAAAAGTCAATGATGTGGAAGGGTACCTTCGAATGGTTCAGGTGCTGTTTGCTTCTCCAAAATTATCAGATTTCACTTGGCAAAGTGCTATTTTTAGTTAGCTTTAGTAGTGTTTCTTCTTGTTGTAGGATGCAAAATCAGATCGTGTTAAGCAACTGTTAAAAGAGACTGAGAAATATCTTCAAAAGCTTGGATCAAAGTTACAGGATGCAAAGGCCACGAGTAGATGCTTTGAGACAGAAATGGATGATAATAGAAGTGCAGGTGTCATGGAGAAGAGTGAGATAACTATTGAGAATGAGGATGAAACTGACCAGGCAAAGGTATGCTATCATTTGCGTGCGATATGTAGCTCAGTCCATTTTCTTTCTAAATTTGTTATCTTTTGTTTTCTTTGCAGCATTATTTGGAAAGCAATGAAAAATACTATCTGATGGCTCATAGGTATCAAATTCACTTATTTATCTTCTACAAAGAATTGTTACCCTAGTTCTTGATGTGCAAGATTGATTACTATTCTTGTGTTTGGAACTTTGGATCCTTGGCTGTACTTTAGCTGTCTTTTCCCATTCTCCTTCAGTCAGAGTGTCTTACTTTAGTCAAGGTGTCCTTGTCCTCCTCATGGTTAGTCTAGGGTTCCATACCTTTCTAAGACCTTGATAGTGTGTTTATCTTAAAGTAAAGTTTGGAGGTCACACACAGTTTATTTCTTGATATTGACATTCACACTCATACTGTTGACATTTTTTTTATTCCTGCAGTATAAAAGAGAATGTTGCAGATCAGCCAAGTTGTCTTGTGGGCGGGAAACTTAGAGAGTGAGTTTATTTTTCGTTGCAATAACTGATTCTGTTTTCTTAAAAGTTCAGTGCCTTTTTTTCCTTATTGATGTTCTCATTTTTTCTCTAGTATTGCAATATAAGCTGCGTAAGGTGTTAACATAGAACAGTTTCTCTTATCATCCACTATTTTGAGTTGTTTTTTAACTATAGTTTTGCATTCAGGTACCAAATGAATGGACTAAGGTGGCTAGTTTCACTATATAATAATCATTTGAATGGAATTCTTGCTGATGAAATGGGGCTGGGTAAAACTGTCCAGGTATGACAAGTGTAGAATCTGATTTTACCCGAGTGTTATTTTTTTCTTCGTTTTTCCCTCTATTTTTTCTGGTTCCAGCATCTGTATTTGTAAAGATATGTAGAGACCTTAATGATATGAGCTTTTGTAGGTTATCTCTCTAATTTGTTACCTAATGGAAACAAAAAATGACCGAGGACCTTTTCTAGTAGTTGTACCTTCCTCGGTTCTTCCTGGATGGGATTCAGAAATTAACTTTTGGGCCCCAAGCATCAATAAAATCGTCTATTCTGGGCCTCCGGAGGAGCGGCGAAGGTTATTTAAGTATGTCCTCTGATTTCTAAACGACCCCTTCTTCGTAGATTTTATTCTTTTCTTTTCTTTTCCTGGCATCACCAGGACTAAAAGCTTTTAATTATTTTGTCATGACAGAGAAAGAATTGTTCCTCGGAAATTCAATGTCCTTTTGACAACATACGAGTATCTGATGAACAAGCATGACAGGCCAAAACTAAGCAAAATACACTGGCATTATGTTATAATTGATGAAGGCCATCGTATAAAGAATGCTTCTTGCAAATTGAACGCTGACTTGAAGCTCTATCGCAGTTCTCACAGATTGCTGCTAACAGGAACTCCTCTGCAGGTTCTAAAAATTTTGTTTATTTTACTCTTCACCTGTTACTTCTTCATGTTTTTGTGATTCACTTCTTCCTAAGTTATCAATTTGTTCGTATGCAGAACAATCTTGAAGAGCTATGGGCCCTGCTTAACTTCTTGTTGCCAAATATATTTAACTCATCAGAGGATTTTTCTCAATGGTTCAACAAACCGTTTGAGAGTAATGGTGATAGTTCACTTGATGAAGTGAGCTCTATACATATTCTATTTTGACATATAAGTGCTATTCGCTCCCTTTGTATATAATTTCACTTCTAAAATTCATTTTGTTGATGGTTGTAAATCACCAGGCTTTACTATCTGAGGAGGAGAATTTGCTGATCATAAACCGTCTTCACCAAGTTCTGCGGCCATTTGTACTTCGGAGGCTGAAACACAAGGTCCTTTTATATCAGAACTATCCTTATTAATCAATTTTTTGATTCGAGATTGGAGTTTTTGACGAACTTAATCATATCTATATCTGTATATCTATATTATGCTGGGTCTGTCTCTGTCATATATGGAATTATAGCCCATGTGCGTGTGTATGTGTCCACGTGAGGAATGCTAGCCATTTCATGGACTGTTGTCCAAAGTTTGAAATTCCAGTCATTTGTCACTTCCATTCATTCAGTATCAGAATTTGAAACTTGAACAAATTCTCAATATTTATAAAGATAAAAATTATTATTTGTATGTCTCAGTCACTTAAAGTAGGAAATCATTATTTGTTCCATGAGACAGAAATTTGTTTGCTGCAAGGTTCTTAGTGTGACTAGACTAGATTTAGACTTGGTCAAAGCCTACTCCTAGATCATAACTCATAAGAACTGCAATTGTGTTATCTCATTCATGGGATTGTACCTAACACACCTAATCATCATATTGTGTTCAGTGGAGTGTACACGCTCACTAGACAGTCCATTCAAACAGATGGGCAAGGCAGTCACCAATTTCCAAAATAAATTTGTGGATTTTATTGTTATTCAAGGATCTTGATCTTTTCCACCACTAGAGAGCTCTGATAAACTACCCTTCTGCCACTATATTTCTGGCATTTAGTTGTTCTGACCTCTTTGCCACTCTATTTTCAGTGTGTCCGATCAGCCACATTTATCACCTACATTCTATAATTATAACTCATTTCATACTGCCTCTTAGCAAACCAAATTCTACAATTAATTGCAAGGAAGGAGCAATATTTTTTTGTTAGCTTTATACTGATAGTACTTCTTATTTATGCATACTAACTAAGATGTTCAGTGGCACATTTTATTAAGGTTTCGGATCTAAATTGTTCTACCTATGATAAGTGGAAGTATTATTTTCATTTTGAATATTATATTTTTATCAGTCAGAATTTCATGTGTTGGTGTGATATTTCCTTGTGCAAATCGTATACCTCAGCAAGTGTTTCTCATAGTTTGGTGGGCAAAGATAAATTTCCGGTGCTTCATTTTTGTTATATTTTGTGGCATTAATTTGCCTTTATTATATGCTACTAAACTTCAATCATGGTTATAATCATGTGTTGTAAAGTGTTGCTCAAGTTTCCATTTCACGCATACTCATAATTTGAATCTACTCAAATTATACTGATGTTGCATTTCATAGACTTGGATCTACTTGAATTATTACTGATGTTATCTTTCGAAATACAATTGTTAGGTTGAAAATGAACTGCCTGAAAAGATTGAAAGACTTGTGAGATGTGAGGCGTCTGCATATCAGAAACTTCTGATGAAGAGAGTAGAAGAAAATCTTGGTGCACTTGGGACTTCAAAGGTTTATTTAATCTTTGCAATTTTGTCAAAGTTTATATTTAAATAGGTACAAGCTATCTCAGTGTTCTATTATTGTATATCCATCCATACCTATTAACATCAACATTCACAAACTAATTTAACTAGTCGATAGACACATTTTAGCGCGCACACACTCACACACCCAAATATATATATATATATATATATACACACACACACACACACACACACATTTTCAACCAATATTTTTATTTGTTCTTACATTAACTTCAATATATTAGGCTCGATCAGTCCACAACTCTGTTATGGAGCTACGCAATATATGCAATCATCCCTATCTCAGTCTGCTTCATGTAGAGGAGGTATGTTCCCTTTTGTTAGGTTCTGTATGATTCTCCGAGAGGACATTAAAGATGAGTGAAGAACCATTTCTTTGACATGGTTTGCCCAAAATTTATGGATATTGATATGTTCTTTCGTTGCTAAATTTCAATTTACTGTATGTAGGTTCATGATTTTATCCCTAAGCATTACCTGCCGAATGTTGTGAGACTTTGTGGGAAACTCGAGATGTTAGATCGAATACTGCCCAAGCTAAAAGCAACCGATCATCGGGTATGACGGTGCTTGTGTATTTTTCCACTTATAGCTAATTTTATTGATCATACTGATCTGCCTCAGGCTTTGTTTCCTATGGTAATATATTTATTGCAGAAGGTAGTATTGGGACTCTTTTTTGTTTTCTTCATATTAACTGATTTTTTTAATTAAAAAAAGGCTAAATTGGTCGCTGCAATTATTGCTGTGCTCTGCTTTCGTTGCTTTCTGATAAAGTTTAAATAGTTCTATGACTTTTAAATGCTTACTGTTTGTAAAATTGTTTTTTCCCGTGTGAGCGTGATATTTCTTATTAAGAAATCAATTTGTTCTTTGGGGTGGGTCCTCATAGTTTGATTTTTCTTATAAAATGAAAAGATATCAGTGCACTTCACAATGCTCTTTTATTCAAAGATTTGCTAGTTTGATTTAAAGTTTTTCGTTTTGCAGGTTCTTCTCTTTTCAACAATGACCAGGCTCCTTGACGTTATGGTGGATTATCTGTACTGGAAACAGTATAAGTACCTCCGCCTAGATGGTCATACATCTGGGGGTGACCGAGGAGCCCTGATTGATCAGTTCAACAAACCTGGTTCTCCATATTTTATATTTTTGCTCAGGTAATAAGTGTTGTTTATATGTGGTTCATTATATAATGTTTAAAAGTAGATTTTTTTTTGGAGCTTAGGTATTTCAACAGTTGGTAGAGTGAAATTGATGCTGACTCCTCTTATCAAAGATAAACTGATACTTTTGAAGAATCTTAGTTAATTAGTCCTGTGTTATAGCCTGTATTAGGCGAATGGGCACTTGCAGCTTTTGTTTTAGTTGCAAACTTTGAAATGGCAGAGTTATCCTACTTGTATCTTGAAGGGGATGTCGGTGGGTGCTTTAAATAGCTTTGATATATTTGAGTATTTAATCATTTCACTGAGATTTGTCCCCACATAATCAAGACCCTAAATTCACATTTTGTCAATCCTTTTTAAGATGGTACACTCCTGTTAAGTAACCAAGGTACAGCGGTACAGGGGTACAGGAAACCTGTACATTGTAAAATTGTAAACATAGCATTTGGGGCAAGAAATGTGGACACTGACTCATGTATAATTACTATTTCTGGAGGGTTGTGCTTGTGTAGATTTTCCCAGTTCAATGCATGTTCACATCTTTTTGAATTTACCTAGTCACACTGCTTTTATGTGGTGTTAGCATTCGTGCTGGAGGTGTTGGTGTTAATCTTCAAGCTGCTGATACTGTGATAATTTTTGACACAGATTGGAACCCTCAGGTAGCATATGAATACCAAATCATATGAAATTGTGAATCCATTGGCACCTTAAGATTAATTCTTAATCTTTTCACACTGTCAGGTTGATCTGCAAGCCCAAGCTAGGGCTCATAGGATTGGTCAGAAAAGGGAAGTGCTTGTTCTTCGATTTGAAACTGTGAGTTCTTTGACCTTGGATTGAATTGTTGCTTTAAATAAAATAGTTTGTACTAATCAAAGAAAAGAAAATATTGGTTTTCATAAAACACCTGGCAGATGTATTCTAATTGTAGCGGTGAATCACTTACATTTTAATAGATGATTTTGATGCTGGCTTGGTATCTGAAGTGAGGATGGCGCCAGGGATCCCAAAGTTTTGGTCTCATATGATGTGTCATTGGATATTACACTTTATAGCGTTAACCAATTTACCTAACCGATGTAATGATGACACATCATTTGAGACACTTTTTGGGGTAAAAAATTTGAGACCCCTAGCATTATCCTATGTTTTATGTGTTAACAAAATAAATGAGACACGATATTGTTATATATTTTAAACCTTTTCTTTCCTTGCATTGAGTTGTTGCTGGGGGGAATAAGGAATGTTAACCTGTTTTGGAAGTGTGCTATTTCTTCTATTCTGTGGGATTTGGAACAAGTGCATGGCTTTTCATGGTTAGCTATTTATCAGCTGCTTGATTATTATAGGATAGGATCATTTTTCTTGCTTCTCTGTGAGCTTCTGCTGTGGGAACTTGGGGGCATTTTTTCTGTGTCTGATTTGTAGAAATCAGAAGGCTGAACTTTTATATGTACATTGTTTTTAGGTTCCACTTGTTCTCTCTTCTACTAATAAAAAGTTCTTTCTCCATTCGAAAGCTTTTTAATCCCTCCCTCCGAATTCAAATGACACTATTAAAATACATATTTTTTAATATCATATTTTTATTTTTTTTATTTTAATTAGACTTTGTTAAAAATGTAACACTACCAATTTTGTCCTTCTCGAGGGTGCGACAATTTTCTGGAATCCATTTGGTGATTACTATACAATTTTCAGATTCAGGTTTTATTGATTTTTTTAACTACTGTAAATAAGGTGCAAACTGTGGAAGAACAAGTTAGAGCTGCAGCTGAGCATAAACTTGGAGTTGCTAATCAGAGCATTACTGCTGGCTTCTTTGACAATAACACAAGGTAATGTTATATAACTTGATTTTGTATATTTTCCCAGCTGTTGCAGAGCTTGTACTAAATAGATTCTGCTATATTCTCACAGTGCAGAAGACCGGAGAGAATATTTGGAATCCCTTCTGCGAGAGTCTAAGAAAGAGGAAGTTGCACCTGTTTTACATGACGATGCTTTAAATGATCTCATAGCCCGCAGGTATATGGTTTTTTTAGTATCATAATCTGCTTGCCTTCTTTATTTTGATTCAGATTGTTCTTATGTGTTATTCAGAGAAGCCTTTGTCTAATTTCTGTTGCATTTCCTTTTGAACTGTCTGTGTGATTGAGAAATGAGAATGAATACACAATAGGTGCAACATTGCATGTTTAGGAGAGCATTAACTTTCTTATTTTGCTCCCTGAACTTGGGGTTATGCAGGCAATCAAATTTTGTTATTCTGCTTTATCAAAATTCGATTGCATTCACAGCCTGCCTTATGGAAGCTGTTCCTTCCAAGCTGTATGACATCATATAAATAATAATTTATTTATATATAATAATTTTAAAATACGGTGCATCAAAATCAGAGAGGCTAAACTAAGGATTATCCCATTGAAGTTGGCACTTTTTACTTATTAGCCCACTAGACTTCTAAAAAATGCAAATGCCCCATTCAACTAATTAAATTTGGAAATTACATAACCCGTTAAAAAATTTGAACGGTCGTTAAATTGTTTTAAATATTTTTACACGTGGCGGGTAAAAGAAAAGGAAAAAGAAAATAAAAATGACTCGGGCAAATTCTATGCAGTTGAATTAGTCTTATATCATGAATTAAAAATTTAATTGATGAAATAATTGTGGCATGATTTTTAAAATATATTATAATTCAATAGCCAAGACCAAAATGGGAAAAAAGAAAAGGGGAAAAAAGAAAGGAAGAAGGCATGCCGATAGAAATGGATCCGATGCAGATGGAGATGGAGATGGAGAACGGAGGAGTTGGCGCTACCATCCCCCTAGTTCATGGTTACTAGAAACTTTTGAGAGAGAAAAAAGAAAGAAAAAATTAAATCCAAGTTCAAAACTTGTAGAGTTTTTGCCAATTTTAGGGTTAGGGAGATGAAACTGGGGCTTCTTTTGGGTTTTCTACCCTTCTTTTATTATTTTTTTAAAATTATCCTTTGCTTCTTTTTTCTTCTGCAGTGAAATTAGGGGCTTCATCTTTACTTTATATTCTTCATTTATTTCGATTTTTCTATGGCATCTTTTGAATCATCCAATTGTTAATTGCATCTTCTTTTTAGCAGAATGGTGCAATTTTAAAATTTGAATTTGTTGAATCAGACAATTGTATTTTTAAAAGTCTAGTGGATTAATAAGTAAAAGATGTCAACTACAATTAAGGCCTCCTTTCGGTGGCCGGCCTACAACCCAAGGGATTCTATAGGGCATAGGACTCCCAAAAGGTAATAGTGTCAAAGATTTCCTTGGGCTGGAAGGAGATTGGCCCTCGAGTGTAAACTGTAAAAATAGTTCTATTAACGAATGGGTTTGATCGACTTGGAAAATGGAAAGATTGGGGTAATCCTTAGTTTAGCCAAATCAGAAATATTAGGGTTTTGTACAAGCTCAAGGCTTTTTCTTGGCAGATAGATTCTATGATGAACTTGTTTAATTCACAAGCCGTGCTTACAACATATGGCTGTTTAATGTTACTTTTCTGTAATATAACCCTTGCTTTTCTTCCATCTAAACTTGTTAATCTAATATCTGAATGTCATTGTTCAAAACTTTGCTGGTGGCACAGAGTTTTAGATGTGCCATTGACTATTTAGATATACTATTTTAAATATCTTCTTTTCTGGATTGCACCGCTAAAGAAAAATTTAGGAAAAAACTGATATTTCAAAATGTTATTTCGAAATGAGTTTTTTGAATGTCTTAAAGTCCATGCTACAAACATGGTTATGAACCATGACAATCAAAGTGTAATGGAGGGAGTGCTATTTTCAATTTGGAAATTCTGCTGATATTTTCTATGGCACTCATTCTTCTACTGATACATTCTGTGGTGGCAGTGAGTCGGAGATTGATATATTCGAGTCAGTAGACAGAAGCAGGAAAGAAGAAGAGATGGTATACAAACTACCCTTTGTGTGCAGGCTTGTTATGTTCCTTCAGGCTACATGATTAGCCTCAAAATGATGGATTATTGCTTTTCTGTAAGATTGCCTTGACAAGATCTTAATTTTGCAGGCAGCATGGAAGTTGGAATTAGGACATGGGACAAATGGTTCTGAGCCTGTACTTGCTCTACCTTCTCGGCTACTCACGGATGATGACTTAAAAACTTTTTGTGAAGAAATGAAGATATCTAATGCACCAACTCCAGCGGTGGTATCTAATGTGGGAGTAAAGAGGAAGAATGAATATCTTGGGGGCCCTTGATACTCAACATTATGGAAGGGGAAAACGTGCAAGAGAGGTTGGTTCATTATAACTTCTATCCACAAAGCATTGATGATGTTTTTTTTATAAATATTTGTTTTCTTTCTAAAAAAGAATGTATAAAATATTCTTGTCCTTTATGTAGGTGCGTTCCTATGAAGAGCAATGGACAGAAGATGAATTTGAAAAGACGTGTCAAGTTGAGTCACCTCAATCCCCCAAACTGAAGGGCGAAATTAAAGAAATGATCTTGCCAATGGTTGCAGGCGAGTCTTTCAAGCTAACTGTTAAAACAGAGACAATGGTATCATCCTACCAGCCCACAGAACCTCCTAAGCCATCAGTACAACCTCCTCCCGTGCAGTCCGTACAACCTCCTCCCCTGCAGTCGGCAAAACCTCCTCCCGTGCAGTCAGCACAACCTCCTGTGGTGCAGTCAGCACAACCTCCGGTGCAGTCAGCACAACCTCCTCAGGTACAGTCAGAAAAATCTCCTCCCTTGCAGTCGGCACAACCTCCTCCCGTGCAGTCTGCACAACCTCCACCCGTGAAGTCAGCACAATCTCCTCTTCAGCAACCGGTGCAACCTCCTCTTCCGCAGCCAACACAACCTCCTCTTCTGCAGCCACCACAACAGAGCAAAGAGGTAACACCACCATCTAAGCGGGGCCGTGGAAGGCCAAAAAGAGCAACAACACAAATCCCTCCATCTCAAATGGTTGTTCCAGCACCTTCTGGAGCCATCTATATAGATGTGGCGTCTCAAAGAGGAACAGTTTCAATCTGTTCAGTGGCACCTGGTCCTGAATCATTAACTAGTTCTAGCGGTATGAGAAGTGTTACTGGAACAATCCATCAGTTTGGTATATTGAGTACTCCCAGCTCTCAGGCAACTGCTACTCTCCCTTCTGCTTCTCCTGGCATTCAGTCAACTACTATTCCCTGTCCTTTCGTACCCATTCCAGATAAAAGACGAGGCCGAAAGGCTAAAAGTGGAGGAGAAACACCACGGCGAAGGGGAAGAAAACCGAGTACGATATTATCAGCGGCTCCAGTTCTTCCTGTACCTTCTGGAACCGACAATTCAACCATGGGGTCACAGGGAGAAATAGTTTCTAGTTTACAATTTGCCTCGGGTCCTGATACTATTTCTTGTTTGGTTCCAGCAAAAGATGTTGGAAAGGAAACAAGTACACTTTCACTTATTCCAGTTCTCTTACCTTCATCTGGAACCGTCAAACTGAGTGTAGAATCACATGAGACACAAGCCTCCAGCTCTCCTATTTTCTCTAGTTCTTCTATCCTGACAGGAACTAGTGACCACACACAAGATCTTCATGTTGGGATTGCTGGTTCTCAGCCAACCCCTCAAATAGTTCCTGTTCCTCCCGACTCTCAATCTATTAGCGCGGGGAGTGACCCTAGTTATCAACCAAACCCTCCATTCCCTTCTGTTCCACTTGGCCCTCAGTCGGTCCCTCCTTCCCATTCTCTACCCAAGCAACTTAAAGGGAGAGGGTGTAAAGCTCAAAGTGAAGGTGAGGCGCCACGGCGCAGGGGAAGGAAGCAGGATGCTGCAAGTACTGTTGCTCCTGATAAATCAGGTGATCAGGAGCCAACATCAATTGAACCACCAGAAAAAAAATCCAGAGTATCAGCCGGGAGAAAAGCTATTGTCACGAGAAGCAAGCAACATAATGAAGCTCAGAAATTGATGAATCTCATCCAGGCAGAAGTTAGTAATGTCCATACCTCTCTTGGTTTTACTGGTCTGGATTCAGTTGTAACTGGGGAATCATATCAATCTGCCCAAAACAAGCAAGGAACAAGCTCATCAGGGTCAATACATGTAGAAGCCACGTCTCGAGATAAGGAATCTTCCAATATAAAAGACAAACAACTTGATGCAATGATTTCAGGGGATGATATATTGTCCACAAAAATTGAGGATTGTCAATGTAGTGAAGATCTGGCCGGAAAAGAAATTCATAACGCTGGAGTAAAAGATGTTCCTCCTGCAATAAAGGAGGTTACAGGTGATAATCAATCATCAGAAACTGAAATACATCAGTCTTTAAGTAGTGAACCTGTGATTGAACTAATAGGTGTATCCAAACCTTCATTCCTTGAAGTGAGTGTGACCCAAAGTACAGATAGTAAAACCTATTCAGAATTGTCGACTTTAGGAACTGCTCCAGTGTCTGACCTTCCTATTAGAATGCGTGGAATGCAATCTGGGAAGGAAGGTGGTGAAAAGGTAGAAGAGATGATAAAGGTTCCTTTGGGTGTAGTTGTTGCATCAAACCCAGAATTTAGCGAGTCTGAAGGTAAAAGAAGTGTTGATGTCATCATTTCGAGTACTACAATTTTGGAGCAACTTACTGATACTAGAATTGGTGCTGATGACGACCTGGATGCCCAAAGTTCTGATGATAAATCCAACACAGCATCCTCAACTTTAGGAACTGATCAGGTTTCTGATCTTGGAAAGATTGCAAGTCCATCTCAGAAGGGAGGTGGTGAAAAGGTGGAGGAGGTGATAAAACCTCTTCATGATGGATCTGCCACTCCAACTCCCAAAGTCCACAAACCTGAGAGTCTCAGGAATGCTAATGATTTTGTTCAGAACATTGCTGTGCCTAATAAATCTATTGAGGAATCTTTAAAGAGTAAGGATGATAATGGGACAGCTGTTCACTATGTAGGTGAGAAATCTATGGAAGCAAAGGATAGTGTAGTGGATATTACTGCAAAAGTGGTGAGTTATACTGAAGAGAAGCTGGTGGAAGTAAATGATGCAATGGTGGAAATCAGAGAAAGTGTGCATAGTTATGAAGAGAAGGAAGCTAGGGATCGAAAGGGAAAAGATGTAAGAAGTTCGGGGGCAGAACATGTCTGACAATGCGGCAGGTGCGATAAATGTGCTGAACAATGATGCCGATGATGTTGTAGGATTTCTAGAAGAGGAATCGTTGGTTGTGAAGAAGGTTATGATTGATGAGAATATTTCTAAAGAGTATTCTGGTGAGAAGTTGGGTTCCAGAGTTCATGCTGTAGTTGTACCAGAAGACAATGTGAAGGATTATGCAGCTGCGGAAAAGTCAGAGGTCAAGAGAGAATTTGAAGCCAATGAATCATCCGAATCAAAGGTAAAATTTGTTTCTTAGTCATTTAAATTTTGTTTTAAGGGAATCGTGTTACTCCTATTGTTAGTTTTGAATTTTGTATGCAGTGGGGTTTGACCATCCGACCTTGTGGAAGGTGGGCTGGTCCTTAAACATTGGGCCAACATCTTAAACAATTATGCAGTTAATATACATGGTTTGTTTTAGAAGATAAAACATGGAGAGTAATATATGTGAGACAATTAAAATTTCGTATGAAAAATTGAAAACTCTTCCCTTTTTAAGATGTCTATAGAAATCTACGCTGATATAGTTAAATATGTTTTGGTATTTTAAGTTGAATATTTAAATTAAGATCTTTCTCTTCAAACTAAAAGCACTAGAAATAGGTCTAGAGTGCCAGACGCTAAGTACCTTGATTTATGCTAAGAACTCAATATAGATTTTTGTTCTGTTGGCCTCGTTATTGAGACCTCAAAATGGTGATCAGCATATTATGAATTTTTCTTTACATTCTTGATATGCTCAGGTCATGGGTGCAGCTACTTTTTGCTTATGGGTCAATTGACCCCCTTAACTTTTTGAAAGTGAAAAAACTTCTAGTAAAGGTTGCAAATTTATATGTAAACCTGGGACGAACTACATGATACTTTCCTCACCTTTTCTTGGAAAAGTTAAAACTAAACCTTCTAGTTCTTCTGGAAATAGTTATTTGTCAAAGTTCTGTTTCATTATTTCAGTCCCGTGAAGTAGTATCCTGGATGCCATCGTGTGGTCATCTTAATTTTCAGGTAGGAAAATCCTTTAATAATCAAATTGGTTATGTTAACCAAGTAATCAACAGTTTTCATAAGCAAGACACACATGGGATTACCTTTTATGCAGTTCCTTTTTATTCAAGTTAATAGCAAGGAAATTCTCCCTGGTCACGGAGACAGTGTTGGCTTATGTGGTAGAATATTTATACTTTCAAACCAAGTCTTAATGTCGAATCTCGTGTTTTGAAACAAGGCTTTAAAAAACCGTTTTAAAGAACCTTTAGTGTTTTTCTCAAATTAATATAAAGCTCAATGGATCCCTTGAAGGCTATCAGTGGGGTTTAACCAGTAAGATGAGTTTGGTACATTCTATGTTGTGTGGAAATTTTTGCTTAGAAACTAGTCTTTTGCAAGTCATTTAAGAAACCTGTAGTGTTTTGCTCAATATGCTGATTTCTCTACTGTTGTTTCTATGATTAGCACATATCCATCCCTGGGTTGATCAACACTCTATAGTTGTGGGCCTTGTGGCTCATGCTATGCTTGGCTGCTCCAATTAATTTAAGGGGTGTCTTCTTGCTATTTCATTACCTGAGAATGTTACCTTATTAGGTTGTAATGACATTTCGTGATGTTAAAAGTAAATAGCGCTTCATTAGCCACTATCATGTTATTGAACAGAATATATTTGAGTTGAGTTATAAATTAGCTTTTAAGTATTGCATTGCTTGATGCTGTAAATTAGTGGCAGATATCTGTCCACCAGTTGTCTGTTACTTTTTATCTTTGGCATTTCAACACTTTTACAATCATAAAGAAGGAGCGTTTTATGACAATTGGATGTTCTTTTTTTTTTAGATTAGTTTGAAGGGAATTTAACATTCTTGCCAATGGATCCCATTACCTCATGCACCCAAGCCTTATGAGTAGTTTTATTACCATGAGGGGCTTGGTAATTGGATGTTCGTTGTCCATTCCAGTGTTAATATTTAGGATGTCAAGATCTCATTTCACCGTTGAGCACTGTTTCTTTATTTTTCCCAACGTTGTTCTTGAACTCTATACAAGTTAAGGAGGTATAGAGAGCAAGGAGAATTAAAGCCAGAGGTGATATTCCAGAAAACTGTGTGGCAATATTCTTCATATTTTACTGATCGACATCTTGGAAAAGTGGAAGCTTAATTTCCACTATTACCTGTTAGGACAAGATATCTCATTGTACATATTGTTATGTAATACTGTTAGTTATTATTATTATTTTTTTAAGGGAATAAATCATTACTGTATTCCCATTATCATTTTTACTTGAACGGTACAGATTGATAGTGGGTGTCCTGTTACTATGGAAGAAAAGAATGATGTTGCGGCAGTAGAAGGTACTATGGTGCAGATAGAGAAAGAACCTTCTAAGGGAGATATCGGGATCTTCCAGGGAGAAACCCAACATGGTAGAAGGGAAAAACAGGGTGGTGGGCCATTGCATGCCATTGGGGTGCTGTTAGGTGAAATTGATCAGACAACAAAAGAGATTCTTGTAGCGCAGGGACATGTAAAGGAGGGTGGATACACAGGCATCCCGAAGGAGTATAGCTAGGAAGGAGAGTTGAAACAGGTGTACTATATGGTTCAATTTAATAATCGAGTCCCTTTTAGTTAGTTTGACAAGTTAATTTGATGTTCTTACTCGCAACAAAGAGTTGTAGTTAGTAGGCTTTGTGTGGCACTTTTTCTTTTATTTATCTCTTTTAGTTGATGCCATCTCCCTAGTGTTTGATAGTTTTTGTTACATATCTGTGTCTTGTTCTATGCATTCTTGATATTTTCCTTTCTCAAAATCTTTCAGAAAATGTGTTTTCTTTTGAAATTAAGTGCTTAACTTCAGTACTTACCTTTCTGGATATCAAGATGTTTCTCATATCACCTCAAAACAATATTTCTCTATACTACTTCATGATATTATTGAACAAAACTGCATGTCTACAGATTTCCTATTTTCCCATTCTGGACCTGCGGAGGTTGAAGATGGGGGTCCTGAATATATGGAGGAAAATCATCAGCTATCCGAAACAGGCATTATAGAGAGGAGCAAGCCCAAATCTTCTGAAGAGGTAGAGGAGGTGTCCCAGGGTGCAATTGAAAATGAGAAGAGGGATTATGTGGGCGGAGGATTGCATGTCATCATAGAGACCATAGCAGAAATTGGGGAAGCGAAGGAGGAGCTCCTTGTTGGGCTGGGTCAAACACAAACAATGCTGGAGGAGTGCAGCAAGCAAGAAGAGTTCAGAGAGAAGGTAATATTAATAACTGCAGAATATTCTCAAACATCTATCAATGGGACCAATTAGAAGCACAGTTACTGGCTACAATTTATGGCAATCAGTTAGATGATTATGCATATTAGTTTTTGCCATGGTCTTTTATGCTGCAAGTAAATAAATATACAGCTGATTGATATTCTTGGCTCGCATCTCTCACTGTTGATTGTTGCTGTGGGGTTTCTGATGTTTCATTCTTTGACGATCTTGCAGAGGCTTCTGATTGTAGTTTGAACATTGTATGCTCGATACCCTTTATTACTATTTAGAATGTCAAAGATATCTCATATCACCTTGAAACAAACATACATTTTGTTCATCAGCTGCAATTGCATCCATTCAAAATGATGATCTCATTTTTTCCAATCATCTTGCGACTCTTGAATGGTGCAGGTCTGGCAGGATGAAAAAGGGGTTCCTGAAACAACTAAGGAAAGGCATGATCCTGCGGCAGGAGGCACTATAGATGGGAAAAAAGCCAAACCTTCTGAAAAAGTCAAAGAGGTCTGCAATGGAGTAACTAATGAACACAAGGAAAAGGAACTACAGGGAAGCGGAGTCTTGGAAGCTACTAGGGTCACTACCGTTGAAATTAGGCAAACAATGGAAGAGCTTCTTGTGAAGCAATGCCTTACACAAGCAGAGGAGGAGGTCTTCCAGCAAGCAACTGAACCTGAAAGAAGGGAGCATGGAGGGAAAGTAGTGTATGCCACTGAAGTGACTACAACCAAAATTGGGCAGACGCAGAATCAGCTTCTTGTTGAGCAGAGTCTAACTCAAGCAGACGAGGCCAAAACTTTTGAGAAAGTCGAAGAGGTTTTTGAGGAAACAGTTCAACATGAGAGAATGGAACAACAGGAAGATGAAGTAATCCATTCCCCTGGCGAGACTCTAGCTAAAATTGAGCAGACAACAGAAGAGATTAATGTCGAGCATTGCCAAACTCAAGCAGAGGCCAAACCTAATGAGAGAGTCGAGGTCCTGGAAGTAACTGAACCTGAAAGAAGCGAATACAAGGAAGGTGGGATATTTCATGTTGTTGGGGTGACGGAGGAGCTTCTTGTTGAGCAGTGCCAGACTCGAATAGAGCAAGTCATTCCCTCAGAAAAAGTTCAGGTGTTCCAGGGAGCAACTGCTCATGAGATAAGGGAGCAAAATGAAGGCAGAGTATTGCATGCTGGTGTAGAGTCAATAGCTGAATTTGGGCAGAAAACAGAAGAAATACTTGTTGGACTGTGCCAAACCGAAGAAAAGGAAGCGAAAGCTGATGTGATTATCAAGGAGGTTTTCCAGGAAGTTACTGAACATGATAGAAGGGACCATCTGGAAGATGGAGTATTGCATTCCATCTTGAAAACTGTAGGTGAAATTAGGCAGACAACGGAACAGCTTCTTATTGAACCATGTCAAACTATAGAAGAGCAGACCAAGCTGTCTGACATAGTCAAGGAGGTCCTGCATGCTGTTACAGAGACTTCAGTTGAGATTGGGCAAAGATTGGAAGAGCCCCCTCTTGAGCAATTACAGACTAAAGCAAAAGAGGAGCCTGAACCTTCTTTAGTGGTTGAGGAGTTCCTGAATACTGGTGCGGAAACTGCAGTTGAGATTGGGCAGCTAGTGGAAGAGCTTCCTATTGAGCAGTGTCAAATTCAAACTAAAGAAGATTCTGAGCCTTCTGAAATTGTCGAGGTGGTCTTGCATGCTGTTGTGGAAACTATAGGTGAGGTTGGGCAGAGACTGGAAGAGCTTCCTATTAAGCAGTGTCATACTCTAGCAAAAGCGGATTCTAAGCCTTCTGAAAAGGCTGAGGAGGTCTTTGAAGGAGCTAATGTTCATGATACAACGGAGCAAGGAGGCAGAGTACTGCAGACTGGTTCTGAGTGTACAGTTGAGGCTGGGCAGACATTGGAAGAGCTTCCTGTTCAGCGGAGCCAAACTCAATCAAAGGAGGAGTCTGAACCTTGCAAAATGGCTGAGGTCTTCCAGGAAGCAATTATACATTGAGAGAAGTGAACAACAGGAAAGTGGAGTATTGCATGCCATTGTGGAGACTGCAGTTGAAATTAGGCAGGACAAAGGACGTGCTTCTTGGCGAGCAGTGCCAAACTCAGACAGAGGAAACCAAACCTAGAGAAGAAGTCAAGGAGATCCTCCTGGGAGAAAATGCTCGTGACAGAAGGATACAGCAGAGAAGCAGAGTATTGCACGCTGGTGCAGAGGCTACAGTTGAAATTGGGCAGAGAGGAAGAGCTTCCTATTGAGCAGTGCCGAACTTGAGCAAAAGAGGATTCCGAGCCTTCTGAAAAAGCTGAGATCTTACAGGAAGCAATTGAACACGAGAGAAAGGAAGAACTAGGAGGTAGATTATTGCAGGCCATTGAGACTTCAGATTTTATTGAACTGAAAACAGAAGAACCTGTTGGGATGTCCCAAACTCGAGCAAAGGAAGAGGTCAAACATTCTGAAAAGGTTGAGGCCTTCCGCAAAGTAACTGAACATGATAGAAGGGAAGAACAAGGAGGTGGAGTATCTCATATTCCTGGGGAGACTATTGATGAAACTGGGCAGACGAAGCAAGAAGGTTTGGCGGAGTGTCAAACTGAAGTAAATGAGGCTGACAGGCCTAATGAAGTCAAGGAGGTTACCCATGAAGGAACCAAGAATGAAGGAATGGAACAACAGGTAGGTGTAGTAGTGCATAGCATTGAGAAATTAACAGGAGCTTATTGAACCTGATCAAGCTCAAGAGAAAGAGGGGGCATCAACAGGCAGCTCAGGGGACTTTGAAAAAGGAAGTCGATGAATGAGATAGTGAACAAAGGCCACTCTTGCACAGGAGCTGGTGAGGTGACGTGAAGGCTCATCCTCAATAGACCATGTTGATGAATGAGCATGGTAAGATTGAGACGAGAAGTGAATGACTAAGGTTAACTCTTAAGTGGCTCTAATGATGGACGGTATTTTGCTTGTACGGGATTGTAGATGAACCTGTGTAGTTATTGAGCATCTTTTCAAGCTTGGGTGAGCAGTGAGCCGAATGCTCGAATATTAATAATGTAAATACTATTTATTCAGACAAAGATGGTGAATGTTAATACTTTAGCCAATGACAGTAGAATGTAAAAATTCTATGGAAGCTCATGGTAATGATAGTCTGCACAAATATGCAGAAAATTACTAGTTACTAGAGATATAACTTTAGAATTCATATTATAAATCTTACTCCCAAGTACTAAGATGTTTCATGTTGCTGAAACTGTGGTGGTGAAATTTGAAGTGGCCAACCTATATTTAGTTAGAGCTTGTTTGGTGGAGCGGGGCGGTGGTGTAAAAGCACTTTTGAAGTATAGAAACATTTTGGTATTACTCCCTCCGTCCCAGGTTAAAAGTCCTTATTACTATTTTGGGTTGTCCCATGTTAAATGTCCACTTTCTTTTAATAATCAAACTTTTACACATTTTTTCCTATTATGCCCGTAGCATTAAATATCTCATACTTTTCTTATTCTAATTCTCTCTCCATATTTAATGACATTATTATGGATAATTTTGTCATTTTATTCCTCTTCTTAATATGCGTGAAAAGTCCACCAGGACTTTTATCATGGGACGGAGGGAGTAGTTAACTTGTTTTTAGTTTATAGAGATTTCGGCTAAAAAAACACTTAAAGAACAAATAGAAATTTATGTTTTTTGGCGCAACACTTAATAGATTAGATTAGTATTATGGTTTGTTTGTTTAGAGCTGAATGAATGGTTGAATCGGTCAGTGCGTTTGTTTTGGTCTGAATGGTTGAATCGGTAAGATGGACGAGCTGAATGACTAAGTCAAATTTTTTTAGCTGAATGAAGTAAAAAAAAATTAAAAAAATTAAAAAATTAAAAAAATATTAACTATTATATTAAGTAATATTAAATAAATTTATAATAATTTTAAATTTTTTCAAAGGGGTAAAATAATAAAGTTGTGTCATTCAAATGTTTCAGACATATCAATTATCAAACAGCTTTTTCCATTCAGATTCAGATTCAGCTCATTCAAATTCAAATTCATTCAATTTTTATCAAACACCCCCTTAGTTAAATCAACTAAAAAAGATACGTTTTCTCCTAGCTGGAGGCGGACTCTTTTTTCTCTCTGAAAAGGTTTTCTCTCTTTGTTCCTTTTGACAATTCTTAGGTCATCCCTTTTGCCTTTTCTCTTGCTTGCATTCTCCAATCATTAACCCACGTATCATGGTGAGTTCCAGTAGCAACTTGGCTGAGATTGACGATGCTTGTGCTCAGATTCCTTTGGAGGAAGAGGAGAAAGGTGGTGTTGAGTTTATGTATTCGGATGGTGAGGATGATGGTGAAGCGGTGGATCTACGATGGGCTTTTGTTGGTCGTTTTATGTCTGACAAGAATATCAAATCATTGACCATGAAAAATGTCATGGCAACCGGTTAAAGGTATGCGGGTAAAAACGATTAAGCCTAACTTATTCTTTTTCCAGTTTTTTCATGATCGAGATATGCAACGAGTCCTTAAGGGGGGTCCTTGGTCATTTGAGAATCAGCCTTTAGTGTGTAAGAGGCTTCAAGTGGGTGATCAACTAGCAAAAATGCCTCTCTTTACAATTGAATTTTGGGTTAAGTTTATGATTTGTCATGTGGTTTTATGTCGGAAAAAGTTGCTAAACATGTGGGTGATTACATTGGGGTTTTCGTGGAATCGGATCCTAATAACTTTGGGGGATTTTGGAAGAGTTATATGAGAGTCAGGGTGGCTATGGATGTCAGGCATCCTCTGAAATGGAAGATGAAGTTGAAGAAGGTGGGTGGTGAGTGGTTGTGGGTTACGTTCAAGTATGAACGACTCAACACATTTTGTTTTTACTGTGGTATTCTTGGTCATAATGATGAATATTTCTCGGATTCTTACAAAGATGATGATCGTCTTGTTGCTAAAGTTTACGGTTCTTGGCTTCGGGCTCCTCAGCGTCGTTCTGGTACCTCCATCGGAGCACGGTGGTTAGTTGAGGGTGATGGGGGTGGTTGACATAATCCCGTTAAGGAAGGCGTTGATAATGATTTGAGGGAGAATTCTGAGCCGAATATTGCGGCAGATTTGGTGAGTGATCGGCAGAATTGCGGGGTGAGGGGTGTAAGTTATGGCAAGATTATTGCTAATTCAGTTACCAAAAAGGGGGAGCAGTGTCGGTGAATTGTGTTGCGGGAAATCAGGAAGGTGGGGAGGAGACTCATTTTCAGGAAGGGGTTATTGTTCTAGACTCAAAACGTAGAAGGAAAGGAGAGGAGACTCATGAGAGTAGTTTGGGGGAAAGTATGCAAATTGGGGAGGAGGATGTTTCAAAAAACTTGCAATTGGTGGGCACTGGTGTTCAGGCCTGCCCAACCCAATGAGTACCATTAGTTGGAACTGCCGTGGGCTGGGTAGCTCACGAACAGTTCAAGAATTACTGGACCTTGTGTCTAGTAAAAAGCCTTATTTTGTGTTTTTAATGGAGGTGAAAATGGGTCGGTCTCAGGTAAAAAAAATCAGAGTTCGTATGGGTTTTGAAGGGTTGTTTTATGTTGATTGTGTTGGGTTAAGTGGTGGACTTTGTGACGCCCCCAAAATAGGTCCATTCCATCCAACCCATTTTGAGTCGCCAAATACATGGTACAGAAACAACTACAACTTTTACAACCCATAAACTGTGAGTTTGAATACAAACATTGTCATCTAGACAATATACATACCCAACTATGTCCTCAATACAATTATTGATATATTATTTTATAAAAATGGTGAGGACTACTAAACAACTCTCCCAAGAACCATCAATTCATACCCCGACTCGTACCTGCTATATTCTCGTCTCCTGAGAAGAAAATGGAACAAAAAGGAAAAGGGTGAGCTCAACTAGCTCAGTAAAGAATATTATGACTAAGATAATATACAACAAATTATCGTTAGTCTTTAACAGGGAAAAATCTGATAGAATACAATAGACAACAAGTTTTAAATCAATATTCGCAGCGGAAAATATTAATTCATAGAAGAGTTACGTAGAGGATGAAATCTACTAATGTCTATGAATTTAACAGTCCATCAACAGTATTTTTATCCCTGTAACATCAATCAATGCACATCCTGTATCATATATTCATCCTTGCACTACAGGCCAAGGATATTCATTTGTTGGTCATGTTCATCTAAACACCTGTTCATCTTTGCACTACGGGCCAAAGATATTCATCATAAATCATTCATCTTTGCACTACAGGCCAAAGATATTCAATAATAACATCCTTTAAGACTGAAGATGATAAAATATTTTTAAAGAAGCGAATCCAGTGAAACAAAATGACAAGGATTAAGGATTAAGGATTCGTACTTTGTTTTATCCATGTCCAAAAATACCTCAAAAATAATCATAGTGGTGTAAAATTCAAGAATGATCAAAACATGGATACAATCAAAGCTAGTATTCACAATAGATATTTTGGACGAAAAGAAAAAAAATAATTTTTCAGTGAATAGTGCCGTATACGTGAATAGTACCGTATACGTGAATAGTAACTCCGGCACAAAAGTTCCAAATTTGATAAAAACGTTCACCAATATTTCGGCATAATGATATTGAAGAAAATAATATCATTTAAGAAGAAAATAACATCCCTTACCTCAAAATAGCCGTACTTCTGACTTATTTTCGGTATAGTGCTGACAGAAACTCGCACCGTATAACAACACTCAAAGTATACTCACAAGAATACGCTCGATAATATAGAGAGAGAAAGAGAGAAAACTTTGTTTCTGGTGTGATTTTCAATTCTAACTTAGCCCTCTATTTATAGGAAAATGTTAGAACGCCAAAGGAGACTAAATTAATAAAATATATTATTTCTTTACCAATTTCCTACGCATGCCTAACTTTGAAAAACACTTCAGGCCAGCCACCTTTGAACCCATTTAGCAGCCCTCATGTTAAAATAAAAGTGGGTCCCACCCATAATTTAATAAAAATCATTTTATTTTTTAAAACTTCAATAATTCGTAGAAAATAGCTTGTTTATCAGAAAAATTCGAAACTCGCGACTTTCCATGGGAAATTCCATTCTCTACAACTTTGCAGAAGAAAATTTTTCCAAATTCCAAATAGAAATTGACCGAAATCCACAAACAGGCGATTTTACAGTCTATACTCAATTTTCGGTCAAAAATTATGTCCACCGACACACAAAACATGTGTTAAATATTTAATGCCACAAAAATACTCTACCTCCTCATATACTCATATATCCCATATTCATTGTAAAATATCATCGTTAATATATTATTAAAATAATATATTTAAATGAACTATTTTATCAGAAAAAGATAAAATATTAATTTTCAACAATTGTCACATTAAAAATTTTCTCCATCTATATCCACATAAAATAAATATTTTCTTTATCATAATAATCAATAATTAATTATTAAAAATAATATTACAGAATCACAGTACTGACAACCAGGCCGTTCCCAGGATAGAGGGGGCTTTTCAATAAGGATTTCTCCTTACTGGCGCGCAATTAGATGACCAAACCTCTCCTTGACAGAACTTTCTAGACATTGTCAATAATGTTATCTGATAATATTATTCAAATAATATGAATTATTGATCTGATAATGGAAAATACTATGCAGTGACAATTATTGAAACAATAATAATATAAATATCAACGCAGCAATTATTGAATCAATAAAGTAATGAACAGTAATTCCTGTAGAAATTATTGAGTAGTGCCTTCTTACGTAAGGATCAATAATTCAAAATACTGTGCAATACCGTGTGCTACTGTGCAACAACGCGTATTACTGTATTTTAACCGCCGGGTATTCCAACAGTGTAAACGGTAACAACTACGCCGTTATTTTTAAACAACTTATATTTGTCGTTTTCTTCCTCCAATCGCTTTCTGTTATGGGGCCCACACATGGCTGCGCCGTCGTACGAATATTCCCCGACAGTACGAATATTCCACGACCAAACGAATATTCCCCGACAACAATGAATATTTTATAACCACTTGTATATTTTGAAATATTTGCATATTTTACCCATAATTATCCTCATTAATCAAATCAACCCTTACTATTCAAAATAATAATTAAAGGAAATTAAATTTCATTTATTAATTATTTGGGGTCTTAAAGACTTGCTTTGTTTTGGAGAGACAAAAAGATGGCTCAACTCATTAGTTACTCTAAAACGTATATAAATGTTCTCGTTTGTGTCTCTGGCTTAGAGCTTAGGGCTTAGGGCGGTAGCGCCTTACATGTTTCAATGGTTTCCTAGAAAGGAGGCGGAGGCAGGAATCGTGGGATTTGTTGCGGTCTTTGTGTAGTAAATCGTCTGAACCCTGGTGCATTATGGGGGATTTCAACGATCTGATTTGTCAAAGAGAGGAAAAAGGGCGGTTCCCTCACCCTGCTTCTCTTATCAAGGATTTTGCCTCTGCTGTAGCAGACTGTGGGCTTTATGATCTAGGGATGGAGGGGTATTAATTCACTTGGGAGAGGAGTCAGGGTTCAGTTGATTGGGTGGAGGAGCGGTTGGATCGAGTTATGGCTAATTTGTTCTGGTGTTCTTCTTTTGAGCCGGCTAAGGTGCGTAACTTGGCCACTTATTCGTCGGATCACTCGGCTTTGATGCCTTATTTTGTTTCGTATAATTTCCAACATCGAGCTAAGCATTTTCATTTTGAAAGTGCTTGGCTCCGGGATAACGATTGTGGTCGTGTTGTTGAAGAAGGTTGGGCGATGGAGGGCTCTTTGGATTTACAGGCTAGCATCTTTACTAGTGGGTCTCATTTATAAAAGTGGGGCAAAGATGTTTTTCACAAATTTACTAAGGATATTGATGAGTGCAGGGGATGGTTACGGGTCTTGAAGCCTCTTCGTGATGACATGTCACTCCAGGAATATAAAGAGCAGAATCATCTCTTGTATTTTCTTCTTGAGCAGAAGGAGGCCTTTTGGCGTCAAAGAGCAAAGCAAAATTGGCTTGTGGTTTGTGATGCTAATACTAAATATTTTCATCAGTTTGTTTCTGCTCGGAGGAAGAAGAATTCCTTCTCCCGCCTCTGTGAGTCTTCTGGTAATTGGTTGGATTGGCAGTCAGATTTACAATCATATTTTTTCCCTTATTCTCTGATTTGTTTACGACTCGTGGCTGTAGTAGCGATGTGGCTCTGAGGAAGGTTAGGCGCAGGATTACGGTGGATCAGAATTTGGAACTAATTCGCCCTTTTGATCCTGGAGAGGTTAAATCTGCTCTCTTCTCCATGTTTCCTGATAAATCCCCGGGTCCGGATGGCATGAATCCGAATTTTTTTTCAGAATTTTTGGGGCACGGTTGGAGAGGATGTTACTGCCTTTTGTTTACAGTGCTTGAATTCGGCCAGCTTTTCGGATGATCTTAATTCCACATCTGTTGTTCTTATTCCAAAGAAGGAAAGCCCTGAAATTGTTGGTGATCTCCGTCCTATTGCACTTTGCAATGTGGTCTACAAAATCATGGCCAAAATGCTTTCTAACCATATAAAAGGTATTTTGTAGCAGGTAATTTCTGAGATCCATAGTGCTTTTGTTCCAAATCGTTTGATTACCGATAATATCATGGTTGCCTTTGAATGTGGTCATCATATTAAGAGGAAAACGAAGGGAAAGAAAGGTGAGGCGACTTTAAAACTGGATATGTCCAAGGCTTATGATCTAATTGAGTGGGATTTTTTGTACAGCAAATGTTGCAAAAATTGGGGTTTTATGTTCGTTGGGTTCTTTTGCTGATGCTTTGTGTGACGACTGTTCAGTATACTATTGTGCAGAATGGCGAAAGTATTGGCCCAATTATTCCTCAAAGGGGGATCCGACAAGGGGATCCTCTCTTCCCGTATCTCTTTATTATATGTGCTGATGGTCTTTCTGCCCTGTTCAGTGATGCTGAAATTAGGGAGAATATTCACGACTGTAAGATCTCCACTCGGGCTCCAGTGATTTCTCATCTATTTTTTACAGATGATAGTCTGCTATTCTTTCGGGCTACCAGGACTGAAGATGAGCGTATTAAATTAATTATCCATTCAGATAATTAATTTTTAAAAATCAAATGTTCTTTTTAGTCCTAATTCCTCAATGAGTAGTAGAGTGGATGTATGTGAGGTTTTGAATATGCGAGAGACTTCGAATTTGGGTAATTATCTGGGTGTGCTCTCTCTTGTTGGCAGGAATAAGAAAGGTGTATTTTCGTTTGTGGAGTAGAAAATAAAGCTGAGAATTGGGGACTGGTAGAAGAAACTTCACTCAAGGGCGGGTAAGGAAATTCTTTTAAAAAGTGTAGCGCAAGTTATGCCTACTTATGTGATGAGTGTCTTCCTTTTACCGTTTGGCTTATGTGATGATTTAGAGAAGTTAATGAATGGCTATTCGTGGGGTAATGGGTATCGATGTAATAGTGATATTCGTTGGTTAAGTTGGGCGAAATTATGTGTGCACAAGAGTAGAGGGGGTTTAAGCTTTAAACAGTTACACGAATTCAATTTGTTGTTACTCTGTAAAATAGGTTGGCGTTTGCTCAATTTCCCTAATTCATTGGTTGCCAGGTTATACAAAGCCAAGTATTACAAAGATTGCTCCTTTTTATCTGCAAGTTTAGGGTCTAACCTGAGCTTCATTTGGCATAGTATTCTTGCGGGGCCATCCTTGCTTAAGGAAGGGCTAGTGCGGTGGACAAGGGATGGCAGTGACACAATTTTGTGGACCTCTCCTTGGTTGTCAGATGCTCTTAATCCGTATATTGAGACGCCTTTGGTTCAGGGGTTAAAGGATGCTTCAGTTGCATCGCTTATGAAGGAGAATGACAAGGAATGGGAAGAAGATTTGGTTTGAGACATTTTTCTGCCCAGGGATGTTGAGTTAATTTTAAAGATTCCTCTTAGTCATCTCCGAACTGGGGATATCTGGCAATGGAAGCTTGAAAAGAAGGGCATATTTTCTGTGAAATTAGGTTATCGAGCTTTAACCTGTCATTTTCCCACCTCTGCTGCCCAGTAGTGTTTTTCTAGTTGGAAGCATGTTTGGAATCTGAATGTGCCTCCTGTGGTTCGTAATTTTGTTTGGCGTTGTTGTTTAGACGTGTTACCTACCATGTCTCAGTTGCTTAATCGAAGGGTGGAGGTACACAATGTTTATTAGATGTGTAATGGCGGCCCCAAGAGTACCTTTCATCTTTTTATTCAATGTCCCTTTACTCAACAAGTGTGGAGAGGATCCTTATGTGGGTTGATTTTTCCTCCTCAGCCAAGCTTCATTTCCTAGTTTAATTTTCTGTTGCAGACCCTCTCTTTCGACCTTGTTTCGGCAGCTGCTATGATGCTTTGGTCTCTTTGGCAAACTTGAAATGATGTGGTTTGGAATCAGAAGCAAGGATATGCCCAGTCTGTTCTACTTGCTGCTGCGACAGTCCACACCCAATGGCAAGCTCGTTTTTCAGCTGCTGCACTTCATCGAGTGAATTCTAATCAGGTTCGTAATCTTAATTGGTGCAAGCCTTCGTCTGGATTTGTAAAGTGTAATTTTGATGCGTTTCTTTTCCCTAATCAGAATAAGGTCGGCTTTGGTTGGATTATTAGGGATGAGTTTGGGTCATTTGTTGCTGCTAAGAATGGTTTATTAAATTGCACTCAAGATCCATCCCTTGTTGAAGCCCTTTCCTATAGAGAGGCCCTCAGTTGGCTTAAGGCTCGCCATTTTTCCAAAGTTGTGATGGAAACTGATTGTCAGGTTTTTCAACAAGCTTTAGCCCATCCAACTACGGACTTCTCTTTGTTTGGTTTGATTACTCGAGATTGTTATTATGCTCTTTCGGCTTTGAATAATAGTAGTATTTGTTTTGATAAACGATTAGCTAACCAACCAGTGCATTTGTTAGCTAAAGCTGCTGGTTTACAGCCTGGTCCAGAGGAGTGGGGTCCTGTCCCTCCTCCGTTTATTTTCGATATTCTCGTTTCCGATTTAATATAATTGGTTCCTCATTGTTTCAAAAAAAGAAGAAGATTAGTATTAGTTATAGTGAGTTCTTTTTCTGGTGATGAACTGTTAACGTCGGTCTTACATTTTGTATCTGTGGACCAAAGAGAAAGAGGGCTCAGCGAGAAGAGGGTAGTACCGTGAGAGAAACACGTGTCTTCTAGAGGGCTATATAGGCTAGTCGCAGGCTAAGCTTATGAATGAGGTTCGATTTCCGAATCCATAGATTGAAACAGTTTATAAATTTGTATTTAAATTGTAGAAAAAAAAATAAAAATTCATGACAAACACTTGTATATAATTTAATCTTTATTTTTTTTTCCAAAGTAATACATTATAAAGTATTTCATCCCAATTAACACATCCGATTGCTCCACCAACAAATGGGCCACATAACCGAACTATATACTGCGCAGTTGCTTTGCTAGAAAGAAAGGCAGATGAATACGGAAAAACACAATATACTAGATGTATACTTGGGCAATGAAAGCATAAGATAATTCAAATAGTAATCATCCTAGCTACTCCTACCTAGTACTAGATTCTCAATTTTCTCACAAAAACTGTTAATATAAGAGGATTCCAGCTCTTTGTTCGACAAGAACTCTCTTATCTTGCTCCGGTTGGATCGAACTTCCTTCCCCACCTCATTATCTTTTTCCATCACAGTCCTCACCGCCTTGCACAAGCTGTCCCTCGTAAACAAGCCATCTTTTTCTCCTTTCTCCACTTCAATCCCAACCTTCAAAATGGTACTCATGATCCTGGCCTGAATAATTTGATCCCCTGCCGCCTGCGGCAACAGCACTAACTCACACTTATTCATCAATGCCTCCACCAAAGAAGCCACGCCGCAATGTGTAACAAAACATCCAACTGATGGATGTCCTAGTATCAGTTGTTGCTGAATCCACCCCTCATGAACCACCCCTCTTTCCCAAACTCCCTCATTAAATCCTCGAGGAATCGCGGCCTCAACAGACTCAACTCCTAGTGGGGGTCTCAGCACTGCCAAGAAAGGCATCCCCATTTGCTCAAAACCCAATAGCAGTTCTTGAAATTGGTCCTTCTTTAAGGTGCACTCACTTCCAAAAGCACAGTATATGACTGATCCTGGCTCAAATTTAGCTAGCCACTTAACCCATTTTTCGTCCAAAGTAGAGTTTGGTGGCTCTGGTATTAGTGGTCCAGAAAGAAGAACCGGCTTTTGGAAATAGCTTTCAAGAAAGTCACAAGAAGGTCCATCAAGTTCTCGATATGATCTAAATCCCAAGGCATCACATTCCTTCAAGCTAATAAGTAGACGGTCAAATATTTTGATGCCCCTTCCAAAATTTTCAGTTGATCCTGAAGCAAAGCCTCTGGCCTCATGGACATGGAGCTTGATGGACAATAATGGGAAATCGTCAGCTTCTTTTGCATTGTTTTCATGAACTCGCGGAGCTAGGGATAAAGCAAATGCTGTTGTTCCTGGACACGTGATGCTGTAGAACAAGGACTTGATGCCTAAACGGCGTGCCAAACCGGGCATCCAATGAGTAAAATCAAAGAATACAATGTCCACATTCAAATCACGAAGCAGAGTCTCAATGTTTTTTTGAGTCCTGTCCATAGCGGTCATAACAAGAGAATGTAATGGTGCAGGCACATCGGAAGTGGTCTCTGTGCCATGAGGGAGGCCGTCGACGTGGGGAACCGTGATTGGGACAAAGGTGATGAGGTCAGGGAGGAGGTTGAAAGTTTGCAATTTAAGTTGAGTTCTGGTAGGGAGGATAAAGGAGATTTTGTGACCTTTTTTGGCTAGTTTATTAGATAGTTGGAGGAAAGGAGTAAGGTGGCCTAGAGCAAACCAGGGGTACATTGCTATGTGAAAGGTGGGAGGATCCATTTTCAGCTGTTATGTATCACAGTTGTAGTCTATAATTTGCTGCTGCAGCCTGCAGTTAAAACAGAAGAAAAATATGCTTATATTCACAATAACTTCTCCATTATTTCAACTGCTTATTCTTTCTGTATTGCTTTTTGTTACCTAAATCTGTTCTAGTCTGGCACACTCTATAAATGCACTAATCTGTTACGAAGGAGTTAGTCATGCTGCTAGTTTTGTTGAGTTACTTTGGCTTATTTTTTGTCATGCTTTTGGTGATTCATGTGTTTTTTTTCCACCCTTCGTAAAAGAGTTGTATTGATTAGCTAGTCACGTGAAAGGTACCAACAGTTTAGGTTGCAAAGCATATACACATTATTTGAGATAGTCCCTAGTTATAAATTATATTATCTTATTTATTGAATAATTTGACTTTTTCACAAGCCTAAAATGTTAAATCTACAAAGAATCTCTCGTATGACTGTGAACCGAGTTATTATCTATGCAAAGTACCTCTCACAAGACTGTGAACTGAATTATTTATGTGAGAAGAATATTGTGAATTTAACAAGAAAAAATAACATTTCTTATGTTCTGCACCATATCAACTGGGTCAAGTGAGATAAATAATATATTAGAAATTTAAAAATCTAATTCAAGACTAGAAGTAAATTACGAATATTATATAACAAAATGTTATTTTCACGAGTCCTTTTGATAGTTTTACAAACCCGTCTCTCATATGAACAAGAGACCCACTCATTATTCATGTGAGAAACAGTGAGCCATTTTGATAGTTAAAATTGTTTAAAAAACCGGTGAAATAACAATTTCTTAATATTATTGGAAAATTTTCAATAAACCAAATGGCAAGGTTTATTTGTACGTATGGAAAACATTTAATAGATTTGCATTCCCGCAACATTATGGTCCTTTCTCTGTACACCCAATAATTTCAGAAAAAGAAACATGTTTATTTTTATGCCTGGAAGGGCCCTTGAAAACTTAAGAAAAGTGCCTGTTCTTTATGTACTTGCTGGGGCATTATATGAAGATTTTGGCTCATACAGATGAGGCTCAAGTTTGAGTCAACGCTCAAGAATTTCAAACAGAATCCGAGATGCGTTGCAGAAGGTCATCAATTTCATTCCATTAGGTTCCATTTGGTATCAAGTACATATGAAACTAATGAAGTCTAAGCTCAACCACCCACAGGAAGCGAATGCTAAGATGATTCTTTAAACAAAAAAAAAAAGTACCAGAAACCCTTGTTATAGGGTCATACTAATAGAGGCAAGAATTCCAGCAATGATCAAACAGGTTTTACTCGATAGCCTTGACGACCATGAGCATGCCTCAAGTTGAAACTTCCTCCAAGTCCTCGTCCTTTGGCTAGCTCCTCCAGTTCCGTTATCTTTTGCTTAAGGAGCTCAACCTCTCTTGCTAGATCGTCATCTTGTTGTTTCAATGCCTAAAATAGATGATAGAGGATCTTTGAATATCACTACTGACAAGATAAAGCATACATATTTTGCCAATAGTGACTCACAACCTGCTACGACAATCACCAAAGAAGAAACAACGCATATTGTAAACATTATATGAACTTCTTAGTACTTAAACTTGGACAAATCCCTTGCTGGAAAAGAAATTTTGAAATTAATATATATTAAAAAGAAGCAAGGACAATGACAAACTTTCGTCACGCCTCAGACATTGCCAATGAGATTAGGGATTATTGAGCTCATGATTAATTAAGCTTCTGAGATTGATGTAAGCAACTAAAAACTAGAACTGGAAAACAGAAAACAAAAGTTGGAAATAAAGTTAATCACAATTTGTACTTGTGGCCAATGGTGCATGATACAATATGTCAACATGTGTCCAATTAAAGGGAGAGAAAAGGAACAAGGCACTAAACGATTAAGCACACAAAACATAGCCAAATAATGTCACTGCTGATATTCAGTCAAACACAGAAATTTCTTTTTCTTTCGAATATTGTACATTCAAATTTTCAACAAAACACCTTTACTCCAAAGATACATCAATAATATTATTCTAAATTGATATCGTCCGCTATTTCAATGTATTAAGGACCTAAGGTGATCGCTATTTTTTTTAAAGCCACGAGAAAGACAAGAAATGGGCCATTATGTTATGAAATACTTGTACAAAGTGGAGCATTTGCCAAAAAGAGCACCACCACTAATGATAAAAGTACTGGTTTATCATTTTTTACTATATTTTAAAGCAAAGAGTACAGCGTTTAATAGGTTTTTCCATATACAGCAAGGAGTGTTTTATATATACAAACAATATATATATATTGAACCTCTAATTCCTGTTTGCGCAGTTCCTCCTTTCTTGCTTCTGATCTAGAACTTCTTTGGACCTCAAATATAACAGCTACTCCAGCAACCTATATGAAAGTAGAGATCTTAAATTTTAATTAAAAAATATTAAAACTAGCACTGTTCAATTTAAAATAACCGCATTTACAGTGGAAAGCACATTAACCCATGTGAGGCATCTATTCATAACTATGATGCATCTATTAGGAATTTAGAATCAAAATAATCCGAGATAGGAGTTGTACGATAATATAAGCAGCATAAATTTCTATTGCCAACGTAGAAACTAGAAAAAATATACTCCCTGCTTCTAGAAATGAGAGTTATATTGCTCTTGTTGACATTATTTCTGGCAGATGTTAACGTTTTGGACACAATTTTTGATAAGTGAACTCATGTGAACACAATTTTTTGGAAGATTTTCCAATACTAAAACTTCATAGAGTAAATTGTTTGTCATTGTGAAAAGTTTATCGAGAAAAACACTATTCTAAAAATCCCCGCCTAGGCTCCGCCTAGGCGCTAGGCCCCACTTGGCGCCCCGCTTAGGCGCTAGGCCCCCTTGATGCCTCGCCTAGGCGCTAGGCCCTCCCTGACGCCTCACCTAGGCCCAAGACGACAAAAAAATCCGTCTAAGAAATTAAGCGGGCCTAGGCGGAGAGTTTTTTTTTAATAACTACCCAAACCAGATCTTGATATATTTATTTTTGTAATGATTTACCATATTCATAATACGTGTTGTACCATATCAAATCACAACAAGAAGTGAACAATATCAAGTCAAAATGGATAATTTTATTATAGTTGTAATTTTTTGAACTTGTACAAACTTCAAATTATATAAATGATGATACATTTGTAATATTTAGTTTAATTCAATATAATTCTTAAATTTATGTTTAGTTTCTTAAGTTTTAATATTGGATTAAATTTTTGAAATTTTAAATTTTATTATTTAATAACAATCTTGTTTATGAATAAAACTAATATGTTAAAAATATGCTTGAACTTTGAACAATTGCATGTTTGTGTTTGAACTTTAAGATTAGCAATATGGATATGTGTTTGAACTTTAAACAAAGGCTTTTATTATCTTTATTATAGATTGTTTTGTTTTATATTATTGTTTTTTTGGATAAATGTAAGATAAAATATTAAAATTGGTTTAAAATAAAAAATTCCGCCTAGACCCCGCCCAGGCCCCGCCTAGGCCCACTAGGCGCTAGACGACCCCCCTCGGCCACCCGCCTCCCGCCTAGCGCCTTTTAGAACATTGGAGAAAAATGATGTTTAAATCTGCCAAATGCAAACCTTAATATTCGGTATAAAAATCAACACAATAAGTAAGACTTTCTTTTCCAGATGGAAGTTATAATATCTGCGAGTGAACATAAAGATTGTGCAAAAATCACAAAACTGGCACGAGTATCATAATGTTGTGGTTATCGTAACCAGCCATGCATCTACATTCGACTGACTGTTTAAGTACACACAGATGGACGACACAAATTAGACACAAGCACAGGTCAATGTGGAGATAAAAATGCACTTATGTACGAAAAGAAATCAACCTTTAATACCATTTTTTTGGTAGACAATCAAGAAGAAATTAATACCGAAAACACAAAGAGTTCTCCAAGAAGATCGGCAGCAGCTTGGACAGCTTTTTCCTCATTCAGTGGGCGAATTGCAACATCAGTTGCATGACCATAAATGCGTCTTTGCATGGTTATTGTGAAGCGATGATTTGCCTGTAAGGAATTAGAAAATTTAACTGCATGAGCTATCAGGAATAAACTCTATAAAGACAAACGACAAAATTACCAGAAAAATAATTTATGAATACTGCTTTCTTTCGGGAAACTAAATACTTAAAATGGATCTAAAAGTACTGTGAGGAATTGGATAAGATAGAGTACTTGACAACATAACTCCTTTGAAGTTATGGAGCTCAAGTGAAATCCTTTATTTTTCTTAGTCAAGATGTAGTAAGGATTAAACTGATGAAGATGAGAGAAAGGCCCCTATGGTGACTTTGACGTTCTTTTAGGCAGCAACACTTGAGGGAATGTCAGATTACAAGAAAAGATGCATTCACGTTCTTATTATAACTCGAACAGAAGCAGTATGTAGTACAAAGACACCTAATTCAATGCATATACCATTTACAATTTCACAACCACCAGAAAGAAAAAGACAATTTTGCACAAATGAACTGAACCGAAATGCTAAAACCATCTTGAAGACGGGATAAAAAAAACCTAAAAGCTAAGAATATAACTCATGTGTTTAATGTTTATGTCTCAAAACTAGCAATGTCGCATTGCAGGTGGTAAAAGAACTCCTATAAGATGAAAGGAACCCAAAGACTACTAGAGTGTTAATTCCAATTGATAATCTAATAAAATCTATAAAGACCTTGTAAATTGATTATACCCTGATTCCATAAAAAAGAGAAGGGATACTAATATTTATTTATTTTGAGACTTCATGAACAATTTGATTGGTTTTCAGGTAATCATGCACATTACTCGAGCTCCACGCTTAAGCTTTTCTGTTTTCTAATTTTGAATAAAATATGCAGAAAAATAGGAGTAATTCAGAAAAGTCAATTTCACGGACTTCAAGTGAGGTTCAGTATCATTAAAACATGAAATGCTGGGGTTGGATAGAAAAACCAGAAGACTATAAATAAGAGAATTGATTACAATAACAAAACCCATGATTACAATAAGCTTCCAAATTGGAGAACAGATGCAGAACACAACAGTAAAACTAAAAGGTACAAATTCAACACTAATTTCACTATGAAAAAGAGAAAGGGACATAGACCTGAGCAACATTGATTATGAAGTTGCGGAATTTAGGATGCAAGCTAGCCTCTTTCTTGAGGCGATTGGCAATGGGTTTGCAGGCTGTCTTTAGAGCTAGGGTTCCTAATTTCACAACCGGTAATATCATCCCCCCCCCTCTGCTCTCTCCCCCTTAACTTACCCGCTTCGTGAAGTCAGAGGAATGCACATGAGCGAAGATGGAGGAGAGTGGACATGTTCCGACATGGTGGATCGTCTCGTTCTTTCCCCGGGGAGTGGGGACACTTCGTGAAGATGAAGCATTGAGGGTAAAATGGTCTAGTTATTTGCCTCTTTTTTTTATCCTTTTTCTTTTAATTACCAAATTACTGTCCTACAAATTTATCAAAATCATTTCAGTTATCAACTTACAGTTGCTTTTTTTATGAAAACATAACATAACCTTTTTCTTTTTCCCACAAAAATTAGTGAAATTTACAAAATTTATAAATATATTAAAGATAACAAGTATACGTTTTTTTAGTCTGTTCTAAAAATTAAATATTTTTTATGTTTTTAAATTATTAAATGACACAAATTTCTAACATGTCATTGCTTATATATATATATATATAATTTTGTAAATGATGGAATTGGAGTAATCTGTTAGTTTAATAGTGATGACATAATATTAAAATTTATTAATAAAATTGAGAAATTTGTTCCATTTTAGAATTCTTATATGTATTGTGATAGTTTTCTAATGATTTACAATTGGGACGTAATCCAATATATGAAATTATATATGATTTATAAGATTGACTACCATATTACATTAAGAGTTGTCACAAATAATTATTCATGTAATTGGCAAGTCAATACATAAAGTAGCAAAAGAATTATTCTTTTCATTTTACAGTATCATTTTTTCAGATATTTCCACGAGCTCTCATTCACCGTGATAGTGAAACTATTATTTTTACTTGTGAATTGACTCGACTCTACGATCTCGTAGTAGACAGTGTAAATAAATTTTTCGGGACTTCATGTGCCTTTGCTTACAACTTTCTAGCTGCTATTAGTATCTTCATATTGATATGGTGGACTAACATTTCACTGCGCTGATGTTAACACAATATGAAACTTGATTATCCCAATTCCCGACCCCATGTTTTAGCAAGTTGCTTGGATTCTTGTCATTCTACTGCAAGTAAGATCTTGTGTGTGGTTTCAAGTCACATCCAAAATACCTCAAAACATAAACAAAAGATAATGTCACACCAGCAACAAATAAAACTGGCAATTGCCCATTGCAAAAGGACATAAAGATACATGTGCAGTAGACTAGACATAGCTTTACACAGTTATATCTGGTTGGACCTGTTGCTCCTTTGCCAATTCTTCAAGTATGCCAACAACTTTTTGAGCCAAATCACCATATGATTTGGAGACGGAAGAATCAGGCTTAGACACTACTATAGGGACACCTTCATCAGAACCACTTCTGACTTCCTCCTCCAATGGTATCTGAAAGATTAACAAAATAAAACAACGCTCAGAATTTTATAGAGGAGAGACTCTTAAAACATCATTTCAAATTTCAGTTCCTCAAGGGTTTTAGATCCTCTAGCACCCCTTCCTGCAGATCCGTTTATTGTTGGTTTTTCTTTTTATTTCTTTTCCTTTCGACTCGCCACTAATCCTGGATGTTTTGCGGTCTGCACATTGTATTATTTTCCTTCCAGAAAGCCAGAAGTGCAAACACGTAGAGAATAATGACAAAATCTTCTGCATGACCATGCACCACTTTAAGATAGATCTTATTAAGATGACTCCAATTAATATTCTATCCCTGAACATAAAACGAAAAAAGATCAAGTCTCCCAAAGTCTAAAAGAATTTCACTAAAAGTGAGAGTCCAAGGGCAGAGGCAATAAGTGAAGCATCACAAGGACGGAAGGTCAAAGACACGCAATGGCACAAATCCATGAAAAAAATCACTCATTAAAAAAATGTATCATCCATCAGTAGTCCAATCAGAAAATGGGAGGATTCCAAATTAGTTCATTTGATTGAATTGATTTGAACAGAGGCCATAAACTACAACTTGGTGACAAATTTGGACTCTTTAACAAGAAGAGAGATGAGATTAGACGCAAACAAGCATGCCCTTGGCGCACACACAGCGGAGATGTAGAAGAAACAGAAGATGGGACTAGGGGAACAGAGGGATAAAACAAGCTTGAGATATAAACTGGTAAATCATGAAAAAATCCTATCAGATCTGGACTGGACTTTCCCAACATCTGCTTCAGCATATTTACACCTGATCTTGATTAGACAAACTAACACATTTTTACTGCAAATTAATCTCAATTGAAGATCTGCATAACTACTCTCTAAACAACATAAGAGCATTATAATGCCCCCGACCCTGGGAAGATTGATAGTAAACATTTACATACCTCACCAACAAATCTCAACCCCATATCCTCAGCAGTCCTATGAGCTCCTCCTTTCCCGAAAATGAATGAAGGCTCACCACAGTGTGGACACTTGAAGTAGGACATATTCTCTATGATACCTAAAATCTGTGAAAAACCTGAAAATTCTAAGAAAATAAAATAAGCAGCATTGACCAGTAAAAATGATAATGACATTTTACTATCTAAGCATAAAAAAATACAATTTTACAGACATCTTCAATAAAGAACAGGAGACAACAAGAAACTACATTTTTTTTACTTTAATAAACTAGAAAATTGTTTTTATGTAAGTCGTTGCAAGATTGCTGATTGGCCCCCCAACTATCTTCTAATTTTAGTACAACTCCCCTCACCCCAACCCAAAAAAAATGACAGAATTAAAGCAAAAGAAGAATATATCTTAAAAGAAAACTTTAGAGCATTGTTTTTGCCATGGTAGCTAAAATTTACTTGACCCGTACCGCATGGCATAGTAATGGACATTTGGGCCTATGCAAGTGATGGCAGACAGTTTGGCATATCTGCATACACGATACAATCGCTTGAAGTTCCCCCAATTCCCTGATTAATATTCTTTTGAAGTTACATTCTAAATAACACATTAATGTCAAATATGAAAGCGAAGTGGGAAAAAGAAAAAGGAAAGAAGCATTGGCATTAGAGCTGGCAAAAAATAAGTTTGGGTTGGTTTTGGGTTACATAAAATAGTTATGGGTCAGTTAAGGAACTAAAACCATATTACCTATATTTAATATGGGTTAATGTGGTTTGGATTTAAATGGTTATGGGTCGAATTCAGGTCGACCTATTTTTCAATAAATTATTCTCCGATGACCCTCTCGTACCAGAGATAGCTCACATGTACAAGACTGATAGGACCAAGTATGAAACTACTGCCCGAAGCTGGACCCAGAAATACGCCATGGGTTAGGGTGCTGCCATGTGTGATAGGAGGGGAATTTCCTGGTGACTTTTTTTATAGGACTTGTGACTTGGGACTACTATTTATATTGTATGAGAGCTATTTGGAAAAAAGAAGTCCAATATTATAAACTAATATGGGTCAAAACTAGTTAAATTAGTTCCAACCCATATTTGTAATTAATAATATGGGTCCAAAACTGAACCAAAATCTAAAAACTAGTTAATCAACCCAATAGATCCAAGGGATTTTGGTTAACTATATGGTTCTCAAAATAAATAGCAAGGTCTAATTGGCATGATGGTGCCACCCAACATTCGATTTCAAAAGAAACATTGTGTATATATGTTATGAATAATCTCAAAAAATGATCATACAGGTACTGCAACTTTAGAGAACATTTTAACTCCTCTCCGAGCATCCATTAGAGCTACATCTTGAGGAGTTGAAACAATCAAGGCGCCTGCCACCAAACGAAGAATAATATCATCAAACAAAAAAAATGTTTACGCCAATATATTTCCTTTTCTTTTAAAGTCAACTTTTACTCTACTTATGTACCAAAGTAAAATAGAAATAATATTCTGGGTAATGTATGCAACACTCTTGGCAGTGAAGCAATTATAATTGTGTGCTTGTGCTTTTTCTCTTTTTCTTCTAAAATGGTTTGAAGCATATTAGCAGAGTTATCTACCTGTGTAGATTTGAACCCCGTGATAGTACCAAGCCAATGGATTACTGATTCTATAGTTATGTTAGCTCACGATTGGACCACTACTCCAAAATAATGGAAAATCATCCTCAGTTTCACCATAGATAATAGAAAACTTGTTGAGAACATGTTGAAATGGTGGGGGAAAAATCGAATAGCTTAGCAGCCAAACCAGAATGAGTTAAGAGGTACTTCAAGACCATATCGCGAGGTAATAAAACCCTTTGGATATAAATTTATGAAAAATAATATAAATTGTAATCAGAATATCCAAATAAACCTATGAATACAGTATGCCTTTGATTTACTTTATTTTATACAACTTCAGCAATCAACTTTATATTAAAGATTAGGGGTACCTTGATCAAAGAAAAAGACACGAAGAACCTAATAATTACCCCCATCAGTAATCTGACGTGAAAGACGGAAAACTTAGAGCAGTATTTGAAGACCTTTTAGAGACTCGTGTACTCCTTTCTTAGGTTTGAATCTCAGACAAGCACACTGCTGCTTAAGGATTGAATGTTGTTAATCAAAGAATAAAAATCCTCATATGTTTGACTATAACTTCATCACCAACTCTGAGATAACTTATTTTGATTATATGCCCGAAGGATCCAAAACAACTAGTTATATAATTGCATTGGAGCACTAGCCATATCGTACAATATAGTCCAACACATACATGCCATGAACATTCAACTTTTATATGATCAAATTTGATGGATATACTTCAGAACAAACAAAAAATAACAGTCTTTATGCTCGCTGGGTTGCATATGATAGAACTTAATGTTCCGAGGATAGTGTTTAAGAAAGTGTGTTAAGTGTCGGCTGGTGCTATTTGACTTCTGCACATTAATTTCATGACATTAATAGAAGATTATTTCCTCAGCCTACATTAATTAGGAGATGTTCAGTGAAGATTTAAAAGATACCCTAACTAATCAAAGAAAAAATTCTAAAGATGGCATTCATCTTCAATTTGGAAATAACAAACTATAAATAAATGAATTATCTGGCTACTGCAGAAGGAATGTATTTGAATTCAGTGTAAAATGGAAAAGTTATTTACATGCTTGAGACAAGATTGTATGTGAAGCTTATAGGCTATACACCTCATGTGCAACATGGAAATGTACTCGGGACTCACCAGGGGCGGATACGGGGCAGCATAGACAACTGCCCCTGCTGGATTTTTTTTATAGGTATAGGGGTAAGGCAGGTATATAAATTAATAAATTTAAGGGGGCAGATTAATGAAAGAGTTAAATTTGGAGGGGACATGAAAAATTTCATAAACCAATTCTGAATAAAAGTACAAAAATCTTCTTAGTTGGTGAAATCTTAGAAGTATTTTTTGTATAGTTTTTGGTTTTGAATGTTCATCAACGTGTGAACTGTGAGAGATTGTTTGATTCAAGTTTGAATTTTTTTTGTTATTGATTTGGTTGACTGTGGTTACTGGATGTTTGGTTTGATTGGGTTTTTGTTTTTGGGTTATTTGATCTTCAATTGAAAATAGGATCATTTTGGTTGAGTAGTTTCTGTCTTTTATTGTGATAGCTTACAATGATTTTGCCTTATTTTATAATGGGAAATAGAAATGAAAAGTGATTATGAACCTTTAGCATCCTCTCATTTTTAGTTGTCATGATCTGTGTTACTCGGACTCGGGTGCGGGTGTCGGGTGCGGGTACGAATCTAGGTGTCGGATACGTGAAGTCAAAAAATAGAGGATACGCGGATATGGATCCGAATTTGGACATGGGTGCGGGGATACGATATGTTATGATTTTTTAACAATAATGTTTCAAATTATATTACTAAAGTTTTTTGCTCTAGGGACTGAAGTGTAAAAATATAAAGAAGTAGGGGCAGAAATGAAAAAAATAAAATTATAGGGACTGATATGTAGTTTTTCAGGGGCTAATTGGAACTTTCAAAAAACTTGAGGGATTAAATTAAAATATTTTAAAAACTATGAGGTACCAAATTGTAATTTGCCATGGATATTTTATGATCTCAGATCTGATCTCTCTCTTATTTTTCGTCTCCTCACATACGCTCCTCTCTCTTCCTCACGACTCTTCTCACGGCTGCTCTTCTTCCCCCTCACGGCTTTTCTTCCCAAATAGCCGTATCCGGATTTATGTGGCCGGATCCCGTACGGATCCCGCACCCGTACCCGTGTCGTGTCGACACGGGTACTCCACCAAAAAGTGGCGAGTCCGAGTAACACAGGTCATGATTTTGTTAGAATATAGAAAACAAATTTGGTTTGAGGTTTTGAGCATTTGAGGAATCATTCAAATTGAACTATGACAAGTAACCGAAGTAAGTTTTTAAATTGTGTCTAAATGTTTTTTATTTGAAATTCCTTTTTTAGTTTGGATTATGAATATTTATTACAATTTGTAAACATTATTATGATTAGTTCAATTTTTCTTTATTTAACTTCAACAAAAAAAAATAGTTAAAATCTGCCCCTGCTGGGAAAAATTCTAGATCTGCCCCTGGGACTCACTAAATGATATGCTTAATGAAGATATAGCAAATATAGTTTACCTACCTGATAATTGCAGCCTTTGAGAAATGGATATCTGAGCATCACCGGTGCCAGGAGGCATATCCACCACGAGGACATCTAGAGTTCCCCAATCAACTCCCCTTGTCAACTGTTCAAGAGCTTTCATCACCTGCAAGGAAAAATTTCTAATTAATGCTATGAAATTTTTATACAAATCTTTGCAAACAGGTTAGTGTTATTTATTATATAATTAGTGTGAAAAGTGAAATTTTAAAATGGTAACGGAAAAGCAATAAACGAGGGGGAAAAACAAAAATTAGAACAGTAAACAAGACAAGACCTACCATAGGACCTCTCCACACGATTGGGGCATCATCCTCCACAAGAGATCCCATCGACATACACTTTACTCCATAGTTCTCAATTGGTATCATTTTATTGACTGAGAAAAAACGAGGAGCAAAACAAAAAAATTACTAATAGTATCAGAAATAATAGGCCATAAATGGTGGAAACTTGTTCAATCCTAAGGATTTCAAAATGGGTTAAACATGTGAATATCAGATTTACAAGTTAAGACATGTTCACAAAAGCAGAACGAGGGATAAGACCAAGGGACTTGATTAGGTATAATTATACTCAAAATAAATGAGGCTAATGCAAGTAGTCGCAACAAAGCATAGCTTTTAACATCATCTCTGCGCCTATAATCTGTTTTCGTTTCATACAAGGGAGAGAAAATAAGCATATCCAATCAAATTCAATTCAGACCTACAAATATTACATCACCTACCCCAAAGAGGGATCCATTATGAGACATTAGTTGTGGTTTAACTAACCAAATACTTTAATATTCCTTGGATAAATTGCATATATTGTCACTTCTCAGTCTTTCTACTTACAGTAAAAATTTCTCAATGTCTTTATTTTAACATGCATAATATTATTTTCATAAAACTTTATTAGGATCTCAGAATGATGTATTGAAAAAAAGAAAAGAAAAGGGAAATTCTTGAGGATGGTTTCCTTTGTTTCTTCACTTTCCTTCCCTTTCCTTTTCACGCGAATAAAGTGGAATGTAAAGGAGAATATATATAAATCCAAACTATATACCATTACATGGTCATATATGGATAGACTATAGATAATAGAACTTACAGGTAGAGTTTAATTTAATAAAGATACAATCTGAGCAGAATTTTGACAAGTGTTGTTTCAGTGACTGCTCCAAAGTTCAGACAGATAAACCAGACAGCATAAGCTTAAAAACAAAATTTGAGAGATTAAGTTGAAAAGGCAAAAATCCAGTTGATATAGTCATCAGAACCAGACAATAACATCACATACAACTTACTATCTAAACCTGTTTCAACAGAACTAGAATTAGCAACTTGCCATACATCTTGAATGTAGAGTATTTGAGAAAGAAAACTAGAAGAAACTTAAGTGTCACCTTCACTCACTTCAGGCTTTCCATTAAGTTTCATCATTGTAGGAATAGATGGTCCGTAGACATCAGCATCAAGCAATCCCACATTAAGTTGACACTTATTGGCAAGCGAAACAGCCAAATTAACTGCAAATTCGACAAGTACGCAAAAGAAAATTACAACAATAGTCATGACTCATGAGCATGCATTTGGAACCAGTCCCAATGCAGTTTGCTTCATAAGAAACACTCACTTGCAATAGAACTTTCCAAACACAATAAGAAATTAATAAACGAGAACAAAGCATAAAAACAAATAGGACTGCTATCAAACGTTTAGAAGTTGTCTAAGATGGAAATAGTTCATAAAACTTCATAAATGGTAAGTTGGTTCCCTTAAGCAGAAAAATACATAAACCAAGGGTGTGAAGTGTAAGCAATTACGGAGTACTAAAATTAATAAATAAAAAAAACAGTTGAAATGATGCAATTATCTCTGTTTTATTAATGACTAAAATAAAAAAATCAAAACCACTAATCCAACTGAAACAATCAACACCTTTTATTTCTCCAGTGTTAGGGATCTCATAAAGGAAAAGTTCTTGTTGAAACAAAATTGTGATTCTTATCTAAACTTCACTAACATTGACATCATTATCTGTAGGAAACCAGCTCCTTAATTTTTAGTCAGATAATTTCTTACTTAAAATAACTGACTGACATCACATTTGTCTAACCCTATAAAAAAGAAAAAAAGGAAAGAAAAGAAGAAGCCCAATTTCAATAATCAATTAGTGGATAATTTAGAATAAAAACAAATAAAGAAGAAGAAGAAAGAGAGAGCTTTGAAATTACCAGCCGTGGTAGACTTGCCCACACCACCTTTACCAGAAGCAACAGCGATTATATCCTTAACCCCTTTAATCTTCAGACTCTGGGCATTCATCCCCTTCCCACTCTGCACAGCATAATTCCTCACGCCTCCAATCTTCAATTCACAAACCATTTGAAGATTAAATTCGTTTCCAATCGAAAAAAAACTAAGGCTACATATAAAAGTTAAAAACAAAATGAAATTAAACTCCCAAAACCTAACTGACTTACTGTGGAAGATTTCAGAAAACCCTTCATCGACTTTCTATTGATCGATATTTCAGTAGCCTGAGCTGTGTTTCTGGACGGATCTGCTATGGGTCATGTAAGATTTGATTATAGCAGGGTTTGGGCCACCTGTGACAAAACTTTTAATCCAAACGGTATCGAGGTGCCCGTGCCGGCTCGTAACTGAAATTTATGAATCCGGAACTGTCATACTCATCTTTATAAACTTCACGTAAAGAGAGAATTGCAATTATCAATTAATTAAAGTTAATTCCTAGTGACCACTTGATCAGTCATGTTTCAATGTGTTGGTCGATTCGAACTCCATTCCAATTTTTATGTTACTCAAACTGTCAAAACTCCATGAGTCGAGTCAAACTTAGTTGTACAAGTCAAACCAATCTTAAATAACCTAGGGCCATGTTTATTTATAAAAAAAAGTATGTTTGGGATTCACTATTTTTGTCACAATGTGTTGTGTCTTTTTTGATGTGAGATTAATAGTCTAATGATTTTAAGCTATCAAATGATATTATGTTGTGATTAATACATGCATTCAGTATTCTACACGATTTACAATGTCATTCGCATCCGAAAATTTAATAATTCTAACTGCATAATAATCCAATTCTGGAATTTGCCTTTGCCTCTGTCTTTATTCAAGCCTTCGTCTTAATCTAAAATTTTTATCATGATATAGCAAGGGTGAGCAACTATTTTTCCCAGCAAGTTTAAGTACAAGGAAGATATATCATGACTGAAAAGGAATAAGCTTTTAAGTTTTCAACAATATAATGGTTGTGAAAGAACATGAATCAAATTTCAATACATAGATGATTGAATTAATAACGCTGAGTGGTCAACAACGACCATGAACAAATACTTTGATAATGAAGGTGATCAGCCTTTCATACCTGATAAACATATGCAATGTACACTAAGTGTGAATCAATACTCATGGATGTGGAATACTTGTCAATAATTATACCACTAGCATTCTAGAAAATTATTAACTCGAGTTTGAGTTAGAAAACTTGCTTGTACACCGCTATGCAATCTAATTTAATCTCTTATGAAAGACCTATCATTAATATGATCGATCCTCCAATTAGGATAATACATTTTATCTCACAACATTATTACTCAAATAATAAATTAGCTATCATTTAGCCACATAATTAAACATTGAATAATTCTTTAACTCATTAGTAATATTATTATCCCTTAATAATATTACTCACTTAACCATTATCTTAAACTTTTGTCTAATATTTTTAATCATTAATAAAATATTTATCATTCACAAATATTATTAATCATTTAATAATATTTAAATCCTTTACTAATATTATTAATCATTTAATAATATTTTAATCACCTTCTAATATTATTAATCATGTAATAATATTTTACTTGTTTCATAAATTATAAAGGTCTCACACATTTTAAGATGCAAATATTTTACATCTTGAAGCTTAAACCATTTAAATTTTATTTCAGAAATATCTTTTATATTTACTCTCAAATTCAGAGTTTAAACAACTAATGCATAGCTTTTATAGTAAAACTCAACTTACTATATTATTTCTTTAATTTAAATAATTTTTAAATCAGTTTATCTATTTATGAGTCAACACTGACTGTTGTCTCATATATAAATATTTTATCTAGCTAACACATTCGCTTTATTTTTCATTTTACGATTATTCGCATTTTCGCTTTATTAGATTTATTATGACTTATTATTTTGCCGGAACGCGATTCGGAACGTCGAACGTCAAAGTCGCTCGACGAACCGACGCTCGGCGTTCGCTCGTTTACAAGTTCTAACATGCCTATTCGATCATTTTTAATTCTCAAATCATAAGTCATATACCAACGAAATTTTGGGTGTATTATAGACCTCATGACATAGTAATTTAGAAAAATTTCACACCGCGAAAATTGATCACGGAAACTAATCAAAACAATGCGCGAAGAGGACGTCAAACAACAGCACATCACGGCGCCGCGCGGTTGGGCAGGCGTGCGTGGGCGCTGCTTGGCTACTGCTGTTGCCTAGCCGTGCGCTTATCAAACTAGCTATTTCGCGATTTTCACACGCATTACTCGAAATTCCGATTAATCTGATTTTTGGATATGTTAAACATGACATACCAAAGTATTTAAAAAAAAATATCACCCAGTAATTTCGGACCTCTTAGGCAGCCTAAAACAGGCCCCAAAAATGTCCCTTCGCAACAGTTTTCATCTTTTTTTCAGATTTACCCTCTTTCGCTAAAACAATCATAACCTTTTCGTTTTAAAACATTTTAAGGCGATTCTTGAGCCCACGCGAAGCTAACTTCCAGGACTACAACTCTTCCCTTTTTGATATTTTTCCAAATTCCGAACATATCAGTCCAAAAATTTCGTTTAAGCGGACTGCACCGCACTTGTTGGATAGTTTTGACACTACTACTTTGAAATGTCATAACTCTCTCCTCCGATGTCGGATTTAGTCCGTTCTAGAGTCTATGGAAACCTTATTCAGTGTACTATAACACACCAAAAGCCCAGAATTTTATAAATAATCTAGCTAACCCCGAATTTTCGTTTTTGGATCAGCAGTCCACTAGTTTTTCGGACTTCTCGTTTTGACATTCAAAACTCGCCTCGACTCTTTCCAACCCAACTTTCTTTACAAATAAGTCTTATTTAACATAATAACACTAGTCTAAAGTCTTGGCTTCACAAAATTCAAGATTTTAGCCAAATTAGCTTCTTCTTTTTTTGACATTTTATCGAGCATCACATGCGCATCTCTATAATGGCCCAATTTCTTGAGATTTTGTTTTCGTTTTAATCCCATTTCGCCATCCTTATAACTCCGCACAACACACTAGCTCCATATTTCTAATTTAGATCATAACTAACTGATTACACCATCAAGATGCACATAAACAATTCGTTTACATACTAACTATAACTAGTTAGTTTACTAACTATTTTCAAAATTTAATTCATTGCTTCTAATGTAATTAGTATGCAATAATTAAATCCACATTGCCAAATACACTACTAGAAAAACAAGAATACGTGACGGAATTTTTTGACAGCTTTTAAAAACCATCACAAAAGATAGTAATTTGTGATAGAATTTTTAAGCAATCACAAAATAATAGTATATATGATGGCTCTTAGTGATAACTAATTTTTCCATCAATGTATTATAATTGTGACGGCCATGTCAATCACACCAATTTTTTCACGCAAAATAAATTTTCTTTTTGTGACGCACTAAGTCATCACTTATAGATATACCCTTTTCGTGATTGCATTTAAGCTATCACTAATATTTTAATATAAGAAATAATCAAAATAATATTTTATGACGGTCGTGACAATCATTAAAAAGTTAGATTTTTGTGACGACATTTATTTGTAATTACAAAAAGAAGATATTTTGTGATGGAATTTTCAAGCCGTCACAAAACAATACAATATATGATGGCTCTTAGTGATGACTAATTTTACCATCATTATAGAGTATTTGTGACTGCCATTGCAATCACCAAATCTTATTTGAAAGTAATTTTGTTAAGTAAGTCAACTCATATATGTTTCCTTTTATATTTTGTTTTAAAATTATAATCATGATCTGGACTTTGGTGTAGTGGTAATACTCGTTATTTAGTTTGCAAATGGGAGAGGGTTCGAATCCTACAAGTATTATTTGATACAATTAATATAGATATAATTAATATAGTAAAATAAATTATACGTAAATAGAGATTCACGTTCTTATATTTGATCCATAAAGTTTTGTTTTTTTTGTGATGACTTTGACAATCACAATAGATTATATGTTAATGTGATTGTATTAATCATCACAAAATCACTAAGTTTTTACGTGATTGTCAAAACTATCACGTAAAACCTTTCATGATGGGCGTATACAAGATGACCATTGTGATGTTTAAAGCCATCACGTAAACCTTTCGTGATGATTTTCCTACTTTTTATGATGAATTTAGGCCATCACAAATGACCATTTTTTTAGTAGTGATAATATGATCATAAACAATAACCCAATCCAAAACCAATTCATTTGCTAACTGATTTCACTTTAAAAAAAATAATCAACCAACTTTGCTCATGCTTTGAATTCATAAATATAAACATACAAAGGATGAATTATATACCTTAGCTAGCTTGCTTTCAATTTCAATAAGCTCTCCTTAGCTTTGCTTCTTGTGTTTAGCTGAGCTAAAATTGGAATTGATTGATAAAGAAGTGGTTCGAATGGGTTGTTTCAAGAAGGGGAGTGCTCGGCAATTAGGGAGTGAGGAAGGAGAGAAATTCTTCCCACTTTGCTTGCAAATCTTGATAATATAATGAGGCTAAATAATATGGAGACACTTGGCTTGGAGTTGGTGATCAACTTTGTAGAAAAAAAATAACTCACATGCTCAATTTCTTCTCCCTCTTAACTCACGACAAGCATAGGAATGAAATGGCTTGGAGTCTAAGCTTGTAACAGTACTTTGATACTAAGAAATTCCAATTTTAGTTGATTTAATTAATTAGTCTTATTTCCTCTCATTTGCTTTTAATAAGTAATTTAATTACTTGATCTTTAGTAACTCAATTTTATTAAATAAGTTACTATTAAGATATTATAATAACTTCTCTATTAAAATAATTCAGTAAATAAGATATTAATCACCCTTTTGGAAATTTATTCAGTAAATAAGATATTATAATTAAAATAATATCTTCTCTATTAAAATAATTCAACACTAGAATTTATTTTAATATCATTTATTTAAAGTATACAATAATTTTTGTGTACTTAAACTAATTATTTCTAAATTGTTTATATCAATTTATTAACATATAGCAAATATAATTTAATATATTTACCATCTTACGTGAACATCCATATCCTTCATAAATCATAAAATAATTTATATACTCATAAATTAAACTAGACATTTAATTTAATGTCTATTAAACCTCTTAATACGGTTTGCTAAATTCAATAAGCTTTCTTCATGTGGCTTGCCATATTTATTATTACATAATCTCTTTCAATTATTAAACCGTATAGATTTTTCTTAAAAATTTAAAATAAATCCTTAATTTTCACTCTAGGTTTTAAATTTTAACCTTTAATTTAATCATTTAAGATTTTTAAAATTTTTGGGTTGTCACAGTGTAGGTGCTATATGGTTTACATATTAATTACTTAATTTAATAAGTAAATTAATACTAATCCCCTAAATTAAGGAATCCTAATTGCATACTAATTCCCTAAATTAAAGAATCCTGATTGTACTAATATTGTAAATAAATATGAAAAGTGTATTAATTGTGTAAATATTTTATGAGTACACTATTATTGTAATTATTTTAAAAAATGAAATAGAATATGTAATTGATCCTAATGGATATGTAGCTGTATTATGAATGATTGGGAGTGAAAATTGTCTCTCTATTTTTTGTTCTTTTCATAAATTTTTTCAAATATAACCCCAACTAGACCTATCCCACATCTTATCCACAAGTTTAAATTTATTGTCCCATTTTATGTATGGTTGTCAAATGTGTGATTTATTTATTTATATTTAACTAATTTAATTTATAGAAAAATAATTTTTATTTTGTACCAAAACAGAAATATTGGAATGATTCTATACGAAATGAGTTTATTCAATATCCTCAAAAGCAATCAAAATACTGAAATTAGACTAGTTTATTTAAGAATCCTTGATATTATTATGCTTAATTATAAAAAGTACTGCCATACATGCCTTGATTAAGGAAAAACTTCAATGAGAGATCTCAACCCAAGTAAAGGAGTAATCTTGTAGTCACTGAAGCCAACACTTCTAAAGAGTTCTTCCCAATCTTTCGTAGTTCTCTCTCTTCCTCCGACAACAACCATCATCAACATATCAAAAAAAAGTTTGGTTTCAAATGATCTGTAGTAGTCTCCTTTCTGGTTATCCACTACCATGTCTATGATGATAACCTTACCTCCCTTTTCCTTGCTTGGAATTGCCTTTTTGCATTTCCTCAGTATTTTTAGACACTCTACATCACTCCAGTCATGCAATATCCACTGATTTTCAATTTAACATGTATTAGCAATACTTAAAATTTAGTCAGTACCTATTGCATATGACTAGTGAGATATGTCAACATGTAGGGGATCGGTGAAATTAAGTTTCTAGAGGCGTTAATTTGTAATGGATTTGGATTCAAAGTTGTTAAGGGTGAATATATTTCTCGACCGTTGGTCAATTTGACAAAAAAAATTGTATTTGTGCAAATGATATTGTATCAACTCATCTTATTATTAATTTACATAAAAGGCCAAAGAGATTCAACTTCGTTTTGCACACATACAACTTTGTGCTATTTAATTGGCAATGGTCAATTCACCCGTCCCTATTTTGATCACATCAGAAGGAAGATAGGGGTTTACCTCTCTCTTTTTCATGGGAAGGAATTCTAGATACTTTTTGTTCAAGTAACAAACTAGACGATTTAAAATTTTTGAGATATCGCGTGACACTAAAGTTCTACATCGAAACACAAGAAAGAAGAAACATTGAGCACATATATTGTACTAATGACTATAGACCTAATAGGTCGACTTTTTTTGGTCAAGATGTGATTTTAAATGTGCATATGTATATAGGCTGTTAATTCCCAAACAACTGGTATGTTACAAATATTTGTAACTTCCATAAAATGACTAACAAATAACTAGTCAAATCGATGCGTCCATGTAAAAATTTACATGGGTTTTTGTCCGTGTACAATGAACACATGCAAATTATTCTCTCCTTAAATGCTTCAAGAGTCACAAATCATATCATTATGATTTGTGGAAGTTACAAATATTTGTAACTTATCACTATTTTGGGAGGTAACAACCTTGATAACTTATGCTGAAAATATAGAAAAGTGAGAGAAAGTGTTTCACATAGCCACTTTGTGATACCATTGAAATTTTGGAGCTCGAGGGATTAAAGCCGCTGAACTCGAGGGATTCTATATTTATATATATATATATATATATATATATATATATATATATATATATATATATAGGGTCCGGATCCTGTTCGGACTCCCGGACAGGTTTAAAATCCGGACCTTTTTTTTTTTTTTTTTTTTGCTTTTTTTTTTTGAAACAACTAAAAAAAAAAATTTATGGAATTGGAATTTTTACATTATACAGTGTTTTGAGCGTGATTTGGATGCCTACAACAAAACATGTCTGTACAGTCTGGGCAGACTGTACATACATTTGTTGGTGCAGGTATTAAAAACACACCCAAAACACTGTATTATTGAAAAATTTCAGTTCCATAAATTTTTTTTTTTAGTTGTTCTACAAAAAAAAAAAAACATCAGGTCCGGATTTTCTCCCGTCCTGGAGTCCGGACCTGATCCTTATCCTATATATATATATATATATATATATATATATATATTGTTACCTTTAAGAAAACAGCATCTGCATTAGGAATTGCTTCAAACATGTCCCCTCCAACGTAACTGAAGTTGCTACTCCCTTGCAAGTTAGCCACCACATGTGGAAGATCAAAAACAATGCAGCTCAATTGTGGGAAGGCATCAGCAATAGCCATAGCCACAGCTCCCGTGCCACCGCCAACATCAACAAGTGAATCGATACCCTCGAACACACCCTTACACTCCTTAATCACGAAACTAGTGATCAACCGCGTATCACTAGCCATGGCATTGTTAAAAAGCTTATTGAAATTTGGATTATCACCAGCATAATCCCATATCGCCTTCCCATGAGCCGTTTCAAATGGTGTTGAATCGTCATTTTTGAACCATTCGCTCACAAAATGCCATGGCTTTACGAAGATCGGATCAACCATGGCTACGTAAAATGGCCTTACGCTAAGTGGCTTGTCTTTTAGGAGGAGCCGAGAAGAAGGTGTAAGCATATAAGCTTCTTCCTTTTCTTCTTTTTCATCATTTTTGGGTATGTTTACCTGGAGAAAAAAGCGGGAATGAACTAGGATGCGCATGAGGCGATAGACACACGGCCCTTTTGCCTTGTTGATCGGCAGGGCCTCCACCAACTCCGATAGCGTCATTGGTCCGCCATGGTTGTGGATGACGTCCGGTATTTCTAGTTGAATGGCGCAATTGAGTGACATAGAGTTTATGAAGTTGAACATGTGATTCCATATGTGAGCTTGAGCTTTAAGTAGCTCACTAGATTGCTCACCATTGCTGGTCACCAACTCCATTTGATTTTTCTTTCAAAATTTTCTTGAACCTCGAATAGATGTTCAGAAATTAAGAAAACTGAAGTGGGCTATTTAAGAGTATAGCAAAAAAACTCTTCAAATTGAAGATTATTGACTTACGTGTCAATTTGAAGAGTATTATTTGAAAACTAAAGTTAAAGAGGCTGTTGGAAAAATTTTCTGATGTGGCTCACTTATATATTTGAGTATCTTACAGTGGTTGGAGAGGCTGTTGGAGATGTTCTAACATTAAAATATATGTATGGTGCAGATTCCCAATCAGTTTAATCCAAATGTAATAAATACACAGTTTGATGTAAAGCAATGAGTGGTTGGAGATAACGCACTCGGCCCAAAGTGAGTCTGGATTCAAAAAACGTATTGGTGCCAATAATACAAACGACAATATTTGATCTGATACATTTACCACACAAGTTTTGTGGTGTAGGGCATCTCATCTATGCGATCTGATTAGGATAATGGATTAGTTTCACAAATTTATTTTAAAATTTTAACTGAAACCTTATTTTATTTTCTGGAACAGAAGGTGCACATGGCTAATTAATTATGAATAAATCTGATATAAATTATATATATTTAATAATTATCAGATCGTGAAACTTAGATTAGTTTTAGACTAATATAACAATGATCTTTTGTGGAGGAGATATGATTTATTAATTAGTAAAAATATGTTTATTTAGATTGAGGGTAAGGGAAGAACAATGTCTGATATGCCTCGACTAAATTTTATTTTCATGGTTGAGTTATCCTTTTGTAAAGCTACTAAATTTTTTGAAAGATAATCCCATAATCCATAAAGCCACACTAAATTTTATTTTCATAGTTCAATTATCTTTCTGTGAAACTATTAAGATTTTTGATACATAGTCCTACAATCTGTAAAGTCACATCACAACAAACATTACTAATTACCAGATTAAAACACAAGTAAGATACTGCCTTTCTTCATGAGTAAAGGGTGGTTAGGTTAGAAGCATCTAGCATGCACAAGCTATGTATCTGTGGCACTAATTTCTTTATAAACTAACCATATTATGTGTTCGTGTTATTAAATTAAAACTAGGTGATGGCCTGTGCAATGCACGGACTAGTTTGAATAACTGATTAGTATAATTTGTCAACCATTCATGTCTTATTTCCGTTAAACATTAGCTTTCATTATCTGAAAGTGGAGTAGAATAGTAAATCGTTGTTGCGTGTAAAGTTGTAATCCTAGGATGAAGGCAATGCCAATTCCTAAGGATTACTCCCTTGCACTAAAATGCAACATAAACATTAACTAAAAAACTCCTAGAAGAGGTTCAAAATTATCATACAATAAAATAATTGATAGGATATTAATTATTGTTCCTCAAATTTGACTTAACATACCTTAGACATGAAAAATAATTCTTAAGAATGTATAGTTCTTTAAAAGTTCTCAAAGTTCAATGTGATTCAAGCAATTTGGAATCTGAAGTGCCCATAACACCATCCCACTATATTAGGCTTCTTTTACTACAAAAATAAGATTTATAAGCTTCATAAAAAAATTATAACTTACTTTTGAAAATCTATCAATCCTAAACAACCCCAAAACGGATAATAAATTCATTATCCAACAAAACGAAGAATATTCTATCATCTCAAACTCCAAACAAAAGCAACTCAATCATTCATCAATAAAGGCCAAATGAAGAATGTTCTATCATTTCAAACTCGAAACAAAAACAACTCATTCATTCATCAGAAAAGGTCAAATTTTTAACAGACATATTTAATTGACTCGCCAACTTGCACTTCAACTTGGGATGTGGGTTCCTAATATAACTTACCACTCTATAAGAATCAAAAAAATAAACCAACAATCAGACAATATCTTGGCCATCCATCCTCATCTAGATGTAGAAGCAAATTAATAGTTGTTAATGCTATATAATTGGCTTTCAATCTTTCATAGAAGTCATCATGTCAATTTGCCTTTGGAAAAAATAAATGCTTTCAAGAGAACCTATAGAAGGTTGAGTAGTACTAATTCCAGAAGCAAAGAATGTTAAATCCAATTGAGAATATATTAACATACTGAAAACTACAAAAGTCAAACAATAAAAAAACAATAACAGTAGTACTTTCAAAAAACAGTAGAACAATGGAGATAATAAGAGTGATAATTAAGGCTACAACAACAATATTTTTCTCCAACAGGAAAATATGTGTATAATATGGGTTGATTAACTAAGAAAATAATGTTTTTCTCCAACAGGAATATGTGTATAATAGGCTTCATTTCTGGTTTGTCAAAGTTTCTGATCTTGTAAATCTTAATTTATCCCTTTGATCTGTATTCTTATTAATATCTTATGGGCTCGCATGGATTGACAAAGGGTTCTCTGGCTCTTCTTAACTATCCCGCACAGATCATATTCAAATCCACAAAGGTAAACCTCAACCATGTTTTGTCATTAATTTTTTACATTTTGAAATTAGATGTAAGACCCCGAATTTTATAAAATAAAAGTATTTAATTTTTCTTATAATTATTATTCAGTAAATGGTTAAATTGATAAAAAGTTAAAGTTAAGGGTAATATATAAAATTTTTCAAAATACGTAAGTGACTATAAAATACTCATTGTTGTCGGGGAATATTCGTTTGGTCGTGGAATATTCTTCTTGTCGGAGAATATTCGTACGACGGCGCAGCCAGTTGTGGGCCCCATAACAGAATAACTGTCGAATGAAAAAAAACTACAAGTTTGAGTTTTTATAAATAACGGCGTAATCGTTACTGTTAACACTGTTGGAATACTCGGTGGTTAAAATACAGTAATACGTGTGGCTGCACAATAGCACACGGAATTGTACAGTATTTTTAAATTATTGATTCTTACGTAAAAAGACACTACTCAATAATTGTTACAGTAATTACTGTTCAATATTTTATTTTATTTATTCAATAATTGCTGCGTTGATATTTTATATTATTTCAATAATTGTCACGACACAATATTTCTCATTATCAGATCAATAAGTTATGTTATTTGAATAATATTATTAGATATCATTATTGGCAATGTCTAAAAAGTTCTGTCAAGAAGAGGTTTGGTCACCTAATTGTGCGCCAGTAAGGAAAAATGCTTATCGGAAAGCCCCCTCTTTCCTGGGAACGGCTGAGTTGTCATTATTGTGATTTTGTAATATTATTTGTGAATAATTAATTATTGATAAGGAAATATTTATTCGATGAAGATATAAATGATGAATTTATTTATTTTATTTGGTTATAAATGAAGAAATTAATGCTGAGGTATTTTATCAGTATTTTATCGAATTGGAGGTATTAAAAAATTAAATCGGTGTTCTTAAAACTCTATTGTGTGAGTTATAATTTTAATCCGACCGTTGGATCGTTGTGATTTTTGGATATGTTATACATATATAAGTTGAGTATATGTCCATAAATTTTGAACCGTTAAAAATTAACGCATGATTTGTTATGAATTTTAAAAGGTGTTAAAAATCATCCATTTGTGGATTTTAGATATTTTCTGTCTGGAATTTGGAAAAACTTAAATCTACAAAGTTTTAGAGAATTCGATTTCGTGTGGAATGGACATAAAATTCGTAATTTTTTTTGATAAAGGGCTATTTATTATGAATTACTGAAGTTTCAGAAAATAAAATAATTTTTATTAAAATTGTGTGGGACCCACTTTTGGTTGGTGTTGAAAACATGTGCTAGAATTTTTGTTCAAGGGTGATGGCTGGTCTTGGTTGGTTTTGGTAGGTGTAGGAAAATAATAATAATAATATTTTATTATTTTAGTCTCTTTTGGCGTTCTAGGATTTTTCTATAAATAGGCGCTTAAGTTAGAATTGAAAATCACACCAGAAACAAGTTTTCTTTCTCTCTATATTATTGAGCGCATTTTTGTGAGTATTTAGATACTTTGAAAGTTGTTGTTCAGTACAAGTTTCCTTCGGCATTACATCCGATATTTCAGTCAGAAATATTGCTCTTTTGAGGTAAGTGATTGTAAGGGTTATTATATTTTTTAGTTTTGTAATTTTTCTGACCCTCAAAAAATCTAAAAAAGTTTGAAATGATAATTTAATGAGTTTTCTAGATTATTTCCAAAAATAACCATTTTTGGATGTATAAATTAGGAGTTGTGAATTTTATGGGAAAAGACTATTTTAAAAATAAACTCTTATAACTCCTTATGGTTAACTCCAAAATTGGTAAAATTTTTATTGGGAGTACATGATATAATAGTGGTATACTCTGTAAATTTTAGAATTTTTGGACAAAAATACAGTTTATGATAAATGTCTAAATATTAGGCTGTTTTGGTCATATGAAAAATAGTAAATGAATTTTAAAAATTCTGAGAAAAATATATGTTCAATATGGGACTATATTCTGCTAAATCCCAGAAAAGAAAATTTTCTGAGACTGATTTGGTATTTTTCATAAAAATGGTCTAGTTATGAGTAAATGAATTAAATATGTTATGTGAGGCAAGAAAATTGGAAAATATGATTTTATTGCTTGAGAATCCTATATAAGGTATATGCAGATTTTTTATGAGAGTTTTAGTTATTGGAGATGAAATCTTATGAGTTTAGCATTTTAGGATGATTAAATGCATCAATTAGTAAAGTGTAAACAATTAAAATAAATTATTTATAAGTTTAAGAAATGATTAAAATATTTTTGTAATATTAATAATATTATATTATGATATTATTAAGTGATTTATAACATTTGGATTAAGGTGTTATAAATATTGATATGGATTTTATTGTGAAACTTTATATTTTTGTGTCGGGGTTACTATTCACATATACGACACTATTCATGTATATGATATTATTTAGGTATACGATGCTATTTACGTATACGGTACTATGTACGAATACGAGGTACTATTCACGATAAAATTGGTTTATCTTTCTGACCAAATTATCGATGATTTATGAATCTTACTCTTGAAATTAAATTCATGTTTTGATCATATTGTTTTTATTATCATATATTACATTTTTATAATCCTGGTGAAAAAATTTCTCTTTAACTTGAGTGTAAAGATGGGTAAATTATTAGTATGATCATGATTATGGGTTCTCTTTAGCCAATAGTGCAAAGTTGAATCGTTGACTGGTATGATCATGACCATTGAATTTAAAATTTAATATTTTTAGCTTAAATACAACGGTGAATTGATCAACATAGTTATAATTATTATTTATGTGAGACCCCAAATTTTATGAATAAAGATTTAAATTTCTTGAAATATTTTTTTGAATATTATGGTGTGAATTTGATATAATGTTATAGTTGTGGGTAATATTTATAAATTTTGGAAAGTAAGCAAGTTGTTATATAATATTCAATTGGCCGGAGAATATTCGTACGATGGAACAATCATTGGTGGACCCCACAACAAAAGTATTGTCCTAGTTAGAAAATGACAGAATTATCATTTTATAAAAATAACGGTGAAAGTGTTACCGTTAAAAATATTGAACTACCCGGTAGTAAAAGTACAGTAATACACGTGGTTGCATAGTAGCACACGGTATTGATTATTGATGCTTACGTGAGAAGTCACTCAGTTATACTTAATTATTGCTATAGTAATTGTTGCATTATATCTCTTATATTATTGATTCAATTATTGTCAAAGTATCATCTGAATAATATATTATATAATTAAATCAATAATTGAGATGATAAAGTTATTCATATTATTATTTGCAATATTGACAATGTCTAGAAGTTCTGTTAATGAGAGGTTTGGTCACCTAATTGCGCGCCAATAAGGAGAAATCCTTATCGAAAAGCCCCATCTTTCCTGGGAACGACCTGGTTGTTAAATATTGTGAATTATAAAATTAATGATGAATAAGTTTGTGTTGATTAACGATGAAATTGTTAGTTCCATTGTGTTGGGATTATTAATGTTAGTAAAAATCGACATTTATTTCGATAATAATTGATGTTTGGATGTTATATTGACCAATCGGGCAATTAACCGGATAAATAAGCAATTAATTGCTATTGATTCACATGCTTATAACTATGTGTTCACATGTGTGTACTATTGATTCACATGATTTACTATTAGGGGAGATGGTGCAAGATTGATAATACTTGCATGACTAAGTTAAAAATGGAGGTATAGTTGAAGGTACTATAGTATAATTAATTTTTTCACATGTTTAGAACTATTGAGTCACATGATTTACTATTAGGGGAGGTGGTGCAAGTTTGATAATACTTGCAGTACTAAAATAAAAATAAAGAAAAATAGGAAAGAATTATTCTGTAATATTTCGAGCCCCAAAATATGCAATTATCGAAACTATATTTTCTTATAAATAGAAGCTCATTCTTCCATCATTTCTCACCAATTCACTAAATCTATAGAGCAATTATTACAGAGAGAATTTATAGAGAGAAAGAAGAAGAGAAGTTTGCTATCTCACTATTCCAGTGTCCAATTTTTTCTAAGGTAAGGGGTATTATTCTTTCGTATTCATGAAGAGAGTTATTTTCTTTCAATACTCGTAAGGGTTGTTATTCCATTCTTTATTATTATGTTGGGATAACCTGTCTATGCGAAGTACCGCATACATGGTAAAATTCTTCTGTTATTCCATTCTTTATTATTCTGTTGGAATAACCTGTCTGTGCAGTCTATCGCATACCTGGTGAATTCTGTTGTTATTCCATTTTTTATTATTCTGTTGGAATACTTGTTTGTGCGGATTACGCATGACCTGGTTTCATTATTTATTATTATGTTGGGAATAACCTGTCTGTGCGGTCTATCGCATGCATGGTGAATTCTTCTGTTATTCTATTCTTTATTATTCTGTTAGAATAACCTGTCTATGTGGATTACCACATGCATGGTGAATGATCCTTTGTAGTAATTCCTTATTAAATTGTGGAAATGATCTGTCTACGTGGATTACCGCATGGCGGGTGAAAATCTATTTGCAGTTTCGTATATTCTATTATACTCATCTGGGACATCATTTCTTTTATACTCGTCATGAAATATCATTTTCTTTGGTATTTTTTTGTTACGAGTTACTATTCACGGGTTACAATTCACCCCGTTACTATTTACTCGAGTATTATTCACTCCAGTATTCGGGGCACTTTTCATGCTGGAGTACTATTCACGGGTTACTATTCACCCAATTACTATTCACTCTAGTATCATTCACTCGGGTATTTGGGGTAATTTTCATGTCGGGGTACTATTCCTGAAGTACTATTCATGGGGTACTATTCACCAGAAAAATATATTTTTTTCTGTCCAAATTATTTTTGGTACATGAATATTATTCTTGAATTTTACTCTACAAAGAAGTATCATATTGACAATTTGGATGTTATTGATTTCTGGATAAATTAAATTATAAATCTTTAAAATTTATTCTTGTCCTTGTTTTATTGAATTATTATGTCATTGTCATCATCCTCATGCTTATATTGTGATTAAAGTCATCTTTGGCTTACGTGCACAGATAGACTTGGTATGATTATGACCAGAGATTATTCGGTATAATCATCACCGTAATGTGACGAATGATGTGGTAAAAGTCCTCATTGGCCTGTAGTTCATTGATGGACAGTTGTTGGTATAATTATGACCAAGGATTATTCGGTTTAATCATGACCATTGATAATTACATGAATATCCTTGGTCGTGGTGCAGGGATGATTCGATTTTATTTATTAAGCTGAGTCTCAGCGATAAAGTTGATGAAAAACTTTTTAAATCATAGAAGATAGTAGATTTTATGCTCTACTTGACTCTTCTAATGGATTGCTTATTTTCGTTACAGTTGTTGATCTAAAACTTGTTGTCTACTGTATTCTATAAGTTGTTATACTGTTGAAGTCTAAGGATAATTTATTCTGCATTATCTTAGTCATAATATTTCTTACTGGGCTAGTTGAGCTCACCCTTTCTTTCATTGTTCTCTTCAGGAAATGAGAATATAGTTGGGACGAGTCGGGAAATGGAGTGATGATCCAGGATAAATGGCTTTAGTAGTCCTCACTATTCTACGGAATAATGTGATGATAATTGTAATGAGGACACCATTGAGTGTGGATATTGTCTAGATGACAATATTCTTGTTTAAACTCTCAGCTATGTTTTGTCGTATTTTACACGACTGTTGTATAATTTAGTTGTATTTGATTTCTGTACCATGTATCTGGCGACTCAAGATAGGTGATGTATACCTATTTTGGGGGCATCACAGTTGGTATCAAAGGTTAGGGATATGATCTCTGGCTGAGATGTGGGACAAGAACTAGGAGGGGAGAGACGGGGAATTCATTCACTAGTATGACCTACCTAAGTTTATTGGTATTTAATTGGTCGGTCAGAGTATAGGGATAATATGTGATATATTAATTAACCCTTGTTTTGTGACAGTGTTTGAAAATGGCATCTGAAAATGTTGAGATCATTAATGAAGCACATGAGACCGTTGAGTCGCCAACAATCAATACTCAGGATAATGTGCAACAGGAAGACAATAATCCTTAGGAAAATAACAACACCGACAAAATGATGAACGGTGGGATGTTCAGAGGCTTTATGCAATTCATGCAACATCAGGTAAGAGAGACTCCTGTTCAAAATATAGGTTGAAATAATGGCAACCTACGGTCGGTCATCGCTAAGCAATTCAAGGAGTTGGGACCATCGGAGTTTTTGGAAAAGCCAAAACCACTTAAGGCGGAGACGTGGTTAAAGAAGATCACCAAGATATTTGATGTCTTGGGATACTTTGAGGAGTAAAAGTTTCCCTTTGCCACCTTTATGTTGCGTGAAGAGGTAGATTATTGGTGGAAATCTGTAAAACGTACCCAGCCTGACGCACTCAAGATGTCTTGGGAGAAGTTCCAAGAGTTGTTCAACGACAAGTACTTTCCCGAAAGTATTCATCACATGAAGGAGGTGGAGTTTATCATGTTGGAGCAAAATAATATGATCGTGTCGCAATACAAGGCTAAATTTGCGGAGTTATCCCGGTTTGCATCCCATTTGGTTGATAATGTGGAGTGAATGACGCGAATGTTTCTAAGAGGTTTGAAACCCGATATACGTCAATACCTCATTTCTCACAAATTTGTTTATATTCAGATGTTGTGAATATGGCTCAATTATTGGAGCACGATAATGAGTCAACACAACCAAAAGGCAACGACCAACAACACGATAATAATCGTACCGGTGGCAACGGCCATCGGAACAATGATAACCATCGTGGGGGAAATTATCATGCCAAAAATGGTAACCACTTCGGTGGTAATCATGGCCAAGATAATAGGAGTGAAAATTTTAAGAAGAGAAGATTCAACAACGATGGAAAGAACGCAACACCAACACCCGTTATCAAGGAAAGAGAACGACCACCAATTGTATGCTTCATATAAGACCCCAACTTATTATAAATAAAATTAAATTTTCTCTATTTATTATTTTGAAATAGTAAGGGTTGATTTGATTAATGTGGTTAGTTATGGGTAAAATACGCAAATATTTTAAATAAGCAAGTGGTTGTAAAATATTCATTGTTATCGGGGAATATTCGTTTAGTCATGGAATATTCTTGCTGTCGGGGAATATTCGTACGACGGCGCAGCCTTGTATGGGCCCCATAACGGAAAACAGTTGGATGAAGAAAACGACAAGTATAAGTTGTTTATAAATAACAGCGTAGTTGTTACCGTTAATACTGTTGAAATACTCGGTGGTTAAAATACAGTAGCACACAGTATTGCACCAATTATTGATTCTTACGTAAGAAGGCACTACTCAATAATTGTTACAGTAATTACTGTTTAATATTTTATTTTATTGATTCAATAATTACTACGTTGATATTTTATATTATTATTATTTTAATAATTGTCACTACACAATATTTTTCATTATCGGAACAATAATTCATATTATTTGAATAATATTATTAGATAACATTATTGACAATGTCTAGAAAGTTCTGTCTAAGGAGAGGTTTGGTCACCTAATTACGCGCCAGTAAGAAGAAATCCTTATTGGAAAGCCCCCTCTTTCCTGGGAACGACCTGGTTGTCGATATTGTGATTCTGTAATATTATTTGTGAATAATTAATTATTGATTTATATGATAAGAAAAATATTCATTTTATGTGGATATAGATGGAGAAAATTTTAAAGTGATAATTGTTAAAAAAATGATATTTTATCTTTTCTGATAAAATAATTCATTTAAATATATTATTATATTATAATAATATAATAATGGTGGTATTTTTACAATGGATGTATGATATATGAGTAAATGAGGAGGACGGGTATTTTTGTTACAATAAATGTTAAAAACATGTTAAACATGTCAGTGGGCCCCATTTCTTGACTGAAATTTGATTATAGCATATAAAATCGTCCGTATGTGGATTTCGGTCAATTTCTGCTTGGAATTTGGAAAAAATTAAACTTACAAAGTTGTAGAGAATTTAATTTCTATGGAATGGACATAAGATTCGAATTTTTCTGATAAAAAGGCTATTTATTATGAGGTATTGAAGTTCTGGAATAATTGATTTTTGAAGTTTTTAATATTTTTTTCATAAAAACGTTTTTCTTACATTTGGTGGGTCCTACAAGTGTTGTAAACATGTTGAATTCAGAAGTTTAAGTGGGAGTAGGAAATTTTTTATTATATATTAATATATTATTAATTTTTCTGCTTTGGTGTTCTAAGCATTTTCCTATAAATAGGGTGCTTAGGTTAGAATTGAAAATCACGCCAGAAACAAGTTTTCTCTCTCTTTCTCTCTCTATATTATCGAGCGTATTCTTGTGAGTATTTGATACTTTGAGTGTTGCTATACGGTACAAGTTTTGAAAAATTAAATTTTCTTTTTTGTGTCCAAGATTGTCTGTTATGATTCCTATCTTTGATTGGATCTATGTTTTGATATTCATTCTTGAATTTTACTCCAATCTGGTTATTTATGAAGTATTTTTGAACTTGGATTATTTAAAGTACGAATCCTTAATACTTGTTCTTTTGTTTCACTGGATTCGTTTTCTTTAAAATATTTTTCATCATCCTCAGTCCTAAATGATGATATTACTGAATATCTTTGGCCTGTAGTGCAAATATGAATGATTTTTTGATGAATATCTTTGGCCCGTAGTGCAAAGATGAACAGGTGTTGAGATGAACATGACCAACTGATGAATATCTTTGGCTGTAGTGAAAAGATGAACATTTGACTCTAGATGTGTATTGATTGATGTTAGAGGGAAAAAATAATGATGATGGACTGTTAAATTCATAGATATTAATAGATTTCATCCTCTACATAACTCTTCTATGAATTATTATTTTCCGCTGTGAATATTGATCTAAAACTTGTTGTTTAGTGTATTCTCTCAAATTTTTCCATGTTGAAGACTAACGATAATTTATTGTATATTATCTTAGTCATAATGTTCTTTACTGGATTAGTTGAGCTCACCCTTTTCCTTTTTGTTCCATTTTTCTTCTCAGGAGGCGAGAATATAGCGGGAACTAGTCGGGGTGTGGAGTGATGGTTCAAGATAGCTGTTTTAGTAGTCATCACTATTTTGTAAAATAGTGTATCAATAATTGTAATGAGAACTTATTTGAGTGTGGATATTGTCTAGATGACAATATTTGTATTTAAACTCACAGTTTTTATGTTATATTCATAAAGTTGTAGTTGTTTCTGTACCATGTATTTTGACGACTCAGAATGGGTGTTGTATAACTATTTTGGGGGCGTCACAGCATACATGGTGAAATTATTCTGTTATTCCATTCTTTATTATTATGTTGGAATAACCTGTCTATATGAAGTACAGCATACATGGTGAAATTCTTCTGTTATTCCATTATTTATTATTCTATTGGAATAACCTGTCTGTGCTGTCTATCGCATGCCTGGTGAATTCTGTTGTTATTCCATTCTTTATTATTTTGTTGGAATATCTTGTCTGTGCGAATTACGCATGACCTGGTTCCATTCTTTATTATTTTGTTGAAATATCCTATCTGTGCTGATTACGCATGACCTGGTTCCGTTCTTTATTATTCTATTGGAATATCCTGTCTGTGCGGATTACGCATGACCTGGTTCCATTCTTTATTATTCTGTTGGAATAACCTGTCTGTGCTGTCTATCGCATGCTTGGTGAATTCTTTTGTTATTCCATTCTTTATTATTCTGTTGGAATAATATGTCTATGTGGATTACCGCATGTATGGTGAATGATCCTTCGTATTCATTCCTTATTAAATTGTGGAAATGATCTGTCTACGTGGATTACCGCATGGCGGGTGAAAATCCATTTGCAGTTTCATATATTCTATTATACTCGTATGAGATATCATTTCTTTTGTACTCGTCATGGAATATCATTTTCTTTGGTGTTTTCCTTTTATGAGTTACTATTCATGAGTTACTATTCACCCCATTACTATTCACTCTAGTATTATTCACTCGGGTATTCGGGGCACTTTTCTTGTCGGAGTACTATTCACGAGTTACTATTCATGGGTTAGTATTCACCCGATTACTATTCACTCTAGTATCATTCACTCGGGTATTCGGGATACTTTTCGTGTCAGGATACTATTCACGGGATACTATTCCCGAAGTACTATTCACGGGGTACTATTTACCTGAAAAATATTTTTTTTTTCTGTCCAAATTATTTTTGGTACATGAATATTATTCTTGAATTTTACTCTATAAAGCAGTATCATGTTGACAATTTGGATATTTTTAAACTCTGAATAAATTTAAAGTCTTTAATATTTATCCTTGATTTCGTTTAATTTAATTTCGGTTGATTATTGCTTATATCATTGTCATCATCCTCATGTTTATATTGTGATGAAAGTCATTTTTGGCTTACGTGCATAGATGTACTTGGTATGATTATGACCAGGGATTATTCGGTATAATCATAACCGTAAAGTGACGAATGATGTGGTAAAATTCCTCATTGGCCTGTAGTTCATTGATGGACAGTTGTTGGTATGATTATGATCTAGGATTATTCGGTTTAATCATGACCATTGATGATTACATGAATATCCTTGGGCGTGGTGCATGGATGATTCAATTTTATTTATTAAGCTGAATCTCAGCGATAAAGTTGATGAAAAACTTTTTAAATCATCTACTTGACTCTTCTAATGGATTGTTTATTCCGTTGCGGTTGTTGATTTAAAATTTGTTGTCTATTGTATTCTATAAGTTGTTATACTGTTGAAGGCTAAGGATAATTTATTCTGCACTATCTTAGTCATAATATTTCTTACTGGGCTAGTTGAGCTCACCCTTTCTTTCATTGTTCTCTTCAGGAAATGAGAATATAGCTGGGACGAGTCGGAGAATGGAGTGATGGTCCAGGATAAATGACTTTAGTATTCCTCACTATTCTACGGAATAATGTAATAATAATTGTAATGAGGACACCATTGAGTCTGGATATTGTCTAGATGACAATATTCTTGTTTAAACTCTCAGCTATGTTTTGTCGTATTTTACACGACTGTTGTATAATTAAGTTGTATTTGAATTTATGTATCATGTATCTGGCGACTCAAGATGGGTGATGTATACCTATTTTGGGGGTGTCACATGCGCCGTCGTACGAATATTCTCCGACAACAAAAATATTCCACGACCAAACAAATATTCCCCGACAACAATGAATATTTTATAACCGCTTGTTTATTTTGAAAAATTTATATATATAACCTTAACTTTAAAATTTTATCAATTTAACTATTTACTAAATAGAAAAATTAATAGAAAAATTGAATACTTTTATTTCATAAAATTTGGAGTCTTACACTGATTTTCTTCACCTTAGCAGATGCCAATACGTCTCCTAATTTCTGTGTCGTTGGTGTTGTGATGGTATTGGGTGCTCTAGTCATGGATGCGTTTCTGGATAATCTGTAAGAATCAATCTTTACCATGAATCCTGAAACCACGCAGGTATCTTTGTTAATTATCTGGTAGTTCTTAGTCTAGGCTTAATGCATTTTGAAGTCATAACAAATATATTTGGTGTCATTTAACTTTTGTGCTCTTAAATCTCATAAATGGAGATGTTATTCTGCTCAACAGTAGTTGGGTTGCCATTCCTAATTCCACCCATGATTCTAACTGGAAAATTGTTCATGGCATGGAATTCCTGTTCTCAAGTGTAGAAATTATACATCACCCTCCCCCCTTCTTTCCCCCTTGTATGCTTTTCTCTTTGAAAAGAGGTTATAGAAAAGAAACATGTATGGTATTTTAGATATTCGCGGTAGTCATGTGTAACGTATCCAATACGTTCACCAACCTCTTAAGAACTTCCTAGGAGAAATTAATGATTTGAGATTTGAACTTCTACTTTAGTAGTTTATTCCATAGTCGGTTGAACAGAGAAGTAGAACAAGGATTTGAGAAGAATTAAGTAAAAAAATTTGGAGAAGAAGGAGACGGGAGAAAACAAGAGATAGAACCGTAGAGAGAAAGGAATCTTCACATTATCATTCACACCTCTCAAAATAGAATTACAACTCCCCATCTACCTTAGAATACAATTATTACAACTATGTCCCTACTAATCCTATATTTATTCCTACCTAATCCTTGCATCGGTTTACCGGAACCTGCCGGTCAGAATTCCAAAACCCATAGTCCATTTTTACCTGTCGGTCAGATTTACTGAGCTACTGTTGCTTCTCTTCATCTATTCTTATCCCCTGAATTTGGACTTCTTTTCGAATTCGCAAAAGCTTTCAGTGAAAGAACGAGCACAAGGACTAATTTTAAAATTGGTGTGGTAAGTTTTGAGCCATTAAATTTAAATTAGTAAAAACATGTAAGCCAATAACTTTTCATTCTTTATATAAATCTGCTTGTATAAATATGTTTCGACTTATATTTTATTCCGCTTACAAGGTATTTTTCTTCTTGCAGCTAATATTGCAGTTGTGGATCCAGTGATGGAGTTTGGATTCCGAAGATTAGGCAATGCTGCCTGGAAAGAGGAAGTTGATGGCTGGAAGATGAAGAAGGAAAGGAATAATGCTTCAGATAGAGATGATGGCCGGAAGATGAAGCAGGGGAGGAATATTGCTTATGTGACTACAAGCTAAATGGCGTCCGAAAGAGGCTGTGATATGGATGCCAACACAGACGTGTTGATTGACGACTCTTTACTGTGAGTTCCAACTTAGAGTGAAATCATGACTTGTTCTGCTTCCACTGTCGGATAAGATTGATGTCACTTTTTGGTGTTTTGATTAGCTATAAGTGTAATAGTTCACTTCTCAAGAATATCTTGGCTCATGGTCATAATAACTTTATTGATTTATACAACCACAATAGAGTTCTTGGTAATTTGTGGTTTCACATTTCGTTGGTAATTAACCAAAGAAAATAGCTTAAGTTGTACGCCATATAAGCTCACCTACTTGATTCTTGTTAGATGAGTGTTTTTGGTCGATAGTATTTGAGTTCTCATGAGTTATGTTTCCAATCTCAGTTCCCTTGTAAGTTAGTTGTTGTGTTTATTTTCTTTTGTGGTGCAGGAATGATGAAGCTTGGCAACCTCTTTCAAGAAAAGTTTCCATACCATCTTCCAGGATAAATCCTTACAGGATGGTTATTGTCCTCAGGCTCCTTATTATATGTACATTCATGCACTACCGGATACCAAATCCTGTGAAAAATGCCTATCCATTGTGGTTGTTATCTGTCATATGTGAGATCTGGTTTGCACTATCCTGGATATTGGATCAGTTCCCTAATTGGCTCCCAGTAAGCCGTGAAACGTATCTTGACAGGCTTGCATTGAGGTCTGGATCTTATGTTATCAACCTATATCTAGGTCACATGAGCTGTGATTATACTAGTTTTAGAGTCTTACACAATATCATATTATAGATACGACCGAGAAGGAGAGCCATCTCAGCTAGCTGCAAGAAGTATAACATTGAGCCAAGGGCTCAAGAATGGTATTTCGCTTAGAAAATTGACTACTTAAAAGACAAAGTTCATCCATCATTTGTTAAAGACCGCAGGGCGATGAAGGTAGGGAGTTGGCTTTTGCAATCAATTTTTTAGCTCTTTAGGCTTCCATCTAATCTGTTTTGGCATTTACTTGTATATCAGAGAGAATGTGAAGATTTTAAAGTTCGTGTGAATGGACTTGTTGCCAAGGTCCAGAAAGTTCCTGACCAAGGATGGACAATGCAAGATGGTACACCCTGGCCTGGAAACAATACCATGGATCATCCGGGAATGATCCAGGTAACTTCAGTCTGTCATTTGCTTATTAGATTACATGGAGCATGAAAGTCTAGATGAATACGTCTTATTTGCAATGTTTTATGAAACCGTGCATCTTATATACTCCTAAATCTTGTTTTAGTCCCACTACTCTGAATGAAATAATTCTTTTCTTCTGATTAGCGGGCATACCTGGCTAACTGCCCATGATAATTTAGCCCACACCATTAGACATCAAAAAGTCATAAAACTATTGTGTTTCTGCTACACTACAAGAAATCACACATTTTTTTTGACGATTTTTTTGCCACGTACAAAATTTTGTCACAATTTGTTAATTTCATAACATTTCTTTCTTTATATACATTTTGTTTTGGAAAATTCACAATTTATTATTTAAACATTTCTTTCTTTATATACATTTATTTTTTAATTTCATAACTATTTGACTGATTTATGTCTATATATTTTTTTGATTTTCAGATAGAGTTTTTTCTGGAAGTCAATAACCACAAGGTTGAAGGTTTTAATTAAGCATTTTCTTAGGATATGGATTTTACAATTTCAGCTTTTTGGATTATATAATTTGGTTTTGTGGTACTTAGATTATTTAAGTAACTATTTATTTCCTAGCTAGTTGGGTATTTTGTTGAATCAGTGAATCTACTATTTTTTTATAAGATAATTGCTTTTTATTTTAAATGTTTATTGCCTTTTGTCTCTTATATTATATACATGTGTAAAGTTGATTTAAAAAGCTCACTAAATGTATTATATTTTTTTAGTGATTACCTTTAATTTTGTAACTATTAATAGCTCTTTGTGTGATGAGTTCTATCGTCACCATAAGTATTCAATTAGTGACAGAGAAAAATGTGTCATAGAAAGTAACTCTTTGGTGACAAACTATATCGTCATTATTATATATTCATTTAGTCATAACAACTAATTTGTCACTATCAATAACTCTTTCTGTGACGAGATGTATCGTCACCATAAGTATTCAATTAGTGACATTGAAAAACGTGTCCCAAAAAATAACTCTTTGATGAAAAATTATTTTGTAATATTATTTAAAATATGAAATGGCAACGACATAATTGTCATGTTAAATATATTATTAGGTGACGAATTGTTATGTCGTCATTTATGTTGTGACGCCCCCAAAATATGTCCACATAACCCATTCTGAGTCGTCAAATATATGGTACATAAAACAACTACAACTTTATTTTTACGATTGTCGTGCAAAATACGACAACACATATACTGTGAGTTTCAATACAAGTATTGCAATGTATATAATACGACAATATTCATACTCAAATTATTACAATGTCATCTAAAGTACAACAGCAAATATTTCAAGTCCCCAAAGGAACATGAGAAGATTTATGTCCTCATTCTAATGGAGTGCATTTTTGATGCTTTAATTCAAATTCGAGTTTGCATCCCCCTATTTGATTCACCAAATATAACTATTAAATGATGTATAAAATATGTCACACACATTTTAAATTCTCAATACAATTATTATGCCACACCGTTTCATAATTTGATTAGGCTTGTGACTAATTCGTATCACCACTTTATACCCATGTTCTCTCTGCTAGTCCCAGCTACACTTTTATTACATGAAAGGGGTGGTGAAGTAAAAGGGTGAGCACAAATAGCCCAATAAAGAATATCATAACTTAAAATAATTAAATTATCTAAATAATTCAGATATTTAGAACATATGGTAAAAGATAAAAGTTTTCAATCATAATAGCAGCGAAATCAACAAACCATTAGAAGAGTCAAGTAAAACATAATGTCTACTATCTCCTCTAGATTAAAAGTCCATCGTTAATATTTTATTCATGTAATACTCATCAACAGTTCTTTGTTATACCCAAGACAAAGAGAACTCTCATCACCTGTCTTCACATGAACCACCACAGATTATAATTAAATCACAATTCATATTTATAATCAGGTAAATCAACAGTCCATCTTTGCAATACAAGCCTAAGACATACAACTGTAAAATCAATAACGCTAAGACTCAGCTCAATAGTATCACGACCACGAATTATCCATGCACTACGGGCCAATGATATTTATGTTTTCACCAATGATCATGATTATACCAAATAATCCTTGGTCATAATCATGCCAATCAACAGTCCATCTATGCACAACTGGCCAAAGATGACTTTTACCACATCATTTATAAAATTACGGTCATGATTATACCGAACAATCCCTTGTCATAATCATACCAAGTCCATCTATGCACTACGAGCCAAAAATGACTTTTACCACATCATTTGTAACATTACGGTCATGATTATACCGAATAATCTCTGGTCATAATCATACTAAGTCCATCTATGCACTACGGCCAAATATGATTTTCATCACAATATAAACATGACAATGATGACAATGATATATATAATGAATGAACATAAATAATCAAAACAATAAGATAAAATAGATCTTAGTGATTTTTAACTTAATTATCCAGAGTCCAAATTGCTAACATAATAATAGATGAAGCACAAACTATTAAGGATATTCTAATCCTTTCAGAACTTTTCACCATTTAATGATAAACTGAATAAATGAATAATAATATCTTACCATAATATGGAGTATGAAAGAAAATGATATTCTTTTTACCATAAAAATGATACCCATTGTAGATGTGATCATCGGCGAAACTACATTTAAGGTTGAGGGGTCAATTAACCCCACTGAAAAAAAATAATTACTAGTATATATTTTATAATGCAAGGTAAATTTTAAAAATTTAAGTATTATATATAAATTGACCCCACTAAAATTTTATAAATTTTCTATTATACGGGGTCAAATTAAAAATTTATAATTTTGTAAATCAAATTTTAACCACATATGACCCATATCCTCTCAATATATATATATATATATATATATATGTGTGTGTGTGTGTGTGTGTGTGTGTGTGTGTGTGTGTGTGTGTGTGTGTGTGTGACATTAAAAAAAATGGCTCGGGAGCACGGCCCCGAACCCCCTCCAAATTATTTATAGCTTAGTAATAATTTTGATCCCATTGAAAAATATTTTTGGCTTTTCCACCAGATGTGATTATGCTTAATTAGGGCTCTGTATATGATTCCTAATTAGTTAATTTATGTTAATCTCATCAGTTGATAGTTCACATCCCACTGTAGATGTGATTGATATATCATATATATCTAGCAAATTTTCTTTGGTGAATTAGGCTTACATAAATAGTTCGTATTTGTACTTTTCAACCTTTTTCTTCTTTCCAAATCCATCAATATCAACATTTCATCACATCCTATTGATTTGTACATGTAACTGTCGTGTTTTCATTGTGAATTAGGGCTTTGTTTATGATTCATACGGTGTTCTATCGATTCATAGATCCGTACCGACGTCAAGTCCGATCCATTGAACTTGAGGCTTGATTAAATCCGAAAGCAAGCCAATGATCACAAATCTCTTCCAAACCTGCTTACTGAGCACTATTCCAATCTTCCTATAATGTCAATTCAATCGATGAATCAATGCTCTGACAGTTTGAAAAGGAGGATGAATAATGAATTAATTAAGGTCGCAAGAATACGGTTTAACTTGGGGTTCGGTCAAAGCTGAAAAGGAGATGGAAAGGGAAAGCGAAAGGAATAATGAAAGAAAAACAATAATTTATATTGTATTTGTACTCTATACGATATTAGTTAGTTTTTATTTTTAAAATTAAGTCAATCTGTATATTTATATGGTCAAATGGTATAAAACAATGAAACATTGTCAAATTCATGGACGGGTCAGGTATTCCGTTCGATTTTGATCGGAATTTGAATTTGGGAGCTACATTGTATGAAATTAGGTAATTTATGTAATAAATTGTAAGCCCAAATATTTTGGGAGCCAAATTATGAATTTGATGGTACTTGATGTAATAGAAGTGTAATTAGTCTTTAATAAAATGACGTAGCTTTTTATAAATTTAAAATTATAATTTTTTTTTTAAAAAAAACTCAAAAATAGAGAACTTAAACTCTAAGGATAAAATTAGGTCATTTTGTTAAATAATCTTAGTCAAGTTTGACTAAGACATTGTCTTAAATAATATTTTTTCATATACAACGTACTATCTAGATGGTGCTGCTACATAAAATACTCTAATCTACTTCATGTGATAATTATTTTAAAAAAAAAGAAGAATAAGATATTAGATCACAATCATAAAATACTCCAATCTACTCCCAATAATTCATGATACATCAATATCTATTTATCTTTATGCCTATCACAATATAAAAAGCGGATCCGATTAGCATTATGTTATTTTTTTAGTAAGTTAGTCAATTGGTCAATAGAATATTGTACATATACAACTTCGTCTGCGTGTCAGTATTTTATTGGTCATTTAATCAACTTAACCCAAAATAAACTTCATACTAACCACTTCCATAAAAAGCAAACTTCATTAATCGAGGGTATTCACACACATAAATGGGACAAAAATTGAATAAAAATTTCTTGCTTTCATCCCTATATTTTTCTCCATCTCTCACAAATTTTCAGTCAGTTTTTTTACTGCCCTTTAAATTTGTTCACATTTTTTTAAGTCTTATTTCTCCAATATATTTTTAGTCGTTCTCTTAAAGGTTATTGAAAAATTAATTTTTAATCACACATTGTGTGGGAACCAGTATCACTCCCAATAATTCATAATACATCCATATATCCATTATTCTAATTATATATCTTTGCCTTATTAAACAAATATGAAAGTACCCCAGACCATCCATATTTTCTCAAATGGTGAGCAAGTCATGATCGGCTTCATAATTCTACGACACTGCCATCAAATCAATAGGGTCACTGTATTGTATTGTCAAAAACGTACTAAAACTTACATTTATATCAAACTTACAACAAACGTTTCATGACAAACTCCTCTATTTATATCAAAAAGTGAATAAATATTTATCACAAATTATTTATCTTCTATAAACACATTTTAATCTTTCAACAATTATTCATAATTAATATTATAACTCACAATATTGACAATCAGATCATTCCAAGGAAAGAGGGGGCTTTCCGATTAAGATTTCTTCTTATTGGCATGCAATTAAATAACCTAACTCCTTTCCTCGATAGAACTTTCTAGACATTGTCAATAATGCAAATTATAATATGAATAAATGTGTCGTCTCAATTATTAAGTTAATAATATAAAATATTGTGCAGATGATACTGTGACAATAATTGAATCAATAATATAAGATACTACGCAGCAACTACTGTGGCAATTATTAAATGAACCGAGTGACTTCTTATATAAGCATCAATAATCAGAGATACTGTATAATACCGTGTGCTATTGAGCAACAACACGTAATACTGTTCTTTTATCACCGATATTTCAACAGTTAGCGATATACGTTTTGCCGTTATTTTTATAAAGAATGTTATTTCTATCGCTTTCTATATCCGACAGTCATTCTGTTGTGGGGTCCATCAATAATTGTCGTCGTAAGAATATTCCTCGATAAAAAGAATATTTTATGATAACTTTCTTACTTTGAAATTTTTTCACATATCACCCTTAATTTTAACCTTTTATCAATTTAACCATTTACTAAATAGAATAATAATTATAAGAAAATTGAATACTTTCATTTCATAAAATTGGGGGTCTTACATTATTCCTTTGATATAGTTGTTGATTTCCTTTATTCAAAGTGTTGCTTTTGCTGGGATCTTAATTCATTATTTATAGCAGTTGAGTTTACTAAGATGTTATCCTTTTAATTTAAGATGCCTTAAATCAAGCTCTATATCATTCAAATTCAAAATCCTTCCTAACTGCTTGATTTTATTGGAATTGTTGAAATTGTGTTCATTAGCCTTTATGACAATTGCTTTTACTCTATATATATCATCCTCTTGGCTAAATGTTAAGCAGACAACGAATTGAGAAATACACAGAGCTTTAATGAAAAAAAATTCTAGCATATTACTCTTGCCTTGTTCTTAATTTCTTGTACTAGAAATACATAAATATCTTGTAATTATATTCGTTTATATTAAAACTTGTATACAAGCCTAGTTTGACTTGTGTGATCTAGTGGTGGATAAGCCTGTACAAAAGAAGCTCTAAAGGTTGCAGTGGTGCAAGCGGTTGCAATTGTGCAAAGGGGGCAGTAGTGTCCAACAAGTTAAAAGCTATTTGTACAGGGAGTTATTTTGTAACTGATTAAATATTATTTTAATAAAAGAGTCTGTAATACCAATTGATTTTGGACGTGGATTAAACCATTAGAGATTAAGGGCAGAACCATATAAAAATCTTAATGTTCTTATTTAATATTTATCTTGTTTGCATTATTTCAATTCTACACTTAAACATTTTAAAGTATGCATTAATAGAAGACTTTACTGCTCAACAGATTCATTAAATAAATTAACATGTTATGCATATTAGTTTAAACTCTTAAGTAGATAGGTGTGTAAATTGAGAGTGTCTTAACTTAGCTTTTATCCCTTGCCTGCCCCTCCAATTTATAGCTGTGCTTATAATGGGATATATGTCCCACCATTAATGATAGATTGGCGGTTGGAGGGAAATCACTAAACAGTCCACGTGGAAAGGGTGGTCCCCATCCCATCAACTATCATTACCTTGGATAGCATCGATTTTATTGAGATGCATTGTTGGTAATTTGGTTGCACGGGAATAAGAAAAATATTTGATCCAATTAATTAATTACTCATGGCCATAGATTATGATTTTCTTATTCCTGTGTATTGCATAGAAATTGGGTGCGGTGATTCTTATACTGTAACGCCCACAAAATCGGTATTATTTTTCTTCTTGATCTTGTGCGTTAATATTATCTTGTTCTAGATTTAAAATATTATTTAATGTTCTAGATTTATTATTCATTCTTGTATAGTGTATAAATTTATGATATAATTTGTATGTTGTTTATAGTGGTTAGATTCACATAACAATGTGATATATGTTATTTTCGACAGAATTTATGTCAGAATATATGTTATTGGCAACATACGTGGGCCCTGCTAACTTAAAAGTATGCAGAAGTTTTCTAAATATTTGTCATATACTTAAAAGTATGATATTTGACTTGGTGGGTGAAAATAATTGATATCTAATGTCTTGCTCCAAAGAATTTTAAGTAGCAGTTTTGCACTACTAAATAAAATAAAATAATATAATAACATAAATTAAATTTAAATAATATAAGATAAGATAAGATAAGATAATATAAAATAAAATAAAATAAAATAAAATAACATATGATAAGATAAAATAATGTTAATTAATTAATTAAAATAAAATAAATAATATAATAAATACTAATCGATGCGTCCATAGCTAACTTGGTTAAGGTGCTATTTGTTTATATCTGATTGCCTCTTAATGGACTGCCTCTTATTCGCTAAGAGGCATGATGCTGTTTGTTTTATTTTTTGTTACCTCTGAATGCCTCTTAATCGGTAAGACAGAAAATGAAATCTTAATAATTAAGAGGTACCTCTTAATGAATTTTTTTTGTTAATTTTTTTATATAAATATATTAAACAATATTCTGCACTCATTTTTATTAAATTGAATATTTAAAATTATTAAATAAAATTTTATCCTTTAAAATGGTAAAATAGTGTCATTAAGAGACAACTTACTTTTTAGTTATCAAATAATTTTTTAGATTCAGAACTCATAACCATTCAGATGATCTAATTTATTAAGACATCATAATCATTCAGATCTTAATTCCCAAATTTATCAAACACAACCTAAGACTATTTAATAAAAGGGGTTAAATATACTTTTGTTGCATCAAGTACTATCAAATTCATAATTCGGTCCCCAAAGTATTTAGGCTTACAATACTACATAAAGTACCTAATTTCATACAACGTAGTCCCCAAATTCAGATTTCGGTCAAAATTGGTCGGAATACCTAATGTGACGCCCCCAAAATAGGTCCATTCCATCCAACCCATTCTGAGTCGCCAAATACATGGTACAGAAATAACTACAACTTTATTATTACAACATATAAACTATTGCCGTCTAGATAATATCCACACGCAAATAAATCTCCATCATAATTATTGATACATTATTTTACAAAAATGGTGAAGACTACTAAACAACTCTCTCTAGAACCTTCATTACATCCCCCGACTCGTACTCGCTACATTCTCGTCTCCTGAGAAGAAAAATAGAACAACAAGAAAAAGGGTGAGCTCAACTAGCCCAGTAAAGAATATTATGACTAAGATAATATACAACAAATTATCCTTAGTCTTCAACAGGGAAAAATCTGATAGAATACAATAGACAACAAGTTTTAGATCAATAACTGCAGCGGAAACAATAATTCATTAGAAGAGTTAAGTAGAGAATAAAATCTACTAACATCTATGAATTTAAAAGTCCATCATCAATATTTTATCCCTGTAACATCAACAATATATATCTCAAATCAAATCAAATATTCATATTTGCATTACAGGCCAAAGATATTCATCAGTTGGTCATGTTCATCTAAACACATGTTCATCTTTGCACTACAGGCCAAAGATATTCATCAAGAAATCATTCATCTTTGCATTACAGGCCAAAGATATTCAGTAACACCATCATTTAGGACTGAGGATGATGAAAAATATTTTAAAGGAAACGAATACAGTGAAACAAAATAACAAGTATTAAGGATTCGTACTTTAAACAATCTGAGTTCAAAAATACTCTGAAGTAAAATTCAAGAATGATCAAAACATGGATACAATCAAAGCTAGTATCTAGAATAGATATTTTGGACAAAAAGAAGAAATTTCATTTTTTGGGGAATAGTGTCGTATTCGTGAATTGTGTTGTATACGTGAATAGTGCCGTATACGTGAATAGTAACTCCGACACCAAAAGATAGAAATTTCACAAAAAACATCATCACGCTTCGTGAATAGTAACTCGTGAATAGTAACTCATGAATAGTAACTCGTGAATAGTAACTCCGACATGAAAAAGTTCCAAATTTGATAAAAAGTTCCAACCAATATTTTAACATAATTATATTGAAGAAATAATATCATTTTAGAAGAAAATAACATCCCTTATCTCGAAAGACAGTACTTCTAGTTGAAACACCGGATATAGGCTATGATTTGAACTTGCACCGTATAGCAATACTCAAAGTATACTTAAAATACTCACAAGAATACGCTCGATAATATAGAGAGAGAAAACTTCAGTTTCTGGTGTAATTTTCAATTCTAACCTAAGCACCCTATTTATAGGAAATTGCTTAGAACACCAAAGCAGAAAATTTAATATAATATTAATATATTTAATAAATTCTCTACGCCCATCTAGACAATCTGATCTCAGCCATCAACACATGCTAAATGAGGGAACCAAATGAAAAAAAATGTTTTTGTAAATAAAAATATTTTAAACTTCCAAAAATCAATTATTTCGGAGTTTCAGAACTTCAATAATTCATAATAAATAGCCCTTTTGTCAGAAAATTCGAATCTCGCGAGTTTTTGTAGGAAATTCAATTCTCTACAACTTTGCAGAAGAAAGATTTTCCAAATTCTAAACAGAAGTTGACCGAAATCCATAAACGGACAATTTTACAGGCTATAATCAAATTTCAGTCAATAAATGGGGTCCACCGACATGTTTAACATGTTTTAAAATTTATGGTAACAAAAATACTCCTCCATATATACTCATATATCCCACATTCATCGTAAAAATATCATTATTATTATATTTAAATGAATTATTTTATCAGAAAAAGATAAAATTTCAATTTTCAACAATTGTCACTTTAAAAATTTTCTCCATCTATATCCACATAAAATCAATATTTTCCTCATCATATGAATCAGTAATTAATTATTCACAAATAATATTAAAAAATCACAGTACTGGCAATCAGGCCGTTCCCAGGAAAGAGGGGGCTTTCCAATAAAGATTTCTCCTTACTGGCGCGCAATTAGGTGGTCAAACCTCTCCTTAGACAGAACTTTCTAGACATTGCCAATAATGTTATCTAATAATATTATTCAGATAATATGAATTATTGCTTCGATAATGAAAAATACTGTGTAGTGACAATTATTGAAACAACAGTAATATAAAATATCAATGCAGCAATTATTGAATCAATAATATAAAATACTGAACAGTAATTACTGTAACAATTATTGAGTAGTGCCTTCTTACGTAAGAATCAATAATTGGTGCAATACCGTGTGTTACTGTGTTTTAACCAACGGGTATTCCAACAGTATTAACGGTAACAACTATGCCGTTTTTTATAAACAACTTATACTTGTCATTTTCTTTATCCAATCGCTTTTCGTTATGGGGCCCACAAAAGACTGCGCCGTCGTACGAATATTCCCCGATAGCAAGAATATTCCACGACCAAACGAATATTCCCCGACAACAATGAATATTTTATAACCACCTGCTTATTTAAAATATTTGCGCATTTTACCCATAACTAACCACATTAATCAAATTCACCCTTACTATTTCAAAAAATAAATAAAGGAAATTCCTTTTTATTTAAAAATTTTCGGGGTCTTACAACTAAATTTTCAGACAGATATAAATTGTATACGTTTTGACTTAGAAAAATAGATTCTCCATCCAAAATAATTTCTCGTAGTTGGGCTAATGGTAAACACAACGACGTTTCGAAGCACTCGCACATCTTGATCTCTACCTCTACCCTTCTTCGCCTTCAAACACCTCGTTACTGCTCTATCCGTCGCTATTTTGCTCTTCTTCACTCTCTTTCTCCTCTTCATATCCTTCGACTATCCTTCCGATCTCCAACTCGTAAGTTCACATTTCACATCACATTGTAGATGTGATCACCGGCGAAACTACATATAAGGTTGTGGGGTCAATTGACCCCACTAAAAAAAATAATTACTAGTACTTTATAATGTAAGGTAAATTTTAAAATTTTAAGTATTATATATAAATTGATCTCACTAAAATTTTATAAATTTTCTATTATACGGGGTCAAATTGAAAATTTATAACTTTGTCAATCAAATTTTAACCACATATGATCCATATCCTCTCAATATATATATATATATATATATATATATATATAAAATAATTTAAACTAAATAATAATCTAATTTATATTATTTTAAAAAATAATTAATGAATTAATTACTTATCATGAACAGTTGTGATTAAAAAAGTCTATTATGAGTCAATATAGTGTATATATACCATATATTATTACTTATTATATTGTCATTGTAATAATATATATATATATATATATATATATATATATATATATATATATATATATATATATATGTGTGTGTGTGTGTGTGTGTGTGTGTGTGTGTGTAACACAAAAGTACTAAAGTATTAAAAAAAAATTGGTTCGAGATCACAACCCAAATATTTTGGGAGCTAAATTATTAATTTGATGGTACTTGATGTAATAAAAATGTAATTGGCCTTTAATAAAATGACGTAGTTTTGTATAAAATTTAAAATTATAATTTTTTTTAAAAAACCTCAAAAATAGAAAACTTAAACTCTAGGGTAAAATTACGTTATTTTGTTAAATAATCTTAATTAAATATAACTAAGACGTTATCTTAAATACTATTTTTTTCATTTACAACCATGTAGATGATGTTACTATATAAAATACTCTAATCTACTTCATGTGATAATTATTTAAAAAAAGAAGAAGAATAAGATATTAGATCACAATCATAAAATACTCTAATTTACTCCCAATAATTCATGATACATCCATATATCCATTATCCTAATAATCTTTGTCTTATTAAAGAAATATGTTGTTACTCCCAATAATTCATGATACATCCATATATCCATTATCCTAATAATCTTTGTCTTATTAAAGAAATATGTTGGTACCCCAGACCATCCATATTTTCACATATGGTGAGCAAGTCATGATCATTTGGTGCCATCAAATCAATAGGGTCGTTGTACTATATATATTGTCAAAAACGTACTAAAACTTGATGGCAACTAATGACTGGCACATCCATATCTATTTATCTTTATGCCTATCACACTATTAAAAGCAAACTTCATTAATCGAGGGTATTCACACACCCACAAATGGGACAAAAATTGATTAAAAATTCCTTGCTTTCATCCCTATATTTTTCTCCATCTCTCACAAATTTTCACTCAGTTTTTTTTTACTTCACTTTAAATTTGTTCCCCACATTTTTTAAGTCTTATTTCTCCAATATATTTTTACTCATTCTCATAAAGGTTATTGAAAAATTAATTTTTAATCACACACATATTGCGTGGGAACCAGTATCACTCCCAATAATTCATAATACATCCATATATCCATTATTCTAATTATATATCTTTGCCTTATTAAACAAATATGAAGGTACCCCAGACCATCCATATTTTCTCAAATGGTGAGCAAGTCATGATCGGTTTCATAATTCTACGACACTAAAGCTTTAGTGCCATCAAATCAACAGGGTCGCAGTATTGTATTGTCAAAAACGTACTAAAACTTAATGGCCACTAATGTCTGGCACTTCCATATCTATAATCTTTTTATCTCTATGCCCATCACACTATAAAAGCAAACAGGCTCTCTTAAGTACTTGCATACATGTTGAATCCTTTTTATCACTATCAACTCAAGAAACATTCAGAAAAATAACAATCAGATGGAACTGATGAATGATGATGGTGATCATCATCGAGCTAGCGAGCTACTTAAAGCTCAAGCTCACATATGGAATCACATGTTCAACTTCATAAACTCTATGTCACTCAATTGCGCCATTCAACTAGAAATACCGGATGTCATCCACAACCACGGCGGACCAATGACGCTATCGGAGTTAGTGGATGCCCTGCCGATCAACAAGGCGAAAGCGCCGTGTATCTACAGCCTCATGCGCATCCTAGTTCATTCCGGCTTTTTTCTCAAGCTAAACATACCCAAAAATGATCAAAAAGAAGAAGAGGAAGCTTATTTGCTTACACCTTCTTCTCGGCTCCTTCTAAAAGATGAGCCATTTAGCGTAAGGCCACTTTACATAATCATGCTCGATCCAATCTTTGTAAAGCCGTGGCATTTTGTGAGCAAATGGTTCAAAAATGATGATTCAACGTCATTTGAAACGGCTCATGGGAGGTCAGTATATGCTGGTAATGACCCTGAGTTTAATCTGTTGTTAAACAATGGCATGGCTTGTGATGCGCGGTTTATCATGAGTGTGGTGATTAAAGAATGTAAGGGAGTGTTCGAGGGGATCAATTCACTTATAGATGTCGGTGGTGGCACCGGAACTGTGGCTAGGGCTATTACGGATGCGTTCCCTCACTTGAGCTGCACTGTTTTAGATCTACCACATGTGGTGGCTAACTTGGAAGGGAGTGGCAACTTGAGCTACGTTGGAGGAGACATGTTTGAAGTAATTCCTCATGCAGATGCTGTTTTCTTAAAGGTACGCATATATATATATATATATATATATATATATATATATACTTTATGTTGGACACTGATACTAATCACACAAACTGAGCAATCTCATAATAAATTGTGTTAATTCATCCGTGAATATTTTTTGTCGCTGTTTGAGTATTGAATCATGACCCATCAAACTGTCAAGATAATCTACCCCTCTCACTCCCGCTAATTAAGCTAACACTTTGTTAAATCATGTGTTAGCATTTAAATTAGGTTGCTTTGATTTGCTTTAGAATATTTAATGAAACAAGACATAATTCACTTCAACAAAGTAAACGCAAATATATATACATTTGCATTCATTTACATGACTTCAGTGCATAAATTATTTCCTCCTTTGTAAATAAAATTTTCCCTTTTTTCAACCAAATTTCATTTTATTTTTGAACCTTTACATGACTTCAGTGCATAAATTATTTCCTCCTTTGTAAATAAAATTTTCTCTTTTTTAAACCAAATTTCGTATCTTTTTTTTTTCGTTATAAATTTAAAATTATCAATCTATGTCATTGGAAAGGTCTCAAAAAAGATTTTTTAAATAAGAGGTATTGTTGCTAATACAAGTAAAAAATGAAAAGCAGTGGATATTGCCTGACTGGAGTGATGAAGAGTGCCTAAAAATACTGAAGAAATGCAAAGAGGCAATTCCAAGCAAGGAAAAGGGAGGAAAGGTTATCATCATAGACATGGTAGTGGATAACCAGGAAGGAGACTACTACAGATCAATTGAAACCAAACTTTTTTTTGATATGTTGGTGATGGTTAATGTCGGGGGAAGACAGAGAACTGAGAAAGATTGGGAAGAACTCTTTAGAAGTGCTGGCTTTAGTGACTACAAGATTACTCCTGTACTTGGGTTGAGATCTCTCATTGAAGTTTTTCCTTGACAGTACTCTTTATAATTAAGCATAATAATGCCAAGGATTCTTAAATAAACTCATCTAATTTCAGTATTTTGATTGCTTTCGAGGATCTTGAATAAACTCATTTTGTATGGAATCAATCCTATATTTTTATTTTGCTAGATTGAAAATAATTTCTTTCTCTATTTTATATGATCTTAATTGAATGTCGTTGGTGTGATTCATGTTTGTGGTCTGAAATATGACTAGGTACGTTGATAGAATCATGTCACAAATAAACGAATGGTGAAATTTAAAAAATAGTCAACGGAAATTAGCTGTACAAGTTAAGTTGATCCAAAATGTCTAATTAGCAGAGTACAAAACTAATCTAAAATGTAAATGTTGCACTATTAATTGTACTATAAAGTAGCAATTTGCTGTATTGTAAAATTTGGTACTATATCATCAAGTTTGGGAATGACTTAGATAAGTTAACTTATAAGTTGTGACTTATAAATAAAAACGTTCAGCATCAATTTGGTTTATAAGTTAGAAATTAAGTAAAAATAAATTATAAAGGAGTTCAGCTCATAATGACTTCTAAGTTAAAATTAAATGTAAATATTACTAAAAGACATTATTAAAAAAAGAGGGACAAAATAAACATTACTTTTGATCAAACTAACTTCCTTTTTTTGACTTGAAAATTGACTTGTAAAAAAAGAAGTCCTTGCCAAACAGGGGAATAATGACAAATGACTTATAAGTTGATTTGACCAACTTATAAGTCACTGTCGAACAAACTCTTAATGATAAATTTCAGAAGAAATTTTACAATTTAGTCGTTTATTAAGTTGAATGTAATAGTTCATGTAATGTAATTAAAACCTGGGATTGTAAGACTAAATTATGTAATTAATAAGATGTATGTGTAACTTAGTAGCCAGTTATTATGAACGTGAATAAATAGTGAGCACCAAATTTGCTGTAGTGAGTACACGAATTTGAGGGCATCACATAAATAAAGCTATCTTTGGGAAAGAGGTGGTGTGTTGGAAGGATATTTGGGAGAAAATAAAGCGGAGTTTCAGATGGTTGAATTCTAATCATGAGCATGTTATTAAATCCGAACCGGATCACCGATTCAAACGGTTAAAATTTAAACTTGTCGGCACTCCGGTCCGGTTTGACCCGGTTTAATTGATTTGGTCAAAAATCAATTGACCAGTTGATCACTGATCGAACTGATGGTTCAATCGGTAAAACTGGTTAATTATATTGACCCAATGAACTAGTTTTTAATTATTTTTTAATATTTCTTTTGTACCAATTTTTTTTTAATATTAAAATTAATCATTTTTAGTAATATTGTAACTCAACTTTATTATGTTTTAGTTCATAAAAAACGAGATTTTTTAAAATTTTATTAATTACTAATAATATATATTTTTATATATTAATAACGTCATTGAGTCAATAACAGTTCAACCACGGTGAAACCAGTGATTCATTAGCTCGGTATCTTTCTCTGTTTTGATCTCAAAACCTTGCTCATGAGAAAAGATTAACTATTAATTGTCGCAAATAGTTAGATGAACCATGGCTTGTATTGGAAAACTGAGATGCAAATTATTTATAATGCTCTTTTGGACGGAAGCATAATTGGTTTCAATTTCATTGAGAGAAACTACATATCTTATTTTCATATGAGTGGGCAGAACTATTTATCTGCATGCTGCTGTAATCTGCAAGTGCTGCTAAACTATGGTGCTCAAGCTGATTTGGTTGACACAACCATTCAATTCCTTTTTATTATTTTGCAAGATTGAGGATCAGACATGGAGTACTTAATTTGAGCTAAATTCTTTCTCTATGATGTTCAGTTAGGTATTATCGATTCGATATTTTAAGTGTTCCTTCTTTGCTATTATGATGTAATGAACTACAACTGCGGCCCAATCCACATCATATTGATAAAAATAAATAACTTTAATAGTATGTTTTCACACGTCATACCGTCTACGAGTCCCGACTTGAAATACCAATAATACAAATCTTTGCCCATTTTACCACATACTCGGCTTACAAGTATAGACTTTTAATGAAAACACAAATGATACTTAAGGAGAAAAGTTAAGATCTATATTAACCCACATTAAGTTACATTTGCAATCGATGTAAGATTATTCCTTAAGGCCTAGTATAAAATTCGCATCAGTATATGTGACAACTCAAAAATTTAAAATATCTTGAATGATTAAATAAAGGGTTAAAGTTTAAAGCCTAGAGTGAAAATAGATGATTTAAAACAATCAATAATTCTAGGGGGACATTGTTAAGTGATATTTCTAGCGATTTTTTTTCAGTTTTATTTTTTTGAAGCACCTTTTAAAAAACATATAGTATTTATTTTAACTGAAATTTTTATAAAAAACAGTATTTTAGGAGTAATTTGGATACATATAAGAAACAGGATCTGTACAGTCTATACAACCTTGTTTCTTGTATGTATTCAAATTACATCTAAAATACTATTTTTTATAAAAATTTCAATTAAAATAAATACTATAAATATTATACACAAAAATATCGCTACTCAATGTCCCTCTAAAAGGATTCTAAAACAATTAATCATTAAAATATAGTCAACAAATAGTATAATAACGTCACGTTAGTTTAGACGACGACATTAAGAGAAAAATTCTGAAATTCATAACTATCCACCTGAAAGCCTACACATATAGAGATTAAGAGATGAGACAAGAATTGTTGAATTATGAAACGTCCGCAGTTACGCAAACATGATACGGTTAGTATTTTATAACAACTGTATTTTTAAAAGAAAAAATTTATTTTAATTTATTTATCGTTTATAATTCTTTAAGAGAATACATTTTTTTTATATTACCTTTAACTTTTCTCATTCTCTCAATAAATTTTTTTTATTGCATTAATAGTTTTTAACTTTTCATAAAAGAGTAGTAATAAAATTTTCATACAAATTTTAATTCTTAAATGATAGTATGAAATAACTTTCTTAATTCATGACTTCATGTGCAACTATTGGAGTTATTGAACCCCATATCGAATGGCTCCTATTGAACTTTCTAAAACTCCATATCGAATGGCTCCTATTGAACTTCGGCAGTTAAAAGTCCAACTACTGGAGTTATTAGACATCGGTTTCATTCGACCTAGTACATCTCCTTGGGGTGCTCCTGTTTTATTCGTAAAGAAGAAAGACGGGAGTATGCGACTTTGTATTGACTACCGAGAATTGAATCATGTCACCATCAAGAATAGGTGTCCCATACCTCGCATTGATGATATGTTCGACCAGTTACAAGGAGCATAATTCTTTTCAAAGATCGATCTTTGTTCTGGATATCATCAGCTAAAGATTAAAACTGAGGATATTCCAAAAACTGCCTTCAGAACTCGGTACGAGCATTATAAATTCTTAGTCATGTCTTTTGGATTGACTAATGCTCCTGCTGCTTTCATAGATATGATGAACCGAGTATTCAAAGAATATTTGGATCAGTTCGTTGTTGTCTTTATTGATGACATACTCATCTATTCCAAAAGCCGTGAAGAACATGAGCACCATTTGAAGCTGATACTTGAAAGGCTTCGTGAAAACAAGCTTTATGCCAAGCTGAAGAAATGCGAGTTCTGGCTTGAGGAAGTAGCATTCCTTGGGCACGTGCTGTCAAAACATGGAGTATCTGTTAACCCGGTGAAGATTGAAGCAATACAAAGTTGGGAGAAACCAAAGTTGGTGACTGAAGTACGCAGCTTTCTGGGCTTAGCTGGTTATTATCGGAGATTCGTGGAAGGATTTTCTCGAATCGCTACTCCGTTAACCCAGTTGACTCGAAAAGATACAAAATTTGTATGAAGTGAGGAATGCGAGAAGAGTTTCCAAGAACTCAAGAGGAGACTCATTTTGGCACCTGTTCTGGCAATACCATCTGGGTCGGATGGATTTGTTATCTGCAGCGATGCTTTAGGCAAAGGGTTAGGATGTGTTCTCATGCAACATGGGAAAGTCATAGCCTATGCCTCGCGACAACTCAAAGAATATGAGAGGAATTATCCTACTCATGATCTGGAGTTGACAGCAGTCGTATTCGCGTTGAAAATTTGGAGAAACTACTTGTATGGGGAGAAAGTGGAGATTTATACGGACCATAAAAGCCTCAAATATTTCTTCACCAAAAAAGAGCTCAACATGCGTCAACGACGTTGGCTTGAGCTGTTGAAAGATTATGACCACACTATTTAATATCATCCTGGAAAAGCGAACGTAGTAGCTAACGCATTGAGTAGAAGATCATATGCGAGTACGAGTGAAATATTGTCAACACAAAGGCCCATTTTGTATGACTTGTAAAGGATGGAGATAAAATTAAATACTTTAGGGACCCACATGATGATGACGAATATATGAGTAGAACCGACTTTAATCGATAAAGTTAAAGCTGATTAAGGAATGATATTCCAGAAGCAAGAATCGATGAAGAAGGAATACTTCGAGTCAACTCTAGAATTTGTGTTCCTAACGATTTTGACTTAAAGCATAGAATCATGATGGAGGCACACAACACCCCGTTTGTAATCCATCCTGGGAGTACCAAAATGTATCATGATATTCGACATACATTTTAGTGGAACAATATGAAGAGAGAAATCGCGGAGTTTATCTTGAGGTGTTTAACCTGTCAACGTGTAAAGGCGGAACATCAAGTACCAAAAGGTCCATTGCAACCACTTGAGATTCCGGAATGGAAGTGGGAACACATTACTATGGATTTCGTTACGGGTCTTCCCAAGGTTTCTCAAGGTATAAATGCGATTTGGTTTATTGTTGATAGATTAACCAAGTCTGCTCATTTCTTACCTATACGTGAAACTTATTCCTTTGAACGTCTTGCTCGTATGTACGTGAACAAGATTGTGAGATTGCATGGCATGCCAGTATCTATAATTTCAGATTGTGACCCAAGATTCACTTCATGATTTTGGGTTAGCTTGCAGAAAGCTATGGGCATGGATTTACGATTCAGTTCGGCATACCATCCTCAAACGGACGGACAATAAGAGAGGACTATTCAAACTCTTGAAGATCTATTAAGACTATGTGTCCTAAACTTCAAAAGGAGTTGGGATAAGTATTTTCCATTGGTGGAATTCTCCTACAACAACAGTTATCAAGCAAGTATAGACATGGCTCCATTCGAGACGTTGTATGGACGAAAGTGTCGTTCTCCAGTATGCTGGGACGAGGTGAGAGAAGCAACGTTGTTAGGACCAGAATTAGTATGCATGACTACAGAAAAAATCCAAATGATTCGACAACGTATTCAAATCTCACAGGATCGACAAAAGAATTATGTTGATCTTCATCGAAAGGACGTGAAATTAAATATTGGGGATCATGTATTGTTACGTGTTGCTCCATGGAAGGGAGTTACAAGATTTGGAAAGAGAGGAAAACTCAATCCAAGATTTGTTGGTCCATTTGAGATTCTTGACCGAATAAGAAATGTGGCCTATAGACTCGCATTACCTCCAAACATGTCTCGTGTTCATAATGTTTTTCACATATCTATGCTTCGTAAATATGTGAAAGACCCGAACCACATTATTGAGTTAGGACTAGACGAGATAGCCAAAGATTTAACGTACGAGGAGGTACCTGTTAAGATCTTGGATAGGAAAGAGCATGTCCTACGCACCAAGGTTATACTACAAGTTAAGGTTTTGTGGAGGAACCATGCTATTGAAGAAATGACCTGGGAGTTGGAATCAGAAATGAAAGCGAGGCACCCTCACCTGTTCGAAACACCAGGTACATACGTCAATTTCGATGATGGAATTTTATAAGGAGAGGAGGTTGTAAGACCCCAACTTATTATAAATAAAATTAAATTTTCTCTATTCATTATTTTAAATTAATAAGGTGTTAATTTGATATAATACTTTGTTTATGGGTGAAATGTGCAAATTTTACAAAATAAGCAAGTGGTTATAAAATATTCCTTTTGTCGGAGAATATTCGTTTGGTCGTGGAATATTCTTTTTGTCGGGAATATCCGTACGATGACGGAGTCAATTGTGGGCTCCATAACGGAATAATTATCGAATGAAGAAAACGACAAAGTTTGAGTTTTATAAATAACGGCGTAATTGTTACCGTTAACACTGTTGGAATACCGGGTGGTTAAAATATAGTAATACGCGTAGATGCAAAATAGCACACAATATTGCACAGTATTGTTGAATTATTGATTCGTACTTAAGAAGGCACTACTCAATAATTGTTACAGTAGTTACTGTTTAATATTTTATTTTATTGATTCAATAATTGTTGCGTTGATATTTTATATTATTGTTGTTTCAATAATTGTCACTACACAGTATTTCCTATTATCAGATCAATAATTCATATTATTTGAATAATATTGTTAGATAGAATTATTGGCAATGTCTAAAAAGTTCTGTCAAGGAGAGGTTTGGTCACCTAATTGGGCGCCAGTAAGAAGAAATCCTTATCGGAAAGTCCTCTCTTTCCTAGGAACGACCTGGTTGTCATAATTGTGATTCTGTAATATTATTTGTGAATAATTAATTATTTATTTATATAATAAAGAAATATTTATTTGATGCGAATATAAATGAGGAATTTATTTATTTTATGTGGTTATAATTGAAGGAATTAATGTTGAGGTGTTTTATTAGTATTTTTGTCAGAATGGAGGTATTAAAAATCAAATCAGTATTTTTACGATATATTGCGTGAGTTATAATTTTTAATCCGACCGTTGGATCGTTGTGATTTTTGGATATGTTATACATATATAAGTTAAGTATATGTCCACAAATTTTGAACCGTTAAAAATGAACGAATGATTTGTTATGAATTTTAAGAGGTGACTGATTCGAAAATTAGGTTTATAAATGATTTTGGTAAAAAATTCTAGAATTGAGTGGGCCCCACTTGTGGTTGGTGAAGAAATGTGTTGAATTTTATTTCAAATGTGGTGGGTGGTAATAGTAGCAGGTAAAGCCATCAGGTAGCAGGTCAAGTCTGCTTCGTCGTGCTAACATTTTCCTATAAATAGAGGGCTAAGTTAGAATTGAAAATCACACCAAAAACATAAGCTTTCTCTCTTTCTCTCTCTATATTATCGAGCGTATTTTTTGAGTATTTAGATACTTTGAGAGTTGTTGTTCAGTACAAGTTTAATTCAGTATCACATCCGACCTTTCATTCCGAAGTACTGTTTCTTTGAGGTAAGTGATGTTATTTCCTTCTTAAATGATATTATTTTATTCAATATCATTATGCCGAAATATTGGTTTGAACTTTTTAATCAAATTTGGAACTTTTTGTGTCGGGGTTACTATTCACGTATACGACACTATTCACGAATACGACACTATTCACCGAAAAAATAAAAATTTTCCTTTTTGTCCAAGATGTCTATTATGGTTACTATATTTGATTGTATCCATATTTTGATCTTTATTTTTGAATTCTACTTCAAAATTGGTTATTATGAAGTATTAGTGATCTTGGATAAACTAGAACACGAATCCCTAATATTTGTCTTTCTGTCTCACTGGATTCCTTTTCTTTAAAATATTTTTCATCATCCTCAGTCTTAAATGATGATATTATTCAATATCTTTGGCCTGTAGTGCAAAGATGAACGATTAACAAATGAATATCTTTGGCCTGTAGTGCAAAAATGAATATTTGATTAAAGATGTATATTGATTGATGTTACAGGGATAAAATATTGATGATGGACTTTTAAATCTTAGAAGGTAGTATAATTCATTCTCTACGTGACTCTTCTAATGGATTGTTGTTTCCACTACATTTGTTAATCTAAAACTTGTTGTCTATTATATTCTATCAGATTTTTCCCTGTTGAAGACCAATGATAATTTGTTGTATATTATTTTAGTCATAATATTCTTTATTGGGCTAGTTGAGCTCACCCTTTTCCTTTTTGTTCCATTTTTCTTCTAAGGAGGTGAGAACATAGCAGGATCGAGTCAGGGTATAGAGTGATGGTTCTAGAAAAATGTTTTAGCAGTCCTCACTATTTCTGTAAAATAGTGTATGAATAATTGTAATGAGGACTTATTTGAGTGTTGATATTGTCTAGAAGATAATATTTGTATTTAAACTCACATTATGCGTTGTCATATTTTGCACGATAATTGTATTATTGAAGTTGTAGTTTGCTTTCTGTACCATGTATTTGGCGACTCAGAATGAGTGTTGTATACTTATTTTGAGGGCGTCACACTCAAATTGTCAACATGATACTGCTTTCTAGAGTAAAATTCAAGAATAGTACTGTACCAAAAATGATTTGGACCACAAACGAATCAATTTTTATCATGAATAGTATCTCGAGTGAATAGTACTCGAGTGAATTGTACCCCGTGAATAGTAATTCGAGAATAGTAACCCTGTGAATAGTACCCCGTGAATAGTACTTCGAGAATAGTAACCCTGTGAATAGTACTCAGGCATGGAAAAATTAAAACTTATCAAAAATGCTCAAAATAATATTTTCATGAAAAGATACTGGATGAAGCGCAAATATCAAGGATATTCTACTAATTTTATGGAGTTTAGAAGCCAAAATTTTAACAAAACGAGTATAAAATTCGAAATCTAAAATGAAATAATATTACTTACATACTACAAAGTATGGAAGAAAATATTATTTCAAGCGAATATTGAACAAAAATAATATCCCTTACGAATATTAAACGAAAATCATATTCATTATGAATATTAAATGAATATAATATTTCTTGCGAATATTGAATGAAATAAAATTTCTTATGAATATTGAACGGAAATAATATTCATACGAATACGAAAAATAATCTCTTCAGAATATGAAATAAATAATACCCCTTATCTTGAAAAGAAGAGTATTCCAATCGGTATAGCGGGGATATTCTTGAATATTTTTTTTACTATTTTCTACACTCAAAGCTTTCTAAAACTTGAAAGAAATACGCTCAATATTATAGAAGAAGAACTCTCTGATTCTGGTGTGATTTTTAATTCTAACTAAGCATCTTATTTATAAAAGAATGAAATGATATTATTTAAAAAAAATTATCACAGACCAACAGTAGGATTTTCGGACGAACGCATCACGTGAAAACTTGTAATTCTAAAATGTTCGTTTTAAAATATAATATCATAAAATTCAAGTAAAACAAATAACTTTATATAAAATATAATATATTCTATTTTTTCATAAAAAATAAAACTTATTATAATATATATATAATATATATATATATAATAATAAATATAAAGTAACTCCCTCCATCACACGTTTTCTATCTCCCCCCATTCTGATATTTATTTTGATAACTTGTGGGCCCCACCATTATATATATATATATATATATATATATATATATATATATATATATATATATATATAAAACAATAACAATAACAATAACAATAATAATAATAATAACAATAATAATAATAATAATAATAATAATAATAATAATAATAATAATAATAATAATAATACAACAACCTAACTCCCTCCTTTTTCTTCCAATTCTCGTGAACAAATAATCCCACCCCCCAAAAGTCATTATTCTTCCAACATGTGGGCCCCACATGTGGCTCCCACCTTTATTATATAAATAACTTTCTAACGATTATTTTGATAAATGGGTAAATGGGGGTCCAAATAATACGTCAATATTTACAACAAATACTTCATAAAAATCACCTCAATATTTTTAGCAATATTTATCATTATTATTATAATTTGCAATATTTAATAACCAGGTCGTTCCCAGGAAAGAGGGGGCTTTCCAATAAGGATTTCTCCCTATTGGCGCACAATTAGGTGACCAAACCTCTCCCTGACAGAACTTCTAGACATCGTCAATATTGCAAATAATAATATGAATAACTTTTCATCTCAATTATTGATTTAATAATATATATTGACAATAATTGAATCAAATAACGTGAGATACTATGCATCAATTACTATAGCAATAATTGAACAAAACCGAGTGACTTCTCATGTAATCATCAATAATTAATACCGTGTGTTACTATGCAACCACGCGTATTACTGTACTTTTACTACCGGGTAGTTTAACAGTTTAACGGTAAAACTTCCGCCGCTATTTTCATAAAAAGATATTTCTATCATTTTCTCATTACGACAATAATTCCGTTGTGGGGTCCACCAATGATTGTGTAGTCGTACGGATATTTCCGAACAAAAAGAATATTCCCCGACCAATCGAATATTTTATAACCACTTGTCTACTTTTCAAAATTTATAAATATTACCCACAACTATAATATTGTCTCAAATCCACACCATAATATTAAAAAAAATATTTCGAGAAAATTAAATTTTTTATTCATAAAATTTGGGGTCTTACAGATACTACAATTGAAAGTAATATATTTGAAAACTCTAAAGTATATGTACATGCAGGATTTTATGTAAAACAAATGTAAAATGCTACACACATATTATGAAATTACCTATTAATCCCAATGCGGCATATATGAGGCGCCTAGGGGGATTCCCTAGCAAGCCATAAGCTAGTCCTCGTGGAGGCCTACGCCACCTATATATGTAGTGCAATATGTGAATATATTTATATAAATGAATATCATGACAATATTATATAAAAAAAATAGTAAAATGTAAAACAATTTAACATGTAATTATACCTGAAGATCCGACCTGATCATCACCCCCATTACCTCCACGACCCCCACTAAAAAAATACATTTATAATATCAATACAAATAATTTGAGTCACATGATTTACTATTGATTCATATGATTTACTATTAGGGGAGGTGGTGCAAGTTTGATAATACTTGCAGGACCAAATTAAAAATGAAGAAAAAGAGGAAGGTATTATACTGTAATATTTTGAACCCCAAAATGTACAATTATCGAAACTATATTTTCCTATAAATAGAAGCTCATTCTTCCTTCATTTCTCACCAATTCACTAAAGCTATAGAGCAATTATTATAGAGAGAAATTATAGAGAGAAAGAAGAAGAGAAATCTGCTACCTCACTATTCCAGTATCCAGTCTTCTTTTGAGGTAAGGGTATTATTCTTTCATATTCATGAAGAGAGTTATTATTATTCCATTCTTTATTATTATGTTGGAATAACCTGTCTATGCGAAGTACCACATACATGGTGAAATTCTTCTGTTATTCCATTCTTTATTATTCTGTTGGAATAACGTGTCTGTGTTGTCTATCGCATTCCTGGTGATTTCTGTTGTTATTCCGTTTATTATTATTCTGTTGGAATATTCTGTCTGTGCGAATTACACATGACCTGGTTCCATTCTTTATTATTCTGTTAGAATATCTTGTCTGTGCGAATTACGCATGACCTGGTTCCATTCTTTATTATTTTGTTGGGAATAACCTGTCTGTGCGGTCTATCGCATGCATGGTGAATTCTTCTGTTATTCTATTCTTTATTACTCTGTTGGAATAACATGTCTATGTGGATTACCGCATGCACGATGAATGATCCTTTGTATTCATTCCTTATTAAATTATGGAAATGATCTGTCTACGTGGATTACTACATGGCGGGTGAAAATCTATTTATAATTTCGTATATTCTATTATACTTGTATGAGATATCATTTCTTTTATAATCTTCATGGAATATCATTTTTTTAGTATTTTTCTGTTACGAGTTACTATTCATGGGTTACTATTCACCCAATTACTATTCACTCTGGTATTATTCACTCAGGTATTTGGGGTACTTTTTGTGCCAGAGTACTATTCTCGAGTTACTATTCACGATTTACTATTCACCTAATTATTATTCACTCTAGTATCATTCACTCGGGTATTCGGGACACTTTTCGTGTCGGGGTACTATTCACAAGGTACTATTCCCGAAGTACTATTCACGGGGTACTATTCACCCGAAAAATATATTTTTTTCTGTCCAAATTATTTTTGGTACATAAATATTATTTTTGAATTTTACTCTACAAAGCACTATCATGTTGACAATTTAGACGTTATTGATTGCTGGATAAATTAAATTATAAATCATTAAAATTTATCCTTGAACTTGTTTTATTGAATTATTTTTTCATTGTCATCATCCTCATGCTTATATTGTGATTAAAGTCATCTTTGGCTTACGTACATAGATGGACTTTGTATGATTATAACCAGGGATTATTCTGTATAATCATGACCGTAATGTGACAAATGATGTGGTAAAAGTTCTCATTGGCCTGTAGTTCATTGATGGACAGTTGTTGGTATGATTATGACCAGGGATTATTCGGTATAATCATGACCATTGATGATTACATGAATATCCTTGGCCGTGGTGCAGGGATGATTCGATTTTATTTATTAAGCTGAGTCTCAGCGATAAATTTGATGAAAAACACTTTTTAAATCATAGAAAATAGTAGATTTTATGCTCTACTTGACTCTTCTAATGGATTGCTTATTTCCGCTGCAGTTGTTGATCTAAAACTTGTTTATTGTATTCTATCAGTTGTTATACTGTTGAAGGCTAATGATAATTTATTCTGCATTATCTTAGTCATAATATTTCTTACTGGGCTAGTTGAGCTCACCCTTTCTTTCATTGTTCTCTTTAGGAAAAGAGAATATAGCTTGGACGATTCGGGGAATGGAGTGATGGTCCAGGATAAATGGCTTTATTAGTCCTCACTATTCTACAGAATAATATGATAATAATTGTAATGAGGACTCCATTGAGTGTGGATATTGTCAAGATGACAATATTCTTATTAAAAATCTCAGTTTATGTTTTGTCGTATTTTACATGACAGTTGTATTATTAAGTTGTATTTGGATTTTGTACCATGTATTTGGCGACTCAAGATGGGTGATGTAAACCTTTTTTTGGGGCGTCACATTTTTATCAGTATTTTGGGTGTGGAAAATCATCCATATGTGGATTTCGGTCATTTTTAGTTCGAAATTTGGAAAAAATTTCTTCTACAAAGTTGTAGAGAATTAAATTTCGTATAGAATGGTAATAAGATTCGTATGTTCTAATAAAGGGCTATTTATTATGAATTATTGAAGTTCCAGGATATTAGGTCAGAATAATTAATTTTTGGGGTTATAATTATTTTTTTCACAAAAAAACATTTTTAATGTGGGTGGGACCCACTTGTGTGTGCTGATGAGAGTGATGTGGTGTGCGTAGATTTTTTTTTAAAATATTAGTATTTTATTAAATTTTCTGCTTTGGCGTTCTAAGCATTTTTCTATAAATAGGATGCTTAGGTTATAATTGAAAATCACACCAGAATCAGAAGTTTCTTTCTCTATAATATTGAGCGTATTTTTATGAGTATTTATATATCTTGAGTGTTGCTATACAATGCAAGTTTTCTTCAGTATTATATCTGATATTCCAGTCAGATGAACTATTCTTTTGAGATAAATAATATTATTTTCTTGCAATACTCATAAGAAATATTATTTTCTTTCACACTCTATATTATGAAAGGGATATTATTTTATTTCGTATTCGTAAATTTAAATTTACTATGGTAAGTATTGCTTCTATAATTCCTGAAATGATTAGAAATTCCTTAAGTTTTGCACTTCATCTAATATCATTTCACGGGAATATTGATATGAACTTTCTTGATTAATTTCCATATTTTCATGTCGAGTTACTATTTATGAAGTACTATTCATGGGGTATTATTCACTTAGGTAATATTCACCTGGGATATTATTCATGAAAAAAATTTATTTCTTTTCTGTCCAAATTATTTTTGATACATGAATATTATTCTTAAATTTTACTCCACAAAGCAGTTATCATGTTGAAATTTTGGAAATTTTTAAATTCTAGATAAATTGAATTATAATTCTCTAATATTTTTTGTGACACCCCCAAAATAGGTATACATCACCCATCTTGAGTCGCCAGATACATGGTACATAAATTCAAATACAACTTAATTATAGAACAGTCGTGTAAAATACGACAAAACATAGCTGAGAGTGTAAACATGAATATTGCCTTCTAGACAATATTCACACTCAATGGAGTACTCATTATAATTATTACCACATTATTTCACAGAATAGTGAGGACTACTACAACCACTTATCTTGGACCATCACTCCATTCTTCGACTCGTCACAGCTATATTCTCATTTCCTGAAGATAACAATGAAAGAAAAGGGTGAGCTCAACTAGCTCAGTAAGAAATATTATGACTAAGATAATGCAGAATAAATTATCCTTAGCCTTCAATAGTATAACAACTGATAGAATACAATAGACAACAAATTTTAGATCAACAACTGCAGCAAAAATAAGCAATCTATTAGAAGAGTCAAGTAAAACATAAAATCTACTATCTTCTATGATTTAAAAAGTTTTTTGTAAGACCCCAACTTATTATAAATGAAATTAAATTTCCTCTATTTATTATTTTGAAATAGTAAGGGTTGATTTGATTAATGTGGTTAGTTATGGGCAAAATACGCAAATATTTCAAATAAGCAAGTGGTTGTAAAATATTTATTATTGTCGGGGAATATTCATTTGGTCGTGGAATATTCTTACTGTTGGAGAATATTCGTACGACGGCGCAGCCTTGTGTGGGCCCCATAATGAAAAGCGATTAGATGAAGGAAAACCACAAATATAAGTTGGTTATAAATAACGGCGTAGTTGTTACCATTAATACTGTGGGAATATTCGGTGGTTAAAACACAGTAGCACACGGTATTGCACCAATTATTGATTCTTATGTAAGAATGTACTACTCAATAATTTTTACAGTAATTACTGTTCAATATTTTATTTTATTGATTCAATAATTGCTGCGTTGATATTTTATATTATTGTTGTTTCAATAATTATCATTACACAGTATTTTCCTTTATCGAATTAATAATTCATATTATTTGAATAATATTATTAGATAGCATTATTGGCAATGTCTAGAAAGTTCTGTCTAAGGAGAGGTTTGGTCACCTAATTGCACGCCAGTAAGGAGAAATCCTTATTGGAAAGCCCCATCTTTCCTGGGAACGGCCTGATTGCCAGTATTGTGATTCTGTAATATTATTTATGAATAATTAATTATTGATTTATATGATAAGGAAAATATTCATTTTATGTGGATATAGATGGAGAAAATTTTAAAGTGACAATTGATGAAAAATTGATATTTTATCTTTTTTGATAAAATAATTCATTTAAATATTATTATATTTTAATAATATAATAATGGTGATATTTTTACAATGAATGTGAGATATATTAGTATATGAGGAGGAAGAGTATTTTTGCTACTAAAAATATTTAAAACATGTTTTTCATGTTTGTGGACCCCATTTCTTGATTGAAATTTGATTATAGCCTATAAAATCGTCCGTTTGTGAATTTCGGTCAATTTCTGTTTGGAATTTAGAAAAAATTTCTTCTGAAAAGTTGTAGAGAATGAAATTTCATATGGAAATGACACAAGGTTCGATTTTTTCTAAAAAAAGGCTATTTATTATGAATTATTGAAGTTTTGAAGTTCCAGAATAATTAATTTTTAAAGTTTTAATTATTTATTTAAGAAAAACGTTTTTGGTGAGTGTCCCACATGTGATATAAATGTGTTGAATGCTGAATTCAGTTGGTAAAAGTGGGCGTAAGAAATTTGTATATATATATATATATATAAATATATTAACATTTTATTAAATTTTCTGTTTTGGTGTTCTAAGTAATTTCCTATAAATAGGGTGCTTAGGTTAGAATTAAAAATCACACCAGAAATTGAAGTTTTCTCTCTCTTTCTCTCTCTATATTATTGAGCGTATTCTTGTGAGTATTTTGATACTTTGAGTGTTTCTATACGGTGCAAGTTTCCTTCAGCACTATATCTAGTATTCTAGTCAGAAGTACCGTTTTTTCGAGGTAAGGGATATTATTATTTTTAAAATGATATTATTTCCTCTAATATCATTATGCTAGAATATTGGTAAGATTTTTCTTATAAAATTCTTATCTTTTAGTGTCAGGATTACTATTCACGTATACATCACTATTCACGTATACGACACTATTCACGAATAAGATACTATTCACAGAAAAATTGAATTTTTATTTTTTTTCTCCAAAATATCTATTATGGATACTAGCTTTGATTGTATCCATGTTTTGATCATTCTTGAATTTTACTTCACTACGATTATTAATGAAGTATTTTTGAACTCGGATTGTTTAAAGTACGAATCCTTAATATTTGTTTTTTTGTTTCACTGGATTCGTTTTCTTTAAAATATTTTTCATCATCCTCAGTCTTAAATGATGGTATTACTGAATATCTTTGGCTTGTAGTGCAAAGATGGTTGATTTTCTTATGAATATATTTGGCCCGTAGTACAAAGATGTACAGGTGTTGAGATGAACATGACCAACTGATGAATATCTTTGGCCTGTAGTGCAAAGATGAATATTTGATTCAAGAAGTATGTTGATTGATGTTACAGTGATAAAATATTGATGATGGACTTTTAAATTCATAGATATTAGTAGATTTCATTTTCTACGTAACTCTTCTATGAATTATTATTTTCGCTGCGAATATTGATCTGAAACTTGTTGTCTATTATATTCTATCAGATTTTTCCTTGTTGAAGACTAACGATAATTATAATGAGGACTTATTTGAGTGTTGATAATGTCTAGAAGACAATATTTGTATTTAAACTCACAGTTTTTATGTTGTATTAATAAAGTTGTAGTTGTTTCTGTACCATGTTATTGACGACTCAGAATGGGTGTTGTAAACCTATTTTGGGGGCGTCACATTTTTCATCAACTTTATCGCTAAGACTCAGCTTAATAAATAAACCATATTATCGATTCTTCCCTGCACTACGGGCCAAGGATATTCATTAAATCATCAATGGTCATGACTATACCGAATAATCCCTGGTCATAATCATACCAAAAATTGTCCATCAATGCACTACAGGCCACTGAGGACTTTCACCACATCATTCGTCACATTATGGTCATGATTATACCGAATAATCTCTGGTCATAATCATACCAAGTCTATCTATGCACGTAAGCCAAATATGACTTTCATCACAATATAAACATGAGGATGATGACAATGACATAATAATTTAATAAAACAAGTTCAAGGATAAATTTTAAAGATTTATAATTTAATTTATCTAGAATCAATAACTTCCAAATTGTCAACATGATACTGCTTTATGGAGTAAAATTCAAGAATAATATTCATGTACCAAAAATAATTTGGACAGAAAAGAAATATATTTTTCGGGTGAATAGTACCCCGTAAATAGTACTTCGAGAATAGTACCCCGTATAGTACCCCGACACGAAAAGTGCCTCAAATACCCGGGTGAATGATATTATAGTGAATAGTAACCCATGAATAGTAACTTGTGAATAGTACTCCGACACAAAAGTACCCCGATTACCCGAGTGACTAATACAAGAGTGAATAGTAACCGGGTGAATAGTAACCCGTGAATAGTAACTCGTAAAAAAATACCAAAGAAAATGATATTACATGACGAGTACAAAAGAAATGATATCTAAGACGAGTATAATAGAATATACAAAACTGCAAATAGATTTTCACCCGCCATGCAGTAATCCACGTAGACAGATCATTTCCACAATTTAAAAAAAGAATGAATACGAAAGATCATTCACCATGCATGCGGTAATCCACATAGACAGGTTATTCCAACAAAATAATAAAGAATGGAATAACAGAAGAATTCACCATACATGCGATAGACCGCACAGACAGGTTATTCCCAACAGAATAATAAAGAATGGAACCAGGTCATGCGTAATTTGCATAGACATGATATTCTAACATAATAATAAAGAATGGAACCAGGCTATGCGTAATCCACACAGACAGGATATTCCAATAGAATAATAAAGAATGGAACCAGGTCATGCGTAATCCGCACAGATAGGATGTTCCAACAGAATAATAAAGAATTGAATAACAACAGAATTCACAAGGCATGCGATAGACCGCACAGACAGGTTATTCCAACAGAATAATAAAGAATGGAATAACAGAAGAATTTCACCATGTATGTGGTACTTCGTATAGACAGTTTATTCCAACATAATAATAAAGAATAGAATAATTAACAATATTTAACAACCAGGCCGTTCCTAAGAAAGAGGGGGCTTTCCGATAATGATTTCTCCTTATTTGCGCGCAATTAGATGACCAAACCTCTCCTTGACAGAACTTCTAGACTTTGTAAATATTGCAATTTAATAATATGAATAACTTTGTCATCTCAATTATTGATTTAATAATATAACATATTATGCAGATGATATTGTGACAATAATTGAATCAATAATATGAGAGATATGATGCAACAATTACTGTAGCAATAACTGAGTATAACTGAGTGATTTCTTACGTAAGCATCAATAATCAATACCGTGTGCTACTATGCAACCACGCGTATTACTGTACTTTTACTATCGAGTAGTTCAACAGTTTTAACGGAAATACTTTCGCCATTATTTTTTAAAAAAAAGATAATTCCGTCATTTTCTAACTACTACAATACTTCCGTTGTGGGGTTCACCAATGATTGTGCCGTCGCACGGATATTCCCCAGCAAAAAAAATATTCCTCGATCAAACGAATATTTTCTAACAACTTGCATACTTTGTAAAATTTATAAATATTACCCACAACTATAACATTATATCAAATCCACACCATAATATTAAAAAAAATATTTTGAGAAATTTAAATCTTTATTCATAAAATTTGGGGTCTCACATTTGTCCTTTATCTCTCTTGATTGTATCTTTATATCATTGTCATCATCCTCATGCTTATATTGTATCGGAAGATATCTTTGGCCCATAGTGCAAAGATGGACTGTTGATTAGTATGATTATGTCGAGGAATTATGTATTGGTATAATCATAAGCTTTAATGTTACGGATAAGGTTTGTGGTAAAAGTCCTCTTTGGCCCGTAGTGCATAGATGGACATGTGTTTGGCATGATAATGACCACTGGTGATATGAACGAATATCCTTGGCTCGTAGTGCATGGATAATTCGTTGAATTGAAATATTTATTGAATGATTTTATAGGGATAAAATATTGATGATGGACTTTTAAATCATAGAAGATAGTAGATTTCATGTTTTACTTGACTCTTCTAATGGATTGTTGTTTCCACAGCAGTTGTTGATCTAAAACTTGTTGTCTAATGTATTCTATCAAAATTTTCCCTATTGAGTATGAAGGATAATTTTTTCTACATTATATTAGTCATAATATTCTTTACTGGGCTAGTTGAGCTCACTCTTTTTCCTTTTTGCTCCATTATTCTTCTCAGGAGGCGGGAATATAACTAGTACTAGTCGAGGTGTGGAGTGATGGTTCAAGATGGTTTTTATATCAGTCCTCACTATTTTGTAAAATAGTGTATCAATAATTGTAATGAGGACTTTATTTGGGTTTGGATATTGTCTACAAGATAATATTTGTATTAAAACTCATAGTATATGTGTTGTCGTAATTTGCACGATAATTGTAATAATGAAGTTTGTAGTTGTTTTCTGTACCATGTATTTGGCGACTCAGAATGGGTTGTGTGGACTTATTTTGGGGGCGTCACAGTTGGTATCAGAGCTTAGGGATATAATCTCTGATGGAGATCTGGGGTTAGAACGAGGAAGGGAGTGACGAGTAAATCCTTTGCTAGTGTGTCCTACCTAAGCTTATTTGTTATTGGTCGGTCAGAATATAGGGATAATATGTGGCATGTAAATTTCTTTAATTAACCCTTATTTTGTGGCAATGTTTGAGAATGACATCTGAATATTTTGAGATGAGCAATGGTGCATATGAGACCATTGAGACGCCGACAATCAATAACCAGGATAATGTACATCAGAAAGGCAATAATCCTTATCTAAACAACAACACCGACCAATAATGAATGAAGGGATGTTTAGGAGCTTTCTATAATTCATGCAAAACCAGACGAGAGAGACTCATATTCAAAATACAGGTGGAAACAATGGTAACCCACGGCTTGTCACTGCTAAGCAATTCAAGGAGTTGGGATCGCCAGAGTTTTTGGGAAAGCCAGAGTCACTAAAGGCAGAGATATGGATTAAGAAGATTACCAAGATATTTGATGTCTTTGGATGCACTGAAAAACAAAAGGTTCTCTTTGCCACTTTCATGTTGCGCAGAGAGAAAGAATACTTGTGGAGATCTATAAATCGTACTCATCTGTCTGCACTTAAGATATCTTAGGAGAGGTTCCAAGAATTATTCAATGACAAGTACTTTACAGAAAGTATTCGTCACATGAAGAAGGTGGAATTTATAAAATAGGAGCAGAACAATATGACGGCATCGCAATACGAGGCAAATTTTGCGGAGTTAACCCGATTTGCATCTCATTTGCTAGACAATGAGGAGCGGATGACGCGAATGTTTCTAAGAGGTTTGAAACCTAAAATTCGTCAACATCTTATCCCTCATAAACTTTGCTTGTATTTTAGATATAGTGAATAGAGCTCAGTTATTGGAGTGGGATTATGAGTCAGCTTAACCAAAAGACATCAATCGGCAGCACAAGAATAGTTATACCAGTGGCAACAATCTTTGAAGCAGTGATAGCCAACGTGCCAGAAATGGTAACCACTTCGGTGGTAATCATGGCCAAGATAATAAGAATGGTGAGTCAAGTGAAAATTTTAAAAAGAAAAGATTCAACAATGATGAGAAGACATTGGTAGTAGCACCAACACCAGCAACAAATTCTAGGGGAGGAGAACGACCGCCAGTTAGATGCTATAGATCCGGAGAGGAAGGACACATAAGTCCAAACTATTCACAGCCTTCCAAGGTGTGTTTCAGTTATGGAAAAGACGATCACATAACCCGATTTTGTCCGGTAGCAAAGTCAAGTCCAGCTGGGATAGTGGCACCAAAGATGACTACGGACAAAACAAAGTCGGTGGTTCAAGGAAGTGCGTTTGTCATAATGTCCCAAAAGGTGAGGAACCCGAACGAAGTTATTATGGGTAAGCTAATTATAAACTCTTACGAAGTTTATACCTTATTAGATACCGGTTCTACCCATTCTTTTATTTCTCCTAATTGTGCTCAACGTTTACCCCTGAGAAATTAGACTTTGACTTATCTGTTGAAACTCCATTAGGAGAAACCTTCATTACATCCACTGTTTATAAATCTTTCTTGATTCAAGTTGGCACCATCACATTACCTGTTGATCTTATCTCTTTAAAGATACTTGCTTTTGATGTGATTTTAGGGATTGATTGGTTAACTACTCATCATGCAAAAATTAATTGTTTTCATAAGGTTGTTAGTTTTCATATCCCTAACCAACCTGTTATGCGAATTCAAGCAACCAAATCACTAAAGTTAATCACTGTCATATCAAGCCATAAAGCCATTCGTTTATTAAAAAATGGATGTCAAGCTTTCTTAGCCCTTGTCATGGATTTAAACAAAAATACTTCAGATTTGAATGGTATTTTTGTTGTTAATGAATTTATTGACATTTTTCCTGAAGAACTACCTAGCCTACCCCCAGAGCGTGATATCAAATTTTGTATTGACCTTGAACCCGGTACAAAACCCATTTCCAAAACCCCATATCGAATGGCTCCTATTGAACTTCAAGAGTTAAAAACCCAACTATAAGAGTTGTTAGACATTGGTTTCATTTGTCCTAGTACATCTCCTTGGGGTACTCCTATTTTATTCGTAAAGAAGAAAGATAGGAGTATGCGACTTTACATTAACTATCGGGAGTTGAACCATGTCACCATTAAAAATAGGTACCTGTTACCTCTCATTGATGACCTGTTTGACCAGTTGCAAGGTGCTAAATATTTCTCAAAGATCGATCTTCGTTCCAGATATCATCAGTTAAAGATTAAAACTGAGGACATTCCAAAAACTGCTTTCAGAATTCGGTACGGGAATTACAAATTCCAAGTCATGTCTTTTTGATTGACTAATGCTCTTGCGGCTTTCATGGATATGATGAACCGAGTATTAAAGGAATATTTGGATCATTTTTTGGTTATTTTTTATTAATGACATTCTCATCTACTCCAAAAGCCGTAAAGATCACGAGCAACACTTGAAGCTGATACTTTAAAAGCTTCGCGAAAACAAGTTATACGCCAAGTTGAAGAAATACGAGTTCTAACTTGAGGAAGTGGCATTCCTTGGGCACGTAATATCAGAGTATAGAATATCAGTGGACCCGGAATAGATTGAAGTAATACAAAGCTGGGAACAACCTAAGTCAGTAACCAAAGTATATAGCTTTATGGGCTTAGCTAGTTATTATCTGAGATTCGTGGAAGGATTTTCTCGAATCGCTACTCCATTAAGTCAGTTGACTCGAAAAGATACAAAATTTGGTTGAAGCGAGGATTATGAGAAGAGTTTTCAAGAAATCAAGAAGAGACTCATTTCGGTACCTGTTCTGACAATACCATTTGGTTCGGAGGATTTTTCATCTATAGCGATGTTTCAAGCAGAGGTTTAGGTTGTGTTCTCATGCAACATGGGAAAGTCATAGTCTATGCCTCACGACAACTCAAAGAATATGAGAGGAATTATCTTATTCATGATTTAGAGTTGGCAGTAGTCATTTTCGCGCTAAAGATTTGGAGACACTACCTGTATGGGGAGAAAGTGGAATCTATACCGATCATAAAAGTCTCAAATATTTCTTCACCCAAAAGGAGATCAACATGCGGCAACGACGTTGGCTTGAGCTGTTGAAAGATTACGACCATACCATTCAATACCATACTAGAAAAGTGAACGTGGTAGCTGACGCGTTAAGTAGAAGATCATATGCGGGTACGGGTGCGATGTTGTTAACATAAAGGCCCATTTTGTATGACTTATAAAGGATGGAGATAGAGTTAATGGCTCCAAGTACCCACGTGATGATATTATATATAAGAGTAGAACTGACTTTAATCGATAAAGTTAAAGCTGCTCAAGCTACAGACCTAGAGCTGATGAGTATAAAGAAAAAAGTAAAAGAAGGTGATATTCCAAAAGCAAGAATCAACGAAGAAGGAATACTTCGAGTCAACTCCAGACTTTGTGTTCCTAACGACTCTGATTTGAAGTCCAAAATCATGATGGAGGCATACAACACACCGTTTACAATCCATCCTGGAAGTACTAAAATGTATCATGATCTTCGACATACATTTTGGTGGAGCAATATGACGAGAGAGATCGCATAGTTTATCTCAAGGTATTTAATCTGTCAACGTGTTAAGGCGGAGCATTAAGACTATTAAGACTCTGTGTCCTAGACTTCAAAGGAGGTTGGGACAAGTTCTTTCTATTAGTGGATTTCTCCTTCAACAACAGTTATAAAGAAAGTATAGGCATAACTCCATTCGAGGCTTTGTATGGACGAAAGTATCGTTCTCCAGTATGCTGGGACGAGGTGCGTGAAGCAACTTTGTTGGGACCAAAAATGGTACACATGAATACAGAGAAGATTCAAATGATCCGGCAGCGTATACGAACCTCACAAGATCGACAAAAGAGTTATGCTGATCTTCATCGAAGGAACATGAAGTTTAATGTTGGAGATCATTTATTGTTACGTATTGTTCCATGGAAAGGAGTTACGAGATTTGGAAAGAGAGGAAAGCTCAACCCTCGATTCATTTGTCCATTTGAAATCCTCGATCGAGTAGGAACTGTGGCCTATAAACTCGCTTTAGCATCAAGTATTTCTCGTGTTCATAACTTGTTTCACATATTCGTGCTACGTAAATATGTGAAAGACCCGAACCACATTATTAAATTAGAACTAGACGAGATAGCAGAAGATTTAATGTATGAGGAGGTACTAAGTAAAATCGTAGATAAGAAGGAACATATTCTTCTCTTAAAGGTAATACCTAAAGTCAAAGTTTTATGGAGAAATCACGATATTGGGTAAATGACCTGGGAGTGAGAATCTGATATGAAAACAAGGTATCCTCACCTCTTCGACATACGTGGCACATATATCAATTTCGAGGACAAATTTTCATAAGGATGGGAGGTTGTAAGACCCCAACTTTTTATGAATAAGGATTTAATTTCTTTTATTATTATTTTGAATAATAAGGTGTTGATTTAATTAATGTGGTTAGTTATGGGTAAAATGCGTAAATATTTTAAATAAACAAGTGGTTATAAAATATTCATTGTTGTCAGGGGATATTCGTTTGGTCGTGAAATATTCTTGTTATCGGGGAATATTCGTACGATGACGCAACCATTTGTGGCCCCCATAACGGAAAACTGTCAGATGAAGAAAATGACACAAATGAGTTTTTTTAACAATAACGGCATAACAGTTACTGTTAAAACTATTGGAATACTCGGTGGGTAAAGTAAAGTAATACGCGTTGTTGCAAAGTAGCACACAGTATTGCACAATATTTTTATATTATTGTTAATTCAATAATTGTCACTGCACAGTATTTCCCATTATAATATCAATAATTCATATTATTTGAATAATATTATTACATATCATTATTGGCAATGTCTAAGGAAGTTCTGTCTAGGAACGGGGTTTGGTCACCTAATTGCGCGCCAGTAATGAGAATTCCTTATTGGAAAGCCCCTTCTTTCTTGGGAACGCCCAGGTTGTCAATATTGTAGTTCTATAATATTATTTGTTAATAATTAATTATTGATTTATATGATAAGGAAATATTTATTCAATGTGGATATAAATGAAGGAATTAGTACTGATGTTTTTATCAGTATTTTGGTATGGAAAATCATCCGTATATGAATTTCGGTCATTTTTAGTTTTGAATTTGGAAAAACGTTCTTCTACAAAGTTGTAGAGAATTAAATTTCCTTTGGAATGGACATAAGATTCGTATTTGTTTGATAAAATGGCTATTTATTATGAATTATTGAAGTTTTGGAATATTAGGTCGGAATAATTAATTTTTGGGGCTATAATTATATTTTTCACAAAAAAACATTTTTAATGTGGGTGGGACCCACTTGTGTGTGCTGATGAGAGTGATGAGATGTACTTAGAATTTTTTTTAAAATATTAATTTTTTATTAATTTTTCTGCTTTGGCGTTCTAAGCATTTTTCTATAAATATGCTTAGGTTAGAATTGAAAATCACACCAGAATTAGAAATTTCTTTCTCTATAATATCGAGCGTATTTTTGTGAGTATTTAGATATCTTGAGTGTTGCTATATAGTGCAAGTTTTCTTCAGTATTATATCCGATATTTTAGTCAGAAGTACTATTATTTTGAGGTAAAAGATATTATTTTTTTGTAATACTCGTAAGAAATATTATTTTCTTTCATACTCCGTATTATGAAAGAGATATTTATTTATTTTGTATTCCTTAATTTAAACTTACTATGGTAAGTATTGCTTCTATAATTTCTGAAATGATTAGAAATTTCTTAAGTTTTGCACTTCATCTAATATCATTTTGCGGGAATATTGATATGAACTTTATTGATAAATTTCCATATTTCCATGTCGGATTACTATTCATGAAGTACTATTCACGGGGCACTGTTCACTCGGGTACTATTTACCCGGGGTACTACTATTCATAACAAAAATTAATTTATTTTCTATCCAAATTATTTTTGATACATGAATATTATTCTTGATTTTTACTCCACAAAGCAGTTATCATGTTGACAATTTGGATATTTTTGAACTCTAGATAAATTAAATTATAATTCTCTAATATTTATCGTTTATCTCTCTTGATTGAATCTTTATATCATTGTCATCATCCTCATGCTTATATTGTATCAGAAGTTATCTTTGGCCCGTAGTGCACGGATGGACTGTTGATTGATATGATTATGACCAGGAATTATGTATTGGTATAATCATAACCTTTAATGTTACAGATAAGGTTTGTGGTGAAAGTTTTTTTTGGCCCGTAGTGCATAGATGGACAGGTGTTTGGCATGATAATGACCACCGGTGATACGAATGAATATCCTTGGTCCGTAGTGCATGGATAATTCGTTGAATTAAAATATTTATTGAATGATGTTACAGGGATAAAATATTGATAATGAACTTTTAAATCATAGAAAATAGTAGATTTCATGTTCTACTTAACTCTTCTAATGTATTGTTGTTTCCGCTGCAGTTGTTGATCTAAAACTTGTTGTCAATAATTTGGACAGAAAAGAAATCAATTTTTGTCATAAATAGTACCCCGGGTGAATAGTATCTCGTGAATAGTACTTTGTGAATAATACCCCTGAATAGTACTCCGACATAAAAAAAATTAAACTTTAACAAGAATGTTCAGAAAAATATCCTTGTGAAACGAAACTAGATGAAGCGCAAATTTCAAACATATTCTACTAATTTCAAGGAGTATAAAAGCAATACTTCACAAAATGAATGTAGAATTCGAAATCTGAAACTATATAATATTACTCACATATTACAGAGTATGGAAGAAAATATTATTTCTTACGAATACTAAACAAAATAGTATTCCTTACCTTAAAAGGAAATTACTTCTGACTAATAGGTCAATATTATAGAAGAAGAATTCTCTGATTCTGTTGTGATTTTCAATTATAAACTAAGCATCCTATTTATAGGAGAATGAAAGGATACTATTTGAAAATAAAAATCACGGGCATACAGTAAACAAATTCACCGGGGCGCACCGGCAAAAAAAATTGATTTTACTATTTATTACTGTGCAATGAAATATTCAAATAAAATGAAAACTTTAAATAAAATATAATATATTTTATTTATAATCTAATAAAACAAAACTTAATATATATATACACACACACACACACACATCAGTACATCACCCACCACCACCACATTTTCCACTCACCACACATTCCCTCACACACACGCGCACACACACACACACACTCACATACACATTCAATATATATATATATATATATATATATATATATATATATACTTTATAACTTTCTACCGATTATTTTAAAAAATAAGTGGGGGTCCATGTAATATGCGAAATTTATAACAAATACTTCATAAAATTCCCTCTATTTATCTCAATTCACTTGGCTTCACATTTTAAAAAAAATTTATTCATCAATAATATTATAACTTGCAATATTAACAGCTAGATCATTCCCATGAAAGAGGGGACTTTCCGATAAGGATTTCTCCCTATTGGCGCGTAATTAGGTGACCAAACCCCTTTCATCAACAGAACTTTCTAGACATTGTCAATATTGCAAATACTAATATGAATAATTTGGTTGTCTCAATTATTAATTTAATAATATAAAATATTATGCAGATGATACTGTGATAATAATTGAATCAATAATGTGAGATATTATGCATCAATTACAGTAGCAAAAATTGAGTATAATTGAGTAAAACTTTTGCCGTTATTTTTATAAAAAGATATTTTTATCGTTTTTTAACTCCGACAATAATTCTGTTGTGGGGTCTACCAATGATTTTGTCGTCGTATGAATATTCCCCAACCAACCGAATATTTTATAACAACTTGCTTATTTTGAAAAATTTGTAAATATTACCCCACAACTATAACATTATAACAAATTCACACCTTAATATTCACAAATGATATTTAGAGAAAAATTCAACTTTATTCATAAAAGTTGGGGTCTTTACACGCTGTTTGCTCATTGGAAGAGAATAATTGATCTCATGAACATTTGTGTGGAGACACTAAAACAAGTATATATGTGCTTATTGTAGAATAAGTTCACTGAACGTGACTCGCTAAGGAATACCTAATAGAGTTTTACTTACCTGTCAATAGGAATTCCTGAAGTGATAGAAGTACAAGTAATCTCTAGACTTGAGATCATCATAATATTTTGTATATAATGATTTACACTTTGAATTATTCCTTAAGACCCATAGGGTATATCAAAAGGGTATGCTTGGGTGTAATAAGTTATATATGGAGATAATGAATGATCAATAAATAATCAACCGCTTCTAGTAAAAGAAGAGAAATGTCATATGTGATTCGATAAATAACAACTTAGGAATCCTTGGCTAAGGTGGAATGAAATTAGAAAGTAGTTTCTAATTTGTATTAATTAGGAGTTGTGCATTTAGAAATCGAAATATATATAATTAAAGAAAATAAGACTTAATAGTAATTCTATATCTTATATTTAATTGGGATATTGTATGGTGAAATGATTGAATTGTACGGTAACTATTTACTCAAAGGTTCTTTTATGATTAATATTGAAATTTATGTTATTTGGAAAGTCGTTGATCGTTAGGGATGCTTATCCCTATTGTAGAATAAATATTATTTACTTAAATAAGATTAGAATTATTCTAATTGATTTATTCACAACTGGTTTAATATGAAAAACCTAAAGGGTCACACCATAAAAGGAAGAATAATTATTTAAGAAGTTAATGTCATAATCGTAATAATATGTTAAGTATATTTAATTTAATCTATAGTGATAGAGTAAATTAAATAGCTTATTAATATTTTTTTATTTAATAGTTAGGAAAAATTAAATATAAATTAATAAGAGGAGTCTTATTAGTATTATTACAATTATTATTATTATTTTAATTTCTAAAAGAGTTTAGGAATCAATTTAATATCAGTACTCTCATCTATTCTTAATAAGATTAGAAGACAAATTAATTAAAAGAGTTTAATTAATTATCCTTAATAAAATTAGGGAACCTAATTAATTAAAGGAGTTTAATTAAATAAATAATACCTTATTTTAATTAAATAGGGTTACTTGATATCTTTATAAGGTAAGTCTTATATCAGATATCATATATACGTGATTCCAATAGTTGGAGAGTACACCCCTTTTTCTACAGAGATAGAAAACTAGGATTTTAGCCAAAACACCCTTCTTCTTGATTCTTGTTCTTTCTTAGTGGACCATTTCTAGAGGCTAAATGCTTGGATGACTAACGTTGATCAAAGGAAAGAATCAACCCGAAGATTCTAGGAGATCAGAGTATTTGGTTTAATGAAAATTTTAAAATCTAATTTTGCCAAGCTTCCGCTATTTATGCAATTTGATTGCGTCTATGATTTTCAGAAAATCTTACAGTGGTATGAGAGCCAAACCTTTATACTGTTATTAATTGCTTAGACTTGATATATATGATTGATATGTGTTTTATACAATATTTTTGGGCATAATTGTTGGCATAAAATTGAGTTTTTAGAGACAAACTACAGAATTCATGAACTAGAAAATAGTTTCTGCGAACTGGCACTACAACGCCAGTTCACTTAGTAAACGACGCACTGCAGCGCCGGGTTGATTTTCAAAAATGGGTCAGCCGAAGCTACAACGCCGCTTCGTAATATAAATCTGGCGCTGCAGCGCCAGGATATAATTTTTGAAAATAGGCTGATTTAAAAAGCTCACTAAATGTATTATATATTTTTATTGAAAATTGTTAATGTAACAATACATTTTGAATGCCAAACAACTTAATATGACCACCACATCATCACAATTATAATCATTTATTGACAAATAATATTTGGTCAATGAAAATTAAAATTTAATGACGGATAATATTAACTCTTTAATATTAATAGTATTGTTATTATATATATTCATTTAGTTATGACAATTGATCTTGTCACTAATATTAACTATTTGGTGACAAGTTATGTCGTCACTATTATATATTCATTTAGTGGTGACCTTTAATTTTATAACTATTAATAGCTCTTTATGTGACGAGTTCTATCGTCACCATAAGTATTCAATTAGTGACAGAGAAAAATGTGTCATATAAAGTAACTCTTTGGTGACAAACTATATCATCACTATTATATATTCATTTAGTCATAACAACTAATTCTGTCACTATTAGTACCTCTTTTTGTGACAAGATGCATCGTCACCATAAGCATTCAATTTGTGACATTAAAAAATATGTCCCAAAAAGTAGCTCTTTGATAAGAAATTATTTTGTAATATTATTTAAAATATGAAATGACAATGACATAATTGTCATGTTATATATATTATTAGGTGCGAATTGTTCTGTCGTCATTTATTTTTTTATTTTTGGTGACAATAAACACAATAACATAGCGAAAGAATAATAATAAATATGACAATATTGTCGTCATTAAAATTAGATGATTTAAATAGATTAACATATTTTCGTCACTAAAATAATATTATTTAATGACGAAAAATTATTGTTGTCATTAAATGCACCAAGTTTTGATGACGAAACATAATATAGAGTGACGAAAGTTTTATTCAAATAGTGACACTATTAACGTTACTAAAAGTAATTAATTATAGTGACAATGGAGTAGATCGTCACCATAAGTTAAAACATTTAGTGACGATATCAAATAGTGTCAAATAAACCTAATACCACGCTCATACGGTGACGGTCTCTGTGACGATTAACAATCGTCACCAAATATTTTAGTGACAAAAAAAGTATTTTATGTGACAAATTTCAGCGTCATTTTTTGTGTAATTTCTTGTAGTGAAAGAATCTACCACTTCTATTAAAAGAAGAGAAATGTCCTACGTGATTCGATAAATGACAACCGAGGAATCCTTGGCCAAGGTGGAATAAAATTGAAAAGTAGTTTCTAATTTGCATGCATTAGGAGTTGTGCATTTAAGAATCGAAATACAGATAATTAAATAAAATAAGACTTGACAGTAATTCTATGTTTTATATTTAATTGGGATATTGTATGATGGAAGGATTGAATTGTACGGTAACTATTTACTCAAATGTTCTTTTATGATTAATGTTGAAATCTATATTATCTGGAAAATCTTTGATCGCTAGGAAGGCTTATCCCTATTTTAGAATAAATATTATTTATTTAAATATATTAATAGTTTAATTTATTTATTTAAATAAGATTAGAATTGTTCTAATTGATTTATTCACAATCGATTTAATATGGAGAACCTAAAGGGTCACACCATAAAAGGAAGAATAATTATTTAAGAAGTTAATGACATAATCGTAATAATATGTTAAGTATATTTAATATAATCTATGGCGATAGAGTAAATTAAATAGCTTAATTAATATTTATTATTTAATATTTAAGAAATATTAAATATAAATTAATAAGAGGAGTTTTATTAGTATTATTACAATTATTATTATTATTTTAATTTCTAAAAGAGTTTAGGAATTAATTTAATATCAGTACTCTCATCTATTCTTAATAAGATTAGAAGACAAATTAATTAAAAGAGTTTAATTAATTATCCCTAATAAGATTAGGGAGCCTAATTAATTAAAGGAGTTTAATTAAATAAATAATACCTTATTTTAATTAAATAGGGTTACTTGATATCTTTATAAGGTAAGTCTTATATCAGATATCATATATACGTGATTCTAATAGTTGGAGAGTACACCCCTTTTTCTACAGAGATAGAAAACTAGGATTTTAGCCAAAACACCCTTCTTCTTGATTCTTGTTCTTTCTTGGTGGACCATTTCTAGAGGTCAAACGCTTGAGTGGCTAACGTTGATCAAAAGAAAGAATCAACCCGGAGATTCTAGGAGATCGCGGAGAAGTAGGAGCTAAACTCGTACCTGTGAAAGCACGTATCTACAAGGGTATGCTTCTATAATTTCATGTTCTTCATTCTAATTAATAATATGCATAAAGGATGATCTGGATATTTGGTTTAATAAAAATTTTAAAATTTGATTTTTCCATGCTTCCGCTGTTTATGCAATTTGATTGCGTCTATAATTTTCACAAAACCTTACATTCTGTACTAAGGTGCTCAATGACCCTGTAAGCTCATAAGGCTCAATGGACGAAACTCGTGGGAATCCCATCTTTTAGCCTTCCACAGATCATTGTGTACCTTAATCTTCTAAGACACTAGTTTCCTTTTGTCATGTTGATGTCTAATCACTTATCTCCAAAGATTTGTCAGATAAAAAAGCTAATGCTGAAATGCCTATCTCGGACACACAACTAAATCAGCGTAAGTAACAAATGCTCACTATAATCAACTAAAGTTGGAATCAAAAGAAATCATGACATATTAGAAATTAGACTAGTACTACGTATCTGAAAAAACCAATCAACATTTTTGACACACTACTCCCTCCCTGCCAAGAATACAATGATAAGACCCAAGCACCTACTAAAAACCAAAAATAACCAACGGAATGGATACTCAGATTAACTCCACAGTTACAAACTACAATAAGCTTATTTATGCCAAAATCTATAGCCGAGCCCAACATATTTTCGAATAACATTACAGTTATTTTAAATATAACTTCCAAGGACAAATTCTACTTTAAATTACTATTTTAAAACATCAAATATTTTAACACTTGGTAATGCCCATTATACTTGATGTCATAGAGTCTAGAAACTGACACTAATTTTTCTGCATCAAATGCCCTACCTGTGATGCAGTACTGATATGTTTGCCCAAATTAGTCAGCAACAATCACACACAAACACAATCTATAATTTAAGCAACACACACAAGTAAACACAGTTTACAGGAAAAGGTCTCAACCTTTTATTTCTCACTCAATAACAAGGATTACAATATGACCAGTGCTTGCAGACTCAATTTGCTCAGTGATCTGCCAATACAAGCCCCCACAACACATATAAATATACATACAAAATCTAAGCTGGCAGTTGATGTAAGACCCCGACTTTTCTAAAATAAAAGTTTAATTTAATTTATGATTATTATTTTAAAACTGTAAAATGTTAAATTGATAAATGATCAATTAATCGGATAAACGAGTAAATAAATGGAGGGGGATTAAATTACTAGAGATGTGGGCCATGGGGAAGGCAGCTGATTGCTGTAACATGTGGAAAATGTTGAACTCATTTTTTTTATATTCAAAGATTTTCTTTATTTTCCTCACCCACCCCTCATGTGATTGGTCCATTAATTTGAATGGGGCATGTGATGCCAGCTTAATAATTTAGCTTAATAAGGCAATTATCAGCCTTCTCCTCTTCATTTCATACTCCAGTAGCAAAAGTTTCAGTTAAGTAAAATAGAGAGAATGAGAAGAAGATGAAGAAGAATGAAGGAAAAAGAAATGAAAACTAAGAAAGGTAAACTCAAAACCTTTGTTAATCTTTGATTTTCATATATAGTTATTACGTTTTATGAAATTTATGGAAAGATGATATGTTTTGCTTATTAATTTATGATGGATTAAACTTGCATAAGCATGAATCAAATGAGAGAAATCAACAAATCAAATAAAAAATGAAATCTAAAAATTTCATAAAAATTAGGTTGCTACCATATTTTTGTAAAATCCATATTCAACTATTTTTGTATAATGAGTTAGGAGATGAGCCTTATATTAAAAGAAAGCCCTGGAATTAAGTAAGCTAAACACATAAATTAGAATCACCCAAAAATTCCTTATGGATTGTTCGTGGAGACTGTTTGAATGAAACTGGTCTGAAAGACTTATAATCCGCTAAAATCTAAAAAATCAGTTTTCTCAAGTTCTATTGCGTGAGTTATAATTCTTAAACTGACCTTTGGATCGTTACGATTTATGGATATGTTATACAAACATAAGCTGAGAATATGTTCACCAAATTTGAACCGTTAAAGATTAATGTATGATTTGTTATGAATTTTAAGAGGTAACTGATTTAGAATTTTTATAACAGAATTTTTAGCAACGTGCTTTAATGTTTAAAAATATATAAATTAATAATTTTAAATCTGAATTGGGTGTTTCTTGAGGTTAAATTAGAGTATTTGAAGTCTAATTTCTATTAAAATTTATTAATTTGATAAATAAATTTTAGTTAATGGAGATAATGTCAAAATAGTAGACTAACATTTTTAAAATAAATTGTCATATTTGGGTCTTAAGATTTCTTAAGTTTTGTTATTCTCTTTTAAAGTTTTGGAATATAAATAGTAATTTCAGGTGATAAATAAAGGCACCTTGAATAAATTATGAATGATTAGTTGGTTTATATATTATTCGAGGTAAATATATTTGTGTTGATCCCGATTTTTAATAGAATTTAAATTATTTACAGTAAGGTGTTAATTTATTAAATGATATAGTAATGAGTGTTATGTGTAAATTATATGAAGTGAACAGTTTGTCAGGAAATATTCATTTTATCGGAGAATATTCCTTTTGTCAGGTAATATTCGTACGACTACGCCGAAATAACCAATCATTTAACTGTATATAGAAAGCGACAGAAATAATCTTTTTAAAAATTGACGGCAAAACTTTTACCGTTAACTGTTTAAATACCCGGTAATAAAAGTACAGTAATACACGTTAGTCCATAATATTACGCGGTATTGCATAGTAACAATATATCTGATTAGGTCTGTTAGCCTCATTTACTTCAGTTTGACACTGCCAAATCTTCTTGCTTTGTCTGCCCAGTTTCATCAATAGTTTCCCCAGGAATATGAGATACTCCACCTCCTTATTTTATCCTTCTATCATGTTTAGTTACTTTGCGGAAGGCCTCATCAATCCCCACTCTAATATTTAAAAAAGAGTGGGGATTGTTGGAGATATTTTATTATTATTTTTATAATTATGAATATTATTAATTATATGTTATAATTTTCATGAGAATTACAAAAGAATTTAAGTGGTTTTATTTGCATTAAAAATTTAAAGAATAACATTCATTCATTAATTGTGATGGAGTTATATTTCTAAAATTTAATCCTGAATATGATAGTGCTTTGCCGTTGCTTGATTGCATGTATATATAGGAGATGTACTTGGTAGGTTAAAGATTGTTGAAATTTTGTGGAAGATGATAAATTATAGAAGTGAAATATAACTTTGAAGAACACTTAAAAGAATATTTTGATTTCACTTACTTCAAAACCAGGCTATTAATAGGACTCCTAGGATTCTTATAGAGTCACATTAATAATTACTACATGACCATATTCATACATGAACCTAACCATTACATGTTCCAAGACATTTCAAATACATTCATATATATACATTACCTATTCATGTATTAAATTAATTCATGAACATTCTAGAATTAATTTGGTTTAGTTAACAAGGCCTCCCGTAAACCAAATTTATTCTTCACAATGTCGTAAAACCTTTTGGTAAGACCCCAACTTTTTAAATAAAGATGATTTTTCTATAAATATTATTTTTAAATATTATGAAATGAATTTGATATAATGTTATAGTTATGGATAATATTTATAAATTTTGCAAAGTACGCAAGTTGTTATAAAATATTCGTTTGGTCGGGGAATATTCTTTTTGTCAGGGAATATTCGTACGACGACACAATCATTGGTGGACCACACAGCGGAATTATTGTCGGAGTTAAAAATGACAAAAATATTTTTATGAAAATAACGGCGGAAAAGTTACTATTAACACTGTTGGAATACATGGTGGTTAAAATACAGTAACACGCGTTGTTGCACAGTAGCACACAGTATTGCACAATATTTTTTGAATTATTGATTCTTACGTAAGAAGACACTATTCAATAATTGTTACAGTAATTACTGTTTAATATTTTATTAATTCAATAATTGCTACGTTGATATTTTTGATTCAATAATTGTCATTACACAGTATTTCAAATTATCAAATCAATAATTCATTTAAATATATTATTATAATATTATACTATAGTAGTATGATGTGATTATATGATAGTATATTTTTTTATATAATTTGAATGGTAACATTATTATAGTAAATTCATGGTATAAAAGTAAAATGAGGTGGAAGAGGACAATTTGAATTTGAATTCTGATGATGTAAGCGATGATGTTATCGGAATGATGAAGTAAGCAATGATGTCATCAGAAGGATGATGTAAGCAATGATGTCATTTGATCGATGATGTAAGCAATGATGTCATATGATCGATGATGTAAGCGATGATGTCATAAATTATGGTGAAAAGACTATTTTACCCTTACTCTACCATGCATATAAATAGAAGCTCATTTCTTCATTATTTTTCACGAATTCACTAAAGCTTTAGAGCGAGAAAGAATAGAGAGAATAAGAGAGAAAGAAGAAGAATCTTCTATTACTACAATATTGTGGTATCCAATTTCCTACTAAGGTAAGGGGTATTATTTCTGTCTTATTCATGAAGAGAACTTCTGTTATTCCATTATTTATTATTCTGTTGGAATAACCTGTATACGCTGGCTACCCTATACTTGGTAAAATTATTCTGTTATTCCATTCTTTATCATTATGTTGGAATAACATGTCTATGCAAAGTACCGCATACATGATGAAATTCTTCTGTTATTCCATTTTTATTATTCTGTTGGAACATCTTGTCGGTGCGTTACGCATGACCTGGTTCCGTTATTTATTATTCTGTTGGAACATCCTGTCTGTGCATTTACGCATGACCTGGTTCCATTATTTATTATTCTGTTGGAATATCTTGTCTGTGCGTTTGCGCATGACCTGGTTCCGTTATTTATTATTCTGTTGGAATAACCTGTCTGTGCGGTCTATCGCATGCCTGGTGATTTCTTTTGTTATCTCATTCTTTATTATACTCAGCTGGTTAAACTTTTGACTTCTATACTCCATGAAATTAGTGGAATATCCTTGATATTTGCGCTTCATCCAGTATCTTTTCATGAAAATATTCTTCTGAGCATTCTTGAGTTTTACTCTACAAATAAGTATCATGTGGACAATTTGGATGTTATTAGTTCCTGGATAAATTAATTCTTGAATTTGTTTTATTGAATTCTTATATCATTGTCATCATCCTCATGTTTATATTATGTTGAAAGTCATCTGTGGCCTGTAGTGCATAGATGGACTTGGTATGATTATGACCAGGGATTATTCGGTGTAATCATGACTGTAATGTTACAAATGATGTGAAAAAAGTCCTCATTGGCCCGTAATGCATTGATGGACAGTTGTTGGCATGATCATGACCATTGATGAATACACGAATATCCTTGGCCGTAGTGCATGGATAATTTGTGATTGTGATACTAATGAATATCCTTGGCCGTAGTGCAGGGATGATGTGGATTATTTATTAAGCTGAGTCTCAGCGATAAAAGTGATGAAAAACATTTTAAATCATAAAAGATAGTAGACTTTATTCTCTACTTGACTCTTTTAATGGATTGCTTGTTCCGCTGCAGTTAAATTTGATGTTTGTTATATTTTATCAGTTTAACATTGTTGAAGGCTAATGATAATTTATTCTGCATTATCTTAGTCATAATATTTTTTACTGGGCTAGTTGAGCTCACCCTTTCTTTCACTGTTCTCTTCAGGAAATGAGAACGTAGCCGGAACTAGTCAGGGAACGGAGTGACGGTCCAGATGATAGTTTTAGTAGTCCTCACTATTCTGTTAAATAGTGTAAAAATAAATGTAAAGAGGACTCTTTTGAGTGTGGATATTGTCTAGATGACAATATTCTTATTAAACTCTCAGTTTACGTTTTGTCGTATTTTACACGACAGTTGTATTATTAAGTTGTATTTGAATTTTGTACCATGTATTTGACGACTCAAGATGGGTGATGTATAACTATTTTGGGGGTGTCACACTTTTGATCTTTTCCAATTCCTTCAAACGCAAGAAACTCTTTCGCCATCTCCATTGATGTAAATGACACGAATAATTTTCTTGACATACTCAAATCTTTAACACATTGTAATACTTTCATCATTTTTATGAAGTCGTCAAAATTATCTTGGTCTTGAAAGGCTTTCATAAGTTCCTCTTTAGAATCCCTTTCACCAAATGTTGCAACTAGGTACTCAGTAACCTGCCCTTCAGACCATTCTTTCTGGTAGAGCTTCAGGAGCAACTCCTGCCTGGATCCTCAAAAATAACACTAACCGTTTGATGTGTAGCTTACTTGGCAAACTCTAGAAAACCTTCGCAAGTATTTGCAAAATTGACTTGTTCAGCGTAGTTTTGTGAAATGACTTCAAATGTGCTAGTACTTAACTCCATTACTAGATCATAGTTGCGTAGATTGTTGTTAATCATAGCGCACAGAGATTCTAGACCAATGTCAGAAGCAGGTTCTTCCATCCTCTTCTTTTGAGCTTCTTAAAAATCAATCATCACCTGAATGATAACCAAAGCAATTTTGTATAACATGATGTCAGTGCTGTTTTCTAAACAATTTATACTTGCTCTCCAAGGATTCTAAACAAATCAACAAAGCTGGTGTATATAGCTTCTCATCATCAGTTTTTTTAGGTAGTTGTACCTTGTCAGTCTCAAGTATATTCAAGTACCATTTTTGTGTTGTGGCTTGCATTCTTTCAACATACCCATTCATGAACGCCAAGTCTAATCAGATTATCTTGGTATTCAACAATCCAGCCAGTTACGTTTAGAATCTCTACATTTTTCAGATCATGCGCAAGGTCGCTAAACAATCTCAACAATTGAATAAATCTCTCAGTATAAAGATTTACCATGAGTTGGAATATTTCATATCTTGGAGGAAAACATGGAGCCACATAATCATATATTTCTCCAATCTCTTCCCCAATCACCTTAAATCCCAAATCCTTACTTTTGGTACTCAAAATATTGTTCTCATGCTCCAAAATTTCAAAATCTTTCTTTTCGTCCACAATCTCTTCTTCATGCATTACTCCTTCATGCATTACTCTTTGCAAAATCTTCCTTGTTCAAGTTCTTCATGCATTACTCATGCAAATCAATTCAAGTTCATTCCATAACTGAGGTAGAGAATCAAAACTCGCAACACGTTTTCAAACTTCTTCATGCATTACTTCTTGCAAAATCTTCCTTGTTCTTTTTCTTTCATTTCTCGAACTTTTTTAAAATACACTTTTCTAGATTTGCAATGACTTCTTGCCATAAATTGCAAGTTTCAAGAAATACTCTAATCCTAATGCTCCAAACTTTGTAATTTGTGACTACTAATTTTGCATCAAACCTAGGAAGCATCATTTTTCTATAATTTACATCTTCAAAACGCTATTAATATGATCGATGACCTTTGTGACGTGCTTCAAATCACAAACTTCTTTTTCAAATTTCTTCTCAACTAGCACCTTTGCTAGGTTGAAGTCCGGAGCTCTAACGCGCACACTTTAATTTGCACTCGCCCAGCGAAACACTTCGATGACAACAAATCACCTCTCTTAGGTCGTCTACCTTTACTTCACTTTGTCTTAACCTTCTCTAAACCTTCGAATTAACCTTAGCTTTGATACCACTTGTTGGAAATTTATGGAAGATGATAAATTATAGAAAAAGTGAAATATAACTTTGGAGAAAACTTAGAATACTTTGATTTCACTTACTTCAAATGATCTCAATACAAGGCTATTTATAGGACTCCTAAGATACTTCTAGAGCCACATTAATAATTACTACATGACCATATTCATGTACATGAACTTAACCATTTTCAAATACATTCATATACATACATTACCTATTCAGGTATTAAATTAATTCATGAACATTCTAAAATTAATTTGGTTTAGTTAACAAAAGATAATAGTGAGATCCATCAGCCATGACCGGGTCAATAATATATATGTAATGATATATCAACACATTTCATGTATAACAGAAATAATATATTGTGTAGCCTTAAATATTGGTATTGGGCAAGGATAAAACGGTGTTTATGGAGTTTCGGACTGTCCGAGTTGTGTGGATTTCGTTGAGAGTAATAACGTGAAGGCTAAGCCGGTGTATCAAGAAAGTAACATGTCAATGACTCGTTATACTGGATTGAGCAGTGATCTCTTCCCGACGATCACCTTAATAAAGCATTTTTCCGTTCCTCACGCTATTTCGACAACTTTGGTTATATGATTCTATATTATTTTATTTGTGTACTTTATTTGTTGATTGGAATAAACAAAGATACTAATTAATCAGTAAGAGAATTAATTGCCCTATAAATTCTGCATTAAGCAACTAAGAAAAGCAGAATGCTTATGCAAGCTCAAGCTTAAGTTCAAGCGCTCAACCTCAATTATGGAACTAAACATTCAATAAATGACTATTGACTAAAATGCAAAATTTCATCTTAAATTTATCATTTAGTGCAGATATACTACCAGATTTTACAATACAACAAATTACTACTTTATAATACAATTAATAGTGTAAAATTTACATATTAGATTAGTTTTGTACTGCTAATTAGACATTTTGGATCAACTTAACTTGTACAGCTAGTTTCCGTACGTTTATTTGTGACATGATTCTCTCAACTTCTGCGGTCATATATATTTCAGACCATAAACACTAATTATCAATGACACGTCTGAATTGAGATAATATAAAATAGAAAAAGACATTATTTTCAATCTAGCAAAAGCGAAATATTGGAATATTGATTCCATACGAAATAAGTTTACATATTCCAAGATCCTCGAAAGCAATAAAATTAAAATTATACTGAAATGATTCCTTAAAAGATATATGGGTTTATTTAAGAATCCTTGGTATTATTATGCTTAATTATAAAGAGTAGTGCCATATATGCATGACTTGGTCAAGGATAAACTTCAATGAGAGATCTCAACCCGAGTACAGGAGAAATCTTGTAGTCACTAAAGCGAGCATTCTTAAAGAGCTCTTCCCAATCTTTAGTAGTTCTCTCTCTTCCCCCAGCAACAACCATCATCAACATATCGGAACAAAGTTTTGTTTCGCTTGCTCTGTAGTAGTCTCCTTCCTGGTTATCCACTACCATATCTATGATGATAACCTTTCCTCCCTTTTCCTTGCTTGGAATTGCCTCTTTGCATTTCTTCAGTATTTTTAGACACTCTTCATCTTCCCAATCATGCAATATCCACTGGTTTTCATTTTAACTTGTATTAGCAACACTTAAAATTTCAAAGACTACTGGAAGGGCTAGCTAGCTACTTGCTCAAGAAACAAATTAGGCAATTCAAGAAAATGTGTCCTTTATAGAAAGTTGGCAATTAAAGTAAAGGTCCGATCATGTTTCACATCAGCAAGTAACTTTAACTTTGAATATAAACGACGTACGATGCATAAATTTCTCACACACAAAATATAATATATATATATATATATATATATATATATATATTGTTACCTTTAAGAAAACAGCATCTGCATGAGGAATTGCTTTGAACATGTCCCCTCCAACGTAGCTCAAGTTGCCACTCCCTTCCAAGTTAGCCACGACATGTGGTAGATCTAAAACAGTGCAGCTCAAGTGAGGGAACGCATCCGTAATAGCCCTAGCCACAGGTCCCGTGGCACCACCAACATCTACAAGTGAATTGATCCCCTCAAACACACCCTTACACTCCTTAATCACTAAACTGCTGATCAACCGCGCATCACTAGCCATGGCATCGTTAGCAATCTGATTGAATTTTGGATTCTCAGCCTGATAATCCCACAGTATCTTCCCATGAGCGGTTTCAAAAGGCGTTATATCATCATTTTTGAACCATTCGCTCAAAAAATTCCACGGCTTTATTCCGATCGGATCAAGCATGGCCAGGTAAAGTGGCCTTATGCTAAGTTGCTCGTCTTTTAGTAGGAACCGAGAAGAAGGTGTAAGCAAATAAGCTTCTTCTTCTTTTAGATCATTTTTGGGTACGTTTAGCTTGAGAAAAAAGCCGGAATGAACTAGGATGCGCATGAGGCGGTAGACACGCGGCGCTTTTGCCTTGTTGAGAGGCAGGGCCTCCACTAACTCGGAGAGCGTCATTGGTCCACCATGGTTGTGGATGACATCCGGTATATCGAGTTGAATTGCGCAATTTAGTGACATGGAATTTACGAAGATGATCAGGTGATTCCATATGTGAGCTTGAGCTTTGAGTAGCTCACTAGCTTTCTGATCACAATTACTCATCATTGCTATCTGATTATTTTTCTGAATGTTTCTTGAGTTGATAGTGATAAATAGATGTATACTTGAGAGAATGTGCGTTTTTGTAGTGTTCTGGAATGGATATAAATATATATGAAAAGGGTTTAATGCATATTGGACTCCAAAGTATACATTGTTTTACACATCATAGCCCGAAATATAATTCCTTCCATATCACTCACCAATGTTAAGTTCAGTAAGCACGATGGACCATAATTCCGACCAATTTAGTCATTGGAATATTGACACGTGTTCAATGGCGAAACCAAAAACTATTTTCAGTGGAGTCAAAATACTAAGCTTTAAATAATTTGGCAGGGAGCTAAATTTTTTTAATACTTTTTACTTTTGGGTCACACACACATATATATACTATATTAAAATGACAATATAATAAGTAATAATATATGGTATATATATACTATATTAACTTATAATAGACTTTTTTAATTACAACTATTCACAAGTATTTAATTCATTAATTATTTTTAAAAATAATATAAATTAGATTATTATTTTGTTTAAAATATTATAGAAAGATATACATATATTGGAAAAATATGAGTCATATGTGGTTAAAATTTGATTAACAAAGTTATAGATTTTCAATTTGACCCGTATAATAAAATTTTAGTGGGTTCAATTTATATATAATACTTAAAATTTTTAAAATTTACCTTATATTTTAAAACAAATATTTTTTTCAGTGGGGTCAATTGATGTGACGCCCCCAAATATGTATACATAACTCATTCTGAGTTGCCAAATACATGATACATAATTTAAATATAAACTTAATTTATACAATTATCAACAGTCGTGAAAAATACGACAAAACATAAGTGAGAGTTTTAACACGAATATTGTCTCGTAGATAATATCCAAACTCAAATGGAGTCCTCATTATAATTATTATCACACTATTTTATAAAATAGTGAGGACTACTATAACCACCATCTTGGACCATCACTCCATTTTCTGACTAGTCCCAGCTATATTCTCATTTCCTGAAGAGAACAATGAAAGAAAAGAGTGAGTTCAACTAGCCCAGTAAAGAATATTATAACTAAGATAATGTATAATAAATTATCCTTAGCATTCAATAGTATAAAAAATAATAGAATACAATAAACAACAAATTTAACTGCAGCGGAACAAGCAATCCATTAGAAGAGTACCACATCCACGAATTATCAATGCACTACGGGCTAAGGATATTTTTTAGTATCACATCCACGAATTATCCCTGCACTACGGGCCAATGATATTCGTTATTATCACCAGTGGTTATGATTATACCGATACATAATTCCTGGTCATAATCATACCAATCAATAGTCCATCTATGCACTGCGGGCCAAAGAAGACTTTTACCACATCATTTGTAACATTACAGGTCATGATTATACCGATACATAATTCATGGTCATAATCATACCAATCAATAGTCCATCTATGCACTACGGGCCAAAGATGACTTCCACCATAATATAAGCATGATGATGATGACACTGATATAAGAAGTCAATCAGTGAGATTAAGGATAAATATTAAAAAAATTAATTCAATTTATCCAAAATTTAAGAATGTCCAAATTGTCAACATGATAACTAATTTATGGAGTAAAATTCAAGAATGATATTCAAGTATCAAAAATAATTTGGACAAAAAAGAAATCAATTTTTGTCGTGAATGTACCCCATGAATAGTACTTCGTGAATAGTATCCCATAAATAGTACCGTATGAATAGTATCGTATGTATGAATAGTGCCCATGAATAGTACTCTGACATGAAAAGATTAAAATTTAACAAGGAAGTTCAGAAAAATATTTTTGTGAAATGATACTAGATGAAACGCAAATTTCAAGGATATTCTACTAATTTTAAGGAGTATAGAAGCAATACTTATCAAAATAAGTGTAGAATCAGAAATATGAAACGAAATAATATTACTTACATACTACAGAGTATGGAAGAAAATATTATTTATTACGAATATTGAATGAAAATAATATCCCTTATGAATATTGAACGAAAATAATATTCCTTACGAATATTGAATGAAAATAATATCCCTTACGAATATTGAACGAAAATAATATTCCTTACGAATATTGAATGAAAATAATATTTCTTACGAATACGAAAAATAATATCTGTTATGAATATGAAATAAATAATAACTCTTACCTTAAAAGGAGGGTACTTCTAACTGGTATAGCGGAGATATTCTTGAAGAAAACTTGCACTATTTGCTACACTCAAAGTTTCCTTAAACTCAAAAGAAATACGCTCAATATTATAGAAGAAGAATTGTAAGACCCCAACTTTTTTATGAATGAAGATTTAATTTCTCTAAATATTATTTTTGAATAATAAGGTGTTGATTTGGTATAACGATGTAATTGTGGGTGAAATATGCAAATTTTTGCAAAGTAAGTAAGTGGTAATAAAATATTCGTTTTGTCGGGGAATTTTTAGTCAAGAGATATTCTTTTTGTTGGGACTATCCGTACAACGGCGCAATCATTGGTGGACCACGTATAACTGTTGGATATAGAAAGCGACAGAAATAACCTTTTATAAAAATATCGACAAAATTTTTACCGTTAAAACTGTTGAAATACCCGGTGATAAAAGTACAGTAATACGTATAGTTGCATATTGGCATACGGTATTACACAGTATTTTTGATTATTGATTCTTACATAAGAAGTCACTCAATAATTGATACAGTAAAGTTGTATAGTTTTTCATATTATTGGTGCAAATATTGCTACAGTGATAATTGAATAGTATTTTATATTATTGATTCAACACAGCAGCTCATATTATTGAAAGGATATTATTAGATAGCATTATTGATAATGTCTAGAAAGTTCTGTCGAGAAAAGGGGTTAGGTCATATAATTGTGCGCCAGTAAGGAGAAATCCTTATCGGAAAGCTCCCTCTTTCTTAGGAACGATCTGATTATCGATGATGTAAATCTATAATATTAATTAGAAATAATTATTAAAGAATTTTAAATAATTGATGAATATGGTAAGTAAAGATTTCTTTAAATTTTGATATAAATGGAGGAATTTTAGAATGCGATAATTGTCGAAAGTTGTTATTTTTTATAAAACCATAATTATCTTCTTCGATAATATATTTATATATTATTATAATATTACATTATAATAGTATAATGTGATAATATAATAGTATAATTTTTGTAATTTAAATGATAATATTATTATATTTTTGGCATGTGATCAATTAAATGGAGTGAAGATGTTCAAATTGAATTTGAATTCTTTTATTTTCAAAAACATGTGATAAATGGGGTGGGTGAGCAAGTTGAAAAGCTTGGTTTCAAGTTAGGTGTGCTGGAAGAAAAATCATCCGTAGGTGAAATTGTCAGAAGTGGTGTGCTACCACTTTCCTATAAATAGACTGTTTAGTTAAACAATGAAACTCACACCAGAATCAGAAAATTTTCTCTATAATTTTGAGTGTATTTCTTGTGAGTATAAGGATACTTTGAGTGTAGCTTTTTGTGCAAGATTTTCTCAGAATAATATCTGATATTCCAGTCAAATCTAGTTTCTACTAAGGTAAATGATATTATTTTTTTCTTCGTAAATGAGGTTATTTTCTTTCAATACTCATAAATGACATTATTTCCTTCCATATTCGTAAGAAATGTCATTTTCTTTCATACTCCATATTAAGTAATCGATATTATTTAATCTCGTATTCCTAAATTTAAACTTACTATGGTAAGTATTGCTTCTATAATTCCTGAAATGGTTAGAAATTGTGCTTCATCTAATATCATTTCACTGGAATATTGGTCTAAACTTTCTTATTAAATTTGAAACTTTTCATGTTTAGGTACTGTTCATGGGCACTGTTCATACGATATTGTTCATACATATGGTACTATTCATACGGTACACAAAAAAAAATCTCTTTTCAAGTTATCTATGGTGACCCTTATTTTTGAAATTGAATCCATGTTATGGTCTCACTTGATTCATTCTTATTATTGTTATCATAATTCTCAAACTTAAATTATGTTGAAAGATATTTTTGGCCCGTAGTGCAAAGATGAATTATTGATTGATAACTTTGGCCCGTAGTGCAAAGATGAACAGGTGTTTGGCATGATCATGACAACCGGTGATACAAACGATTATCTTTGGCTAGTAGTGCATAGATAATTCTTTAATTGAAAATAATTATTGATTGATATTACAGGGATAAAATATTGATGATGGACTTTTAAATCATGGAAGATAGTAGACATCATGCTCTATTTGACTCTTCTAATGGATTGTTATTTTCGCTGCAGTTGTTGATCTAAAACTTGTTGTCTATTATATTCTATCAGATTTTTTCCCTGTTGAGAATTAAGGATAATTTATTCTGCATTATCTTAGTCATAATATTCTTTACTGGGCTAGTTGAGCTCATCTTTTTCCTTTTTGTTCTATTTTTCTTCTCAGGAGGTGAGAATATAGCTGGGACTAGTCAGGGTGTGGAGTGATGGTTCAAGACGATTTTTATAGTAGTCCTCACTATTTTATAAAATAATGTATCAATAATTGTAATGATGACTTTATTTGAGTTTGGATATTGTCTACAAGACAATATTTGTATTAAAACTCACAGCATATGTGTTGTCGTATTTTGCACGACAATTGTAAAATTGAAGTTTGTAGTTGTTTTCTGTACCATATATTTAGCGACTCAGAATGGGTTGTGTGAACCTATTTTGGGGGAGTCACAAGAATTTTCTGATTCTGGTGTGATTTTCATTTCTAAACTAAGCATCCTATTTATAAGAGAATGGCAGGGGACTATTTAAAATTTTCACGGGTGAACATTAAGGAATCACGGGCACAGAAATCTGATTTTCTAATTTTCTGATTTTCACTATGCAGCACTATGCGACACTATGCAATATAAAATAAAAATTGAGATAAATTTCTACTTACGATTTTGAAAATGAGTAAGTGGGGGCCCATGTAATAAGCCAAACTTACAATATATACTTTTTAAATAAAAAATCCTCTATTTATATTAAATCACTTGACTAAACACATTTTTATTCTTTCATTATTAATATTATAACTCACAATATTAACAACCAGATCATTCTTAGGAAGAGAAGGCCTTTCGATAAGAACTTCTCCTTATTGGCGCACAATTAGATAACCTAACCCATTTCCTTGAAAGAACTTTCTAGACATTGTCAATAATACAAATGATAATATGAATAATTGTGTTGTCTAATTTATTGATTTAATAATATAAAATATTGTGCAGATGATAATGTAACAATAATTGAATCAATAATATGAGATACTATGCAATAACTACTGTGGCAATTATTGAATAAAACTGAGTGATTTCTTAAGTAAGCATCAATAATCAAAGATACTGTACAATACCGTGTGCTACTGTGCAACCACGCGTATTACTTTACTTTTATCACCGGGTGTTTCAACAGTTAACGGTAAAAGTTTTGCCGTTATTTTTATAAAAAGGTTATTTAATTTTTGTCGCTTTCTATATTCGACAGTAATTCCGTTGTGGGATCCACCAATGATTGTGCCATCGTACGAATATTCCCCCGAGAAAAAGAATATTCCTCGACTAAACGAATATTTTATGACAAATTGCTTACTTTACAATAATTATAAATATTACCCACAACTATAACATTATATCAAATCCACACCTTATTATTCAAAATGATATTTAGAGAAAATTAAATCTTTATTCATAAAAGTTGGAAACTTACAATTGACTCCACGATTTCGTCTCTACACGTGTTCCCACGTAGAATAAAATACACATTGACCATATTTAACTGTATTTGACTATATTTGATCGTATTTGACTCCAAAATACCCTAATAAAATAATTAACACAAAATAAAATAATCAACCTACTAGTTAATCCAAAGAAAATTATCAACTCAAATAAAATAATTAACTCAACCAATTAAACCCAAATAATTAATAACAAAATAACAATAATTTTATGAAAAAATTAAAAAGACTTGATGACCTGAAAAACATAATGAAATAATATATAAGTTTTTTTTAAAAAAATATATAGTTCCTATTATCATGTCACAACACCAATTAAAAATAAACACCAATAATTTATAAATGAAAAAAAACGTAGTGTCATCGTATTTAATAATGAGGGCCAAAGAATAAATATTCATTTAATTGAAACTAAAGACAAACAAGGTAACTCAAGCTTTAAAACGTAAAATTTGATAGGATTATTGTAAGACTATTATTTTGTTATAGTGGAGATTTGGATTTTAGTCTATGATTTTTTTCCACATTAAATTTACTATTGTTTTATCTCTCTTTATTTTATTGTGTGATTTGCGTTGACTTAATTCCTAATAAGTGGTATCAGAGCCATGATTATGGGCTTAAGTCATGGATATAGTATGGATTGTGCATGATGAGTGAAAAAAATTCATTGAGCAAGTAGTGGACTCTTCTCACTGAGGCTCTTGACAAGAGATATTGAAGAGTGTGGACTCGTCATTAGGGAGAGACATGATGAGTTAGACTCAATGAATTATGGATACTTGTGGATTATGTACTATTTGAGTAAAGTAGTTTAATGAATTAGTCATATTGGTGTGACAAATAAAGAGAGTGAAGATTGAAGGAATTGGTGTTCATCGAGATGTTGATGAATAGAAAAAGGAGAATTGCAGGTACTCTATAAATAGAATATTATGTTGAGTTTTTTTGTGTAGCATAATAAAAAATGATGTAGCATCCTAAGAGTTGAGAGAGGATGCGAGTGAGTTTTATGTTTGTGTAAGGGAGATGGTTTTTGTAACTTTTATATTCCGTGAAAAAAAAAGTTAGATTGTGGTTTTGACGTTTTTTGCAGCTTTTAGTCCATACAAAAAGTTGTGTCACGGTATAGGTTTCAGGACATAAAACTTGAGAGGATTATTGTAAGCCCATTATTCTGATATAGTGAAGATTCGGAGTTTGACCTTTAATTTTTTTCCTTTTAAGGGTTTTTCACATTAAATCTTCTGTTCTTTTATCTCTCTTTATTTTGTTGTGTGGTTTACGTTGACTTAATTCCCAACACCATCCCCAAATTTGGTATGGTCGTTTGCTAATGTGAATGGACTGTACCTTACAAGCGAGCGACGAGGATAGTATGCATTTTTCTATGTCAATTTTTTGAAGTATTGGTGTATATATATATATATATATATATATATATATATATATATATATATATATATATATATATATATACGGTCCGGATCTTAAGCTCACCTCTTATCTAACATACCTTGCTCACCCCTCTTTAGCGATGGACCGGGCGACGATTCGATCCGTCGCTATATATAGAACCATCGTCTTAACTTTTAGCGAAGAACAACATATAGCGAAGGACAACATTTAACGACAGACCAAACATATAGCGACGAACCAAATCGTCGCCCGGTCCGTCGCTAAAGAGGGGTGAGCAAGGTATGTTAGATAAAGGGCGAGCTTAAGATCCAGACCATATATATATATAATATATATATATATATATATAGGGAGCCCTTCCATAGCAACCGGTTGCCATGAGAACTGTGCAACAACCCCTTTTTGTACCGTTGATAAACTTATTGGAAGGCTGAGATTGAAACATAAATATACCCAGCCGACACAACTTGTACCGGCTTTTATTTTAATATGAGGACCCCACCATAGTCAACATGTTGTCAGTTTATTGAAATAAAATGAATTTTTAATATTAAATAATGCCCGACCGGCACAGCTTGTACCGGCTGTGCCTTTTTTATATAAAAAAAAAAAAAATTCAAACCGGCACAACCTCTTACGGCTTGTACAAAAAAAAAAAAAAAAATCCTATCCAAACCGGCACAACCTCTTACGGCTTGCACAAAAATAGCAAATATTTTATATTATTTATTTGTTATAAAATATTTTATATTCTTTATTTGTTATAAAATATTTTTATAACAAATAGCAAATAAAAATAGCAAATATTTTATATTCTTTATTTGTTATAAAATATTTTATATTCTTTATTTGTTATAAAATATTTTTATAACAAATAGCAAATAAAAATAGCAAATATTTTATATTCTTTATTTGTTATAAAATATTTTGTATTCTTTATTTTTTATAAAATATTTTTATAAAAATAGCAAATAAAAAATTATAAAAATATATTTTTATAAAATAGGATATTATTTTTTATTTGAATTATAATTTTTTATTTGTTATTAAATGAAAGAGTTATAAAAAATAACAAATATTTTATTTGGAATAACAAATAAAAAACTTTTGTGCAAGCCGTAAGAGGTTGTGCCGGTTTGGATAGGATTTTTTTTTTTTTTGTACAAGCCGTAAGAGGTTCTTTATTTGTTATAAAATATCTCTAAATAGTCAATATCTCTAAATGTTTTAGATTTCTTATCTCCAGTGGTAACATTGAATCTGCACAGGTGTCAAAAACAAGACTATATTTCTTTATATAGTACTTTATACATATACAATGGAGCTGAACATGTGTAATAAGTAGCATATTTTATTTAATAAATAATTTACTTTATACACACACAAAATAATTTATATAGTCAAAAAAAAAAATAAAAAAAATCCTATCCAAACCGGCACAACCTCTTACGGCTTGCACAAAAATATCAAATATTTTATATTATTTATTTGTTATAAAATATTTTATATTCTTTATTTGTTATAAAAATATTTTTATAACAAATAGCAAATAAAAATAGCAAATATTATCAAAATATTATTAATATAAAAATAAATATAATTATATCAAAAAATATATCAATTATCAAAAATGTATCAAATGTATCAAAAATAACAAAAATGTATCAAATGTATCAAAAATATATCAAATGTATCAAAAATATATCAAATGTATCAAATATATCAAAAATATATCAAATGTATCAAAAATATATCAAATATATCAAAAATATATCAATTATCAAAAATATATCAAAAATATATCAAAAATTGTATCAAATGTATCAAAAATATATCAATTATCAAAAATATCAAATATATCAAAAATGTATCAAATGTATCAAATATATCAAATGTATCAAAAATGTATAAAATGTATCAAAAATATATAAAAATATATCAAATGTATCAAAAATATCAAAAATATATCAATTATCAAAAATATATCAAATGTATCAAAAATGTATCAAATATATCAAAAATATATCAAATGTATAAAAAATATATCAAAAATGTATCAAATATATTAAAAATATATCAATTATCAAAAATGTATCAAAAATATATCTAAAATATATCAAATGTATCAAAAATATATCAAGTATATCAAAAATATATCAAATGTATCAAAAATGTATCAAATGTATCAAATATATCAAAAAATATATCAAATATATCAAAAATGTATAAAATGTATCAAAAATATATAAAAATGTATCAAAAATATCAAAAAATATATCAATTATCAAAAATGTATCAAATGTATCAAAAATATCAAAAATATATCAAATGTATCAAAAATATATCAAATGTATCAAAAATATATCAAAAACATATCAATTATCAAAAATGTATCAAAAATATATCAAATATATCAAAAATATATCAAATGTATCAAAAATATATCAAATATATCAAAAATATATCAATTATCAAAAATATATCAAAAATATATCAAAAATTGTATCAAATGTATCAAAAATATATCAATTATCAAAAATATCAAATATATCAAAAATGTATCAAATATATCAAAAATATATCAAATGTATCAAAAATGTATAAAATGTATCAAAAATATATAAAAATATATCAAATGTATCAAAAATATCAAAATATATCAATTATCAAAAATATATCAAATGTATCAAAAATGTATCAAATATATCAAAAATATATCAAATGTATAAAAAATATATCAAAAATGTATCAAATATATTAAAAATATATCAATTATCAAAAATGTATCAAAAATATATCTAAAATATATCAAATGTATCAAAAATATATCAAGTATATCAAAAATATATCAAAAATATATCAAAAATGTATCAAATGTATCAAATATATCAAAAAATATATCAAATATATCAAAAATGTATAAAATGTATCAAAAATTATTAATAATATAATTATATATCTTGCATAATTATATATTTATTATATTTATTTTTAATATATTAATATTAAAAATAATATTTATATTTATATATTTATTTATTTATAATATAATTATATTTATTTTTATATTACTAATATTTATTTTTAACATTATATTTGTAAGTTAAAATAAATTTTGTGCAATATCTTTATATTTGATTAAAAAGTGAGAAAACATGAATGTGTTAAAAAAAAAGAGTAGGCCGGTACAACTTGTACCGGCCGGAATATTTTTAAATATTTTATTACATCTTGCATAATTATTAATAATATATTTATATATCTTGCATAATTATATATTTATTATATTTATTTTTAATATATTAATATTAAAAATAATATTTATATTTATATATTTATTTATTTATAATATAATTATATTTATTTTTATATTACTAATATTTATTTTTAACATTATATTTGTAAGTTAAAATAAATTTTGTGCAATATCTTTATATTTGATTAAAAAGTGAGAAAACATGAATGTGTTAAAAAAAAAAAAAAAAGTAGGCCGGTACAACTTGTACCGGCCGGAATATTTTTAAATATTTTATTACATCTTGCATAATTATTAATAATATAATTATATATCTTGCATAATTATATATTTATTTTTAATATATTAATATTAAAAATAATATTTATATTTATATATTTATTTATTTATAATATAATTATATTTATTTTTATATTACTAATATTTATTTTTAACATTATATTTGTAAGTTAAAATAAATTTTGTGCAATATCTTTATATTTGATTAAAAAGTGAGAAAACATGAATGTGTTAAAAAAAAAAAAAGTAGGCCGGTACAACTTGTACCGGCCGGAATATTTTTAAATATTTTATTACATCTTGCATAATTATTAATAATATAATTATATATCTTGCATAATTATATATTTATTTTTAATATATTAATATTAAAAATAATATTTATATTTATATATTTATTTATTTATAATATAATTATTTTTATTTTTATATTACTAATATTTATTTTTAACATTATATTTGTAAGTTAAAATAAATTTTGTGCAATATCTTTATATTTGATTAAAAAGTGAGAAAACATGAATGTGTTAAAAAAAAAAAAGAGTAGGCCGGTACAACTTGTACCGGCCGGAATATTTTTAAATATTTTAATATTTTGTGCAATCTCATTGTATTTGATTAAAAACTGATAAAGCATCAATGCGTAAAAAAAAAAGAATAGGCCGGTACAACTTGTACCGGTCGAAATATTTTAATATTAAATATTCATTTTATTTAACTAGACTGACAATATGGTAAAATGTGGGTCCCTCTTATTTTAATATTTTTTTTATTTTTTAATACCAGCCGTATGAGCCTGTACCGGCCGGGAAAGAAAAAAAAATTTAAAAAAAAGGTACCAGCCGTATAAGCCTGTACCGGCCGGAAAAAAATAAAAAAAAATGTACCACTTCAAACTTTATTACGGATGTTAAAAAAAAAAAAAAATACAAACCGGGACAAGCTCATCCGGCCGGAAAAATAAAAAAAAAATGTACCACTTCAAACTCTTACGGCTGTTAGAAAAAAAAAAATTCTACCGGCCGGTACAGGCTCATACGGCTGTAAAAAAAAAAAAGTTTTATATTGTTTGTTGCTATTTTATTTTGTCCTTGGTTTTTTTTTTTTTTTTTTACAGCCGTATGAGCTTGTCCCGGTTGGATATTATTTAATATTAAAAATTCAATTTATTGGTATAAACTGACAACATGTTGACTATGGTGGGGTCCTCATATTAAAATAAAAGCCGGTACAAGTTCTTACGGCTTGGTAAATTTATGTTTCATCTCAGCCTTCCAATAAGTTTATCAACGGTACAAAAAGGGGTTGTTGCACAGTTCTCATGGCAACCGGTTGCTATGGAAGGGCTCCCATATATATATATATATATATATATATATATATATATATATATATATATATAATAACACGATATGTTGATTATTATTCTAAGAACCATTTATTGAGGAATATTCTTCTTCTACGTACTCCTATTTTTTTGTTCATTTAATGGTTGGTTCAATTTAGTTATGGTGTGATTCTAGAATTGATTTTGGTGATTGTTGGCTAATTAAGATGGAAGCATAGTGTTAATTGAGTAAGGTGTATTCATACTCTCCGTGTTAATTATTTTTGGGAGTTCGGACTTTGTGGAAGATAGAAGATTTTATGTTGTTACTTTGACAACAGAGGTGGTGGATGTGGAGATGTGGCCGTGGCGGGGAGTGTGATTTAATTTTGGTTTTAAGTTTTACATATTGCTTGGGTATGTTGGATCTATTGTTGATGTTATCTTTATTAGTGTTAGTGTTTTCCCTAGCCGTCTCACAGCCCTAGTCGTCCCAGCAACCTCCACCACATCTCACCTCCTTCCTCCTCCCTTTTCCGTCCTTCTCTCTTCTTCTTCTCCTCATATCAATGGCCGAACAAACCAAATTCCATCCTGCTCTTGCCGTTACTAATGTCAAGAACTTCATCCCCATTACTCTAGAGATGGAAAAGGGACACTATTCTTCCTAGGTGAAGTTGTTTAAAATCCATTGCCGAGCATACCAAGTTATTGATCATATTATCCCACCCAAATCGCAGCCAACCGAGAAGGGAAAAGAACATGCTACAAACGATTTATGGTCGCGCTTGGATGCAATAGTCCTTCAATGGATTTATGGTACGATCTCCAACGATCTTTTGCACACCATCCTGGAGCCGGATTCAACTGCACAACAAGCATGGGAGCGATTGCAAAATATTTTCCAGGATAAAAAAGCATTCTCGTACCGTTTACCTGGAAAACCAATTCACTCACGTTCATATGGATAATTATCCTAACATCTCGGCCTATTGTCAAGAACTCAAAATGCTTGCTGATCAACTTTCTAATGTTGGTGCACCGATTTCAAATCAAAGGTTAGTTCTTCAGCTAATTATGAGTTTAAATGAGAATTACGATGGTGTTGCTACCTTCATTCAACAGAGTGATCCTTTACTGCCTTTTTACGAGGCACGATCGAAGTTAATCCTTGAAGAAACCCGCAAGGCTAAACAGGTTACCGTCGCCGCTAGCGCCGCCGACACCGCCCTCTTCACCGCTAACAGTTCCAACGATGATGCATCTGGCTATGGTCGAAGTTTGCTTTCAGGTTCTGGTAATACATCAAACCGCAACAATACTGGTCAGAAACGTGGTCCAAATCGCAACAATAATAGGGGGAAAAATGGTGGCGATAGAGGCAAAGGTCATGGTAGCAACAACCACGGCGGTGGACAGCAATATGGTGGACATCAACCATAGCAGCGCCCGTGGTAGCAGCAGCAGCCATACCAGTGGGTACCATACCCACCATGGGGGTCTTGGGGACACCAAGCATGGACTACTCTGCCTTTTCCTTATCCCACCTCTTCATGGGCTCGTCCACCTCCTGCTTCTCAGCCCGAAATTCTAGGGAATCGTCCCCCTCAGGCATACAGTGCCCAAGTGCCCCCTCCTTCGAGCTATACACCTACCGAAATTGATGCGGCCATGCACAATTTGTCTCTTACTATTCCTGATGCAAATTGGTATATGGATACCGGCGCAACCACCCACATGACTGCATCTCAAGGTACCCTCTCGTCTTATTCTAATATGAGCAATCACAAAAATATTATTGTTGGCTGTGGTCAGGAAATTCCAATTCGTGGTTATGGACAAAAATTCCTTTCCCCACCTCACCCACCTTTCACTTTAAACAATGTCCTACATACCCCTAAACTCATTAAAAACTTGATCTATGTGCGTTGTTTCACCATTGACAATAATGTTTCCATTGAATTTGATCCTTTTGGGTTTTCTGTGAAGGACTTTCAGACGGGGATGACGCTAATGAGATGTGATAGCACCAGGGATCTATATCCTATCACCACAACCACCAGGCATCACTTCACCTCTTCATCCAACTTTGCAGCTTTCTCTCCTGTTTTATGTCATAATCGTTTGGATCACCCGGGAGCACCTGTTTTACGCTCCCTTAGGAATAATAAGTTTATTGACTGTACACAAACTTCATGTTCTAGTGTTTGTCAATCTTGTATTTTTGGGAAACATGTTAAGTTGCCTTTTTCTATTTCGAATTCTTCCACTACAAAGCCTTTTGATATAATACATAGTGATTTATGGACATCACCAATTTTAAGTTCGGCAGGTCATAAGTATTATATTCTTCTCTTGGATGATTACACTAATTTCTTATGGACATTCCCTCTTGGACAAAAATCACAAGTTCATTCCATTTTCTTATCTTTTAGTGCACTCATTCAAACCCAATTTGAGAAAATTATTAAATGTTTTCAGTTTGATAATGGGAGGGAATTTGATAATGAGTCCTTTAAGCAATTTTGTCACACTAATGGTATGGTGTTTCGTTTTTTCTTGCCCTCACACTTCTCCACAAAATGGCAAAGCCGAACGTAAAATTCGAGCAATCAATAACTTGATCCGAACTCTTCTTGCTCACTCGTCTATGCCACCATCATTTTGGCATCATACCCTCCAAATGGCAACATACCTCCTCAGCATTCTCCCTAACAAGCTACTCTCCAATTATTCCCCAACTCAATTTCTTTACCATCGTGATCCTTCTTACACACATTTATGGGTATTCGGGTGTTTATGTTATCCCCTTTTCCCCTCCACCTCAATACATAAGCTACAAGCCCGTTCCACACCATGAATTTCTTTGGGATACCCGCCTAATCATAGAGGATATAAGTGTTATGATTTGTCCAGTCGGAAATTAATTATCTCTAGACATGTCATTTTTGATGAGTCCCAATTCCCGTTTGCCCAGCTGCATACTCCTTCTTCACACACCTATGATTTTTTGAGTGAAGGTCTGCCTCCCGTTTTGCACCATTATCTTTAAAGTCAACCTACTCCAGTCCACCAACACTCACCAGAGCTCATTGTAGCCCAACCTTCCCAACCGGTTTCAGCACCGACCTCTCCTCAACCCACATCTCAGCCCGCGTCCAACAATACTTCCTCACGGCTCAGTCCACATACAACAACTACACCGTCAACCTCTCTACCTAGTCCATAGCCGAACCAAACAAGACAAGCCCCATCTCGGTCTATTACAACACGCGGAATGCATGGGATTTTTAAGCCCAAACGATAATTCAATTTGACGTCCTCGGTTACGCCATCCCCTTTTCCTCGTAACCCTAAAGCTTCCTTGTCTGACCCGAATTGGAATATGGTCATGTTAGACGAATTTGATGCTCTTGTTAAAAACAAGACGTGGGAGTTGGTGCCCCGTCCTCCTGATACTAATATTATTTGTTCAATGTGGATTTTTCGTCATAAAAAGAATTCTGATGGTTCTTTTGACTAACACAAAGCTCGTCTTGTTGGTGATGGCAGGTCCAACAGGTTGGTGTGGATTGTGATGAAACATTTAGCCCAGTGGTGAAACTAGCTACTATTCGGACTGTTCTCAGTATATCCCTATCCAATTCTTGGCCCATTCATCACCTGGATGTTAAAAATGCATTCTTGCATGGTCAGCTTCACGAAACCGTCTACATGCATCAGCCGATGGGTTTCAGAGATCCCGTCCATCCCGAGTATGTATGCTTATTGAAGAAATCTATATATGGCCTCAAACAGGCCCCACGTGTTTGGTATCAACGATTTGCTGATTTTGTCTCTACTATTGGTTTCTCACATAGCAAATCTAATCATTCTCTATTTATTTATCGCCAAGGCAATGGAATGGCATACATTCTTCTTTATGTTGATGACATCATTTTCACTACGTCATCTGACGCTCTTTATCAGTCTATTATGTCCCTTCTTGCTTCTGAATTTGCTATGAAGGACTTGGGCCCTCTGAGCTATTTCTTGGGCATTGCAGGTACACGCCATGTCGGTGGGTTATTTCTTTGTCAACGTAAATATGCAGAGGAAATTATTGAACGAGTCGGTATGACCTCTTGTAAGCCTGCCACCACGCCATTGGATATATACTAAAGCTAAACTGAGTGTCTCTTCGGGATCTCCCTACGCAGATCCTACACATTATCGCCGTTTAGCGGGAGCATTGCAATACCTTACATTCACGAGACAAGATATATCCTATGATGTGCAACAGGTTTGTTTACATATGCATGACACGAAGGATGAACATATGAATGCTCTCAAACGAATTATGTGATACATTCAGGGCACTCTTGACTATGCCTTACATCTTTCCAAGTCTTCAATTTCTGATCTCATATCTTACACTGATGCTGATTGGGGTGGATGCCCCGATACTAGACGCTCCACCTCTGGTTACTGTGTTTTTCTTGGAGACAATTTGATCTCTTGGTCCTCTAAGCGTCAACCTACTTTGTCTCGATCTAGTGCTGAAGCCGAGTACAGAGGGGTAGCTAACGTTGTCTCCGAGTCCTGCTGGATCCGAAACCTTCTCTTGGAATTACATTGTCTGGTCCACAAGGCTACATTGGTTTACTGTGATAATGTTAGTGCAATATATCTCTCAGGCAATCCCGTTCAACATCAGCGCACTAAACACATTGAAATGATATTCACTTCGTACACGAGAAAGTTGCACGTGGACAGGTTCGTGTTCTTCATGTTCCGTCCCTTTATCAGATCGCCGACATCTTCACTAAAGGACTTCCGCGTATACTCTTTGATGATTTTCGAGACAGTCTCAGCGTACGCCAACCTCCCGCTTCGACTGCGGGGGTGTGTTAGATTATGAAAATAATCTCTGTATAAATCTTTTAGTATTAGAATGTATCTTTTATTATTAGAATGTAAATAACAGTCACCTCAATTGTAGCCCACTTACACTCATGTACTCATGTATATATTTCACCAAATGAATGAGAATAAACACGGTGAATTTCTATAGTTAGTTGGATGAATCGTATTGCTTGTGTGATTTGGGTATGTTGTTGGCGGATGTTGGATTTCATGTTAGAACATGGGGAAGATGAGAAAAGAAAAGTTAATTTTTATTTATTAAAGTATTTGTAAAAATATTAGCATAAAGTTGATATTAAATTAATTTTATACGGTCAAATATATATAAAAAATAGATAGTTAGACGTATTTATATTTATCTTTCCGGAGCACGTGGCAAATACAATATTCTGTATCGATTGGATCGATTCAATACAAATATGGTTCAGGTATTTATCGTTTATATTGAAGTTTGTTTCACAAATTTTTGTTTTTTTATTGTGTTTAAGTGAAACTATACTTGATACCATGCAATCCAAATTAGAGTTTAAAATAGAAGAATAGCAAACTTAAGAAAACATGGCTATTAATATAGAAGAAAAGCAAACTTAAACCCTCAATCTCAATCTTTTGTGATTTAAAGTGCTTGAAGTAGAAATCATGGCATGGTGTAGCTTCAAGGACTCCAATCTCAAGTTGATTAAATATTTCTGACTATTAATTTCAAGTATCATCTATTATCTCCCTCCTCTCTCTCTCTCTCTATATATATATATATATATACTAGCTGGGTCCCGTGCCTCCGGCACTGTATGGGCAGTGAGATTTATCTCAAACTTAGAACGGCCCAGATGATTTATTAAGTGAGCGGGAAATTCAAAATCATTATTAGATAGATTAGATAAATAAATGTATTTTATTAGATAGATGTATGGACGGTGGGATTTATCTCAAACTTTGGACGGCCCAGATGATTTATTGAGTGAGCGGAAAATTCAAAATTATTTATATTTTATTAGATAGATGTGTGTGTGGATAGAAGAAGAAGATTGAGAAAGAAAAAAAATTAATAATAAGAGGAGAAATTGATTTGAAAAGGAATAATGATGGATCATAATTAAGAAGTTACGAAGGTTTAGAGAGAAGATTTGGGAGATACTAAATGTTTATTTTTCCTTCTCAAAGCAGTAAAATTACTAATAATAAAAAATAAAAATACATACTCTCTCCTTCTCTTAATATAAATCGTTTTAGAATTGTATATAAGTATTAAAAAAATGATAAAAAGAAGTATTATTTATTAGGCAAAAAATAGTAAGAGAACCAAAGTTATATTTAATATTTGGGATAATATTAAAAACTAAACAATTAATATTTACTTGAAATTCTCAAACAATTTATATTAAGGGGCAATTTTTTTTTAAACGACTTAAATTAAAGAACGAATAAAGTACCATATATGAATTATGTGCCACATAATTCATTAACCGGTAAAATCTGTATAATTCGATATATACCGAATTTATAAAAATGAATAAAAAATTATCTTGCATAATAACTACCAAAAAAAATTATCTGTACTATACCGATTCAAGGAATTAGGTCAGTTGGGTATCACCGATTTCAAAAAAAATTCCGATTATACCTCTCTTTTTTGCATGGGCTAACGTCTAAGGGTGTAAATAAGTCGAACCGAAGCGAACTGAGATTTGCTCAAATTTGACTCGAAATGATAAATTTGTACTCAAATTCGACTCAAATTTGAATTGTATTTAAAAATTTCTACTCGGATTCGACTCGAATTAGATCCAACTCGAATCGAATTATATTTAAACTACTCGCGAACTTCAAATTCAAGCTCTAATTCGAGTCTCCACATAATAACTAGTTTTATAATAAATATAATTATAAATTAAATTTATTATTTTACTTAGAAATGAGAAAATATATTTACTATTACACTTTAAAAATATAAAATCACAATTAAAATTAAAAACAAAAATAAAAGAATAATAATACTAATTAATTATCCCAATTTGATTTAAATTTGTATATATTAAAAGAGAATATATCGAACATCTAATCGAATATGTATCAATCGAGTATGTATGAAATCATAATCAAAAAATTTGAGTAGTTTGAATATTAAACGAGTCGAGTATTCTACTCATATTTTTATTTGAACTATTTTTAATACTCAAATTTGAATCATATTATTAAGGAATCCGTCTCTTGCTCGTATTTTTCAAATCGTACTCGAATCGAGACCGAACTGTTTGATTCGTTTACGCCCCTTTCCAACGGCTACCCATTGTAGGGCTAGGGCCTTTGATCAATAATAACTGATGGGATTAGTCAAATTTAGAAAAGGTCATATTAACAGTTATAAATTTTTGCCTAGTCTCAAATATTATAATATTAAATGTAATGAATGATACTTTATAAAATAATTAATCATTAAATATACTCAAAAAATTGGAATAGTCATATTTAGGAAAGATAATAATATTAGCAGTTTTAAATTTTTGTCTAGTCTCAAAGAATATAATATTAAATGTAATGAATGATACTCCACTTTATAAAACAATTAATCATTAAATACAGTCAACAACAAATATAATAATGTCACGTGTTAGTTCTGAAATTCATAACTATCCACTTAAAAGCCTACATATATTATATATAGAGGTGAGACAAGAATTGTAGAATTATTAAACGTCCGCAGACCGCAGTTACGCAAACATGATACGGAAATCATTTATATTAATATTACTATTGAATTAGGTGGCATGTAGTTTATTACTCGTATCTTTTAGTCGGTCATAAATTAAACATGAGTTGTATGAGTTGAAATTATATAATTATTAATTAAATATAAATTAATTTATATTTTAAAATTTATGTTTATTATTATTATTATTATTATAATTTAATTAAATAAATTATTAAATTAAAATTATTAATAAATATATCATTTTAATCATCCAGCCGATATAATAGTCATAACATTTTGTTGTAGTAGTATATATATTCAGTAATTGAGAAATGAAGTTGTGATCGTGATAATTAAATTAATTAAATAATAATATGATAAAAACAAATTGATTTATGAAATTAACCCCATAGGATTGATTCTCATAAATCATTTCACTTTGTAGAAAGAAATTATGAAAATAAATTTTTATAATTTATTTGTCATAATTATTGATTAAAAGGAAAAAATCACCTTGTACTGTTTTTCTTTGAATCGTATAAAAGTCTTCAAATAGAACGGAGGAGAACAAGAAATTACAAATAATCAAATATCAGTTTCAGAATGTTTTCCTCCGTCTTAGGAGTGTAATTGTTTTAAAATAATAATGCACGATACTGCTTATTGCTATGAAATGAAGTGATGAACAGTGGCTGCATGGTATCCCAATATTATCAATTAATACACCAGTTAAACAAAAAGGGGCCTGTTTATGTGGTTAAACTTCCTTGGATGTTTATTATGGTTAAAAAGTGATAAATGATTGGTGTGTCAAGTGGGTTACTTGTACTAATTGCAAAGAAGAGATAGTTAATTATATCCTAAGCGTTCATAATTAACTCTTAAATTTAATAAATTTGGGTCACTATCTTGCCAACTAAAATACTATGCACTTACTATATTCAACATTAACTCGTGTATGGTGTGACGCCCCTAAACTAGGTACACATTATCCATTTTGAGTCATCAAATACATGGTATAGAACTTAAAAACAAACTTAATTTATACAACTGTTAAGTGTCGTGCAGAATACGACAAAACATAAGCTGTGAGTTTTAATACAAATATTGTCTCCTAGACAATATTCAAACTCAAATTCAATTCTCATTACAATTATTATCACACTATTTTATAGAATAGTGAGGACTACTATAACAACCATCTTGGACCATCACTCTATTCCCTGTCTAGTCTCAGCTATATACTCATTTCCTGAAGAGAACAATGAAAGCAAAGGGTGAGCTCAACTAGCCTAGTAAGAAATATTATGACTAAGATAATGCAAAATAAATTATCGTTATCCTTCAACAGTATAACAATTGATAGAGTACAATAGACAACAAGTTTTAGATCAACAACTGCAGCGGAAATAACAATCCATTAGAAGAGTCAAGTAGAGCATGATATCTACTATCTTCTATGATTTAAAAGTTTATCATCAATTTTATCGCTGAGACTCAGCTTAATAAATAATCCACATCACTGAATTATCCATGCACTACGGACCAAATATATTCATTAGTATCACGACCACGAATTATCCATGCACTACGGGCCAATGATATTCGTGTTTTCACCAATGATCATGAACGTGTCAAACAATAATTCATCTTTGCACCCTTGGCCGAAGAGAACACGTGGTCATGATCATACTAATAACTGTCGCTGAGACTCAGCTAAATAAATAATTCACATCACTTGTAACATTACATGTCATGATTATACCGAATAATCCCTAGTCATAATCATACCAATCAACAGTCTATCTATGCACTACGGGCCAAAAATAACTTTCATCATAATATAAGCATGAGGATGATGACAATGATATAAAAATTCAATCAAACAAGATCAAGGATAAAAATTAAAGAATTTAAATTTATCCAAAGTTTAAAAACGTTCAAATGGTCAACATGATACTGCTTTGTGGAGTAAAATTCAAGAATAATATTCACAAAGCAGTATTGTGAGATTTCGAATTTTATGAAATAAAAGTATTCAATTTTTCTATTTTAGTAAATAGTTAAATTGATAAAAGGTTAAAGTTAATGGTGATATTTGAAAATTTTTCAAAGTAAATAAGTTGTCATAAAATAATCGGTGATAAAAGTATAGTGTGAGACCCCAAATTTTATGAATAAAGATTTAACTTTCTCGAAATATTTTTTGAATATTTTGGTGTGGATTTGATATAATGTTATAGTTGTGGGTAATATTTATAAATTTTGCAAAGTAAGCAAGTGGTTATATAATATTTGATTGGTTGGAGAATATTCTTTTTGTCGGGGAATATTCGTACGACGGCACAATCATTGGTGGACCCCACAACAGAAGTATTGTCGTAGTTAGAAAATGACGGAATTATCTTTTTATAAAAATAACAGCGAAAGTGTTACTGTTAAAACTGTTGAAGTACCCGGTAGTAAAAGTACAGCTGTGGTTGCATAGCAGCACACGGTATTGATTATTGATGCTTACGTAAGAAGTCACTTAGTTATACTCAATTATTGCTACAGTAATTACTGCATCATATCTCTCATATTATTGATTCGATTATTGTCACAGTATCATCTGCATAATATTTTATATATTATTAAATCAATAATTGAGACGACAAAGTTATTCATATTATTAAATTGCAATATTTATAATGTCTAGAAGTTCTTTCAAGGACAGGTTTGGTCATCTAATTGCGCGCCAATAAGGAGAAATCCTTATCGGAAAGCCTCATCTTTCCTTGGAACGACCTGGTTGTTAAATATTGTGAGTTATAATATTAATGATGAATAAGTTCATGTTGATTAAAGATGAAATTGATAGTTCCATTGTGTTGGAATTATTAGTGTTAGTGGAAATCGACATATATTCCGATGATAATTGATGTCTGGGGGTTATATTGATAAATCAGACAATTAATCAGATAAATGAGCAATTAATTGCTACTAATTCACATGCTTATATAACTATTTGTTCACATGTATGTGCTATTGAATCACATTCTTGTGCTATTAGGGGAGTTGGTGCAAGATTGATAATACTTGCATGACTAAGTTAAAAATAGAAGTACTATAGTGAAATTCATATTTTCACATGATTATAACTATTGATTCACATGATTGAACTATTGATTCACATTATTTACTATTAAGGGAGGTGATGCAAGTTTGATAATACTTGCAGGACTAAATTAAAAATGAAAGAAAAGTTGGAAGTATTGTACTGTAATATTTTGAGCCCCAAAACGTGCAATTATCGAAACTATATTTTCCTATAAATAGAAGCTCATTCTTCCTTCATTTCTCACCAATAAACTAAACTTTAGAGAAATTATTATAGAGAGAAATTATAGAGAGAATGTGATGCCCCCAAAATAGGTATACATCACCCATCTTGGGTCACCAGATACAAGGTACTGAATATACAAATACAACTTAATAATACAACAGTCATATAAAATACGACAAAATATAATCTAAGAGTTTTAATAAAAATATTGTCATCTAGACAATATCCACACTCAATGGAGTCCTCATTACATTTATTATCACACTATTTAACAGAATAGTGAGGACTACTAATGCTATCATCTGGACCGTCACTCCATTCCCCGACTAGTCCCGACAACGTTCTCATTTTCTGAAGAGAATAGTGAAAGAAAGGGATGAGCTCAACTAGCCCAGTAAGAAATATTATGACTAAGATAATGCAGAATAAATTATCCTTAGCCTTCAATAGTGTTAAAATGATACAATATAACAAACATCAAGTTTAACTGCAACGGAACAAGAAATCCATTAAAAGAGTCAAGTAGAGAATAAAATCTACTATCTTTTATGATTTAAAAAGGTTTTTCATCATTTTTATCGCTGAGACTCAGCTTAATAAATAATCCATATCATCCCTACACTACGGCTAAGGATATTCATTAGTATCACAACCGCAAATTATCTATGCACTACGGGCCAAGGATATTCGTGTATTCATCAATGGTCATGATCATGCCAACAACTGTCCATCAATACACTACGGGCCAATGAGGACTTTTACCACATCATTTGTAACATTACGGTCATGATTATACCGAATAATCCCTGGTCATAATCATACCAACTCCATCTATGCACAACAGGCCACAGATGACTTTCAACATAATATAAGCATGAGGATGATGACAATGATATAAGAATCTAATAAAAACAAGTTCAAGAATTAATTTATCAAGAATTCAGAAAAGTAGTCCTTGGTGACGGCAATGCCGTCGACAATGACGCATTGGCGACGGCACGCCGTCGGAAATGACCTCCGTCGCCAATGACACACTTGCCGACGGCGAGCGACGGGAGACCGGGGCGACGACCCATACGGCGACGGTAAGGGCGACGGACAATACCGTCGCCAATGACCTCATTGCCGACGGCAATAGAGTCATTGGCGACGGCACATGCCGTCGGCAATGACCATATTTTTTGTAGTGTTTTCATTGGCTAAAAAAGTTAAGCCCAAAGTCAAATTTTTACAACCCGGCCCGACCTGGCCAATTTTGTCAGGTCTACCTTTTTCTATCAACTAGAACCTCCACCTCAAGAAAAAATCACGCTTTTTCCTTAATCACCTCCTTATCTCTTATCTCCTTTTCTTCCATCTCCACCTCTTCTTTTGTATGTGGTTGTGGCTGTGATTGTGATTAATGATGGATGACGACGGAGGACACGCATATTACACGGAGGATCCAACGATGTCGGATGATTAGGGACTCTGTCTACCGTCATCTCTCTGTCCATGATTGATTTTGATTATGGTTCGATCGGATGGGATTGGGTTGGGTTGGAGGCAACCTTTTTAATTCCTAGGGTTGCTAGTTTAATTTTTTACATAAGTTGGGCTGGGCTGATGGATAAATACCTTAATTTATTTGGGTTGGGCTGTACAGAAGTGGGGGTTGGCTTAGGGCTGGGGGATGGGGGCTGGTGGCTGGTGAGTAGGCCTGCAGGTCAATCCTTTCTAGGCCATGCTCAAGCCTTTTTTGATATCAGACCAAGCCACATGATAAAAAATGAGGTCTCTTTTGGGTTCTTCAGGTCGGGATTTTTCACTCCAAGTCTAGGTCGGACCAAGACCAGGTTTCAGGCCTTTTGTATATTTTAAATTAATAACTTTAATATCAATTAATGTGACGCCCCCAAAATAGGTATACATCACCCATTCTGAGTTGTCAAATACATGGTACAGAATTAACTTCAACTTTATTATTACAACATATAACTGTGAGTTTAAATACAGATATTGCCATCTAGATAATATCCACATACAAATAAATCCTCATCATAATTATTGATACATTATTTTACAAAAATGGTGAGGACTACTAAACAACTCTCTCAAGGACCATCAATTCATACCCCGACTCGTACTCGTTATATTCTCGTCTCCTGAGAAGAAAAATGGAACAAAAAAGAAAAGGGTGAGCTCAACTAGCTCAGTAAAGAATATTATGACTAAGATAATATACAACAAATTATCGTTAGTCTTCAACAGGGAAAAAATCTAATAGAATACAATAGACAACAAATTTTAAATCAATATTCGTAGCGGAAAATATTAATTCATAGAAGAGTTACGTAGAGAATGAAATCTACTAATGTCTATGAATTTAACAGTCCATCAACAGTATTTTTATCCCTGTAACATCAATCAATGCACATCTTGAGTCATATATTCATCCTTGCACTACAGGCCAATGATATTCATCTGTTGGTCATGTTCATCTAAACACCTGTTCATCTTTGCACTACGGGCCAAAGATATTCATCAGAAATCATTCATCTTTGCACTACAGGCCAAAGATATTCAATAATAACATCATTTAAGACTGAAGATGATAAAAAAATATTTTTAAAGAAACGAATCCAGTGAAACAAAATGACAAGGATTAAGGATTAAGGATTCGTACTTTGTTTTATCCATGTCCAAAAATACCTCAAAATAATCATAGTGGTGTAAAATTCAAGAATGATCAAAACATGGATACAATCAAAGCTAGTATCCACAATAGATATTTTGGACGAAAAGAAAAAAAATAATTTTTTTTCTGTGAATAGTGCCGTATTCGTGAATAGTGTCGTATACGTGAATAGTATCGTATACGTGAATAGTAACTCCGGCACAAAAAATTCCAAATTTGATAAAAAAGTTCACCAATAATTCAGCATAATGATATTGAAGAAAATAATATCATTTAAGAAGAAAATAGCATCCCTTACCTCAAAATAGCCGTACTTCTGACTGAATTTCGGTATAGTGCTGACAGAAACTCGCACCGTATAGCAACACTCAAAGTATACTCACAAGGATACGCTCGATAATATAGAGAGAGAAAGAGAGAAAACTTTGTTTCTGGTGTGATTTTCAATTCTAACTTAGCCCTCTATTTATAGGAAAATGTTAGAACGCCAAAGGAGACTAAAATAATAAATTAATATTATTTATAAACCAATTTCTACGCATGCTTTCAGCCCCTCAATGCTGAAAATTTCAGCAGCCCATGTGCATTCAACACCCACCAAAAAGTGGGTCCCACCATAATTAATAAAAAAATCATTTTATTTTCCGTAACTTCAATAATTCATAGAAAATAGCCTGTTTATCAGAAAAATTCAAAACTCGCGACTTTCCATGGGAAATTCCATTCTCTACAACTTTGCAGAAGAAAATTTTTCCAAATTCCAAACAGAAATTGACCAAAATCTACAAACGGACGATTTTACAGTCTATAATCAATTTTCGGTCAAAAATTGTGTTCACCGACACACAAAACATGTGTTAAACATTTAATGCCACAAAAATACTCTTCCTTCTCACATTCTCATATATCCCACATTCATTGTAAAATATCACCGTTAATATATTATTAAAATAATATATTTAAATGAATTATTTTATCAGAAAAAGATAAAATATTAATTTTCAACAATTGTCACATTAAAAATTTTCTCCATCTATATCCACATAAAATAAATATTTTTTTTATCATAATAATCAATAATTAATTATTAAAAATAATATTACAGAATCACAGTACTGACAACCAGGCCGTTCCCAAGATAGAGGGGGCTTTCCAATAAGGATTTCTCCTTACTGGCGCGCAATTAGATGACCAAACCTCTCCTTGACAGAACTTTCTAGACATTTCCAATAATGTTATCTGATAATATTATTCAAATAATATGAATTATTGATCTGATAATGAAAAATACTGTGCAATGACAATTATTGAAATAATAATAATATAAATATCAACGCAACAATTATTGAATCAATAAAGTAATGAACAGTAACTCCTGTAGCAATTATTGAGTAGTGCCTTCTTACGTAAGGATCAATAATTCAAAATACTGTGCAATACCGTGTGCTACAGTGCAACAACGCGTATTACTGTATTTTAACCACCGGGTATTCCAACAGTGTAAACGGTAACAACTACGCCGTTATTTTTAAACAACTTATATTTGTCGTTTTCTTCCTCCAATCGCTTTCCGTTATGGGGCCCACACATGGCTACGCCGTCGTACGAATATTCCCCGACAGTACGAATATTCCACGACCAAACAAATATTCCCCAACAACAATGAATATTTTATAACCACTTGCTTATTTTGAAACATTTGCGTATTTTACCCATAACTATCCACATTAATCAATTCAACCCTTACTATTCAAAATAATAATTAAAGGAAATTAAATTTCATTTATTAATTATTTGGGGTCTTACAACCTCCCCTCCTTATGAAATTTCGTCCTCGAAATTGACATACGTACCTGGTGTTTCAAAAAGGTGAGGATACCTCGCTTTCATTTATGTTTCCAACTCCCAGGTCATTTCCTCTATAGCATGATTCCTCCACAAAACTTTAACTTGTGGTATTACCTTCGTGCGTAGGACATGCTCCTTCCTATCCAAGATCTTGACAGGTATCTCCTCATACGTTAAATCTTCGGCTATCTTGTCCGGTTCTAACTCAATGAAGTGGTTCGGGTCTTTCACATATTTACGAAGCACAGATATATGAAAAACATTATGAACACGAGACATACTTGGAGGTAACGCGAGTCTATAGGCTACATTACCTACTCGATCAAGAATTTGAAATGGACCAATAAATCATGGATTAAGCTTTCCTCTCTTCCCGAATCTTGTAACTCCCTTCCATGGGGCAACACGCAACAATACATGATCCCCAACACTAAATTCTACGTCCTTTCGATGAAGATCCGAATAACTCTTTTGTCGATCTTGTGCCGTTTGTATACGTTGTCGAATCATTTGGATCTTCTCCGTAGTCATACGTACTAATTCGGGTCCTAACAATGTTGCTTCACCCACCTCGTCCCAACATACTGGAGAGCGACACTTTCGTCCATACAATGCTTTAAATGGGGCCACACCAATGCTTGCCTGATAACTGTTGTTGTAGGAGAATTTCACCAATGGTAAATATTTATCCCAACTGCCCTTGAAGTCTAGGACACAGAGTCTTAATAAATCTTCAAGAGTTTGAATAGTCCTCTCTGATTGTCCGTCCGTTTGAGGATGGTATGCCGAACTGAATCGTAACTCCGTACCCATAGCTTTTTGCAAGCTAACCCAAAATCTTGAAGTAAATCTTGGGTCACGATCCGAAACTATGGATACTGGCATGCCATGCAATCTTACAATCTCATTTACGTACATATGAGCAAGACTTTCAAGGGAATAAGTCTCCCGTATCGGCAAGAAATGAGCAGACTTGGTTAATCTATCAACAATAACCCAAATAGCATTGATGCCTTGAGAAACCGTAGGAAGACCCGTGACGAAATCCATAGTAATGTGTTCCCACTTCCATTTCGGAATCTCAAGTGGTTGCAATGAACCCTTTGGCACTTGATGCTCCGCCTTTACACGTTGACAAGTTAAACACGTTGAAATAAACTTTGCAATCTCTCTCTTCATATTGTTTCACCAAAATGTATGTCGAAGATCACGATACATTTTGGTACTTCCAGGATGAATTGCAAACGGTGTATTGTGTGCCTCCATCATGATCTTGTACTTCAAATCAGAATCATTAGGAACACAAAGTCTGGAGTGGACTCGAAGTATTCCTTCTTCATCAATTCTAGCTTCTGGAATGGCACCTTCTTGTACTTTCGTCTTCATATGCATCAGCTCCGGATTGGTGGCTTGAGCAACCTTAACTTTTTCTATTAAAGTTGGCTCTATGCGTATACTTGACATCATTGCACTCATTCCTGCATATGATCTTCTACTCAATGCGTCAGCTACCACGTTCGCTTTTCCAGGATGGTATTGAATAGTGTGGTCGTAATCTTTCAACAACTCGAGCCAACGTCGTTGCCGCATGTTGAGTTCTTTTTGAGTGAAGAAATATTTGAGGCTTTTATGATCTGAATATATCTCCACTTTCTCCCCGTATAGATAGTGCCTCCATATCTTTAGCGCGAAAACGACTGCTGCCAACTCTAGATCATGAGTAGGATAATTTCTTTCATACTCTTTAAGTTGTCGCGAGGCATAGGCTATGACTTTCCCACGTTGCATGAGAACACATCCTAACCCTTTGCCCGAAGCATCGCTGTAGATAACAAATCCATCCGAACCAGATGGTATTGTTAGAACAGGTGCTGAAATAAGTCTCCTCTTAAGCTCTTGGAAACTCTTCTCGCATTCCTCGCTCCATACGATATTTGTATCCTTCCGAGTTAGCTGAGTTAATGGAGTAGAAATTCGAGAAAACCCTTCCACGAATCTCCGATAATAACCAGCTAAGCCCAAAAAGCTACGTATTTCAATGACCGACTTTGGTTGCTCCCAACTTTGTATTGCTTCAATCTTCGTCGGGTCAACAGATACTCCATTTTTTGACACCACGTGCCCAAGGAATGCTACTTCCTCAAGCCAGAACTCGCATTTCTTCAACTTAGCATATAACTTGTTTTCACGAAGCCTTTGGAGTACCAGCTTCAAATGGTGCTCATGATCTTCACGGCTTTTGGAATATATGAGGATGTCATCAATAAAGACAACAACGAATTGATCCAAATAATCCTTGAATACTCGGTTCATCATATCCATGAAAGCAGCAGGAGCATTAGTCAATCCAAAAGACATGACTAAGAATTCATAGTGCCCATACCGAGTTCTGAAGGCAGTCTTTGGAATATCCTCAGTTCTAATTTTCAGCTGATGATATCCAGAACGAAGATCGATTTTTGAAAATAATTGTGCTCCTTGCAACTGGTCAAACAAGTCATCAATACGAGGTAGAGGATACCTATTCTTGATGGTGACATGGTTCAATTCTCGATAGTCAATACAAAGTCGCATACTCCCGTCTTTCTTCTTTACGAATAAAACAGGAGCACCCCAAGGAGATGTACTAGGACGAATGAAACCGATGTCCAATAACTCCTGTAGTTGGACTTTTAACTCCTGAAGTTCAATAGGAGCCATTCGATATGGGGTTTTAGAAATGGGCTTTGTACCAGGTTCAAGATCAATAAAGAATTCAACTTCACGTTCTGGGGGTAGACCGGGAAGTTCTTCAGGAAATACGTCAGGAAAGTCAATAACAACAGGAATATTATTCAATTTTGACGTGTCTTTATTCAAATCCATAACATGGGCTAAGAAAGCTTGACATCCATTTTTCAATAAACGAATAGCTTTATGATTAGATATGACAGTGATTGATTTTAATGGTTTAGTTGCCTGAATTCGAACAACAGGTTGATTAGGAATATGAAAACTAACAACCTTACGAAAACAATCAATTTTGGCATTATGAGTAGTTAACCAATCAATCCCTAAAATCACATCAAAAGCAAGTATCTTTAAAGAGATCAGGTCAACAGGTAAGGTGATGGTGCCAACTTGAATCAAACAAGATTTATAAACAGTGGATGTGATAAAAGTTTCTCCTAACGGAGTTTTCACAGATAGGTCAAAGTCTAATTTCTCCGGAGTCAAGTTTAAACGTTGAGCGCAAGCAGGAGAGATAAATGAATGGGTAGCACCGGTATCAAGTAAGGTATAAACTTCGCAAGAATTTATAAATAGCTTACCCGTGATCTCCTCGTTTGGGTTCCTCGCATGTTGACCAGTCACAACAAACGCTCTTCCAGGAACCATTGACTTTGGCTTTTCTGGGACAGTCTTTTGAGTCACCGTCCCCGCTGAACTAGGTTTCGCTACCGTACAATCTCGAGTGATATGTCCTTCCTTTCCACAATTATAGCATACCTTGAACTGTTGTGGGCAGTTTGGACTGATATGTCCCTCTTTCCTTCACTTATAGCATATAACCGGTGGTCTTTCTCCTCCCTTAGAACCAGTTGCTGCCGGCACTGTCGTCTTCAATGGTCGTTGTTAAATCTCCTCTTTTTAAAATCTCCTCCTGACTCGCTTCTTCTATTTTCATGGCCATGATTACCACCAAAGTGGTTACCATTTTTGTCCGTCTTTTTCTTTCTCCACTGGTTATGGTTATTTTGTTGACTGCTATCTCCGGTATGATCCTGATTGTGATACCTCGGTTGACCGTACTCGTTATCTCGCTCCAATAATTGAGCCCTGTTAACAACATCTGAATAGAGAGAAAATTTATGAGAGATGAGATATTGTCGTATGCCGGGTTTCAAACCTCTCAGAAACATCCGCGTCATACGTTCCTCATTCTCCACCAAATGAGGTGTAAAGCTGGATAACTCTGCAAACTTTGCCTCGTACTGAGACACCGTCATGTTATTTTGTTCTAATCTGATGAACTCCACTTCCTTCATATGACGAACACTTTCAGGAAAGTATTTGTCATTAAATAGTTTCTGAAACGTCTCCCAAGAAATGCTGAGTGCGGCTGGATGGGTACGCTTCACAGACTCCCACCAGTAGTCTGCCTCGCCACGGAACATAAAGTTGGCGAATGGAACCTTCTGTTCCTCCGTGCATCCCAAGACATCGAATATCTTGGTAATTTGCTTGACCCATGTCTCCGCCATGATCGGATCTGGCTTTCCCTTAAATTCTGGTGGCCCCAACTCTTTGAACTGCTTGGCTGTGACAACCCGTGAATTGTTATCATTTCCTCCTATATTTTGAACACGAGTCTCCCTCGTCTGATTTTGCATGAACTGCAAAAAACTTCTAAACATTGCGTTGTTCATCGTCTGATCAGTGGTGTTGTTCACAGGAGGAACATTGCCAGCCTGTTGCACGTTCTCCTCGTTGGTTAGTACATGCGTCTCCACGGTCTCATTTCCACTGTTAATATTCTCAGTCGACATTCTCAAATACTGTCATAAAACAAGGGTTAATTAAGGAAATCAATATATCACATAATATCCCTATATACTGACCAACTAACAAATAAGCTTAGGTAGGACACACTAGCGAAGGATTTACTCGTCTCTCCCCTCCTAGTTCTATTCCTCGATCTCCGCCAGAGATCATATCCCTAAGCTCTGATACCAACTGTGACGCCCCCAAAATAGGTATACATCACCCATTCTGAGTTGTCAAATACATGGTACAGAATTAACTTCAACTTTATTATTACAACATATAACTGTGAGTTTAAATACAGATATTGCCATCTAGACAATATCCACATACAAATAAATTCTCATCATAATTATTGATACATTATTTTACAAAAATAGTGAGGACTACTAAACAACTCTCTCAAGGACCATCAATTCATACCCCGACTCGTACTCGCTATATTCTCGTCTCTTGAGAAGAAAAATGGAACAAAAAGGAAAAGGGTGAGCTCAACTAGCTCAGTAAAGAATATTATGACTAAGATAATATACAACAAATTATCGTTAGTCTTCAACAGGGAAAAAATCTAATAGAATACAATAGACAACAAATTTTAAATCAATATTCGCAGCGGAAAATATTAATTCATAGAAGAGTTACGTAGAGAATGAAATCTACTAATGTCTATGAATTTAACAGTCCATCAACAGTATTTTTATCCCTGTAACATCAATCAATGCACATCTTGAGTCATATATTCATCCTTGCACTACAGGCCAATGATATTCATCTGTTGGTCATGTTCATCTAAACACCTGTTCATCTTTGCATTACGGGCCAAAGATATTCATCAGAAATCATTCATCTTTGCACTACAGGCCAAAGATATTCAATAATAACATCATTTAAGACTGAAGATGATAAAAAAATATTTTTAAAGAAACGAATCCAGTGAAACAAAATGACAAGGATTAAGGATTAAGGATTCGTACTTTGTTTTATCCATGTCCAAAAATACCTCAAAAATAATCATAGTGGTGTAAAATTCAAGAATGATCAAAACATGGATACAATCAAAGCTAGTATCCACAATAGATATTTTGGACGAAAAGAAAAAAAATAATTTTTTTTCTGTGAATAGTGCCGTATTCGTGAATAGTGCCGTATACGTGAATAGTACCGTATACGTGAATAGTAACTCCGGCACAAAAAGTTCCAAATTTGATAAAAAAGTTCACCAATAATTCAGCATAATGATATTGAAGAAAATAATATCATTTAAGAAGAAAATACCATCCCTTACCTCAAAATAGCCGTACTTCTGACTGAATTTCGGTATAGTGCTGACAGAAACTCGCACCGTATAGCAACACTCAAAGTATACTCACAAGGATACGCTCGATAATATAGAGAGAGAAAGAGAGAAAACTTTGTTTCTGGTGTGATTTTCAATTCTAACTTAGCCCTCTATTTATAGGAAAATGTTAGAACGCCAAAGGAGACTAAAATAATAAATTAAAATTATTTATAAACCAATTTCTACGCATGCTTTCAGCCCCTCAATGCTGAAAATTTCAGCAGCCCATGTGCATTCAACACCCACCAAAAAGTGGGTCCCGCCATAATTAATAAAAAAATCATTTTATTTTCCGTAACTTCAATAATTCATAGAAAATAGCCTGTTTATCAGAAAAATTCAAAACTCGCGACTTTCCATGGGAAATTCCATTCTCTACAACTTTGCAGAAGAAAATTTTTCCAAATTCCAAACAAAAATTGACCAAAATCTACAAACGGACGATTTTACAGTCTATAATCAATTTTCGGTCAAAAATTGTGTTCACCGACACACAAAACATGTGTTAAACATTTAATGCCACAAAAATACTCTTCCTTCTCACATTCTCATATATCCCACATTCATTGTAAAATATCACCGTTAATATATTATTAAAATAATATATTTAAATGAATTATTTTATCAGAAAAAGATAAAATATTAATTTTCAACAATTGTCACATTAAAAATTTTCTCCATCTATATCCACATAAAATAAATATTTTCTTTATCATAATAATCAATAATTAATTATTAAAAATAATATTACAGAATCACAGTACTGACAATCAGGCCGTTCCCAGGATAGAGGGGGCTTTCCAATAAGGATTTCTCCTTACTGGACGCGCAATTAGATAACCAAACCTCTCCTTGACAGAACTTTCTAGACATTTCCAATAATGTTATCTGATAATATTATTCAAATAATATGAATTATTGATCTGATAATGAAAAATACTGTGCAATGACAATTATTGAAACAATAATAATATAAATATCAACGCAACAATTATTGAATCAATAAAGTAATGAACAGTAACTCCTGTAGCAATTATTGAGTAGTGCCTTCTTACGTAAGGATCAATAATTCAAAATACTGTGCAATACCGTGTGCTACTGTGCAACAACGCGTATTACTGTATTTTAACCACCGGGTATTCCAACAGTGTAAACGGTAACAACTACGCCGTTGTGACGCCCCCAAAATTAGGTATACATCACCCATCTTGAGTCGTCAGATACATGGTACAGAATTCAAATACAACTTACTAATACCACTGTCGTGTATAATACGACAAAATACAACTGTGAGTTTGAATACAATAATTGTCTACTAGAGATCATACAAACTCAAAAGGAGTCCTCAATACAATTATTGTCACACTATTTAACAGAATAATGAGGACTACTAATACTATTCTTTGGTCCATCACTCCGTTCCCCGACTCGTCCCAGCTATATTCTCATTTCCTGAAGAGAACAATGAAAGAAAGGGTGAGCTCAACTAGCCCAGTAAGAAATATTATGACTAAGATAATGCAGAATAAATTATCATTAGCCTTCAACAGTGTTAAACTGATAAAATATAATAACATCAAGTTTAACAGCAGCGGATCAAGCAATCCATTAAAAGAGTCAAGTAGAGAATAGAATCTACTATCTTTTATGATTTAAAAAGTTTTTAATCACTTTTATCGCTGAGACTCAGCTTAATAAATAATCCACATCATCCCTGCACTACGGCCAAGGATACTCATCAGGGTCACGACCACAAATTTCATGCACTACGGGCCAAGGATATTTGTGTATTCATCAATGGTCATGATCATGCCAACATCTGTCCATCAATGCACTACGGCAAATGAGACTTTTACCACATCATTTGTAACATTACGGTCATGATTACACCGAATAATCCCTGGTCATAATCATACCAAGTCCATCCATGCTCTACAGGCCACAGATGACTTTCAAAAAATATAAATAAGAGGATGATGACAATGATATAAGAATTCAATAAAACAAGTTCAAGAATTATTTTATCCAGGAATTATTAACGTCCAAATTGTCAACACGATACTATTTTGTGGTGTAAAATTCAAGAATGATCAGAAGAATATTTCCATGAAAGGATACTGGATGAAGCGCAAATGTCAAGGATATTCCACTAATTTCATGGAGTATAGAAATCAAAGTTTTATCCAACTGAGTATAATAAAGAATGGAATAACAAAAGAAATCACCATGCATGCGATAGACCGCACAGATAGGTTATTCCAACAGAATAATAATAATGGAACCAGGTCAGGTGAAATTCACACCGACAGGATGTTCCAACAGAATAATAAAGACGGAACCAGGTCCGGTGTAAAACACACAGACAGGATGTTCCAACGGAATAATAATAAAGACGGAACCAGGTCCGGTGTAAAACACACAGACAGGATGTTCCAACGGAATAATAATAAAGACGGAACCAGGTCCGGTGTAAAACACACAGACAGGATGTTCCAACAGAATGATAGAAGAATGTCACCAAGTATAGGATAGACCGCGTATATAGGTTATTCCAACAGAATAATAAGAAATGGAATAACAACAGTTCTCTTCATGAATAAGAAAGAATAACACCCCTTACCGTAACAGAAACTGGATATAGGAAGAGAAAGTTAAGTAGCAAAAAGCTTTTCTTCTATCTCTCTATAGTTTCTCTCTCTAGAGTTCAGTGAATTCGTAAGAAAATAATGAAGGAATGAGCTTCTATTTATAGGAAAATGGAATGCATAGTAACTAATCCATGAACGGTCCAGATTGATTTACTTTAATCTGACGGTCCATATTTAAAGAAAAATCTTTTAAATAAAATATAATATATTCTATTTATATAAAAAGATTTTTACTATGCAAACACTATGCAACACTATGCAAAACACTATGCAACACTATGCATAATAAAATATAATATATTCTATTTATAAAATAACTTTAATAAAGTATTCTGTTTTATATAAAAAGATGTTTCCGTTTTATTACGTTAATAATACGAATAAAACAAAACGTCACTATCGCTATAATAATTCATATTATTAATCGACAATAATTGAATCAAACTGAGCGACTTCTCACATAAATATCAATAATCAATACCGTGTGCTACTATGCAACAACGCGTATTACTGTACTTTTACTACCCAGTAGTTCAACAGTATCAACGGTAAAACTTCCGCCGTTATTTTTAATAAAATATTTTTGTCGTTTTCTCAATCCGACAATAATTCTGTTGTGGGGTCCACCAATAATTTTGCCGTCGTACGAATATTCCCCGACAAAAAGAATATTCTCCGACCAAACGAATATTTTATAACAACTTGCGTACTTTGCAAAATTTATAAATATTACCCACAACTATAACATTATATTAAATTCATTCCATAATATTCAAAAATGATAATTATAGAAAATCCATTTTTATTTAAAAGTTGGGTTCTTACAACCTCCCCTTCTTAAGAAATTTCGCCCTCGAAATTAGGGTACGTACCTGGTATGTCGAAGAGGTAAGGATACCTTGATTTCATTTCAGATTCTAACTCCCAAGTCATTTCCTCAACATCGTGGTTTCTCCACAAAACTTTGACTTGAGGTATAACCTTGGTGCGTAAAATATGTTCCTTCTTATCCAAGATTTGAACAGGAACCTCTTCATACGTTAAATCTTCCGCTATTTCGTCCGGTTCTAACTCAATAATGTGGTTCGGGTCTTTCACATATTTACGTAGCATGGATATGTGAAAAACGTTATGAACACGAGACATACTTGGCGGTAAAGCGAGTCTATAGGCCACAGTTCCTACTCGATCAAGGATTAAAAATGGGCCGATGAATCGAGGATTGAGCTTTCCTCTCTTTCCAAATCTCGTAACTCCTTTCCATGGAGCAACACGTAACAACACATGATCTCCTATATCGAATTCCACGTCCTTTCGATGAAGATCAGCATAACTCTTTTGTCGATCTTGTGAGGTTTTTATACGTTTCCGGATCGTTTGAATCTTTTCCGTAGTCATACGTACCAAATTCGGTCCCAACAACGTTGCTTCACCCACCTCATCCCAACATACTGGAGAACGACACTTTCTTCCATACAACGCCTCGAACGGAGCCATGCCAATACTTGCTTGATAACTGTTGTTGTAGGAAAACTCCACCAATGGTAAGAACTTGTCCCAACTTCCCTTGAAATCAAGGACACAGAGTCTTAATAGATCTTCAAGAGTTTGAATAGTCCTTTATGACTGTCCGTCCGTTTGAGGATGATATGCCGAGCTAAATCGTAAATCTGTGCCCATAGCTTTTTGCAAACTAACCCAAAATCGCGAAGTGAATCTTGGGTCTCGATCAGAAACTATGGATACTGGCATACCATGCAATCTTACAACCTCGTTTATGTACATACGAGCAAGACGTTCAAGTGTATAAGTTTCTCGTATCGGTAAGAAATGAGCAGATTTGGTCAATCTATCAACAATGACCCAAATCGCATCTATGCATTGAGAAACTTTGGGAAGACCAGTAACGAAATCCATGGTAATGTGCTCCCACTTCCATTCTGGAATTTCAAGTGGTTGCAATGGTCCTTTTGGTATTTGATGCTCCGCCTTGACTCGTTGACACGTTAGACACCTTGAGATAAAAAGCGCTATCTCTCTCTTCATATTGCCCCACCAAAATGTATGTCGAAGATCATGATACATTTTGGTACTCCCAGGATGGATTGCAAACGGTGTGTTGTGCGCCTCCATCATGATTTTATACTTTAAATCAGGGTCGTTAGGAACACAAAGTCTGGAGTTGACTCGAAGTATTCCTTCTTCATCGATTCTTGCTTCCGGTATCGCACCTTCTTGTACTTTCTTCCTTATACGCATCAGCTCCGGATCTGTAACTTGAGCAGCTTTAATTTTATCAATTAAAGTCGGTTCTACTCGTATATTCGCCATCATAACGTGGGTCCTTGGAGTCTTTATCTCTATCTCTATCCTTTGCAAGTCATCCAAAATGGGCCTTTGCGTTGACAATATTGCACTCGCACCCGCATATGACCTTCTACTCAATGCGTCAGCTACCACGTTCGCTTTTCCAGGATGGTATTGGATGGTATGATCATAATCTTTCAACAGTTCAAGCCAACGTCGTTGTCGCATGTTGAGTTCCTTTTGAGTGAAGAAATATTTGAGGCTTTTATGATCCGTAAAGATCTCCACTTTCTCCCCATACAAGTAATGCCTCCAAATTTTAAGTGCGAAGACAACAGCTGCTAACTCTAGGTCATGAGTAGGATAATTTCTCTCATATTCTTTGAGTTGTCGTGAGGCATAGGCTATGACTTTCCCATGTTGCATGAGAACACATCCTAACCCTTTGCCCGAAGCATCACTGTAGATGACAAATCCCTCCGAACCAGATGGTATTGTCAGAACAGGTGCTGAAATGAGTCTCCTCTTGAGTTCTTGAAAACTCTTCTCACATTCCTCGCTCCAACCGAACTTTGTATCTTTCCGAGTCAGCTAAGTTAGTGGAGTAGCGATTCGAGAAAACCCTTCTACGAATCTCCGATAATAACCAGCTAAGCCGAGAAAGCTACGTACTTCGGTCACTGATTTAGGTTGCTCCCAGCTTTGAATAGCTTCAATCTTTGCTGGGTCAACAGATATTCCATGACTTGATACCACGTGCCCAAGGAATGCTACTTCCTCAAGCCAGAACTCGCATTTCTTCAACTTGGCATAAAGCTTGTATTCACGAAGCTTTTGGAGTATTAGCCTCAAGTGTTCCTCATGATCTTCACGGCTTTTGGAATAAATAAGGATGTCATCAATAAAGACGACCACAAAGTGATCCAAATATTCCTTGAATACTCGGTTCATCATATCCATGAAGGCAGCAGGAGCATTAGTCAATCCAAAGGACATGACTAGGAATTCATAATGCCCGTACCGAGTTCTGAAAGCCGTCTTTGGAATGTCATCGGTTCTAATCTTCAATTGGTGATATCCGGAACGAAGATCAATCTTTGAAAAGAATTTGGCTCCTTGCAACTGGTCAAACAGGTCATCAATACGTGGCAATGGATACCTATTTTTGATGGTGACATGATTTAACTCCCGATAATCAATACAAAGTCGCATACTCCCATCTTTCTTCTTCACGAATAGAACAGGAGCACCCCAAGGAGAAGTACTAGGACGAATAAAGTCAATGTCTAACAATTCCTGCAGTTGAGTCTTTAACTCCTGAAGTTCAATAGGAGCCATTCGATATGGGGCTTTGGAAATGGGTTTTGTACCGGGTTCAAGGTCGATACAAAATTCAATTTCACGCTCTGGGGGTAGGCCAGGAAGTTCTTCAGGGAATACGTCAGGGAATTCATTAACAATAGAAATATTATTCAAAACTGACGTGTTTTTGTTTAGATCTGTGACATGAGCTAAGAAAGCTTGACATCCGTTTTTTAATAAACGAATAGCTTTATGGCTTGAGATGACAATGATTGATTTTAATGGTTTGGTTGTTTGAATTCGCATAATAGGTCGATTAGGAATATGAAAGCTAACAACCTTACGAAAACAATCAATTTTTGCATGATGAGTAGTTAACCAATCAATCCCTAGAATTACATCAAATGCAAGTATTTTTAATGAAATAAGATCGACAGGTAATGCGTGGGTACCAACTTGAACCAAACAAGACTTATAAACCGTGGATGTAATGAAGTTTTCTCCCAACGGAGTTTCCACAGATAAGTCAAAGTCTAATTTCTCCGGAGTCAAATTTAATCGTTGAGCGCAAGTAGGAGAAATAAAAGAATGGGTAGAACCGGTATCAAATAAAGTGTAGACTTCGCTAGAGTTTATGATAAGCTTACCCGTGATGACCTCATGCGGGTTCCTTGCTTTCTGGGAGGTCACAACAAACGCTCTCCCTTGCACTACCGGCTTTGACTTTTCTGGGACAGCATTTGGTGCCTCCATCCTAGTTGAATTTGTCTTCGGTGAACGACAAAATCGGACCAAATGGCCTTCTCTTCCACAATTATAACATGCTTTGGACGGCATCGCGCAATTTGGACTGATGTGTCCCTCCCCTCCGCATTTGAAGCATATGATAGGTGGTCTTTCTCCTTCCTTAACAACGGTTGCTGGTGCTGACGTCTTTCCATCATTGTTGAATCTCCTCTTTTTGAAATGTCCATTCTTATTGTTTTGGCCCTGATTACCACCGAAGTGGTTACCATTTCTGGCCTGATGATTTCCTCCAAGCTTGTTGTCACCGCTTCGATGACTGCTCTCACTGGTATTATCATTTTGCCGGCTGCTCTCTTTTGATTGCGTTGACTCGTTATCGCGCTCTACCAACTGAGCCCTATTTACAACATCAGAATACAAACACAGTTTATGAGAAATAAGATGTTGACGTATCTCCGACTTCAAACCTCTTAAAAATAATCGTGCCATTCTCTCTTCATTATTCACCAAATGGGACGCAAACCGGGATAACTCCGCAAATTTTGCCTCGTATTGCGACACGGTCATATTATTTTGCTCCAATTTGATAAACTCCACCTCCTTCATGTGACGGATACTTTCAGGAAAGTATTTGTCATTGAATAGCTCTTGGAACTTCTCCCAAGACATCTTCAGTACGGCAGGTTGAGTACGTTTTACCGATTCCCACCAGTAATCTGCCTCTCCGCGCAACATAAAGGCGGCAAAGGGAACCTTTTGCTCCTCGGAGCATCCCAAGACATCAAATATTTTGGTGATCTGCTTTATCCATGCTTCCGCAATAAGTGGTTTTGGCTCTCCCTTAAACTCCGGTGGTCCCAGCTCCTTGAACTGTTTAGCGGTGACCGCCCGAGAATTTTCAGTGTTTCCACCTACATTTTGAACAGGAGCCGCTCTCGCTTGCTGTTGCATGAATTGCATAAAGCCTCTGAACAATCCATCATTCATCATTTGGTCATGAGGATTGTCGCCTTCCTGATGCACATTCTCCTGATTATTGATATGTGGAGACTCAACGGTCTCTTGTGCTCCATTGTTATTCTCAACATTTTCGGAAGTCATTTTCAGATACTGCCACAAAACAAAGATTAATTGACATGTAACATAATATCTCTAAACTTTGACCAACTAATTTAAATACAAAATAAATTTAAGTAGGTCATACTAGCGAAGGAATTCCCCGTCTCTCCCCTCCTAGTTCTAGTCTCACATCTTAGCCAGGGATCATATCCCTAAGCTTTGATACCAACTGTGACGCCCCCAAAATTAGGTATACATCATCCATCTTGAGTCGTCAGATACATGGTACAGAATTCAAATACAACTTACTAATACCACTGTCGTGTATAATACGACAAAATACAACTGTGAGTTTGAATACAATAATTGTCTACTAGAGATCATACAAACTCAAAAGGAGTCCTCAATACAATTATTGTCACACTATTTAACAGAATAATGAGGACTACTAATACTATTCTTTGGTCCATCACTCCGTTCCCCGACTCGTCCCAGCTATATTCTCATTTCCTGAAGAGAACAATGAAAGAAAGGGTGAGCTCAACTAGCCCAGTAAGAAATATTATGACTAAGATAATGCAGAATAAATTATCATTAGCCTTCAACAGTGTTAAACTGATAAAATATAATAACATCAAGTTTAACAGCAGCGGATCAAGCAATCCATTAAAAGAGTCAAGTAGAGAATAGAATCTACTATCTTTTATGATTTAAAAAGTTTTTAATCACTTTTATCGCTGAGACTCAGCTTAATAAATAATCCACATCATCCCTGCACTACGGCCAAGGATACTCATTAGGGTCACGACCACAAATTCCATGCACTACGGGCCAAGGATATTTGTGTATTCATCAATGGTCATGATCATGCCAACATCTGTCCATCAATGCACTACGGCAAATGAGACTTTTACCACATCATTTGTAACATTACGGTCATGATTACACCGAATAATCCCTGGTCATAATCATACCAAGTCCATCCATGCTCTACAGGCCACAGATGACTTTCAAAAAATATAAATAAGAGGATGATGACAATGATATAAGAATTCAATAAAACAAGTTCAAGAATTATTTTATCCAGGAATTATTAACGTCCAAATTGTCAACACGATACTATTTTGTGGTGTAAAATTCAAGAATGATCAGAAGAATATTTCCATGAAAGGATACTGGATGAAGCGCAAATGTCAAGGATATTCCACTAATTTCATGGAGTATAGAAATCAAAGTTTTGTCCAACTGAGTATAATAAAGAATGGAATAACAAAAGAAATCACCATGCATGCGATAGACCGCACAGACAGGTTATTCCAACAGAATAATAATAATGGAACCAGGTCAGGTGAAATTCACACCGACAGGATGTTCCAACAGAATAATAAAGACGGAACCAGGTCCGGTGTAAAACACACAGACAGGATGTTCCAACGGAATAATAATAAAGACGGAACCAGGTCCGGTGTAAAACACACAGACAGGATGTTCCAACGGAATAATAATAAAGACGGAACCAGGTCCGGTGTAAAACACACAGACAGGATGTTCCAACAGAATGATAGAAGAATGTCACCAAGTATAGGATAGACCGCGTATATAGGTTATTCCAATAGAATAATAAGAAATGGAATAACAACAGTTCTCTTCATGAATAAGAAAGAATAACACCCCTTACCGTAACAGAAACTGGATATAGGAAGAGAAAGTTAAGTAGCAAAAAACTTTTCTTCTATCTCTCTATAGTTTCTCTCTCTAGAGTTCAGTGAATTCGTAAGAAAATAATGAAGGAATGAGCTTCTATTTATAGGAAAATGGAATGCATAGTAACTAATCCATGAACGGTCCAGATTGATTTACTTTAATCTGACGGTCCATATTTAAAGAAAAATCTTTTAAATAAAATATAATATATTCTATTTATATAAAAAGATTTTTACTATGCAAACACTATGCAACACTATGCAAAACACTATGCAACACTATGCATAATAAAATATAATATATTCTATTTATAAAATAACTTTAATAAAGTATTCTGTTTTATATAAAAAGATGTTTCCGTTTTATTACGTTAATAATACGAATAAAACAAAACGTCACTATCGCTATAATAATTCATATTATTAATCGACAATAATTGAATCAAACTGAGCGACTTCTCACATAAATATCAATAATCAATACCGTGTGCTACTATGCAACAACGCGTATTACTGTACTTTTACTACCCAGTAGTTCAACAGTATCAACGGTAAAACTTCCGCCGTTATTTTTAATAAAATATTTTTGTCGTTTTCTCAATCCGACAATAATTCTGTTGTGGGGTCCACCAATAATTTTGCCGTCGTACGAATATTCCCCGACAAAAAGAATATTCCCCGACCAAACGAATATTTTATAACAACTTGCGTACTTTGCAAAATTTATAAATATTACCCACAGCTATAACATTATATTAAATTCATTCCATAATATTCAAAAATGATAATTATAGAAAATCCATTTTTATTTAAAAGTTGGGTTCTTACAGCCGTTATTTTTAAACAACTTATATTTGTCGTTTTCTTCTTCCAATCGCTTTCCGTTATGGGGCCCACACATGGCTACGCCGTCGTACGAATATTCCCCGACAGTACGAATATTCCACGACCAAACGAATATTCTCCGACAACAATGAATATTTTATAACCACTTGCTTATTTTGAAACATTTGCGTATTTTACCCATAACTATCCACATTAATCAATTCAACCCTTACTATTCAAAATAATAATTAAAGGAAATTAAACTTTATTTATTAATTATTTGGGGTCTTACAATTAATATATTAATATCCTCTATGCATATTTATGGAGTATCACTAGTCCTGTGGAAAAAATTATGCAATTAAATAAGAATTTTAATATGAACAATTTTTTCATTTTATCAACTTTATTAATATACGCAAAAAAAATCAGGATTTTTATCCTGAAAGGGAGGAAGTAATACAACACCGGCCTTGGGCTTAAGCCCAAGGTGCTCGGACTTTAGGCCCACTAAAATTGACACATTTTTAGGGCCTCCAAGTGGTATTTGTGTTAGGGTCCTTTACATAAGTATACAACAAATAAAAAGTATTTACAAGAAAAGTGCATCAACTAAATAATTACAAAAATAGTGTACTTAGGACTCATATTATAAAAATAGTACAATTCACATTAATTAGGAAACCTAAAATCAAGGAGAAATAACTGTTAATAATACAAATTCAAATTCAAAAATTTGAAATCTAACAACAAAAACAAATTCTGATCCAGGAACATCATGAACTTTATTCATCAAATGTATCTATTTTCTCACTATAGAGACTGACTTTGTAGAGAGAGAAAAGTATCCGAAAATGGCAAAGTCGCTGATTCTTCCGCTACACCGCCGCTACACCGCCGCTACCGCTACACCGCCGCGAATCTTCGTTGTCCAAAACGCCAATGAGAATAAGAAGAAGATTCGCCCTACAAAAAGTTTAAAAATAAATAAATGTAACTATTAATGTTCTGAATTTTTTTTATAACTATTTTGTTACTCATAAATAATAAAATGGTTTCCTTTGTATGAATGGTTGGCTACCAACTCCATCACATTCAAACGAAATTGGTAACTTAATAAAACTGAATTGGTAACCAAACTTTTATACCAAGGTAACCAAACTTTTATACCAAGATAACCAATCTACCTTCACACCTGCAGTATGAATTAGTTACCTTGATCTGAAAATTTGGCAACCAACTGTATGAAGGTTTGGTTACCAACTGTATTACATGCAAAATAAATTTGAAACTTAATAAAACATAATTGGTTACCTTGGTATGAAGGTTTGGCTACCAACTGCATTATGAAAAAACTGCAGAAACAGAGCGATGGTAACGTCAGAAACAGAGCGATGGTAACGTTCTTCCCTTCTCCTTAGTCTCCACCCTCATCACCGGTCCTTCATATTTTTCGATTCCATTGCACCGTTTCAAAGACTCCATTTTCTCCTCTTTCTCTCTTCTCCATCTTCATATAATTAAATTATATGGCCAAAGGGAGTGGACTCTCCATTGATCCTCCACATCCCCTCGCATTATTTTTCCCAACAACCCAACATCAACTGTCATCATCAATTCTTTTCCATCCCAAGACCACCGCCACCACCACAAGTGGAAGCTTGATCAATCGTCACCACCACCCCTCATGGATTCATCATCACCAAGCACTGTCCTATAGTACAAAATATACAAATAATTGTTTATTGGAGTACAAAATAAACGCTTTAGACGTCGACTATAAAAACGAGAAAAAACGAAGCCCTAGCGAGAAGTATTGCAGAACATTGAGCAAGTATCAATGGCGAAGAAGAGGAAAGCAGTTACTACTAAAGTTGAGCCAGAAGAACAGAAACTGAAAATAGTCCCAAAACATGAAGAAACCTCCGGAGAAGAAGAAGACGACGACGTCTTCTTCATTATTATTATTAAAAGGTTGAATTTGTTAAATAATTTGAGGAGAGAGAGAAGAAGTTATAACTAATCCTTAAATTAAGGAATTTTAAATGAATTATAATTCCCTAAATTAAGGAATCCTAATTACACTAAAATATGTAAATAAATATGAAAGTGTATTAGTTATATAAATATTATATGAGTGCACTATTAATGTAATTACTTTTAAAAATGTATTAAAATATGTAATTGTTCCTTTGTGTTATGTATATATATACCTACACAAAAGAGCTCAGTCCACGCCAGTTTAAATTTAAAAGCCTACAAAAAATTTACCCAATGAAATTGGTCCAAATCTCAATGGCAGACTTGTATTTTTTCGTATTGATGCTCTTTTGTTCAGGAAAAGTTTTTAGTTTTTTTTATGCCTATCTTAATAGTAATTCGCAAAAGGTCTATTTTTTGTTGTCGTTTTAGGCCCTTAAAAAACTCAGGATAAGTCCTTAAAAACTCAAGATCGGCCCTGATGTAATATTTAGTGAAGTTATTGAAAATGGAAGCATACAAATGTTTTATTTAAAAAAAAAACCGTTTTATATTGACAAAACAAAAGAGCATTAAAAGAAAATTTTGTAAGCACCAATATCACTTCAAATCGTACAAATGAACATGTATTATGGCAAGTGATATAGTACTTGTTATTAAATAAAAATTGCATAAATGTAATCAAGCAAAAGCTGGAAGTCAAATAGTTGGGAACATGAAAGCCTTAAACTGACATGCTTGTAATAAAATAATAATAAAAATATAATGTATTGGTGTTGAATTTTTGGAAATAATTTGAGTCATTTTTAAATTTAAAAGTAATATATTAAATTTTAATAAATTTTATTTTACATGTGTACAGTTTGTGCACATAAAATTATTAACATATAATTTTTTTAACTTGCAATTTTTATAGTTATTTGTATTATAACTATATAATTTTGGACTGATTTTAAATTATAGAATTTTATGAATTAATTTTAAATTTTTGAAATAAATCTCTACTTTTAATTAAAACGTTCCACAATTATATTACTTTTAGAAAGTAATATTAATAGTTTATATTACTCCCTCCGTTTCAAAATATAAGTTAATTTATTTGAAGTCAACTTAATGCATTTTTAAATTTAAAATTAAAATAATTTTTATTAATTTTAATCAATACAATGATAACTATTGTAAACTATCTAAATAATATTACTCATTCATTGTACAATTTATAATTTCATAATTATTAATAAATCGTTTAAAATTTGAGTTTTAAAAATATTTTAAATTCATTTTCATAGTCAATTGTGATATATTATAATTTAAAACCGACGAAGTATTATATTCAGTGTGTATCTGCAGACTGCCACCAAAGTCCAAATAAATTAAGAGGAGTTGGTAACTTGTAGAATTAGCTAACCAAGCTTCTGGAATTAGCCGACTCTTGTGATAAATGTGTCCAAATAAATGAAGAGGGGTTATAACAGACTCCGTATTTAGCACAGCACGGCACGGAAATATAAAAACGGGGAGTATTTTATCAGCGACGCCTATAAGGACTACAAATATACTAATATACTCCGAGTAATATTGACTTGACAGCCAGGAGGACTGGACTGATATCAAAGAGTCAAAGACGACACGACATGCCAGAGGGGATTCGGATCCTCTGTAAGTATTTTACCGTGAGGATCTTGGGAAGGTTTTATTATAAGATTAACAACACGTTAAAAAAAAGATTCAATGGTTCACAACTTTTTTTTTTTGTTTGTATATCAAAACGACGTCCTTTTGATAGGAATTTTTTTTTACAAGTTGACAGAAAATTAGAATCCACCAAACGCAGTTTATTTTTACCAAACAAACGAAATAAAGTAAAAAGAGTACATTTAAAATAGTATTTGAGTTGTGATGGTGATTGTCTCCGTTGAGCAGTGAGAGGTAAAGTAAAACGATTATTAATAATAAAAAAAAGATATAAAGGAATATGTAAATAATAATAATAATATTTTCTTGGTTGATTCAGCCGGCCCGATGGTTAGAGTAAATAATAATAATATTTTCAATGGTGAGAGTAAATTCTTTTTATGGAACAGATAAATATAAATTATAATAATAATAATATATAATAATATAATAATATAAATAAACAAACAAAAATAATAATAATAAACGAAAAATAACTAAATCCACATTGAAAACATTGACGATAATTATAACCGATATATTTATTCATTTTTTTGAGCCAAATTTGTAGTTATCTTAATATTAATAGCAAGCAAAGTTATTAAATATAAAAAAAATCATATATAGAATAATCAAGAAATTTAAAATAATTATATATAAAAATAAATGGCGTTTGGTGGCTTCTAATTTTTTGTCAACTTGTAAAAAAAATTCCTATCAAAACGACGTCGACAAAAAAAAAGTTGTGAGCCATTGAATCTCCTTTTTAATGTGTTGTCAACCTTACAGCAAAACTCTCATAAAATCCTCACTGAAAAATATAATTATGTCTAATTTTCATGTTCACCTAGAATAATAAATTACATGCCACATAATTCAATAATATTAATACTATAAATGATGTACGTATCATGTTTGCGTAACTGCGGACGTTTCATAAGTCAACAATTCCCAGTCTCATCTCTCTATGTGTAGGCTTTCAGGTGGATAGTTATGAATTTCAGAATTTTTCTCTTAATGTCGTCGTCTAAACTAACGTGAGGTTATTATACTATTTGTTGACTATTCCTAAATTTGACTATTCGGTCAGATATTATTTACCAAAGGCCCTACCATGGGGTAGCCGCCAGCCCTATGCTAAAAACAAAACAGAGGGTATAGTTGGTATTTTCTCAAAACCGGTGATACCGAACCGACTGGTTTGATAATTCCTTGAACCGGTGCAATACCGTTTTTATAGTATTTGTCGACACATCGGGTTAGGGAACTATATTCATTTTTGTAAGTTCGGTATATATCAAACCGTACCCATTTTATTGGTTAATGAATTATGTGCCACATTTTACAGGTTTAAATCATGAAAGATTGAGATTAGGGATTTTAGATTTGGGATTTGGATTAATTAGTAGGTTGATTATTTTATTTTGTGTTGATTATTTGCTTAATTATTTTATTAAGTATTTGAGAGTAATATACGATCAAATATAGTCAAATATGGTCAATGTGTATTTGTATTCTTCGCGAAAACATGTGTCAATATTTCAATGACTAAATTGGCTAGAAATATGGTCCACCGTGCTTATTGAACTTAACATTGGTGAGCGATATAGAAGGAATTATATTTCGGGCTATGATACGTAAAATGATATAAACTTTGGGGTCGGATATGCAATTAACCCTTTTCCTATCTATTTATATTCATGCCTGAACACTACGAAAATGCACATTCTCTCAAGTATACATCTATCTGAATTAGACTATCAACTCAAGAAACATTCAGAAAAAAAAATCAGACAGCAATGACGAGTAACGGTGAACAGAAATCTAGTGAGATACTTAAAGCTCAAGCTCACATATGGAATCACATGGACAACATCGTACATTCCATGTCACTCAATTGCGCCATCCAGCTCGATATACCGGATGTCATCCACAACCATGGCGGACCAATGACGCTCTCCGAGTTAGTGGAGGCCCTGCCTATCAACAAGGCAAGAGCGCCGTATGTCTACCGCCTCATGCGCATCCTAGTTCATTCCGGCTTTTTTCTCAAGCTAAACGTACCCAAAAATGATCTAAAAGAAGAAGAAGCTTATTTGCTTACACCTTCTTCTCGGTTCCTACTAAAGGACGAGCAACTTAGCATAAGGCCACTTTACCTGGCCATGCTTGATCCGATCGGTATAAAGCCGTGGCATTTTTTGAGCGAATGGTTCAAAAATGATGATATAACGCCATTTGAAACCGCTCATGGGAAGATACTGTGGGATTATCAGGCTGAGAATCCAAATTTCAATCAGGTTGCTAACGATGCCATGGCTAGTGATGCGCGGTTGATCAGCAGTTTGGTGGTTAAGGAGTGTAAGGGTGTGTTTGAGGGGATCAATTCACTTGTAGATGTTGGAGGTGCCACGGGACCAGTGGCTAGGGCTATTACGGATGCGTTCCCTCACTTGAGTTGCACTGTTTTAGATCTACCACATGTGGTGGCTAACTTGGAAGGGAGTGGCAACTTGAGCTACATTGGAGGGGACATGTTCAAAGCAATTCCTCATGCAGATGCTGTTTTCTTAAAGGTAACTATATAAATATAAATATATATATATATATATATGTAATTATTGGAAAATATATATGCATGTAATTATATATATATATATATATTATATATATATATATAATATATATATATTTTTCAATAATTACATATATATATATATATATATATATATTATATTTTGTGTGTGTGAGAAATTAAATTTATGCATCGTACGTCATTTATATTCAAAGTTAAAGTCACCTGCTGATGTGAAACATGATTGGACCTTTAACTTTAATTGCCAACTTTCTATGAAGGACACATTTTCTTAAATTGCCTAATTTGTTTCTTGAGCAAAGTAGCTAGCTAGCCCTTCCAGTAGTCTTTGAAATTTTAAGTGTTGCTAATACAAGTTAAAATGAAAACCAGTGGATATTGCATGATTGGGAAGATGAAGAGTGCCTAAAAATACTGAAGAAATGCAAAGAGGCAATTCCAAGCAAGGAAAAGGGAGGAAAGGTTATCATCGTAGATATGGTAGTGGATAACCAGGAAGGAGACTACTACAGAGCAAGCGAAACAAAACTTTGTTCCGATATGTTGATGATGGTTGTTGCTGGGGGAAGAGAGAGAACTACGAAAGATTGGGAAGTGCTCTTTAAGAATGCTGGCTTTAGTGACTACAAGATTTCTCCTCTACTCGGGCTGAGATCTCTCATTGAAGTTTATCCTTGATGAAGGGATGCATGACAGTACTCTTTATAATTAAGCATAATAATACAAAGGATTCTTAAATAAATCCATCTTGTATGGAATCATTAATTTCAGTATTTTGATTGCTTTAGAGGATCTCGGAATATATATGTAAACTCATTATTTCTCTTTTGTATGGAATCATTCCAAATTCCAAATTCCAAATTCCAAATTCCAAATTCCAATATTTCTCTTTTGCTAGCTAGATTGAAAATAATGTCTTTCTCTATTTTATATTATATCAATTCAGTGTCATTGATAATTAGTGCTTATGGTCTAAAATATATACGACTACAGAAGTTGAGAGAATCATGTCGTGGATAAACCAAAGGGAAAGTAAAAACAACACCACAAATCACACCTTTGTGTGTTTTACATACTCAATATCAAGTTACAGTGCACCTAACAAAATTTGAAAGTGAATAATATAATTTAATTTGTTTATTACGAGTGTTAGTCACTTGTACCTATGGGAATGAATATGAAAGACAAAATAATGTATGATAAACAGTAAAAGAAAGAAAAATAAGAGGTTTAACCCCCCTCCCCCCCCCCCCCCCCCCCCAAAAAAAAAAAAATTTAAAAAGGGAGTTGGTTGTCAGGCGCTAAAAAAAAATAAAATTATTAAGTTGTAATTGCTTATAACTTAAAACAGCTTAATTAATAGCACTAACAGATGCATTCATTTCCTAGATAAACCACACAATTATTATTGAAATTAAAGGAAATGGAAAGAGGCAGCCAAAATGCACACATTTGGAATACTCATAGTTAATGTAATTAAGAAAATATAATTCATACAATTCTACATTCCATTGGCCCTTTATTATCTTTCTCTTGCAAATACAAACAAAACCATCCATTGAGCAATAAAAGGGTACTCTACCATGTGTTCTTTTAAAACACCGCTTTAACAAATAATCTGTCATCTGGGGTTATTTGGAAGACACAAGAGGCACTTAACTATCAGATTCCCACCTCTGAAATTGAAAGCTCAAATGAAGTCCCTTAAATCGATGCCAATTTAGCCATTAACGCTGCAGCAGTTCAAAGTGAGAGTTCATTTGCATAAAAAACAAGTTTTGCATCTTCGTCCTTGGAAGGGAGCTCAACTTGATGGAAAAATCTGTTGCACAAATTAAACAAATATTATTGCTGTAATTAAGAGTCATCTTCCCAAGCACCATCTTTTGCCTGCCCAACCAAAACACTAAACAACACAGGCCATATAGAGAGCCAAGAATATTCATACACATACTGCGGAGAAGAGACATGGACCAGAAAGTTTATGAACTACTTCGTGGAAAAAAATGAAATGTTTCCTTCATTAGGCCCAAAGATCCATGTAGCAAAACTAATACATGGAAAACTTATTCCGAATCAATGAGTGCATGCTTCTTATTTTAGTGGAGAGCTCCAAACCCCACCTACCCATTCGTCCTTTAAGAGTGTTACTATCTGACCAAGAACAAATGATACTGAACCATATAACTTCGGAGCCTCTCTATCAAAAATCAATCAACAGAAACATGATTCAGTTATTTGATCATCGTGATGATTTTGCATGGGATCCAAGTAGGTATAGCAAGTCAAATGTATAAAAAAGAAATTAATATATCAACTCAAAGTCAAAGACCACAGAACTCTATGTATTTTGTGTTCTTCGGGCAATAAAATTCAAACTATTAGAAGCAGGGGCTATTTGAGGTCGAGTGAAATCCACATTTAATCTTGGATATGAACCAGCCTGCCCTAGCATTGGTCCGGCTTCGACAAAGAAAACACAACTGAAAAAGAACTTGAAGGATTCAATTAAAAAAGTAGGAAGATATGAGAGAAATGAAATGAGACGAAGAAGAAAGAAGAGAGTATAGTAAAGTAAATAAATAAATTACATAGAGACACGCACAGAGGAAGAAGTAAGAAGTTAGTAGATGTACACAAAAGAAAAACTTAATATGGAAGAACTTGGGCAGCAAAATGATATTTTCTACATAAAATTCGACATTCAATATCATGAGCATACTCTCATTATATCTCATACATTATACATGTCTAAGAAACGAATAAATAACAAAATGGTCTAGTGATCAGGACATTGTCACTTTGGACTTTGAATCCAGTAACCCAAGTTCAAATCTCAGTGGGACCTTTTTCCTTTCCACCAATTCTTTCCTGTTATTTTAATTAATTTTTAAAATAATCTTTTCAATTTCTCAAATAATCTTCTTCCTTTATCAAAAATAAAAATAGAAATAGAGTAATGCATTGATCCTCTCTCACACGATCCTCTCTCACACGAGCATACAGTGAGTCTCACCTTCATGTGAGAAAGAACACATGTAGAAATAGTGCTCCTCAACCTTTATCCTCATTCGGAATCCATATAACTGAGTAACAAAGCCATTTCATGAGATGAAACCCTTTTAATGAAAACTACTCATCCAAAGTGATGCGGTACGGAAAAAGAAATTTAAGAAATTTGTTATTAATTTTGCATTGTTATTTAAAGATAAATGTTGAGTTATTAATGAAATTATTTAGGATATTATAGTAGTAGCTTTTCATTAGGAGAGTTTTAATTGTAGTAGTAGATTTCAATTAGAAGAGTTTATTATAATACTCCCTCCGTCCCAAATTATCTGTTATTTTAGAGTTCTACACACATACCAATATGTGTGATAAAAATACTAAAATACCCTTATGTGCTGATTTTTTGTTTTCCGCAATTAAGGCTTTAGTAAAAAGAGATTGTCCATGGAAGAGTGTGCCATAAAGGTCTTTTAAGATCCTTATTGGTGGGAATATGAAAAGGATGCTTAAAAAAGAGGAAAAGCTTAAATGAGTAATGACTATCAACAATTAGGGTAAAGGGACAAACTTGGAAAACAAAGGAAAAAATGCATTGAAATCTTGAAAAAGCAGATATTATGGGACAAAATTTTTCTGCTAAAACAGCAGATAATTCGGGACAGAGGGAGTAGTAGATTTTAGTTAGGAGAATGTTTCCTTTTTAAATTAGAGTTTATACCTAGTCCTCAAGTATTGGGTCGTTTTCTATTTAAGCATTGTAATACTTTATTATGTTAAGATTATTGAATGAGTTGATTTGAGAATAAAATTGTGCTTTTGTGTGCGTTTCTTTACCGATTCTCTGCGGAGATAGGTACTCTTATTCCTTCTACCTAGTACCTACCCCATCCTACATCATAATGGTATTCAGGACCAAAGTTCCGGATATCTTTTGATTTCACCCAATTCCTTTCTATCCTATTTTTCTGGCCTCCATCAAATAGTCGAAGTTCGTTTGAGACGAAAACACGATCTGCAGACAGGTCGTAGTCGCCGTAGTCTTCATCTATCCTGAAAAGAAAAAAAAACGTTACGCTACAGTGTTGCGCAACACTTTTCACCAAAGTTTGGCCTTTCTTCTGCCAAATTATAGTTTAGTACCCACAGGTTTTTGAAATTCTCAACTCAGCCCCAAAGTTTATAAAAATTTCAGTTCAACCCCTAAAATTTTTGAAATATTCAATTTAGCCCCCAAAGTTTTTGAATTTTTCAATTAAACCCCCAAAATTTTTAAAATTTTCAATTAAACCCTTCTACATATATACAATGGCTTTGAGATTTAACAATCCAGACTTTTTTTGGGTTAAGATAAAGCAACTTGAGCATCGAACTTTTGTCATATACAAGCAACTTACAAGGTTTTATGTCCTGTATATTATGCGATGAGCTTGCACTTTCTGAAACAAGTCTTGCAAATTTAAAGGCACATTACGAATACATAACCACATGCTTTGTTCGTCCATATTTTGTTCAAGCACAACAAAATGTTCATCCTAATCGTATTTGTTCAACTAAAGCAACGCGTTCACAAAAGAACACCCGCAAAGTAAATTCTTACAAAACAATTGATGAATGTCTCACAATACTTAAACGTATCAATAACCAATATGAAATTGGTGACAATAAAGAAGAGCAAGTACTCTCACATATTGATGTTTGTGAGAAACATGAAGTGGAAGTTAAGTGTGTTGAACAACTTGCATATTCAGAGATGTTTAGCAGTGAGGAAATTGAAGTTAAGTTTGACCCCAAATATGAAAATATCAAGGAAGATAAAGTTAAGGTCAGCTGTGTTGATTTTCTCTTTCCGGTTGATACATTCGAGTCCCAAGCTACTTCAAATTTCTATATTATGTCATTGTTATTCGAAAATTGTGCTCATGACATTAAAATATTGGATGTGAATGTTTTGTTGGAAGACATCTCTTGGACTGTGGTTTATTATATTACGAAATTTCAAAACTGGAGGACGAGTAGCGTGGGGAATGATGTGGTACGGAAGAAGAAATTCAAGAACTTTATTATTAATTTTGTATTGTTATTTAGAGATAAATGTTTAGTTATAATGAAATTATTTACCAAGATATTATAGTAGTAACTTTTTATTAAGAGAGTTTTAATTGTAGTAGTAGATTTCAATTAGAAGAGTTTATTATAGTAGTAGATTTTAGTTAAGAGATTGTTTCCTTTCTAAATTTGAATTTTTACTTGGTCCCCAAGTATTGAGTTTTCTATTTAAGCATTGTAATACTTAATTATTTTTAGATTATTAAATGAATTGATTTGAAATTAAAGCTATGGGCTTTTATGTGTGTTTTCTTTACCGATTCTCTGCGAAGATAAGTACTCTTATTCCTTCTATGATCTATCTATCCCGTCCTACATCACAAAGTATTCTAGACTACGACATCTATTGAAATAACCCGAGTCAAATCCCGAATACAGAACAAATCTTGGGTCAAATCTCAAGTTCGAATTAAATCAAATCCATTCAAATAAGGTCTTAAACAACTAGCCCAATAATATCTTATTGGGTCATCTTAACTCACTACAAACTCACCCAAAAGGTCACGACTGCATATACTATTATTAGTACCTTAATTCGACAAATGTTTCTCACATGTTTCGATGTGGGACTAGGGTGCTACATCTATATTCTTCACGCCATCATCAAACTATATGAATGTTATTAAGCTCGCAAAACAGCCAACGCAACAACCCTAACTTCAACCACAACAACCTCAACCAATATTAACAATGGGAAAACATGTCAACCAACTTAAACCGCCTACCCTAGGTTTCCCTTTTTTCCCCATTTATCAGTAACCATTCACGTCCAAGAAAATCTTCCCAGATTCTTCACGCCATCATCGAAACCTAAATGAAAATTCTTAATCTTTATATAGAATTTTCAGTTGTATATTTATTGACTGCAATATTACCCACTTTATACCAAATATCTGAAATTCTGAATGAGTTGGTCACGTGGAAGAACCAAACCATACAAGTCTTTACTTCACTATAACCAATAACAACAAAAAAGTCAACGAATATATACCCAAGGGGACAAGAAACTGCCAAACAAAAAAGTTTCAATTTTGTCACTCACAAGGCATGATGTCTTTTCTAGCAGCGTATCAACCTAATGTAAAACCTCATTATCTAGATTTGAGTACCCAATCATTAACCTGATCTATGTGACTTTTTAATTTTTTCATAAAAGAAGAGCTAAGATCATAATCAGCCAGTAGGAGTCCAACATGTGTGGTACAAATGATTCTGGAAACCCAATAAAATTTCTTTCAAACAAATACCTAAATTTCCAATCTTTACTTAATATTATCATAATAACAGCTAAGATCAAGGAAAATGTGCAACAAATATACATGCATGCACATGTTATTATCTCCTTAACTAATACACCAAAAGCCTTAAACTGATGAAAAGGTGTAGAATACAGATCAAAGTTCTGAAACTAAAGATGCACACTTTAAACAGGCCCTGCCTAAATCATGCACCACAAACTCAAAACTATAACAGACATCGAGATCATAACAATCTACCACTCTTTAAATCCCAATTCCGCTGTTGGCTCATTTTTCCATCTACAACAGCTTATAGCCTGGCTTAGCACAACTTGGTCCAACTTGTCTCACTTTGCTAACTACGTAAAGCTTCACCTACATATTTGGCACAACAAATTCTCTCAACTATTGTTATAATCATTGATATGTTATTGGTTTTATAGAGATCTGATGCTTTGTGACAAAAATGAATGAACATTAAGGATTATCTAACAAGGAAACCATAATACAAATAAACTTCCGAAACCATTACCCAAAAACACCGACTTCAAACTCAATATCTGAAAGATTTTATTTTCCCACATGCCAAAACCCATTTATGTGACCAAAAAACTTCCTACACATTCCAATAAAAGATGCTCCACACTTTAAGATATAAATCTAATACCTGCAGTAGGCACTTCAACCAAATAGAAGCACGAGATGACGTGAATATCTTTAAATACAAGAGGAAGACAACTTGAATCAGCTAGCTTCCATTATCAGGTAAGATACTTTTTCATTATTAGATAAATCTTTCAGACAAGATGCTTTAAGAAACTTCAAAAAGAAGAGGAAAATAAATTGAAACACTAGCTTTTGGTATTAGCTATTGAAAACTCCCTCAGCAAAACCCCACTTGAGAATCACCAATTGCACTATGATGAATCATACTAAATCGGAAGTCATAAAGTCAAGGAAAACAGTATTTAAGAAGGAACAAAAACATTTCTCCTATTACCCATATGCCAATTAGGGATGAATGGTCATTGACCAGAAAATAATAACAAAAACAACGAAAGTAGTCGCGCCAAATAACATAATTTGATAGTGCAGAAAATCATTAATTCATTAAAATAGCTTCAAAAGTAAAAGTAGTGGATTATTTAAAGCTGAAAGACTACTATAAATTGGAACATAAGAGAGAACGTATATATACCATGATCATCCACTTGAAGTCGGGCGGCTACCGCTCGAACCGGGCCTGTTCATCTCCACCAGATCGGAGCCACCCCCTCTCCTCACCCTCTCATATCCACCTCCTCCAGATTTCGGCTTCCCTTCTTCCGCGAACCCAAATTGCCCCTGGCGGTACCCAGCAAACTCCCTGGACAGGGCCGATAGTGGTTGCTTATGAAACTCCGGTCCAGGCTTCTCCTCCTTGCACAAGTACCCCGGTCGAAGATGCGGCGGCACGAACTTGTCCGGCTTCGGCGACACCGATAACTCTCTCTCCTTATTAAGAAGCGGAGAAGTTACGGGAGACGGAGAGATTGACAGCCCAGATCCGGTTCGTCCAAGTGGGCGCAGAGAAATCGAGTCGGATTCGATCCGGGTTTGATCCGGCGTGACGGGATGCGGTGTGGGAGTCGGTGTCGGGGAAGGCTGAGGAGTGATGGGTTTTGGTGTGGGTCGGGTCAGAACAATCATATTCCCATGGATACGGGAATTGGAGAGGATTGTTTTGGTTTTATTGGGATTGGAGAGAGAAGAAGAAGAAGAGGAATGGGGATTTTGTTTGTTGCTGGAGGGGTTGTTTATGATTTTCTTCTCGTAGATGTCGTTGAAGTTGAGAGACGCATATTTATTAGTTCTTGCCATCCACCAGCTCCCACCACCAACGCCACCGTGCTCAGGTGAAAGAAATAATTTGAGACGATAAAAGAAAAGAGAAGAGAAGAGAAGAGAAAGTTGACTAGAAATGGTTTGGTTTGGTTTGGTTTGGTTTATCCGTGGCAGATTAGTAATATCCGTAATTATGAGGTGAGTTAATTTTATTGGAAAGAAGAAGAATAAAAATGAAAAACAAAGATAAACTACAGTCCATAGGGACGGATGATTTTGAGAAACAAAATAAGGTGGATATAATATCAATCTAATAAAATACAAATGATTTTAAATTTTTCACTCACTCAATAAATCATTTGGGCCGTCTAAAGTTTGAGATAAATCTCACCGTTTATTCATCTATCTAATAAAATACATCTATCTATCTAATAATCTAATAATAATTTAATAAAATACAAATGACTTTAAATTTCCCGCTCACTCAATAAATTATTTTGGTCGTTCAATGTTTGAGATAAATCATATTGTCCATACAGTGCCGGAGGCACGGGACCCAGCTAGTTATATTATATTTTTACATTGAGCCAAAAATATCATATGTTTTTCTTTGAATGGAGAATGGTAATTTTTAATTCTTAGTTATGTAGTTTAATTTTTAATTATTAACTACACATAAATAAAAATTGAATCTCATATCTAAATGTCACATGTGAGTTGATTCTTCACATTTGTATAATTCAAGTAATTTTGTTTTGGTTTTCAAGTACAAAAGTGACTCAAATAAGCCGTTCTAAATTTTTTTCAAGCTTAAGATGCCTTGTTAGAACAACCTCAACGAAGTAAATTTAAATAATTTTCATTTTATTTCATCAATTTCAATTATTAACATTTTTTATACTTTTAATAAATAAATAAATTCAAAAATGCATTCGATGTATAGTATAATATTATTTAATATTAATATTTAATCATACATTCAAAATGTAACACCTTAATCCCACATCGAAACATATGAAAGAATTTGTCGTTATATAACTAATTAAGTCACTAACAATAGTACGATCTTTTGGATGAGCTTGTGGTGGACTCGATTTGACCTGAGTTACGGGTATTCTCTGTCTTTAAAGTATTTATTGCCCCTTACCACTATTCACCTACAAGATATATGTCAAGTCTTATCAAATTTTAATCAGTTTATAACAGTTGTAGTAACTCTTTGTATCCATAATAATTAAAGGTTCAATGAATCTGGTTCAAGATAAAAAGATGGCTCTCAGGTGCAAAGTGCGCCTAAAGCGCCAATGCGACTTTGCCACCCGAACCCGCACCACGACCCCGGGTCGCGGGACGCGGGACGCGGGCGCGGGTGGGTGGTGCTTTGCACCACGTCGTTGTGACTAACTCCGAGCCTTTCCTTTAGTACCACTAGTAAATTAAACTATTCCACATATACATATAAAGTATTAAATAGTTTTATTCCTACTCAATGTAGGACTTAAAGAAAATAGTTTTCTTAAACAACAATGAACCTTTTCATATTCTCCACTTTGGATACAATTAAAACACAATATATAGTTCATACTTGAATCATATATTACTCTCTATTAATCTCCTTGTAATAGACTATCAAATGCACTTTTAATTTAATACAAATTCAATCAATTAATGGGTCTGAATTAATCCCCAAATTGATCGAAATTCATGCATGAAAAGGTGCAATTAACAATCCCCCACTTGTTTGAAAAACTACTTTTCTTCTAACAATTCTTTATCTATCAACTATAAGGTTTGTATGCATAATAGAAGGTATGACGAACATTGAACCTTCTTTTAGTATAAACAACTCAAAATCATATCAAAATAGATGGTGTCCGTAGATTGAACCTCTATTTCAAATAATATGACCGGAGCTATCATACACACACAAAACCTCCCTTTACGGTGAGCATAATAATCATTTTGCACTATTAAAGCCATGCGCAATATCCTGTTTCTTGAACCTCTAAGAGAGTAAACCATAACTCTCTATAAGAAGCGGTTTCACTTTTAGTTCATATAGGCAAAATGTTTCTTTAGCACTCATGTTACTATAACTTATAAGTGCAACACTTTGTTAAGAGCATAGCTCATCCTCGGTCGTGCAACAGACGTTACTATCATAAACTACATATGAGACCAAATTGATAGTAACATAGCCAACAACTGTAACTTGTTTTTCCCATTGAACCTTTAAACTATGAGTAACCTAGTAATAGGTTGGGTTCCCATCACCCTTGGCTCAAAATGGTTTAAGTCTCATATCTCGTGTAGTCAAACTTATTAAATCTCTCGTAAGAGGCTTAGTAAGTGGATCAGCCAAGTTTTTACTTGACTTCACATAGACAATAGTTATGATACCATCATGTATTAATTGTCTCACAAATTCATGTCTTAGACCAATATGTCTAGACTTACCATTATAGGTACCACTATACGCTCTTGTTAGCGTAGCTTCACTATCACAATATAGTGAAATTGGAGGCATTGGATTTGGCCATAGATCTATGTCTAACAACATATTTCTAATCCAATCAGTCTCTTTTCCTGCTTGAGCCAAAGCTATAAACTCTAAATCCATAGTAGAGTGAGAAATACAAGTCCGTTTCTTGCTTGCCTAAGAAACAACTCCATTGGCAAGAGTGAAAATCCACCCACTTGTAGATTTATTATCTCCCACGCTATTAATCCAGCTTGCATCAGAGTATCCCTCCAAAACACTAGAGAATTTATAGTAGAACAATCCTATGTCGCTGGTTCTTTTAGATATCCAAGTACCCTTCCAATAACTTTCCAATGATCAATATTAGGACTGCTCGTATATCTACTAAGTCTAGAAACTGCAAAAGAAATATCTGGCCGAGTACAATGCATAGCATACATAAGGTTACCAATAACACTTGCGTATTCTAGCTGTGCAATAGCTCTACCCTTATTTTCTTTGGGTTTAACTCCATTCTCAAAAGAGTATTCACCTCCTTGAACTTGAGATGACTAAACTTAGTTAATATTTTTTTAATATAGTAAGATTGATTCAATACATAATCCCCACTATATTTTTTAACTTTGATGCCTAAAATAATATCTACTTCACCTAAGTCTTTCATCTTAAAGACAGAGGATAAATACTTTTTAGTCTCATTTACTCCAACCATATTTGTACTGATGATCAACATATCATCTACGTACAAACAGACTATCACCATATAATCAGAAGTGGTTTTGGAGTATATGCACATATCTGCACTATTATATTTGAACCCAAAGCTTATAATAACAGCATCAAATCTCTCGTGCCACTGTTTTGGTGCATGTTTTAGACCATAAAGGGACTTAACTAATTTGCATACTTTAACCTCATTACCGGGAACAACAAACCCTTCGAGTTGTTCCATATATACTTCCTCATTCAAATTTCCATTCAAAAATGCGGTCTTTACATCCATTTGATGAGCGTAAAAATCATATAATAAAGCTAAGGCAAAAAGAATTCGAATGGAAGTAACCCGCGCTACCGGTGCATAAGTATCAAAATAGTCAATACCCTCTACTTGTCTAAAACCTTTTGCTACTAATCTTGTTTTAAAAGCAGAAATAGTATCGTTATTGTTATACTTTGTTCTAAAAATCCATTTGCAACCTATAGGTTTAGAACCTCTAGGTAAATCTGTCAATACCCAAGTATTATTTCCTAAGATTGAATCCATTTCATCATTTACAGCTTCCTTCCAAAAGGCAACATCCCTAGAAGCCATAAGCTTCTTTAAATGATTTAGGATCAGTCTCAAGACTATATACATAGGGTATTTCATATACCACCTCATTATTTTGGTCCCCTTCCACCAAAAATAATAGTGACTGAGAAGAAATGAAATCATCATCTAACTCTATATTTTTCCTAGCTCTAGTACTCCTTCTAGGTCTACTTGGTTGAATTAGAACACTTGGTTCTTCAACCTCAACATTAGACCTTTATAAGACCTCTAGGCTCATCAAATATAGGCATATCCACCTTCTCAACATCTTTTGAGAATTTATTTTCAAAAAATTTCACATCCCTTGACTCAGTTATTACATTAGACTCTAAATCAAGAATCTTTTATGCTATACTATTTTCAGCATATCCAACAAATATACTTCTAATAGCTCTAGCTCCTAACTTAGTCCTTTTAGGATCAAGAACTCGAAAATAAACTATACACCCCCACACTTTAAAATAATTTATGTTAGGTTTTCTGCCTTTCCATATTTCATAAGGACTAGCTTTAATTACAGTACTAGGAATCCTATTTAAAATATGACAGGCAGTTAAAAGAGCTTCACCCCATAAATTATTTGGCAAACAAGCATGATTTAACATACAATTAATCATATCATGAAACACACGATTTTTTTTCTGCTAAACCATTTTGTTGAAGTGTATATACTGCACTTGTTTGATGTATAATACCATTTTCTTCACAAAATGCATCAAAAGCATTCAAACAATATTCCATGCCTCTATCAGAACGTAAAATTTTAATCTTCTTCTCAAGTTGATTTTCTACTTCTAATTTGTATTTTTTAAATGAGTTAAATGCCTCATCTTTTGTTCTCAACAAATACACATAACAATATCTGCTAGCATCATCTATAAAAGTAATGAAATATCGTTTTCCACCCCTTGTCAATATTCCATTTAACTCACAGATATCAGTATGTATTAAGTCTAGTAATTGTGATTCTCTATGTACATTTGGAAATGGTTTCCTCGCAATTTTTGATTTAACACAAATTTCACATATTTCAAGTTCAGTATTTCCAATATCAATCAATTTCATTGCATGCATATTTTAAAATTCTTTGAATTTATATGTCCTAAACGACTATGCCATAAAGAAATTACACAAGTGATATAAGCAGAAACAGAACTGTTCTTATTAATAGATAATTTGTACATTCCATTACAAGCATAACCTTTTCCAACAAAAACACCATTCTTTGAAAGAATGACTTTGTCGGACTCAACAAAATTTTAAAACCTTTCTTATCTAAAAGATCAACAGAAATTAAATTCTTTCTAATTTCTGACACAAATAACACATTCAGCAAGGTTAGCTTCTTCCCAGAGGTGAAATTAACTTCCACAGTTCCTTTTCCATCAACTTTAGCCACTAAACTATTTCCCATCTGAACTTCCTGTCCAATAATCTCTTCAAATGTTTTAAACATTTCTCGATTATTACAAATATGGACAGTAGCTCCGGAGTCCAACCACCAACCATTCGGTTCACTTACCATGTTAACTTTAGAAATTATAGTCACATCAAGACTAAGATCAGATACCATGGCAACAAGGTTCTCCTCAACCATGTTAGCAGAGTCGCTTTTACGTTGTTTACATTCTCTGACATAGTGTCCAGTTTCTCCACAAACATGACACTTACCCTTTCGCTTATTAGGATCAGATTTTTTTTATTTTTCTGTTCAGGATGCTTGAACTTATGATTATCTTTTTTAACTCTAGGTCTTTTCCCTTTAAATGATCTTGCCTCCAAATAGTTTACACTAGACTGTCCTTTAATAAAATTATTAGCATCGCATTTTCGGGCCTCGTCAATACGAAGATGCTTCTGAATTTGATCCAAGGAAAAATCCTCAGATTTATGCATCAACTTTTTGGCAAAATCTTTCCAAGATGGAGGTAATTTTGCAATTATTGCTCCAACTTGAAATGTTTCAGGCAAAACAATTTTAAGAACCCTTAACTTATTAACAATAACCTGGAGCTCATGCACTTGCTCCAAAATAGGTTTATTATCAACCATCTTATAATCAAAATATTTAGATACTAAATATTTATTTGTACCTTCTTCCTCAGCCTTGTATTTGAATTCCAAAGTCCTCCCATAACTCCCTTGGTGACTGAATATTACTGTAGAAATCGTACAGACGATCCAACAACGTATTGAGGATATGTGTAAAATCCCAAATTTTACGAATAAAGATTTAATTTTCTTGAAATATTTTTTAAATATTATGGTGTGGATTTGATATAATGTTATAGTTGTGGGTGATATTTACAAATATTGAAAAGTATGCAAGTTGTTGTATAATATTCGATTGGTCGGGGAATATTCTTTTTATCGGGGAATATCCGTACGATGGTACAATCATTGGTGGACTCCACAACGGAATTATTATCGGATTGAGAAAACGAGTAAAATATTTTTATGAAAATAACAGCGGAAGTTTTACCGTTAATACTGTTGAACTACTCGATAGTAAAAGTACAGTAATACGCGTGGTTGCATAGTAGCACACGGTATTGATTATTGATGCTTACGTGAGAAGTCACTCAGTTTTGTTCAATTATTGCTGCAGTAATTGTTGCATAGTATCTCACGTTAGTTGATTCAATTATTATCGATATTTTATATATTATTAAATCAATAATTGAGATGACAGAGTTATTAATATTATTATTTGCAATATTAACGATGTCTAGAAGTTCTGCCAAGGAGAGGTTTGGTCACCTAATTGCGCGCCAATAGGTAGAAATCCTTATTGGAAAGCCCCCTCTTTCCTGGGAACGACCTGGTCGATTAATATTGTGAATTAAAATAATGATGATAAATGTTGTTAAATATATTGAGATGTCTTTTTATGAAGTCACGGAAGTTTGTATATATATATATATATATATAATTATGTTTTATTAGTATTATTAATGTAATAAAACATAAAAGCTTTTTATATAAAACAAAATACTTTTACAAAGTTATTTGTTTTATTAGACAATAATTAGAATATATTATATTCTATTATGCATAGTATTTTGCATAGTAAAATCTTTTTATATAAAACAGAATACTTTTATAAAGTTATTTATTTTATTAGACTATAAATAGAATATATTATATTCTATTATGCATAGTGTTTTGCATAGTAAAATCTTTTTATATAAAACATAATACTTTATAAAGTTATTTGTTTTATTAGATAATAATTAGAATATATTATATTCTATTATGTATAGTATTTTGCATAGTAAAATCTTTTTATATAAAACAAAATACTTTTATAAAGTTATTTGTTTTATTAGACAATAATTAGAATATATTATATTTTATTATGCATAGTATTTGCATAGTGCCTGCATAGTGTTCTGCATAGTAAATTAATATGGACCGTCCGTTTAAAAGTAAATCAATCTGGACCGTTCATGAATTAGTTACTATTCAGTCCATTCTCCTATAAATAGAAGTTCATTCCTTCATTATTTCTTACGAATTCACTGAAACTCTAGAGAGAGAAATTATAGAGAGAAAGAAGAAAAGTATTCTGCTACTTCACTACTCCTATATCCAGTTTCTTCTAAGGTAAGGGGTATTATTTCTTTTGTATTCATGTAGAGAACTTTTGTTATTCCATTATTTATTATTCTGTTGGAATAACCTGTATACGCGGTCTACCCTATACTTGGTGAAATTCTTCTGTTATTCCATTATTTATTATTCTGTTGGAATAACCTGTATATGCGAAGTACTGCATACATGGTGAAATTCTTCTGTTATTCCATTCTTTATTATTCTGTTGGAATAACCTGTATACGCGGTCTACCCTATACTTAGGTGAAATTCTTCAGTTATTCCATTATTTATTATTCTGTTGGAATAACCTGTATATGCGAAGTACCGCATACATGGTGAAATTCTTCTGTTATTTCATTCTTTATTATTCTATCGGAATATCCTGTCTATGCGTTTATGCATGACCTGGTTCCGTTATTTATTATTCTGTTGGAATATTCTGTATATGCGTTTATGCATGACCTGGTTCTATTATTTATTATTCTATTGAAATATCCTGTTTGATTGTTTACGCATGACCTGGTTCCGTTATTTATTATTCTGTTGGAATATTCTGTATGTGCGTTTACGCATGACCTGGTTCTATTATTTATTATTCTATTGAAATATCATGTTTGTGTGTTTACGCATGACCTGGTTCCGTTATTTATTATTCTGTTGGAATAACCTGTCTATGCGGTTTATCGCATGCCTGGTGAAATCGTTTGTTACTCCATTCTTTATTATACTCAGTTGGTTAAAGTTTTGACTTCTATACTCCATGAAATTAGTGGAATATCCTTGATATGTGCGCTTCATCCAGTATCTTTTCATGAAAATATTCTTCTGAGCATTCTTGAATTTTACTCTACAAAGAAGTATCATGTTGACAATTTGGACGTTATTAGTTCCTGGATAAATTAATTCTTGAACTTGTTTTATTGAATTATTATGTCATTGTCATCATCCTCATGTTTATATTATGTTAAAAGTCATCTGTGGCCTATAGTGCATAGATGGACTTGGTATGATTATAACCAGGGATTATTCAGTATAATCATGACCGTAATGTTACAAATGATGTGGAAAAAGTCCTCATTGGCTCGTAGTGCATTCGTGGACAGTTTTTGGTATGATTATGGCTATGGATTTTCTTCGGCCAAGGGTGCAAAGATGAATTGTTTTATGGCATGATCAGGACCATTGATGAAAACATGATTATCTTTAGCCGTAGTGCATAGATAATTCATGGTCGTGATACTAAAGAATATCATTGGCCTATAGTGCAGCGATGATTTGATGACGTGGATTATTTATTAAGCTGAGTTTCAGTGATAAAAGTGATGAAAATCTTTTAAATCATAGAAGATAGTAGATTTTATTCTCTACTTGACTCTTCCAATGGATTGCTTGTTTCGCTGCCGTTAAACTTGATGTTTGTTATATTGTATCAGTTTAACACTGTTGAAGGCTAACGATAATTTATTCTTCATTATCTTAGTCATAATATTTCTTTCTAGGTTAGTTGAGCTCACCCTTTTTGCTTTCATTGTTCTCTTCAGGAAATGAAAACGTAACAGGGACTAGTCGGGGAACGGAGTGACGGTCCAGATGATAGCATTAGTAGTCCTCACTATTCTATAAAATAGTGTGCTAATAAATGTAATAAGATTGAATTTGAGTGTGGATATTGTCTAGATGACAATATTCGTGTTAAAACTCTCAGATTATGTTTTGTCGTATTTTGAGTTTGAATATTGTCTAGAAGACAATATTTGTATTAAAACTCATAACTAATGTTGTATAATTAAGTTTGTATTTGAATTCTGTACCATGTATTTGGCGACTCAAAATGGGTGATGTATACCTATTTTAGGGGCGTCACAATATGTCCACGAGTAAGTTCCTCATGTTCAGTCCTTTTCCTTCTTTGTTCTTTAGTGCTTCGATGGCATCATTATCTAGCTGCTGACCTTCTATTGGTTTGGGATCTTCAGAAATAGGATGAAGGTTAGGGTCCAAAACATATGCAATCTTCAAAACAGTAAGTAAAAATTTCAGTTTATCTTGCTAACGACTGAAATTATTTCCATCAAAATGATCGAGCTTGACAAAATCCTGGTTCATGATTTTGAAAGACTCTGTATCCATTTTGACAAACACCTTAAGATTGAAAAAGCAAAATGAATACAAATTAAAAGAAACAAGAATTTGACACGGGTATTCCCTGTCCTTAAGGTATTTATTGCCCCTGGCCACTAAAATTTGCTAAAGGCTACTAGCAATTCACCTCCAGGATATATGTCAAGTCTTATCGAATTTTTAGTGATAGCAACTCACTAAAAAATCTCAATTTTATGCTGCTTTGTAAAGGTCGATTTGCAGGAAGAAGATAGCTAGACTGTTTAGTTTCTAAAACTGATAAAACTGAATTGTGAATTAAAGCAACAGTTTTTAAAGTAAATAATGTATTAATCACAAATCAGTTTATAACAGTTGTAGTAACTCTTTGTATCCATAATAATTAAAGGTTCAATGAATCCGATTCAAGATAAAAAGATGGAGATCGGCTCCTAGCGACGATGCGCACATGCAAAGTGCAAAGTGCGACTAAAGCGCCAATGCGACTTTACGACCCGAACCCACACCACGGTCCCTGGCCCCGGGTCGCGGGACGCGGGTAGGTGATGCTTTGCACCACGTCATTGTGACTAACTCCAAGCCTTTCCTTTAGTACCACTAGTGAATTAAACTATTCCACATATACTTATAAAGTATTAAATAGTTTTATTCTTACTCAATGTGGGACTTAAAGAAAATAGTTTTCTTAAACAACAATGAACCTTTTCATATTCTCCACTTTGGATACAATTAAAACACAATATATAATTTCTACTTGAATCATATATTACTCTCTATTAATCTCCTTGTAATAGACTATCAAATGCACTTTTAATTTAATACAAATTCAATCAATTAATGGTCTAAATTAATCCCCAAATTATCAAAATTCATGTATGAAAAGGTGTAATTAACATTTTATGACAACGATTTTTGGGACTACCGTCGTCGCTACAGGTTGTATATATACATTTTTCCATATATATTTTACCCCAATGTACAACATGCACCCTATACTTTTTTTCTAAAATACACCTAACGTTAAAAAAGTAGCTCAAATATACCATTTCCGTTAAAAAAATGCCAGCTAGATAAACAGATTTTAATTTATTTTTGATATGGTTGACACGTGTTTTCTTTTCTTTCTATTTCCTCTCTCTCTCATCTCTTTCCTCCATTTTTTCATCTACTATAAAAAAAACCCAAATCAAAATCCCACTAATTAAAATCTCAATACAAATTAAAGTGGCATCTACTTTGTTTCCATTAATTTATACTTTTATTTTATTCTCTTTCTTTTCTGTAATCAAAGCCATCTTTGAAGCCAACTTCGTCTTCTTCTTATCTCACAAAAGTGACTCATAAAATTCATAATTGTACATCTGAAACTCAAAAGATAACTAATAGTCCATCCTATTCATCTTGTACAAATTCGTGTGTATCATTGCATGCTCCTACCAGTGTAATTTTCCACCATTATAGCAACCCCTACTTCTTCTTTAGATTTCTATTTCAAAATCCCAAGTTTTTTTACTAAAATTCTTTAGAGTAATTTTGGGTTCAAATTTCAGAAATTGAAAGTTTGCTCACAAATTTGCAAATGAAAATTAAATAAACAATGATAGTGGTGGGTCAATTTACCTCAAAAAAAATAGATCTAAAATTTGAGATACATAGTATTTATATACACAGTACTTATATAATTTCATCTGAATTTGCTCCAGATCTCTCTATCAATGACATCATTATCTTTTATCTCAAATCCCGAAGCAAACTCAAATTCCATCAGCTCATGCAAATCAAAGAACAAAAAGAGAAGAAAAATCAAAACAAACAACAATCAAATTGAACAACAACAACAAATCAAAGTTTTACTGATGGATTTCCTTTCCCATGGCGTGAATCTCAGGCCCCTATTCATCTCCATTGAAGAAATTCTTCCCAAAAACATCCCCAAACACTTCCTAAATCACACTCAGAAAATAATCCATCCCATTTCTCAATCGGTCAAACCTAGTCTCTTTCAATCAATCTTCAATCTTTTCGCTCAATCGGTGGCACGTGAAGTTCCGATCAGTCTATCGAAAGTCAACGCCAGAGTACCCAAGTCGAAGGCGGCGGGTTTAGAGGAGGATTCAAAAGCTTTGTGGCAGAGGTATGTGGACTGGTTGTATTAGCACAAGGAATTGAGGTAGTATTTGAAGTCGGAGGAGGAAGATGAGTGGGTTGGGAAGGAAGATAGGGTTTGGGATTTAATTTTGTGAACATATGTTCTTGTTGATGATGATCTCCCTAATTTGATTAATTTGATTAAGACGGAGGAGAGAGAGAATAGAGGAAGAAGATTAGAGAGAGAAAAGAGGGAGAAGAATTATAATTTTTTAATTAAATATTATTTTTGATATGTGTCAACAAAAGTAGATGACGTGTTCATGCATTGTCAGCAAATTTAGATGAGGTTTTAGTCACGTTAGTCTAGGTGGCATGTCCGTTAGGGGCAGGGGCACAGTTGACCCAAAATTTATAACGTTAAGCGTATTTTTAGAAAAAAAAGTATAAGGTACACGTTGAACTTCAGAATAAATTTCAGGGTCATTTTTATACCTTTGTTATATATATATATATATATACATATATATATATATAGAGTCCGGATCAGGGGCTTAACCCTGATCGAGCTTACCCAGCTTACCTATAAAACCGTGTCTCTTACGAATTTCTCTCTCCTCACTCAAACATAAGGCAACTTATTTTCTCTCCTCTTTTCTCTCATCTGAAAGGAACACGAACTAGTTTTCCCCCCTCATTTAGAAAATCGAAAGAGAAGCTCGATTCAGTCTCCCTCTTCCCTCATTTGAAGCCCCTTGACACGAATCAGTAATACAAAAGAGAAGCCTCAATTCGGTCTACCCCTTCCCTCATCCGTGACTCTCTCATATGCTTCCAAAGCAAGCCCTAATCCTGGTATGTCTCCAATTTTTAAACTTTTGTGTAGAATCAGTTTTTATGGGTAGAATCCGTTTTGTGTAGAATCAGTTTTCTCTAAAACAAGCCCTAATTCTGCGTATTCTCTCTCATTTTCAGACAAAGCTAACCCTTTTCCTTCATCCGATTGGGTTGAAAGGAATGAAGCTGTGTTCGATTTGTTGCCCTGCCATTGACCCAAATCAGTTCAAGCAACCCTAGATAAGCTTTTAAGGTGCGATTTCATTTTTCATTTCGGACACTAAAACTTTGATTTATTAAGGTTTGGGTTGTGGGTTTTCATTTTAATTTCTACGTAATTCGAGTTTTAGTTACAATTTGTTGTATATTTACATAAAGAAGTTTATTTGTTGATTAGAGTTTTGGTCTAAGTTTTTTAGCTGGTGGGTTCTTCAAATGAGGGTATTTGAAGTTATGGGTTCAGTTGTTTTGGTGCATTTGATTCCTGTAAACATATTAACATGTTTATGAAATATCATACCTTCTCATTTTTGGGAAATATTTGGGTTTCTACTAAATTACTGTGATTACTGTTACACTATTTTTCATATTTCTTCATTATTTTAACATTATCCTCAAGTAATTCTAGTGGTACAGATTATAGATGAAATTTTTGTGTCTCAAGTCCCAAAAGTAAAGATATTTTTGTTATAGAAAAAATTCTCGATAGATTTTATTTCCTTTTGCAAGTATTTTCCAATATTTGTCTTGTTTCGAGCCACCTGCAGAATAACTGATGAGAAGCTGGTCTATTTATTATCAGGTTCTTCTTGGGGGTTTGGTTCATTGATTGTTGTAGTTCAAGTTCTGTTATAAAATTGCAAGATTGTGAAGCTCTTTAATTGGTGAATTCTCTTGGTGCAAAAATTTTGCAGTTTTTTATGCAGGCATAGTCATGACATGTATTATGTTTTTTATTTGAGTTGCAGTTTTGTTATGATCGGTTCCATTTGAGTTGCATATCTTTTATGTTTGTGATTATTAATTATGTTTTTTAATTATGATTACTGTGATTTCCTTTTCTGTAACCTAATTCGACTTGTAACTTGCTGCAACATAGTGGTTCTAATGTATAGCATTCCATATATCAGTAACTCTATTCGTGTTTGAGAAAGACTTTCTCACTCTATTCGTGTTTGAATACATTTTGTTTGAGCAGCTATGAACGCACATTGTGATTGTGAGAGGCGACCTCAACTTAAAACAGCATGGACCGATTCAAACCCAGGAAGAAGGTTTTTATCATATCTGAATTATGGAAAAGTAAGTGTGTTAGGGTTTCAATTTTTTTTATATCTCTTCCATTCTATTTACTTGCACATAAAATTGAAACCTTCTTTGTTTATAGAGGAATGCTTGTCAATTTTTTGCTTTGTATGATCCTCCAATGTGTGATAGATCAAGACAAATAATCCCCGGATTACTTTGAAAGATTAACGAAATGGAGCAAGAGACGGAGAAAATGCGTGCATTAGGCAAAATGCGAAGAAACAAATTTATTACTGCACTTGTTATTTCTTGGTTATTAATTTTAATTATGTTATTGTTAATGTACTAAATATTATAATATTGTGTTGAATATTGTCATGTTCATTAAGGATCTATAAGAATCTGATTATATTGTTTAATGTAAAATGTGTTGAATATTGTCATGTTCCTTAAGGATTGTTCATTCAGTTTGTTTCTGTATTTTGTTACCATGGAGCATAAGAAGGTCCTTTATACAGTCTTGATTTGCGAACAAGTGGGTAACACTTGGGGAGAGAAAATATCAACACTGATAGTAGCAATCTACAAAGAATCAACCTTTTTTGCTTAGAATGATTTGGGGATTAATTTATACTTGTAATTTTCTCCATACGACACATTACAATATATTACTACATTTGGCATGCTATGATACTTTCACTGGCATTCAAGTCTTAACATTCATAAATTTGCAATGGATAGATTATGAACCAACCTTTCCAATGCACTATACTAATAAAGGTACAAAGTGATAGATTATGAACCAACCTTTCCAATGCACTCAACCAATTATAGCTTGGAATCACATTTTCAACATTGACTTTTTAGGTGCCATATCCATTTACCATGGCCATTTTCTGCAATCAAACCTAACAGAATAAGGACATTGTTACTATTCCCTGAGACTAATATAATCCTGAGAGCTATGATATGCAAATACAACTCCAAAACCACCTAAAACAAAAAGGCTTTCACCAACCTGTGTTTCCTTCATAAAACCAGAGAATTTGAAAGAAATAAAATATATAACTGCAGAGAAGGTACCAAATAAAAAGAGAAATATAAAGGAAAAGTAAAGAAAAGAGCAGGATTATCACTTTGTCAATATTAAAAGTCTACAGGTCATAAAATAAAAGGTCATTTCTTGGAAACAGTAATCTTTTAACATGTTGTCATTACACAAACTATAGCTGGATACTATGATAAAATTGACATTTGTGTACTGCTGTAGTTTTCCACCTTCTGTAGCTGGATACAAAGTATTGAAAGTTTATCTCCTTGAACTACCTTTAGTTTTGCTGCCTTCAGTCTTTTGTGTAACAACTGATTGCCTGACAAGAAATATGATCTATCAGCCATAAAGAGAAGGACATAAAACTGAAGTGACAAGTGATAGCAGAAACAAATAAATAAGTGCTGAAACAGGATACTATTAGATGAAAACAGAATACTATTAGATGAAGCAATTGCTGCACCATCTCTACTAAAAAGGTTACTTACATTAATTTCAAGCAGCAACGTAATAAAATGGTCTCTATATTAAAACTTTAGAATTTACCATAATATAAAGATTCTTTGCAGAAATAGAATTATAGCTTTATCATCAACCCAAAAAGATAAATAAGTATAACTAGTAAATTACATGATACCCACACATGACATCCCAGCAAAATAAACACACGGAAACTAATCTTAAGTAAATAAATCATTACTTGACAAAACTAAATAAAGCTGCTTAAATGCTAGTAGAATAAAAATCACAATGCAATAGCTCAGAATGAGTATACAGAATTACCTCAGAATTTAGATTTAATGATTCACATAGCAATCTCAGTAGCATCATCATTATCATCATCATCATTCACACAGGAATCAAATGCACCAAAACAACTGAAACCCATAGCTTCAAATACCCTCATTTGAAGAACCCACCAGCTAAAAAACTTAGTCCAAAACTCTAATCAACAAATAAATTTCTTTATGTAAATATACATCAAATTGTAACTAAAACTCGAATTACGTAAAATAAAATGAAAACCCACAACCCAAACCTTAATAAATTAAAGTTTTAGTGTCCGAAATGAAAAAAGAAATCGAACCTTAAAAGCTTATCTAGGGTTGCTTGAACTAATTCGGGTCAGTGGCAGGGGAAGAAATCGAACACAACTTCGTTCTTTTCGACTGAATTGGATGAGGGAAAGGGGTTAGCTTTGTCTGAAAATGAGAGAGAACACGCAGGATTAGGGCTTGTTTTGGAGAAAACTGATTCTACACAAAACCGATTCTACCCATAAAAAATCGATTCTACACAAAAGTTTTAAAATTGGAGACATACCAGGATTAGGGCTTGTTTTAGAAGCACATGAGAGAGTCACAGATGAGGGAAGGGGGAGACCGAATCGAGGCTTCTCTTTGGTATTACTGATTCGTGTCAAGGGGCTTAAGATGAGGGAAGGGGGAGACCGAATCAAGCTTCTCTTTTGATTTTCTAGATGAGTGGGGAAAACTAGTTCGTGTTTCTTTCAGATAAGAGAAAAAAGAGGAGAAAAAATAAGCCGCGTTATGTTTGAGCGAGGAGGGAGAAATTTGTAAGAGTCATAATTTTATAGGTAAGCTGGGTAGGTAAGCCCTTGATCCGGACTCTATATATATATACTAGGGTTAACCCATGCCTCCGGCACTACGCTTATTCGTGTACTTATTTAATACCTAAAGATGAATCTAAACGAAAAATACGAGTTGACTGTAAGACCCCAACTTATTATAAATAAAATTGAATTTTCCTTTATTCATTATTCTAAATTAATAAGGGTTAATTTGATATAATGCTTTGGATATGGGTGAAATGTGAAAATTTTACAAAATAAGCAAGTGGTTACAAAATATTCATTTTGTCGGGGAATATTCGTTTGTTCGTGGAATATTCTTATTGTCGGGAATCTCCGTACGACGGCGCAGTCATTTGTGGGCCCCGTAACGGAAAACGGTTGGATGAAAAAAAATGATAAAGATTGAGTTTTATAAATAACTGCGTAAATTGTTACCGTTAATACTGTTGGATAATTGGTGGTTAAAATACAGTAATACGCGTGGTTGTACAGTAGAACACGGTATTGCACGGTATGGTTGAATTATTGATTCGTACGTAAGAAGGCACTACTCAATAATTGTTACAGTAGTTACTGTTCATTATTTTATTATATTCGTTCAATAATTGCTGCATTGTTAGTTTATATTATTATTGTTTCAATAATTGTCACTGCACAATATTTCTCATTATCAGATCAATAATTCAAATTATTTGAATAATATTATTAGATAGCATTATTGGCAATGTCTAGAAAGTTCTATCAATGAGAGGTTTGGTCATCTAATTGCGCGCCAGTGAGGAGAAATCCTTATTGGAAAGCCCCCTCTTTCTTGGGAACGGCCTGGTTGTCATAATTGTGATTCTGTAATATTATTTAAGAATAATTAATTATTAATTCATATGAAAAGAAAATATTTATTTGATGTGGATATAATTGATGAATATATTATTTTATGTGGATATAATTGAAGGAATTAATGTTGAGGTGTTTTATCAGTATTTTGTCGGATTGGAAGAATTAAAAATCATCCGTTTATGGATTTCAGATAATTTTTGTTTGGAATTTGGAAAAAATTTCTTCTGTAAAGTTGTAGAGAATTGAAATTCCTATAAAAAGTCGCGAGATTCGAATTTTCTGATAAAGGGGCTATTTATTGTGAATTATTGAAGTTCGGGGGTTCTGAAATAATTTATTTTTGAAAGTTTAATTATTTTTTTATTTCAAAAACGTTTTTTTTATTTTTATCTAGAAGGTGGGCATGTGGGAAATTCTAAAATTAGATTCCTTGGTGGTGGGCTTGAATATTTGGTAAATATTAATATTTTATTAATTTAGTCTCCTTTGGCGTTCTAGCATTTTCCTATAAATAGAGGGCTAAATTAGAATTGAAAATCACACTAGAAACAAGTTTTCTCTCTTTCTCTTTCTATATTATCGAGCATATTCTTGTGAGTATACTTTGAGTGTTGCTATACGGTGCGAGTTTCTGTCAGCACTATACTGAAATTCAGTCAGAAGTACGGTTAT